>OX235276.1:41355491-41959427 GCA_944472155.2 Trichobilharzia szidati | reverse complement strand
TGTGTACAAAATCGTCACTCTGGGCTCACATCAGTCAAAGATTGTGTTCCTACCATCAGAAAATGACTCGACTTGACGAAGATCACAGGACTATTTGACAACAGCAAGCTATTTTAAAAATAGAAAAACATCTTAGCAGTGCCGTCAGGCAAGTATACACAGGAAAAGTAGTTAACTAAACACAAATGTCGAATTGTAGCCACCTCTAAATTAAATCTAACCGTACTTTCATAAAACTAATTCATGTATGTATATTATACGTTTACAGAAACTAATTTTACCTATGCTTGTTGAATATTCACCGTTGTGTTGTTGAACTTTACTTTTCGTTTGTTATAAATGAATTTTTACGCGGTTATATACTTTTTCGTTCGTCTCCGCGCTTTTTGAAATTTGATTTTGTTAACAGTGCATCTTTTTGAGTTTTTACTTATGCTTCGTAATACACCCCTGTTCATCTTTGACCATGTACAACTTTAGTACATCGTATAACATGAAAACGTGGATGCCCTATGGTATCATAAAATACTTGAAAATCAATAATAATATCCCCAGCACTACGGGACTGAAATTCTGTCCAAAAGAATCAAGTAGAACATGACGTGTCTTTAGTGAACAATGACTCAATGGTAAAAATATTAAGTACACGCAGTCAAAATTTCTATAGCAGTAAAACAGCAATCCAGAACTATGCAATGGCAATGTGGAGCTTTGGGAACAGGAATCAACCAGAAATAAGAACCAGTTATCGGGAGGATGTCAAAATAAGACTTGAAAAATTTCAGAATGATGGTACACAGGTCAAGGTTAAAGGATAATAATTAAACAAATATTCGCTGCAGTACTCAAACAAATTGTTAAGGAGAGATTTTTTAAGTCTATCATAGTGTTACAACCTTAGGACTACTCGTTGTAGCCTGCCGGATAAATCAACAGATAGGTATTAGAAATTGTTAAGCTATAATGCATTATCAAGTCAGTTCGAACTTAATGTGTGCACTTGAAATTTTTCTTAACTTTGGGTCTGTTAAATTGCACTTTTAAGCTTGATAAATCGTTTTACTTCACACAGATGAAAAACTAAAATCATCAAGCATACTTACTATCCTCTTACCTCATAAAAAGTTAATACGGACTGGTTAAGTATGGTCGAAAACTTCTTGGAAGATATGGACCTCAAAAGTTGTCACTCCACATAGATCAGAGATACTTGGAAGGTGATGAGATATACATCGGACAAACATCAACAGAGAGAAATCCAAATCAGAAGAAATGAACACCGCAGAGCATCTGTTCGACTACCGAGAAATCCAGTCGAACTAGAGAAGCTTGAACAATCATCAGCCATTGGCCTACACGATATAGAATCAAGCCACAAAAATGATTTTGACAATATTGAAATAATCCAGAAAAATTTCAGAAATCACAATGAACGTCTCATATCATCAGAAGCACTTCATATCAAATGGATTCCGAATTGTCTGAATAGGAATGATGGACAAAAACAGAATTTGACCTGGTTGCAGCACACACTTCCCCACACATGAAGTGACAAAATCAACACAAATGTGGGATAAGCAATTTCATTATGTAAACACACGCTGCTTTTATAATTTTACACATTTATCAAATCCAACAATCTACACCTGGTTTTGTTATCTTTACCAATTGGCCAACTTGACAACTTAAAAATGACCCCATGCTGAGGAACGATGATTAAGCTTTTATATATAAGCTGAGTAGATTTTGTAAATTCCAGTTTAATAATACTTTGATAAAACTAATAGCATTAAATAGCGAGACATCAGTCAACCAAACAATATCATTTTGTTTTTCATTCATTGGGAAGTACAAAAAACCTTTATTATAATGAATGAATACAGATGATATGATAGTTTTCTGAAACATCTTTGCAGTTCTTGAAGGCATAAGCGCTACTGAACCACCTTTAGTCAAAAGGTGAATAGCAAGTAGATAAATGGAAGTTACGACAGAGGATAAATATTAGTGTCTGATTCAAGGCAATTTATTATTGTTATTACTGTTAAAGTAATAAAAACAAGTGAACATGTAAGTTTATGATCATTGTGTGATACCTCGGTAAAATTAAAATATGAATAATTACGAGAGATCAAGTTACCAACATTTTACTACAAGTATTTTCTGTTATGTATGATCAGAATTACTAAAAGTCCTAAAGGACCTCCGCAAATTCTTTTCCGGCTAACTGTCAGGATACGGAACTGCAACTCACTGATTTCTTCATGCTTCTTGGGCGTACTTGGTCTTCCTTTCATATTTTCTTTACTTGTTTCCCAAAACCTTTCATTTCTCCTCTTCGTCATTTAATCCATCGCTCCACTATTCAAGATTTTTGCCGAAGATCGCACACATCAACAGCATACTACTCACAAATTCATTTCAGTAGCACATCTCACAAATAGAATAAAATGAGATATTAACCAGGTGAACTCTTTGTCCACCTATGGATGCTTAAAAAGTGTTTTTAAGTTCATTTTAAAGGGGATGCATTCAAACAAACTGCAGTGTTATTTTGCACTTCCTTTTTAAGCTGGTTATCGAGTACAGTTTCACAATCTCTAGTTTGGTCGTCACTAGTTAGATATGTCCTTAAACATTTCTCAAAAACTAACCTTGAGAGCGCCCCTTTGCATAATTTAGTCTGTTGACTTAGCTTTATGCTATCGTTGGTAATTACACGTGACATAAGCCACTGACTAGTGTAGTAGTCGTGGTTGTGATATGCTTATCAGCTTTATTAGGAATGGTTAAATTGTTATGACAAATAACAAAATATCCGGTTTCTACAAAGCTTGGAATGGCAGTCACCTCCCTATCTCAACTTCATCGACTTCGAAAAGGCCTTCGACAGCGTCAATCGAGAGGTGCTTTGGAAACTACTTCGTTACTACGGGGTGTCACCGACAATTATATATCTCATCCAACAGCTGTACGACAATGCTGCACGCCAAGTAATCCACAACGGGAAACTTACGGAATCCTTCGAAGTGAGGACAGGAGTAAGACAAGCTGGCTGCCTACTATCGCCAATGATTTTCTTGATTGCAGTAGATTGGATAATGCGACAAACAGCGGGCAATCAGAAAACAAGTATAAAATGGACTCACACAAAATCTTGGAGGATCTGGACTTCGCCGATGATATTTGTCTGATTTCTCACAAACTGGAAGATATGCAAGTGAAAAGTAACAAGTTGGCAGAAGAAGCATCCAGAGAAGATAGGACTTCAGGTGAACATAGAGAAAGCAGAGGTGGTGATGAAGATGCCTGGGCAACACCACCAACAGCAACAACAACAACAGACAACAATCAGCATAAATGAGAGGAACCTGTAAGAAACAACCTCTTCTACCTAACTGGGAAGCATCGTTTCAACTACAGGCGGAACTGATGAGGATATCAAAGGAAGAATCGGAAAAGAAAGACAAGCTTTCACTACTCTCAAGTCTGTGTGGAGGTCAACAGCACTCACCATCAAAATGAAAATAAGATCCGGATTTTCAACTCCAATGTGAAGTCAGTGCTACTCACTATACGGACCAGAGACTTGGCGCGTCATAAAGAGCACCTCAAACAAATTACAGACCTTCATCAACAGCTGTCATCGCTCAGTACTACTCGAGATCAGATGGCCGGCCAGAAAAGATCAGCAACAGTGATCTCAGAGAGCGAATCAACCAGGAACCAATTGTGAAACAAATAAGCAGGAAGAAATAGAGGTGGATTGGCCATACTCTGAGGAAACCATCAAGTGACATCACTAGACAAGCCATTGCTCGAGTAGAACCCGAAAGGGAAGCGGCGAGTTGGTCGTCAGTGTAAGGGTGACTTGGAGGAGGTCATGTGAAGAGGAGATGAAAACGTGTGGGCAGACTTGGAGCCAGGTGAAGACTCTAGCAGAGAACCGAACGCAATGGAGACGCACGGCTGAAGCCCTATGTTCCTCTAGGAATCAAAGGATACAATAATAATAGTACAACGCTTACGTTTGCTGTTCTCCTCTTTTTTTACTCAGAGACGATGAAATTAGATGAAATCGCCAAAGATAGCTTTGTTTGGTACACTGATAATACAGTTTGTAAGGACGATTATTAAGGCTGACAGTAATTGATTATTGTGAATGGGTTGAGATCACTGATACAAAGATTACCAGAATATTATTTTTAACAATCAAGTGGTTAGAAGAATGAACAGCTGACTAGTTGATACTTCCACTTAATCCAACTATGCTTTGCTGCTTAAATTCTCACGAAAATGTGACAAGAAGCAGAGAAAATCAGAATCAACAGTTTAAGCTACTGACTGTAGAAGGAGAGAATTTTGTTACAGGATTTCATCATGAGCTGACGTTGGTTAGAGAACCATCGGAAAACCTGGGAGTACTCGATAGCTGTTTCGTCCTATTTTTGGACTCTTCATGAGTGCGCACCAGCCGTGTTTCAAAATTAGTTCTATGATAGATTTATGCGGAAATGATAATTTCATGGGACAATTTTAGTTCTCACAGAACGGATCAGATTAATTTATTCGACCAGTGACCTATCCTACTTCTGTGTATAATGCAAATGTATGTAGTGATGCATTTTCGTCTGTTAAAGTCACTGTTACGATTATAGGCCAATCTCTGCCTTCTGCTATTTTCGTAGTTCAGTGAAGCAGAAAGTACAGTCATATTGGATACTCATCTGTGGTTCCTACTGGGTTAAATATCGTTATGCTCATGTATCAGGCCATCCATGGATATCACAGAGGGAGGCTGACTAATGTCTATTCTGTATTAAAAGAAGAAAGCATTTACGCGAACAATATTGCTGTTTCCAATTAGATCTTCAGGCTTTACTCTAATTTGCATAGATTTATATCTAAAAATTTTATCCAATGACAGGGAATTTGTGGATCAAATAATTATAATGATAATAACAATAATGTGGTAAATGTTTTGAATTTCATTAATAACGATGATTATAATGCTAATAAGGTTTATGCATGTGTCGACAAGAATAACAAAGGTAGTAATAAATCAAACAATTCCAACACTGGTGTGAACACGGGCAGTAATTTTACTCGAAATATTACCAATAACAAAACTTATCATTGTGTGTAAACTATTAAAATATAATTATACTTTATTTGATCTAATCCACAATGCTCAAACTTTTTACTGATATTAAGTAATAAATGTATTTGTTGACAATTCAATAAATAAATTAGGTCAAATCTTAAAAGTGACGTAATACTAAATGTGAAGTGGACAGATAATCAGAGTTTAAATAAATATCATAAAAGTACAAAGGAGATGGAAAATAAGAAAGGGTGGATGGGTTTTGAATAGAATTCACCTAGGCCAAGGGAGAGACAAAGGTAGAATAAAAACTTTTTTGTATGCAAAGACTAGGATTCTTCTCTCTAATTCCCCTGGCTTCAGCTATATGTGAGAGGCGGGTTGGAATTCCGTTGGAAATGTTCAGTGGAATGCGGTAGATAACTTTGAAGGCGCTTCTTTTGTCCACTTGATGACCTCTATCATCAATCGAATGAGGCAAAATAGAACTTCTAATAGATTTTAATTGGCATTTTCCGAACGATGAAGGAAGATGCTGATTAATACGTTTGTTCAACTGTCTATTTGTCCGCCCTGTATAGCCCTATATGTAAATCTATGTAAATTAGAGTAAAGCCTCAAGAAGATCTACTTTAAAACAATTCTGTTTGCTTAAATGTCCAGTTCTAATATTATTAATGGGAATATTCTGTATTAGACAAAATGGTCCTTAGATATTTTATATCTCTTATCAAATAGTTTCACTGGTTCAGTAGTTAAATACTCGCTAATCACGGCCACGGTTCTGGCTTCGATCCCCAGTGGATGCACTCTTAAACCTTGCTTAGCTGACAGTAAATCCGATATTCACAGAAGATTGGGTGTGAGGCTAGCAAACCCACTTTATAAAAAATAAACGCTCCTGTAACTGAAACATCAAAGATCAACCTTTAAGCCCTATGTTCCGCATCGAACGCAAAAGAATAACATAATGATAAATGGTGTGAAATATTCCCATAGCATGAATTAAAAGACAGATTGACTTCTTTTAATTAATCAGGAAACGGCATATTTCTGTCAAATATTTGTGGGAAATATATGTTTATTCAATCTAGAAAAACAGACCACTGATGCACACCTAAGGTGATTTCCGATTGCAATCACACACATATAAAATGTAACTGTATTAATGGACAGTTCACTTTATCAATAAATAAAATTTTACGATTTCAGCGTAGCTTGAAATAATTCCTATCAACTGATTATATTTATACTTTATGTGGGCAATGTTTCAGATTATGCTTTGGTTGATAATGCTCTCGATGTTCTAAAATGTCTTAAAACGCTCAAGTCCTCACGTAGCGTTGGCCCTGATGGCATACCTGCATATGTTCTAAAACAATGTGCAGATGCGTTGTGTTCTCCACTAACCAACATCCTAAATGCTTCTTTCTCCAAAAATGTCGTACCTGTTGCATGGAAAGACATTAAAATAGTCCCTGTCCCTAAACCTGGAAGTAGCAAGAACGTAAAGTTCAGACCCATTGCCATCACTTCCCCGCTTCTAAAGCTAATGGAAAAACTAGTACTTCTTAAACTTGAACCTTCACTTAAAAGCTTTGAAGACCCCAAAGAATTTGCCTATAGACAGGGTAGGAGCACTTTAAACGCTGCAGCCGTCTTACACAACAGTATCGTCTCATTATTAGATAAAGGTGACAAATACGTCTGCTGCACGTTTCTAGACTTCACTTCTGCTTTCGACTCTGTACCTAGATGTCTCTTGCTAAATAAGCTTTCTATGCCACAAACTGAGTCCTGGGTCACTAACTGGTTGCATTCCTACTTCTCTAGCAGAATGCAGTACACCGTATACAAAGGTAAATCCTCCTCTGCTGCGCTCACTGAAGCTGGTGTCCCCCAAGGTGCTGTACTCTCCCCACTTCTCTTTTCTTTCTTTCTACATGACTTACCATCTTCAAATGACATTATTTTGTCAAATATGTTGACGACCTGACTGTATCTTTGCCTGTCAAATGTCAAAGTGACTGCTCTAAACTTAATGGCTTTCTGTCAGAAATCAGCCAGTGGTCCAAGGAAAACGGTCTTACCTTAAATTCCTCTAAATGTCAAACAGTCAGTTTCACCTTTAGGCATAAATCTGACCTAAACAAACTGATTGGCTCTCACGAGGTATGCAACATAGATGGCACTGAAATAGAAACCAAGTCGGAAATTAAATACCTAGGCGTCATTCTATCTACTAATCTCTCCTGGTCGTCTCATATCTTGGCGATTTCTTAGAAAATATTCCGTCTTACCTTCTACATCAAGAAATTAAAACATTCTGGTATAACCCAACCTTTACTCCTACAATTCGTTAATTCTCGCATTCTGACTATTATTCTCTATTGTTCCCCCTTAGTTTTTCCCGGGCTACTGAAGAAAGACTATAACATATTACGCAGAATGTTAAAGGTTGTCAGCAAGGTAAGCAACGTGCCACTTAACCAGTTTGTTAATATTCTGGTCGTCAGACACTTGGACTCATGTGAAAAATGGGCTAAATCCATTTTATCCAACTCACAACTCTCCCTTTGCATCTCATCAGGCAGAACCAGAAGCCTAGATAGGAAACTATATGCTCTCACTAGCAAGTACAAAAACTCAACCATACC
The DNA here is from genome assembly GCA_944472155.2 of Trichobilharzia szidati. Lineage (NCBI taxonomy): Eukaryota > Metazoa > Platyhelminthes > Trematoda > Strigeidida > Schistosomatidae > Trichobilharzia > Trichobilharzia szidati. Next base: position 41,951,666 of record OX235276.1, on the reverse strand, counting down.
CTACTTAGCTCTTGTTCTGTGCGATAAAGAATGCATTAGGTGTGATACCTATAGCTTATTAAATAGTCAGTAGAACAACTGGATCTCATCTTTCCAACCCACATCATTTATAGGTACAACCTTTTCTTTCTTTGTTTTCCTTTTCTGTCTCTCTTTTTTCCGTTATGTGCTGCTTTGTTTCTTTCTCTCGCTTACGCCAGTAAATATGACAGCTCCTACTTTTCTAACACCTTCAAACACTGTTCAGCTTTGGCTTTGCTACCGACATGCCAATATGTTGTTGTCATAATGAACTGAGATTTCCTTAATCTATGTAGAATTCTATTTATTGATAATGTACTAACTGGATACAATACTGTAGTAAAAATGCTGAAAATTCCATTCTGTATCAAAAGTACTGTTTTGGAATAAAGCAAATTATTATAATATTATTATTACTATTTGTATTAGCAATGGAATCCAGGATATGCGCTTCATTCTTTTTAGGATTCATCAGTCAGATGTGTCTGCATCCTTAGTGACTGATGGTGTTCCCACTAGGACTTAAATCATGCATGGACATTGTTACAGCGTTCTTACTAGAGGGAGAAGTGGAGACAGGAGTTAAACAAAACTGCCTACTGTCATCCATGATATTCCTGATTGTAGTGGACTGGATTATGAGGAAGACTGTACGTCGAGGGAGACAGAACACAGGATTACGTCAGACTGACAGGAAGACTCTAGAAGGTATAAGATTCCACGGATGACTTGTGTTTAATGTTACACAAATTCGAAATGGGAAACAGAAGGTATTTCCAACAGGTTGAAAACTTTTATCAGCAGTTGTCTTCTGTGGTTCCATACTCAAAATCGAATGGCCAGAGAGAATTGGCGACAAGAAACTCTGGAAATGAACCAGTCAAGAAAGAGTCTGTAGACAAGCAAATGTGAATCAAACACACGCTGAGGAGACCACTGGGTTGTCGAGTGGAACCCGAATGGGAAACAAAGTGTTTGACATCGGTCAGTAGTGCCAGATGAAGAGGACTGCAGAGAATAGGACGATATGCAGATGTGTTCCTGAAGCCCTCGGAACTTAAGGGAACAATAATAAATAGTAATCACTTGTGGGTCTGTCTGTCTGTTTACGACATAGAACTTTGCACATATGTGCGGCAGTTCAAGTCGCCACACTCCATGTAGCACACAAAGCAAGAGAAGAAAGTAGGAGAAATGCATATTAGAGGAAGTAAACAGAGGTGTGAGACAAAGGAATAGTTATAACGAAGAACAATATAGTTCCATTGGAAATCATAAGTCACAAGGAGTGGATGCATCCGCGCCAACCATTGAGAACGATTTTGAGCCATGTCACCAATTGTTTCCAGCCATTGGTTTTGAACGTCCCGAGGACCCCAACCGAGAAGTCTGCGCCTTCCTACGTGGCTTAGACTAACTGTTGTAGATTTCATTGACTGATGAGGCCATGTTTTGGTTTGACCACCACTAGCTTTGTCTTTTCCAACCTGATCCTATGTCAGCTGACATTGCCTGTCGAGGAAGGCAATGAATAGGCACACGTCACACATGTCCTAACCATCTCAATCGATGTAACTTCATAGCCTCGTCGATTGATTTCCCCTCCTTACCTAGCACTCGACGGCTAACCTCAATATTCCTCACCTTATTATACCACTTCACGCGCTAGATAGAATGCAGACACCTATGATCAAAGACAGCTAATCTTGGAGGTGACATATCATCAGAGACTGGGTGTTTCGGCACAATATTAATCAACTTAGACAAGGAAAAAATTGATTTTCTTTGCATGGAGAGTTGCTCTCGTGACCCAGTGACCTGTCAGATAACGCTCTGGAGTTTGAAACGATGAATGTTGGGTTAAGGCCACAGAGACATCAAAATGAATAGACCCAAATGGGACGAAAATTGTCAAAGAGTTTGTGGTGGAGGGGGACACATGTGAAAAACAATCCACCATAAATCAATCAAAGGGAAATACAAAAAAATAACGTTAACGAAAATTTGTGAGATTTCTTATAACCAAAATTGATATAAAGTTAAGTCAGTTTAAGGACAAAATTAATAACACACGGCTCATTATGCTGAAAAAATTTCTGTTTAAATTTAAATAATAATTTCAAAAAATAATGCAGGTCATTGAGTTTTAGTTATAGTGGAATATTAATTACTCTAAATCAATTTTTAAGCATTTTACTTTCAGATTTCACAAACATTTTTCACACGAATTATTCTCGATAGCACACATATTTCAACAGTGTACATTTTTTTGGGCGGGGGGGGGGGTAGAGCGAGATTGATCCACTCTTCTAAAAACTCACCAATGTAGATGAATTACAAAAATGCCTTCTTAAAATTTTAACTTCAGTTCAAAAACTTGATTTTTTAGTCAATCTGTTGACTTTATTTCATCAACTGTGTACAGCTATATTAGTTATCTATTTATTATTCCCGTGGGTTTTGAGTGCAATATATATGGTTTCAGCGATACATCTTCATTTTCTTCTATTTTCTGCCGTCCTCTTCAGCTGTGCCCACGATTGCCCATAATCTCTCATCTCCTCCTTCAACTCACAAGATCTCCTCCATGTCCTCACTGACGCACTGACACCCACTCGTAGCTTCCCATATTGTGTTCACTCAAGCGATGGCCTCCTACATATTTGTTGAGCAATCGGTTCTTCGTTGGTTTGTTCCCAGCCAGAGTTTCTTGTTACTAATTGTTTCTGGCCATTTGATCTTAGTATACAACTAGGTTAAATGAAAATGTTGATAAGGGTGTAAAACCGTTTAGAAATTAAATAATCAACCTTTTATCATGTTTTATATATGTGTTGGAAATCTTCCACAAGTTTCTGGTCAACGAAATATCTTTGGATTGATTATCATGTATGTTGGACAAGGGTGCTTATTATCACCAATGATATTCCTAATTGTGGTGGACTGGATTATGCGTCAGACAGTGGGAAACGAGAAGACAGGGATATCCTGGACCGACGTGAAGAACCTAGAAGACCTGGATTTCGCGCGTGGATGATTTATGTTTGATGTCACACAAAATCGAAGACTTACAAGCGAAAACCGACAAACTGGTCGAAGAAGCAGCCAGAGAAGACAGGACTCCAGGTGAACATAGACAAGACGGAGGTTATGAAAGTAACCAGCTAACAACAACAACAACAGCAGCAACATCCAGCGACAATCACCATCAACGGGAAGGATTTGAAAGAGGTTACTTCTTTCACTTATCTAGGGAGCATTGTCTCAACCACAGGAGGAACGGACGAGGATGTCAAATTGAGAATCGAGAAGGCGAGAAACACATTCATTAACCTGAAACCAATCTGGAAATATTCGTCACTCAGCCTGCATCAACAACAAAATTCGGATTTTCAATACAACCATCAAGTCAGTCACTTCTTCTATACGGATCAGAAACTTGGCCAGCGGGTCACAAAGAATATTTCCAACAGCCTGTTGCAGACCTTTATCAACAACTGTCTTCGTTCTATACTCAAGATCAGATGGTCGGAAAGAATCACCAACAAGAAACTATGGGAACAAACAAAACAAGAACCAATCGCTCAACAAATGTGCAGGAGAAAGTGGAGATGGATTGGACACTCGCTGAGGAGGCCGCTGGGTGACATTGCGCATCAGTCTATCACTCGAGTGGAACCCGAAAGGGAAGTGGCGAGTGGGACGTCCAAGAGTGACATGGAGGAGATCGTGTGAAAAGGAGTTGAAACAGTATGGACTAACATGGATGCAGGTGAAAAGTACAGCAGAAGACAGAAGCAAGTGGAGACGTGCAGTTGAAGCCCTATGTTTCACTAGGAACCCAAGGGAACAATAAAAATTATATGTTGGACAGATTGTAGGATATATTGCGTGGTGTCTGGAAGTTCATGTTAGCTTTTAGGACACAGTGGTATTATTTTTGACTTCATCACTGGATGACGTAGATATGAATTTCTGAGGGGACATCGGTTTCCTCAAGTTTTCAGATACGCATTGCTAACGACACTGATAAGCATGAAATCCTGGTCAGAAGCTTTCTGCTGATTGCCTGCAAATCGCTTAATATCAGTTGAAAGCAAGGATGTCATGGTTTTTGTGAGGAAATGAATAATTGTGGAGGGTGATATTTTCGACCACAATGGTTCATTTTTTGTAAAAACTGTCTTTCTTCTTGACGCAAATTCATATTATGAAGACTCTAATAGTAACCAGTAGAATCTTCATAAAGTTAGCAAGAATTTTCACGGTTATTTAAAGGGAAACGCTGTTCACTTTCAGTTCATATTTCTGCACGTTTAATGTTGGCTTTAAGAAACTGATTAGTATACTCACAAAAAAAACAAATGTACCAATGATATAAGAACAGAACTTGTGCACTGTGGTATAATTCCATTATGGATAAAAATTATTTTCATAGCCTCACAGTTTTTAAACAGTAATATTTAATAATGACCGCCTTTCGAGCAGAATTTATTGCTGCTCATAATCATATCAAGTCACTCAAACAACTTTGTAACTTCATTTATATAATTCCATTATTTTCCATCTCTGGACTTGATTGGTAGTAGTATTTTCCACATTTCCGGTATAGGTGATGAGTCATTCCTATTGTAGGTGTTGGGTGTAGATTAAATGAGAGAAGATTCAATAATCAACCTCTCTCTCCCTTTACCTGTATTTTTTCTTAGAATTTCAACCCTCTCACCCTATTGTGTGGTTGTGCGTTAATGCATGCAGTGCAGTCGCTGAACTTGTTTCTCAATTACTTATCTTCTCGTGGTCGATTATTCTAACCTTAGGTAAATTCTTATGTTCTGACAATCTGACTACCTCCGATCTACTAGTCTGACCTATATAGTTGACCTCACTCACAGTCATTTCAAGGTATTTTGTAAATTATATTACTTCGTTTAATTGGGTCAACCAACAGGGTCCTTCAACCTACAGAGCTTGTCACTAAGTGAGTATGTAGGTTTAAATACCACTCTAATTCCTGCTTTATTAAGAATCCCACTTAGGGTCTCAGATTTCCTTCCTTATATAGTAAAACTGTAGATACCTTACATTCTTTCTTATTTATGTTATCATTATTAGTTTCCCCATTATTTTTTTATTTTGCTTTTGACCTTTTCTGATCTTTCTAATGAATTTTATGGGATAGTTAGTTATTTAACACCGACGCCTCTTCTATCTGTTTCATTTCATCGTTTAGGTTTTGTGATGTACTACTTAGTAGAGTTATTGCTCGGTTTGTTAGACGCGCTTAACTAAGCCTGCCTTAACAGTTAAAGGAAACTTAGTGTAAATTCCTAATCTATTGGAGATAATGATGTTTCCACCGGAAGCCGGGATACCTGAATCGTTCTGCCAGATGAAGGTACTGTATGCAGTTCTGTTTTTGTGTTCAGTCCACCTGGAAACCAGTGAATAATTACCCTGTCAAAGGGTATATCTTTGTGTGAATGTCTTGGTGGTTCAGTGCCAGACATCGCATCTACACAGCAAAAGTGGCACAAGTTAGCAAACACCAAATGAGTCTTTTAGTTTCACTATGCAATATTGGGAAACATTTCTGTTAAGAAGAAATAGATTCACTGTTTGGTAAACACAACATAATGGTGCGGCATGTGCTACTGACTAAATTGATAAGTAGTATGTAAACAGATGTTCATCGGCACAAAAATATCAAATAAAGGAGAGATAGGTTTCAGAAAAAATACCCTTCCAGGCATGAATATAAATACAAAAAGTTCAGCGAAGGGTCTCTTCACGGCGAATTCATTTACTTAGCCGCACAATCGCATTTATATGTTAGTATTTTGTGTGTCTGTGTACATTAGGACTGTCAAACAAGGAACTGCTGGTCACATGCCTTGAAAAATGTACTGGCATAGTCCTAATGGATAGAAAGGACTATATTGATAAAACGTTAGCAGTTCCTTCAGATAAAAACAAGTCCGCTGCACCTGAAGTAGAGAAAGACAAAACAGAAATAACAGAAACACAACTCATTGGGATACTCAGAAAGCTAAAATGTCATCAGCTTATCTCTAAAAATGTCTACGACAGCATTCGACGAACCGGTTCGATAATATACCGACGATATGGATTACCAAAAACTCACAAACAGGGACTTCCATTTCTCCCTACTTTGGATATGTCCGGACTTTCATACCATCCAAATACAAAATAGCTAGCAGAACTCCTACAGCCTGATTGGAAACAAATTTCAAAATACTCTCTTCGAGACACGTCTGAATTAGTCGACTGTATCAAAAATGTAAAAGTGGGCGACAACCACATGATATCACTAGATGTCGAGCCTCTCTTCACAAATGACCCGAATTCGAAGATGATTTGTTTCTTGGAAGATAACAACTTGAATATCGGAATACCTACACCGAAGTTAAAAGAATTTCTACTTAGATGCACTTTGAACGTTCAATTCACATTCACTGGTACTTCTTATAAACAGCAAAATGCTGTGGCTTTGGGTTCGCCTTTAGGCCTATTACTTGCAGATATTTTTATGTCAGTTTTGGGAAACGGACCATTAAAACCCACAGTTGACGAATTCTCTCTGTACAAAAGGTACGTCGATGACAATTTTATCATCTGTGATAAAAATTTGAGCTAAATAATGTCCTTCAGGCTTTCAGAATCTGCCACCCAGCCATCAGATTTACAACTGAAGCAGAGACCAGAGAAAGAATTTCATTTCTGGACGTCCGACTAACAAAGAAGAGTGATGGGACCCTAGAGAGATCAGTATATCTGAAGCATACGTGGAATGGTCAGCTGATAAACTTTTACAGTCAGGTACTCATCAATCACAATCTCTCTTGCTACTAGAATCCGTAGAATATGCAGCCCCGAATCAGTAGAAGGAGAGATCCCTCTTTTAAGGAGAGAATGGCTATCCACCACGCCATGCAGATAAACACATAAAGTCGAAAAGCAACAAAGAACAACCTATCCCTGTGCCGAAGATGATGTTAAATATGAATATGGCGTTTAAATACGACCTTCTGGTCGACATCCTAAAGAGAAGAATATTTAACGTCCTGAAAAGAACATTCTATGCTGCCACATTGAGGTTAGTATTCTCAAGCCACTCATTGTTCTTCAACAACTCTAAAGATAAACTATCCCATTTGACCAATTCTATGTGTATCTACCAATTCATCTGCTCATGTGGAGCGAGATATATACAGGTTGTTTGATGCGTGTTTTGTCTAAAAGAGTCAAAGAACATTATCCCACTTGGCTACGAAAAAGTAACAGTGGGTCAATAAGAATTACTAAAATTGAACACATATTCAACACTGGTCACTCAATATGTAAGGAGAATTCATTCAAAGTAATCTACACAGTTTGAGGAAGCCTCCCAAAAACAGTAAGCTTCCGTATACTTGGCATTGCCGGGACCTTCAAGATTCGGATGGAAAATCCTGATTTATATACTGAGAAGAAACTTCACCATCCCCTCCTTCTACCTTTGGTATAATTCCAAATTCAACTATTTCGTTATCAATACTATCTTGTGTATTTTTTGTAAGATATTGTAGTAAAACCACTTTTTTAAACTAACCTTCCATTTACTCTTCTTACCTATTAAACATTTTATTTTGGACACTTCATGCTCCTTCATTAACATCCTTTTTTTCTGGGTTTCTTTCATATTGCGCAACCCTTGTTACTACTTATCAATCTTCACCCCTCCCCTAGTTACAATTTGACTATTCATCACATTTTTGAGACATTTTTATGACGTAAACAATAACCCTAAATAATTTTTATTTTTGTCTGACAATTACAATGTACACTCACTAAAAATAGTTATATATAAATGCGATTGTACAACTAAGTGAATGAATTCGCCGAAAAGAAATAGATTTGACGTCAAAGAGAGAAAATGAGTCAGTATTGCAGTGAAACATGGGAAACATGAAAAGAAGACTAAGAAACACACTATGAAGGGTAGAATTAGCAAAACACGGAAGATCTCTGCAAATGATATGGCATATATAATTCTGCTATGTGTATCGCAAACTGCAAATGAGCATTCCGTTATCCAGTCTCTTGTCTTCTACCGTTACACTAGGATGTTCACCAACCAAGTACATGATCCGATCTCAATTTCTGGTCAACGTACTCCTACTCTTGCTTAGCTGACAGCAATTTTGGTGAAAAGGGAAGGTTGAGTGTGAGGCTAATAACCCTACCAACTGAAAATAAAAACAAAAATGCTACTAAATCTTCAAACCTCAAGCATGAAGCCCTACGTTCCACTTGGAATGCAAAGAAGTGAAGGAAATGATCTGTTCTATTTCATTCACAAATCGATCAACCGTTAGTGGGATTGTAAGCTGTCAAGTGATCAAGAAAACTCCCACAAATGGCCGAATAGATGTTTACTATTCACTTTCAGTGTCACGACGTCACTCTTATTCAACTCTGGTTATGTATTGACTAGTGTTAACATATATGGGCATAACAACTCATCACTTTTGTTACTGTCATTCTTTGTTTATAGATGCGGTTGTACAGCTAGAGAAAATGAATCCACTAAAAATTGCCTCTTTAATGAACTACACATTTCACTGTTTTCACCAATACCGTGACGTAATCAATCTTACTACACAAAAGCTATTGGAAATACAATAAAGTGTAAAATCTGTATGAAAAATGAAATGTTACTAACAAGCATTAAGAATGGTGGTAATAATTCCAAAATACTAATGACAATAAAAACAATAGTAGTAATAATAATAATAATAGTGATAACCTAAAACAAATGAACAATAAAATAAAACAAAATTAGGACAAGAATGTTACTGTGACCATTGTCTATCTGTCTGTCTGTCTGTCTGTATTCGACATAGAACTTTGCACATATGTGCAGCAGTTCAAGTCGCCACACTCCCTTCATGTAGCACACAAAGCAAGAGAAGAAAGTAGGAGAAATACAAAATAGAGACAGTAAACAGAGGTGTGAGACAAAGGAATAATAATAACGAAGAACAAAACAGTTCAATTGGAAATCATAAGTCACAAGGAGTGGATGCACCTGCGCTATCCATTGAGAACGACTTTGAGCCATGCCACCATTTGTTCCCACCCATTGGTTTTTACCGTCCTGAAGACCCCAACCAGTCAGGAAGTCTACACCTTCCTATGTGGCCTAGACTATCTGTTGTAGATTTCATTGACTGGTGCCATGTTTTCGTTTGACCACCGCTAGCTCTTTTCCAGCCTGACTCTATATCAGCTAACATTGCCCATTGTCGAGGAACTCGACAGCTAGGCATACGTTACATATGTCCTAACCATCTTAGTCAATGTAGCTTCACAGCCTCGTCGATTGATTTCCCCTCCTTACCTAGCACTCGACGCCTAACCGCAATATTGCTCACCTTATTATGCCACTTCACACGGGAGATAGAACGCAGACATCTATGATCAAAGACAGCTAATCTTTTCATGTCTTCCACTCTCAATGGCCAGGTCTCACAGCCATAAAGGAGGACGGAGCGGACTGTTGAGCAGTACACCCCCCCTTTGGTCGATAGTCGGATACCACATCTACGCCAGAGATGGCGTAAACTGGCATATGCGAAACTAGCCCTCTGTATCCGTGCTGAGATTTCGTCAGAGATCAACCCGTTGGGGCTGATGGTACTTCCTAAATAAGTGAAGCGGTCAACGTGCTCTACCACTACACTCCCTATTTCTAAACTAGAAGTCAGTGTAGTCCAGTCCTGTAAAATCGTCTTACATTTGGCGGGAGCGAATCGCATGCCAAACATTCGAAGATTGCAACTCAAGATGTCCAGAAGACTCTGCTCTATTTTGTCAGCGTCCTCGCCTTGAAGGACTATGTCGTCTGCATATTCTAAGTCAACGAGATTATTCCCTGGTAGAAAGTTAATCCTTGAGTCACTGAAGTGAGTTAGGGTTAAGTCCATTAGTACATCTATGATGAAGTTGGATAGAAATGGGGATAATGGTGAGGTTACTGGGTTTCATGCAATGCTAGTGAACTCAGACATCAGGTTGCTGATTCTTAATAACCAGTAATCCGGCTGATTATTTTATAATTATCCCCTGTAGATTGATCACTATAACTGATCAGTTCATTATTAAATGCTTGGAGGCAATCGGTGAGAAGCTTTGGACCTAAAGGTTTGCATTTTTTTGTACATTCGTCATCGAAGTGTATCGAGCATCTTGAAAGAACTCATATTCTCTTTGAGATTCGAACTTACGTCACCCAGTGTTGCAGTCAGAGACGTTACCACTGAGCTATTGGAACTCGTGATTGACCTATTGTAGGACCGAAGTGGATATTTTTGATTGCACACTAGTCAGTAACTAGTGTGATGCGTCTAGTCCTCTCCTTGGTGAAGACTGAATTCTATCAGTCAGGTTGTAATGTGACCACCATTCTAGGTAGCTCCAACCATCTAATATCATCACAAACAATGTACACCGTGATGGCGAGCTACCTAGAATGGTGGTCACATTACAACCTGAACGATAGAATTCAGTCTGCACCAAGGAGAGGACTAGACGCATCACATTAGTTACTAGTGTCAAATCAAAAAACACTTGGTTAGCTAAACCATCCAAGTCACATCTACAATTGATTCCGGTCAACTGTTTAATATATGATAATCTTTTGAATAAAGCAATTCTGGGCAAAGATGATGACTTTAAACTATTTGTTAACAAGGATTCAAAGGTAATCATAGTGTTTTTTTCTATTGGTATGAAAATATTACCTGTTCTTAAGTTGTGTTGGTGGTTGTTAGTTGAATACCATTTGTCAAGTGTTGGTTTTGCAGGGATCTGATTGATTTTAGTGGTTTGATCACGAACTATTACATCATTTAGAATAGAGGATCATTGGAGAATTTGGGTACTGTTGGACAGCTGTCTCATCCTAGTGAGTCTGTGACTCTTCAACAGTACACACCCATCCCATTAGAGTTCGAACCCATTAACTTCAGTGCTAACTTCAAAATGAAAGACATTGAAGGCACAGTACTTGTATGACGAGCAATTTTTTCACTTTGAATTAAGCAGTGAACACGTTGTCTAGAAGGGGTGGTGTGTGTTTGTGGGGGAGGGTAGGAATAAAGGCTTCGGAATTAGACCACCTCAGTTCACCTCAGTCCTGTATGGATCACTTCCCTGCTAAACTAAAGTATAAATATTTTCTTTTCCTTCTTGATGTTGAACCCCGTTTTCATCCCCCGTGTTGTTTTTGTGAAAAATGTAATAATTTTAGAAACTGGGGTGATGCAAAACACCTAGTTCGTGTATGCAGTATGGCAATCAATTCAGTGAATGTAGACCATTCAGAATTGTTATTTCAAATTGTATTACGTGCTGTCGGTGAAATTGGATTACCTGTTAAACAGTATAAAGACGTGACTGTAAAAATCAATTCACGTCGAGCACTACTCAAAGATTCAATGAAGGATGTTCAAATGAGGAATTCGACTATGGAGGTGAATCTCTGTTGTGTTTATTCAATAAGAAATCATTCGCATATTCGCAATTTCTATTCTTTTTATTTAATGATTTGCGTTGGGAGTGGAAGATGGAGCTTTAAGGCTGAGTTTTGAATTTTCAGTAGTGATGTTGTTTCTTTTTCGGGGATAGGGTTGCTAACCTCAAACTCAAACTTCCCTCCCTAAGGGGCTTGCAAGACGTTCGTCCGTGGGCCAGGAGTCGGCTCGAGTCGTCACTGATGAATAAATGATAAATAAAGATGATGGATGGAAAGGATTTGATGCTCAAGTAACTGTTTTCATTTTGGTTAGATTATGTGTAATCACTAGACACCATCTTCATTATGAAGTGGGCTATTAAAGCTGTCCATGTGATCAGATTTATCAAAGGATTTAAAAAGAAATCATATAGACAAAAGACCAACTAATCTGGTGATTAACAAAAGAAGCAATGCCAAAATAAAAGGGGAGAAGAGAATGTGAAAATCTATGAATATAGACAGTCACGTTTAAATTCACTATATCATGAGAAACAGTTACTCGACTCATGAAGTCACCGGTAAGGATTGCTATTCAGAAAGGCATTTACAGCTTTGTATTTAAAAACAACATTCATCTCAAAGAACACAGGACTGCATAAATATACATCCAATACTTGCATCATTGTGCATGCCATGTCACTAAATAAAATTATTCTATTGCAGAATTATACTTTAGCATATTGCCTAAATTCTACTCTTATTATAATTGTCTGTTTCATGTTATCGGATGGCTGGAGGCCTGTTGACACTTACCAGTCAGCAGGGCGTACTGATCAGTAGTGGTACTGTTTCTTTCTCCATGGATGGGGTAGCTAGCCTCAAAACCCAATCTTCCTTCTCTAGAGGGACAGCTACTGGCTAATCGAGATTTAGGAGTCCGTCTATGGGCCAGGAATCAAAACCTGATGACTTATGTGGTTAGTGAGATTTCTTCTATTGGACCGTTTACACTCCTTTTGTTCCCTGTTACAGAATAATCTTCATTTCATATGGTTCACAAACAGGTACAGTAGTATTTACTGAATGTATTCTGAACACGATGTATTGCTCATATTCATATTAAGGTACCACATAACCTTCAAATTATTATTTGATTTTATTTGTAGTAATATTTCCTATATTTGTGTTACTGGTATTGTGTCACTCTTATTGCTTGTCTCATGTGCGGCTTCGATGAGGAAAGATTCTATGATTGATCTCATGGTCAGAAAACCATAGAACTACAGAGTTGGGTATACTAAACAGCCACACTTCTAAAATGTAATGCAGTCAAGTGGAATGAGAGGTTTGTACCTGAATCTTTATAAATCAATAATAATAAAAATAATAATTTGCTTTACTCTAAAACACTACTTGTGATACAGAATGGAATTCTCAGCATTTCATTACAGCATTCCATCCAGTTAGTACATTAACAATAAATAAAATTCTACATAGATTAAAAAAAGAGAGAGAAAAGGAAAAGAAAGAAAGAAAACGTTGTACCTATGAATGATGTGAGTTGGAAAGACGAGATCCAGTTGTCCTACTGACTATTTAATAAGTTACAAGTTTCACGCCTAATGCTTTACGGTTGAGTTTTGTACTTGCTAGTGCAAGCGTATAGTTTTCTATATAGGCTTCTGGTTCCGCCTGACGAGATGCAAGGGAAGAGTTGTGAATGAAGAGGGTAGTGTGAGTTAGACAGAATGGATTTAGCCCATTTTCACATGAGTCCAAGTGTCTGTCGACCAGAATATTAACAAGCTGGTTAAGTGGCACGTTGCTCACGTTGCCTATCAAATCCGTGTTACATCAGTGGTTTACTTGTAGAATGGTCGCCACCCACGCCACAGATCAGAGTTCAATTCCCGACTGTTACATCTTAAACATCGCCAAGAGTACTCGTCAATAATATGTCCAGAATGTAAGTTAGGTTTGATATGAGGTTAGCAACCACCCCCCCTGTAAAAACAACACTACTTCTACTGAAAATTTATACTTGTTCGAAGCCCTTTGCACCTCTCAGAACATACAAAATGCGAACATCCTTAATGTAAATATTAGCGATAAACCGTACTCAAAATATAATCAGTGAATAAGTAAAGTATCGAAATCCAGAAATGAGAAGACACCAGTGACCTTGAACGCATACTATTCGCTGGATAACGAGACCTACAGGAGGTGAATCGCGAGCCCAGTGGTAACATCTCTCTGACTGCAGCATTGGGTGACGCGAGTTTGAATCTCACATGGAACATGAGTTTTCTTCAAGGTTGCAGATACGCTGACTGGTGAGTGCCAACCTAGGGTAGGCTCGGCTTCCTACTGATTGTCTCCAACCATCTAATATCAACGAGACCTAATACTATTATAGCGTCACTATGAGCGATGTTTACGAATTGAGGTACTGACAGCTCGTAGGAGGCACGTTTCAGGTGAAGGATAGTGTTAGGTTTGCGGTTGTGAATACATATACATCAATAGATGTACAGAAACTGGTGTAACTTAAAAAGCTGATACTCCTCATTATTACTGGGAGATATTTTTAAGTCACGTTAGGGAAAAATATTTGTTTAATGTGTTTTACCATAAATTCTTTGTATTTTTTTCTCGTAAACAAATGTCATCTTTATAAAAAAAAACTACTGGTTCTTCTGATTGGCCACCACAAGGTCAGTCGTGCGTTCGCATTCAATGGATCGTTAGTGTTTAACTTTGCCCCTTCGGTTTATTTGTGTTTGTTGAGGTTGACTGGCTTAAATGCGAAGCTTTCACTGGTTCTAATTAGACAACATCATCTTTCGTGGTTCCTTCAATTTGAAGTTGTTTTTCTGTGCGTATTCTCCTCGAATGAGATAATCGTCCCTCCTGATGACTTTAGCTATGATGATTGATGAATTTGTAGCTAGTATCTATCATTGCGTACTAATTCATAAAATCTTAGTGTCGATAGATATTTACAAGATACTGAAACATTGTTGTCATAATAAAATATTCAAATGTTATCTTAGTAGTCAAATTTTAATCGAACCTTATGTTTAAATTAGAGGTCAAGTCACATGATAAGATATTAGAAGAATGTAGTTTAATCAAAAGTAATATGAATATAATTAGAATTAATCGATATTCATAGAGATATCGAAGTATAAGAGTAAAATGAGATTCATTCAAGAAGTTTCAAAATTAAGAGGGAGGAATTGTTGGGGGGGGGTTTCATCATGAGCAGACATCAGTTAGAGAACCATTGGAAAACCCACCACGGAATACTGGACAGCTGTTTCGTCAGCCTAGTTTGGAATTCCTCTTCAGGCAGTAAGCACCTACCTGGGTTCCGACCCAGGACCTACTGGCAACAAGGCGAACTAGCTGATAGAGCATTGAGCCACCGAGACCCGATCCAATGGCCAATCCATGAAATCTAACTTGTAGCTACAAGGTCCTGGGTTAGGAATCCCGATGGGTACGTACTGATGAAGAGTCCCAAACTAGGCTGACGAAACAGCTGTCCAGTACTCCCTGCAGGTTTTCCCATGGTTCTCATGATGAAATCCTCCAACCAATCAAGCGAAATCCCTACAAAAACCGATACTTATGAAAAGGAGGAATTAATTATGTTCCTAGCGGCTCTCTTCATTTGTTACTGTTGAAGTATTAGAGATAAGTAGAACACTTTGAAGATGGTTTAGAGCAAGAATTTTCTCAACAAATAATATATATGTACTATTTTAATAACCTGTCATACAATTGTAACGGCAGAAGATATGAGACTCTGTAATGAACATTTTTATTAAGGAAAAACGCATCATATTAATACATTTTTAACCTTTTTAAAAGTCGCCTAGGTCAGTGAACAATAAAATGTTCTGATTGGTAGGTGATTGACTCAAGGTTAAACAAAAGGAATGCAAAGTTGTCCAATGAGATTATCTTTAGACCACAAATTAAACTAGGTATAAATCTGAGGAATAAACAACACTTGCAGCTATTGACTTAAAATGTTGTTTTCAGTTTTTGACCGCTTCCCATCAAAGTTTCGGCTATATTAGCACAAACCACATTATAATCCATGTAAGCTGTTTTTGTTAACCTCTCGCTTGACTATTAAAGGGATCTAAGCGACAGCTCTATGGACTAATTGGTCACTACAATACAATGCAGCTGAATTAGCTCAAACGTCTCCACTTGAGTTGTAAAGAGTGCGAAAACATTAGCTGACAGAGCCTACATTCATCATTCTCAATGAATTTGATAGAAAAAGCATCTTATGCCGTCGAATGAGTTAGAATGAAAACCACAGTAATCAATGCAATAGAATATATAAAGTATACAATGGCTGATCACTAGAAAGTAACCAATGTCAAGTGTGTATTTCATGTAGTATAAAGTACTGAGTGAATCTGGTCACTAAAAGTTGCAGTAAAGTCATCACGCTAGGTAGCTCGGTATCGATATGTGTTTTGGGCTAACGTTAGATGGGTGGAGGCAGTTGGCAGGAAGCCCTGAACCTAGGTTTCGTACATACTGGCGCCATTAAGCAAGGCGTATTTACAACTTCGGAGGCTTCTACAATGACGAAATTCAATCGGGACTAAGGAATAACTTCATGACATTGGTAGCTCCTTGGTCACTCAGGATATCAGTGACCTCTGGAATAGTTGTTGGCTAGAGTTCTTGACTACAGAACCGTAAAGGGTAGATCACAGTCTCATAGAAGACACCACTGGCAATGTGAGTACCAAAACCACAAAGTTTATGTCTAGGTTTATGTGATGATCGCTTGGTAAATATTGATCGAATTTCATCCACTTTCACTCATCAAACAGAATCATCAACCGATAATTCCTATTCACCCATACCAATTTATTATCTTGAAATCAGTACTGATGAAGTAATACCTGTCGGCGGGAGAATTGTATACAAAAAATAAAAGTGTATATACAGTTAACCATGAAAGAGACAAGTAAAACCATGGTATAATGGTTGAGCATTATTCCAGACGATGATTGCTTGGTGATAGATCTAACGTATAACTGATTTTTTTCTGTGTTGATTCTTTTTTGTGAAGTATAAGCCTGTTACGAACAAAACCAACTTGTTGTGGACCTAACGCAGGAGATCAATCTCTGCGTCATACTGTATATCTGTCTTAAACTTCCTTGAAACACGCATAGTCACAAAACGCTCTAAAACAAAATAAAGATGGTAATTCTTCGTTTGATTTGTGGGGTTCTTTCCCACAATAACAAGCAGTGCTTTTCCAAATAATTATTCCATTACAAAACAACTGGTCTTCATTTATTACAGAGATTGTTGAGTGTTTAGAATCCTATGCGAATTGAAATCCTGTTTGCAGCTTTTGATTCTGCATATGTTTCTTAAACAGTCTGCAGTGAAATATATTGCTCCTTTTGTTCTAATAAAAACGTTGCTGACATGCATATAAGTCAAGCAGAGATTGTGGTAATTCTTGGGCACTGTGATAAAGTATAACTCTATTATGGATAATATTTTATTTTGATAAATCACACAGTGTTATTATTATTGTTCCCTTGGGTTCCTAGTGGAACATAGGGCTTCAACTGCACGTCTCCACTTGCTTCTGTCTTCTGCTGTTCTTTTCACTTGCGTCCATGTAATTCCATACTGTTTCAGTTCCTCTTCACACGATCTTCTCGATGTCACCCTTGGACCGACGAACCACTCGCCGCTTCCCTTTCGGGTTCCACTCGAGTGTTGGCCTGACGCCCGATGTCACCCAACGGCCCCCTCAGCGAGTATACAATCCATCTCTACTTCCTCCTGCATATTTGTTGGGCGATTGGTTCCTGTTTCGTTTGTTCCCATAGCTTCTTGTTTGTGATTCTTTCTGGCCATCTAATCTTCAGTATAGAGAGAAGATAGTTGTTGATGAAGGTCTGTAACAGGCTGTTGGAAATATTCTTTGTGACCCGCCAAGTTTCTGACCCGTATAGAAGAACTGACTGACTTGACGTTTGTATTGAAAATCCGAATTTTGTTGTTGATGCAGGCTGAGTTGGGAAGATTTCCAGATTGGTTTCAGATTGATGAATGTGTTTCTCGCCTTCTCGATTCTCGATTTGACATCGCCGTCTGTTCCTCCTGTAGTTGAGACAATGCTCCCTAGATAATTGAGTGAAGTAACCTCTTTCAAATCTCTCCCGTTGATGGTGATTGGCACTGGATGTTGCTGCTGTTGTTGTTGGCGGTGTTTGGTTGGTTATTTTCATAACCTCCGTCTTGTCTATGTTCACCTGGAGTCCTGTCTTCTCTGGCTGCTTCTTCGACCAGTTTGTCGGTTTTCGCTTGTAAGTCTTCGATTTTGTGTGACATCAAACATAAATCATCCAGGCGCGAAATCCAGGTCTTCTAGGTTCTTCACGTCGGTCCAGGATATCCCTGTCTTCTCGTTTCCCACTGTCTGACGCATAATCCAGTCCACCACAATTAGGAATATCATTGGTGGTAATAAGCACCCTTGTCTGACTCCTGTGTTTACTCCAAACGCCTCGCTGAGTTTTCCGTTGTGGATCACTTGACATGTGCCGTTGTCGTACAGTTGTTGAATAAGGTTGATGCATATTTGCGGTACGCCGTAGTACTCGAGTAGTTTCCAAATTACTTCGCGGTCAACGCTGTCGAAGGCCTTCTCAAAGTCTATGAAGTTGAGGTAGAGATTTGATTGCCATTCCATGCTTTGTTCGATGATAATGCGTAGAGTTGCAATTTGGTCAGAACATGATTTGCCTTTCCTGAATCCAGCTTGTTCTGGTCGGAGTTCTGTATCCAGCGCGTCCTTGATTCTCTCCAGGATGATGCGACTCAGGATTTTACTTGGCGTCGACAGGAGCATGATTCCTCGCCAGTTCTTGCAGAGTCCCAGGTCGCCCTTCTTTGGTAGTTTCACCAGGTAACCTTTCCTCCAGTCAGTAGGCACCTTTCCCTCTCTCCAGATCTTTTGCAATAATGGAGTCAGCATATCTGCTGTTGTTTCTGGGTCCGCTTTCAGTGCTTCCGGGGGTATTCCATCTGGTCCAGCTGCTTTTCCAGCTTTCAGAAGCTTGATTGCATTCAAGACTTCAGTTTTCGTTGGAGGATTGGTGTCAACTTGCAGTTGTGTACGTGCTGTTGTTGGTATTACTGGACGGGTTGTAGGTGGTGGTCGGTTCAAGAGTCCTTTGAAGTGGTCCGCCCATTGTTTAATCTGTCTTTCTTCTTTGGTAATTGGGTTCCCTTGGCTGTCTTTTACAGGTTTCACTTGTGTTGATCTCTTCCCGGATAGAGACTTGGTTATCTGATATAGTGTCCTCAGATCCCTTTTGCCTGCTGCCTTCTCAGCTTCAGTAGCCAGGTTGTCGTAGAATTGTCTTTTGTCCTTCCTGGCACTCTTCTTCACTTCTTTGTCCAGTGCTGTGTAAGTTGAGCTCAGCGTCTCCTTCTCTTGTCCATCTTTGCATTGAATCATTTTCTCTTTCACCATTCTCCTCTCCTCTATTAGTTTCCAAGTGTCTGTTGAGAGCCATTCCTTGTCTTGTTTCTTCTTTCTCCCTAAAACCGTTGAACACGTTTCGTTGAAAATTACCTTCAGAGAGTTCCAATGGTCTTCCACGGATGATTCCTCAGTGGTGCCACGTAGTGTTTCCTGCTTTGCTCTGACAGTTGCAGTGAAAGTGTCCTTTGTGATTGTGTCCTTCAGTTTTTGCGTGTTGAACTTGCATTGTGGCCTATCCCCAGGTATCCTCGAGGCTTTCAGCTTCACCTTGAAAGTCCCTTGTACCAGATAGTGGTCTGAACCCACATCTGCTCCTCTCCTCGATCTTGTGTCCAGTAGGCTCCGTCTCCACTTCCTTGAGATTGAAATGAAGTCTATCTGGTTTTTGGTGTGTCCATCTGGTGAAATCCATGTTGCCTTGTGTATATGTCATATTTAACGATTCTAGTTTTTGTCCGATTTATCAGTAAAGAACGGACCGATAAAAGAAATCCAAAAACAGCAAATGTTTTTCAGATATATGTATATATTTCCTAATTACCTAACTAATTATGGGTATTTAAGACGTTATAAATATGTTTCTGTGACCGCAGACAATTAGGCATTCAAAGTCAGTTGTCTGAGCTAATTTCTTATAATTTATTTATCGAAGAACAACAGCAGTTGGATTTGTGATGTGCATATTCTCTCGTTTCAAGGTTGTCAGCTGAATATGTCTACAGTTCTATAACTGACTGTTTTACCACTGAAAACTGAGATCACCATTTTTTTTTCGGTTCAAACAACAATGCCTTAACCCATCAACCAAAGGTTATCATGATTCCTGCATAGCACTTCACCTCTGATTTCATTTTTGACTCTCTAACCGTCGGTTTTGCGTGTTTGTTATTGATTCTATCAAGAGGTAAAACACTGGAGACCACGGTATCTTAGCAGTGCAGTAAAGTTAAAAAAATGGGCAGGCGAACGAATGAACATATTAGTGACGTTGAAACGAGAAATTTTGTTAAAAAAGGAAAGTTTTGGATGAAGGGAGAGACCTCAAGTTTGGTATTAATAGGGAATTTTGCTCAGGACTGAAGGGATATTATTCATCCAGGAAGTAACTTAAACTTAATTCTTACCAGTTATTTCTAAATCTCACATAAAGTTGACTGTAGTCGATTTTAGCTCTAATTTTGTACTAAACTAACAACAATCTTTCCCTAAGTTAATCTAACCCTAAAGGGGATAGTCATCCTCTGAATACTTTTTACCCACAGTACTCAATGTTGTTCCTTATAGATTCAACGGCAAATCATAGTCGCTAGCTGTCAGCAAAGCTAAAGCTCCTACCTTGCTCTCCGGAGGTGATTCGTTAACTTTCACCTGTGATCATCCTCCTTTGGGTGTGACTGGTAGCATCATATTATAACTCATGCAGCATAACAGGCATCCTATCATGCTACTGGACTAACACAATTCCACCGTCCAACCCATTAGCATACAATTCTGCTCGAATGGTTCCATTCTACTTTCTCTAAATTAATCTAACCCTAATACTAATCTTTCTTTATTTCAGGCCTAACTAAAATCTGTACCGAATATAATCTTAATCTAAGCTTAACTCTAGCTTCTGACCCTGGATGATTATCAGTGAGATGAATACGAACAATCATTTGCGAAATTGGGAGTTATTCTCACAATATTTTAAAGAAGTGTCTCCTGCTTTATATCTTGCGTTTCTTTGAACATACTTCTTATGAATAGGAAGATATGCAAGTGAAAAGCAACAAGTTGGCAGAAGAAGCATCAGAGATAGGACTTCAGGTGAACACAGAGAAGACAGAGGTGATGATGATTCCTGGGCAACACCACCAAAAGCAACAACAACAACATAAAACAATCTGCATAAATGGAAGGAACCTGAAAGAAACAACCTCTTTAACCTACCTGGGAAGCATCGTTTCAACTATGGGCGGAACTGACGAGGATATCAAAGCAAGAATCGGAAAAGCAAGACAAGCTTTCAATACTCTCAAGTCTGTGTGGAGGTCAACAGCACTCAGCATCAAAATTAAGATCCGGATTTTCAACTCCAATGTGAAGTCAGTGCTACTATACGCATGGAGCAGAGACTTGGCGTATCATAAAGAGCATCTCAAACAAACTACAGACGTTCATTAACAGTTGTCTTCGCTCAATACTGCGCTCAAGATCAGATGGCCGGCCAGAAAAGATCAGCAACAGAGATCTCTGGGAGCGAACCAACCAGAAACCAATTGTGAAAGAAATAGGCAGGAAGAAATGGAGATGGATTGGCTGGTCATACTCTGAGGAAACCATCAAGTGACATCACTAGACAAGCCATCGCTGGAGTGGAACCCGAAAGGGAAGCGACGAGTTGGTCGTCAGTGCAAGGGTGACTTGGAGGAGGTCATGTGAAGAGGAAATGAAAAGGTGTGGACAGACTTGGAGCCAAGTGAAGACTCTAGCAGGGAACCGAAGGCAATGGAGACTTACGGCTGAAGTCCTGTTTCTCTAGGAATTAAAGGAAACAATAATATTATTATTATTCAGTGTTATTTTCTTTTGATGATCACTAGCAGTGTGATCATTCACTAGAGAATCGGGTACATTCAGCTGGTGAGTGTCAAACAGGACGAAATGCGCAGCCTAGATTTGATTGCTAGTCACTATCATCCAAAGTAACATCATATTATATATCAGACATCGTCAAGGCATCCGTACTAGAAGCTGAGATGACAGCAGAGACAGAAGTTGAGTGGGAGAGCAAACACCAGCCGATGATGATGATGATATATAAGATCACCTTGTTAACTGAAGTTCCTGTGTTCCACCATCCCTAGCGGGGTGATGGATGGTTGCTGCTGAAGATTCATTTCCAACCACCGACGAAACGGCTGTTCAATACACAATTGTGACACATTTCCATATGTTTAATGTTCATTTATTCTATGAATTAAAAAAGGTGCTTCCTTTTTAATTGGTTGATATTATTTTTTGTTTTACTGATTATGACCTGTCTGTTTCTTTAATAATAATAATAATAATAATAATAATAATAATAATAATAATAGTTTATTTGTGCCTATTACAGATACTTACAAACATTACACAAATAAGGAAATATGACAATACCTTATGAGATCAAACATACACACATATACACACGCACAAACGTAGAAGACAGACATGCATTGTATGCACACACACACACGTACGCACATGTGAATGAATGTCTGTACTACAAAGTGTCTAGTATGGCAGAAGTGTATTGTCAACTTATTTTGTAGGTAAAAAATAAACCATCAGTTCATTGTAAAAAAAATCATTTTTATATTTTGTTGAACACTGTGTTTATATGCGATATATAATAATAATAATAAAACGTGGCATATGATGTGTTAATGACTCCTTAGTGCTGCTGCCGCTATTGCTACAACTACTACTACTATTGTAATCCACAATTCAATCCACAATAAGATTTTTGCACCTTTATTCAGAATACATTCAAACAGAGGAAAAAATGTGCTCATACGTACGTGAGAATTTTTATATAATCTATGCTATTAATAATAATAATACTAATACTAACAATTAACAATAACATATTATATTATAATTTACAGTGTAATATATAACATTCTGAACACTCTTCACACACAAACACACACACTTATGTTCCCACTTTCTTTCGTTACTATTATAATCACTTATATCAATGTACTTCTTTTCTAAGTAGACATTTAGATACACGCATAGATATACTGAGGACTACTCAAAACGCTTGAAATTCACATGCTCACTGAAAGAGAGGCAAAAACAGTACGCCTATACAACATGTATACTCACATAACAATATTAAACATAAGGACAGTGAATGAATGAAGGAATGAGAGCGTGAATGACCTATAACTACCCAATAGTATAATATATATCAGTATTAATACTCTATATTACTTCACATACAAATATATAAATAAAGATAACCCTGTTGAATACATATATAACTAAATATAAGTAGAACTCAGCATCGTTGACATCGCCATCATCATCAGCCTATGTTACTGAACTCAAAATTCAGTCGAATAAATTTGCGGCATTGAAGAGTTCTTTTTTGAACGTAAGTTGTTTCGGTGATATTTTTTTATTGACTTTCATTACATTTCCCCGACTGGTGGTTAATTGTTGTTGTGAATTGTTGTTGTTGTTCTTGTTGGTGTTGTTATGCAAATGTTCTCATTGTTATTTTTTCCTCTACTTTCTTTTCTTTTTCTTCTAATTATCCTACGAACCGCCCCCGTACGCTCTCCCCTTCTTGTGGGGGATGAACAATCAATCCTTTTTGTGTGAATAACACTCAATGAACAAAATGATACGTGTGTGTTAACCAATCGGGATCAAATCAAAAACAATAATGATAATAATAATAAAAACATATATACGCTATGCATAAAATCATCGAATATGTTAACGGATTTCTCATAAATTAGATATTTAACTGTTGTGATTGTCCAAGAATGCATGCTAAGTGTAATAAAGAAATTGCTCAACATCAACAATTGATAGCTGAATTACAAGAACAGCTGTCAAATAAAAATAAACGGATCACAGAATTAACAAGTTTACTGGATAAATATCAAAGTGTATTCAGTTTATCGAGTTCCCTGTCGACACCGACAACTGTTGTTAAAAGTCAACAGCAGCAACAACAGCAACAACAACAGCAACAGATCGATAACAATGAAGTATTTGGTTTCGGTGGGAATGTTTCAGTGCATCAGAATGAATTAACTGTACAAACAAGAAAACGTGGTATCGGGATATCCGCTGAACCGCAGAATGAAGACGAGATTCAATCGAAAGAGCTTATATCCCATCCGAAATCTGAAGAGTAAGTCATTCTTCTTAGATTTATCTTTGTTTGTTTGTTTATTGTTTCTTTTTCGTAAAACTAAAATTCTTTACGAGTTTCGCTACGGATTGATATCAGTTAACCGGAAGGTACTGGGTTCGAACCCCAATTTGGTGAATGCGTACTGCTGATGATTCCCAAACAAGGATGAAACAGCTGTCCAGTACTATCCGGGTTGGTTCCCAATGGTTCTCTAAATGATATCAATTCGTGGTCAAACTCGTAAAAACAAATCTAATCCTTACAAACCGACTCTTGATAATTAAAATTCTTTATTTATGTGTTTATCTTTACACACTGGTGGTTTAGCGGTAGAAGGCTCGGCAACCACTTAAGTGGTTCGGGCGTGCATGCCAGGCTGATAAATTATATGAGAGGCCAGCATTCAAACCTCATACAAAAAGAATACACCGCTACTACTGAAAATTAAAAGCCCGAGTTTGAAGTCCTATGTTCCAATGGAAATCAGAAAAATCAAATAAATATCACAAAAATTGTATTCTAAAGGAGGGTAAGATACTCTCCAGCTATGCTGGAGATAAGGGTTGGATTCCCTACTGACCGATGCACTCCTAAACCCTGGTCTAGTTAAACTAGCCGTTAGTAAACCGGAAAGAGAAGGAATAAGTTTGGGCGTAGAGTCACCGGCCCACAGTCACTACATAAAAGCATCCCCACTGGTACTGCATCACTTAAAAATCTCGAAAGCCTGTGTTCCACTCGGAATGCAAGAACCGAAGAGAACTGTCCAAAAGGATAGTGAATATTCCGTTGTATACACCACCTCTCATTATTATTTATAATACATTCTATAATTCAACCACTCAGAGAATAATATTATTATCAAAACAAGTGATTCAGCGAAGAGACTCTTTTCAAAGAATTTATCATCAAGCTGTACAATCGTATACACATATGGTTTTTAAGAAGTTATATCCAGTGAGGGAATTGAATCATAGGAGTGAATGCATAAAATAATAATAATAGTAGTATGAAATGCAATTAAAAATAAAATGTTTGTTATTATAATCATTGGTAAATGTCAAGTGGCAAAGCAAATTAATGTCATATATAGAATAATTCATAGGATGGATAGAACTTGTAAAAGGGTGTGCAATTATAAGATTAGTAGACAAATCGAATAAAATAAAAATGTTACGTAATACTGTGTGAAATTTAATAGCATAGAATTTAATGTTGTAAAAAGGAATTGATTTAGAATGACAAGTGGAACAAGTGAAATAATACCGGGGACAGTTAAAAGTGAGAGTAGTAATAGTAACAATTGACGTAATAAGGAAGAGACTACAAATTGAATAGACAAAATGAAAATCTGAAAAATTGGTTGAGCTAAAATATGACTGGGGATTACTATACTTTAGCATAGAGGGATCAGGATGATGAAAGTTGGAGGGGTTGAACGAACTTTCTCTGTACACAGAGATCTGGCTTTTCTGTTTCGACAGCCAAAGCTTCAGCAATGCAGCAGATGAGTCGGGCACGTAGGGATTTGGGTAAATTACTCTTTGCCTTGTAGATGACTTTAAAGGCGGAGACTATAGAGATAGGGTGATCATTATCGACCAGATGTTCAATGATTGCGCTTCTTATTGCTCCACTTCCACTTTTTTGTAACCATGCAGGATAAATAATATTATTATGTCAAGGTAACGCTAGGCAACCCCCTATTCTAGTTGACTCATCATGCATGATCCAGTCAGATGACATTCAAAGCTGATGCGGTAGTATAGGTGTCATCATTTGACTCATACTACTATTTTGAATACCACGTATTTAGATGAGTATGTGTTTTAAGAGGATATAGGTTTACATCAAAACTGAATTCGAATCCTCTGTTACCTACAAATATCAGAGAAGCGTTACAGAGATATGATGAATAATTCATTTGGGTATGCCTATATTCTTTCATTGGATGCACTGCCAGGATGTTAGTTTGCTTTGAATCGGACTGCAAGTCATGCTAAGTATTAAATCGATTTGCAAAGTAATTGAGACCTGAGATTTTATGATAATTGTACAGTGCTCGAAATTGTTGAAACTAACAAATAGTTACAGATTTTCACTTGAAAAATTATGATTTTTGGGTTCCAAGTGGAACACAGGCTTTCAACAGCGCATTTTCATGATGTCCCATCCACTACAGTGCCTTTTAGCCGGCTGTACGACTGCCCATAGTCTCTCATCTCCTCCTCCTCTCATGATCACTTCACAGTCACCCTCGGAACCAAGCCCAACTCGTCGTTTTTCATTCAAGTTCCACTCGAGTGATGGCCTAGAACACGATATCATTCGAAGATCTCCTCAGCATGTGTCCAATCCATCTCCATTTTCTTCCAGATATCTGTTGAGTAAGAGGTTCTTGACTGGTTCGTTCACAGATTTTTTTTGTTGCAATTTCTCTTCTTTTAAAAAAAATAAAGCAATTTCATTTGTTTTGTGGGAATGTGAAATTCGCAAGCAAATTATTGTTAGGTAATGTCAGCCTATTGAAATTCCCTTGGATACTGTTATTATTTATTGCTTGCCTTCTGAGTGGAACCTACATCCTCAGGGGAACATTTGTAATGCATTTGTTCCTCCAGCATGACTTAAAGCTGGCTACACGACCTCCTATAAAGTTTCGTTTCTTTCTCATACACTCATTATAATAAAGGTTTTTATATTGCCCGCTGAATGAAAAACAAAACGAAATTGTTTTTACTGACATTTCGCTATTTAATGCTAATAGCTTATAATACTTATTGCTTCCTGTCCGAGTTCAACTCGATGACCTGAATGGTGCATAATGTCATTCAATGGTGGCCTCAATGTACGTCCCATATGCACCTCTATTTCCTTCCGCATAATATTCAATGTTAACTAACTGAATCCCTTTACATATGCAACGACTATCAAGTTTAATAGTCGCATAAGTGAATTAAAAACTTTCGTGCAATGTGAATAGCCATCATTTTTCTATTCATAGTGTGACTTCACATAAGTAATGTACTTTTTAAAATGATATCTGCGAACAAGTAATTCAATAATGCCGCCCGAGTCCATCATTACGCCATAAAATTATACCATTTGTTTATCATTTCCCTATCTTAACAAACTTATATTATTGTTGTTCCCTTGGGTCCCTAGTGGAACATAAGGCTTCAACTGCACGTCTCCACTTGCTCCTGTCTTCTGCCGTACTTTTCACCTGCATCCATATTATTCTATACAGTTTCAACTCCTCTTCACACGATCTCCTCCATGTCACCCCTGGACGTCCCACTCGTCGCTTCCCTTTCCACTCGAGCGATGGCTTGACGCGCGATGTCACCCAGCGGCCTCCTCAGCGAGTGTCCAATCCATCTCCACTTTCTCCTGCAAATTTGTTGAGCGATTGATTCTTGTTTTGTTAAAAAACTTACGGGAGGTTTTTTAAGTTTATCACAAAACCCTACCGATAGAGTCTACAAAGTCAGTGTGGTGACGAAAACAGCCCACTAATGAAAGTTACTGACAGTGGCACTTAGTATATAACCAGTTGGTAGAAGTAAGAATTAATGAGACATTCCACTCTATCCCACTAGCTGAACGGTTGATGGGCTTGCCTTACTACCTGAAGGTCCTAGGTATTTTTTCCCTGGTGGGGTAAGTGTTGTCGTGGAGCCCCAGACTGGGACGAAACAGCTATCCATTACTCTCTCTGGCTTATTTTATCTACCCTTGTAGATAAATTCCAGTCAGTCAAATCTTAGACATTCATTCTGTTATCTGGGTGATAGTATTAGAAATTTGATTGACTGTGAATATAGTGAAGACTGCTGATGACTGGATATGACAGGAATGACGTGCCAGTGCTATACTCCACTTGTCATTCAACATGAATTACGTTTATGAGTTTAAATCCATACAATTAATTAGCATTGAAATCGTACCAAAAAGAAATTGAGCGCTATTGCAATAAATTTGATTAAAATACTTTTTTTTATTAAAATTAAACAAAACTTCGTTCAACTGTCAATTTCAGGTGAAATTAGTGTTATCATTTTGCATGTGTGCATGTGTGCGTTGTATGAGGCTGTAGGCTTAAAGAAGTATGTGCTCTCATTAGCACATACTTATTTTTATTCTTTTTTTTTAATAATCAGTCTAAATGAAGAATATTCTTTTCAACAGAACTCTTCAAGTTCTCATAATTTTTGACGTAGAATTTATTATCATTATAATACTCATGAATTATCATGAAATTTGCACTTTTCTGCACTGAAGGCGACTTAAATTTCTAAAATCAGACATTAAACAAACCATAGGTGGGAAAATCATCACTTAATGGGGAATGCAGGTGCATCTAAGTGACGAGTCCCAAATACGACGAAATGTGCATCCTTGATTCCATTGCCAGTCACCACGATCCACCAATTGAAAACCACAATTAGTTAAACACATCGTTGGTTATGGTTAGAATGATAATAAATTCTCCATTGAAGATGTAAGTAAATAAAGAGAACTTTTTGAAATGAGTTTTATTCAATTATGGATAAATTTTGTTTCGATAAAGTCTCACAGTGTTATACAGTAATATTTACTGATGACGTTTCGAGCACAATTTATTGCTCATAATCATATCAAGGTAATCACCCGACTTCTTAAATTCATTTATATAGTTCCGTTGTTTCTCACTTGATTTTCACTTGATTTGATTGGTAGTAATATTTTCCATATTTCGGGTATGAGTGATTTATCATTCCTATTGCATGTGTTGGGTGTAGATTCAATGAACAAAGATTCTGTAATCAACTACTCTCTCCACCTACCTACATTACTTTTTAGAAATTTAACCCTCTCCTTTCCTATTGTGTGGTTGTGTGTTACTGCATGCAGTGCAATCGCTGAGCTTTTTTCTAAATTACTTATCTTCTGGGGGTCAACCATTCTTACCTTTGCTAAATTATTATGTTCTGACAATCTGATTACTCCCGACCTATTAGTTTCACCTGTGTAGTCCACCTGACTCACAGTCATTTCAAGGTATTTTGTAAACTATATTATTTTGTTTAATTGGGTAAACCAACAGGGTCCTTCAACCTACAGAGCTTGTCCTACCTGAGTGAGTTTGTAGGTTTGAATCTTACGTAGGGTCTCAGATGTCCCTCCCTATATAGTAAAACTGTAGATGCCTTATATTCTTTCTTATTTATGTTATCATTATTAGTTTCACCACTATTTTTTTTATTTTGCTTTTGACCTTTTCTGATCTTTCTAATGAATTTTATAGGATAGTTAGTTATTTAACACTGACGCCTCTTCTATCTGTTTCATTTCATCGTCTAGGTTTTTTGATGTACTACTTAGTAGAGTTATTGCTCAGTTTGTTGGACGCGCTTAACTAAGCCTGCCTTAATGGTTAAAGGATTAGGTGAATCAAAGTCCAAATATCTAACAGAATGCGTTGGTTTTCTATAAACACTAGTGTGTAGTTTGCCTTCTTCTATTCGTTTTATGTTACAATCTAACATCACAGCTAATTCTCCTTCTTCATTTTCCGATTCAAATGTGAATTTTATTCCCTCTACTAGTGAGTTTAAATGTGTCAAGAATCTAGAAATGATATGTTCTGTTTTTAACATTGTGAAAGTGTTATCCGCATATCTCCAGCATATTTTTGGAGTAGGATTAAATGTATTAAGAGCTAGATTTTCCCAGCTATCTATGCAGATGTCTGCTACGATAGGGGATGTTGGTGATTCATGCCATTGCTACACCTTCTGTTTGTTTATATTTTTTGCCTTGAAATTTAAAGACAGTAGACGTGCGGCATAATTGAATTCCTAAAATAATTTCTTCAATAGGTAGTTTCGTCCTATAAGTGAGTTCAGGGTCTGCAGTTAATTCTTTTTTAACTGCCAAGGCCAATATCAATGAGTGTTATTCATTTGAGAATAAGGGAAAGCATTCGAAATTCGATTAATTCAATAGTGCGATCGATCATCTATGAATCCACTAAGAATTGAACCAAGTGTATTTAGGTTTTTCCATTTAGTCTGTCAGTGTGAATTCAGTGACCTGTAAATTTTAACCTTTGTCAACTGTTGATATAATGCAACCCCTAGTTGATACCATCAATGAGTATAGGTTTCACGCTGGACATACTGGAACCCACTGACCATGACATCTTATTAGAACTTAAGAACAGCCGTCTTGAAACTAGTCAGCAGTCAGTAGGAGATGAACATTTAGACTTTGTGTGTGTGTACATTTAGTCCAGTGCTCCTTGGGTTTCAGTGAGGGTGAGTAAATCACGGGGTCTGAATTGAAATAACCAAACGCCTAGTAAACTTAACATTCTACATATTCACAATTATTAGACCTTTTTGAGTTGAAAGAATTTCACCTCAAAACATGCAGATGAAGATCTTTCATGACATTTGCACCGACATACAAGATTTTATCAGTTAAGTTTCATAGGAAAAGCTGATA
The DNA here is from genome assembly GCA_944472155.2 of Trichobilharzia szidati. Classification (NCBI taxonomy): domain Eukaryota; kingdom Metazoa; phylum Platyhelminthes; class Trematoda; order Strigeidida; family Schistosomatidae; genus Trichobilharzia; species Trichobilharzia szidati. The sequence goes on along the minus strand of OX235276.1, from coordinate 41,921,180 downwards.
AATGACCCATAGGCGGAAACTGTAATTTGCATCCCTAAGTTATGCCCTTAAAATGTCAGCCTTCCTGTTAACTGATCGTCTGATATACAAGCATGATATTACTGATTTGAGTGATTGTTTATAACACCTACCCAAGGTTAATTTAGCGCCAGTAATATAGGAGTAAAACCAAAAGATGTTTCTAAAGAAACAGAGGCCATACATATATGAACATATAGTGGTATGAATTCATTAAAGTACAAGTTTTTAAGTTTACTTCCATTGTGGATAAAATTTATTTTGATAAAGTCTCACAGCGTCATACAGTAATATTTACTGATGATGTTTTGAGCACAATTTATTGCTTATTGTCATATCAAGGCACTAAGAAACCTTCTCAACTTCATTTTTTTGATACTACTATTTCTGATTTCTTGATTTCTCATTGTCTGTCTGTATTCGACATAGAACTTTGCACCAATGTGCGGCAGTTCAAGTCGCCACACTCCCTCCTTGTAGCACACAAAGGAAGAGAAGAAATGCATAATGTAGACAGTAAAAAGAGGTGTGAGACAAAGGTATAGTAATAACGAAGAATAAAACAGTTTCATTGGAAATTATAAGTCACAAGGAGTGGATGCACCTGCGCCACTGAGAACAATTTTGAGCCATGTCACCAATCGTTTCCAACCATTGGTTTTTACCGTCCCGAGGACCCCAACCAGTCAGGAAGTCTACACCTTCCTACGTGGCCTAGACTAACTGTTGTAGATTTCATTGACTGGTGCCATGTTTTCGTTAGACCGCCGCTAGCTCTTTTCCAGCCTGACCCTATATCAGCTAACATTGCCCGTCAGTCGAGGAAGGCGATGAGTAGGCATACGTAACACATGTCCTAGCCATCTCAGTCGATGTCATTTCACAGTTTCGTCAACTGATTTCTCCTCCTTACCTAGCACTCACTGGACGCCTCACCTCAATATTGCTTACCATATTATGCCACTTCACGCGGGAGATAGAACGCAGACAGCTATGATCAAAGACAGCTAATCTTTTCATGTCTTCCACTCTCAATGGCCAGGTCTCACAGCCATAAAGGAGGATGGAGCGGACTGCTGAGCAGTACACACGCCCTTTGGTTGATAGTTGGATATCGCGTCTACGCCAGAGACGGCGTAAACTGGCATATGCGAAACTATCCCTCTGTATCCGTGCTGAGATTACGTCAGAGATCAACCCGTTGGAGTTGATGGTACTTCCCAAGTAACTGAAACGTCAAACCTGCTCTACCACTTCACTCCCTATTTCTAAACTAGGAGTCAGTGTAGTCCAGTCCTGTAACATCATCTTACATTTTGGCGGGGTAAATCGCATGCCAAACATTCGTAAATTGCAGCTCAAGGTGTTCAGAAGACTATGCATTTTGTCAGCGTCCGATTTCTCATCGTGATTTGATTAGTTCAATTTAATGCCTAATACTAATAACACTAGTAGAATATATGGTACTGCAAAACTACATAAACCAGGTTCCCCTATATTATATGACCAATAGTAGATTTCAAAAAGACCCCTACTTATGAATTATCAAAACACTTAGCTCTAATATTATGTCCCATTAGAAATTTTTAACACTCTAGACTAACTAATTCATATGAAACGAAAAGGAAACTAAATGGCATTCAATTAGAGAATAATGAAAAAATGGTTAGTTTTGATATAACTAGTCTGTACATTAATATACCAATCAATATGGCCTTAGAAACAGTTAAAACAGAACCAAATGCTGACCCGAGACTTAATCATACTACAAAGCTATCCATTGTAAAAATAATTTTAGCAATTCAATTATGCCGCACGTCTACTGCCTTTAAATTTCAGGGCAAAATATATAAACAAACAGAAGGTGTAGCAATGGCATGGATCACCAACATTCCCTATCGTAGCAGATATCTTCATGGATAGCTGGGAAAATATAGCTCTGAATACATTTAATTCTGCTCCAAAAATATGCTGGAGATATGTGGATAACACTTTCACAATGTTAGAAACAGAACAGATCATCTCTAGCTTCTTCACACATACAATTTCACAAGTAGAGGGAATAAAATTCACATTTGAATCGGAAAATGAAGAAGGAGAATTAGCTGTGATGTTAGATTGTAAAATAAACCGCACACTAGCGTCTATAGAAAGCCAACACATTCTAATAGATATTTAGAATTTGATTTACCCCATCCGTTACCTACCTGTGAAGGCAGGCTTAGTTAAGTGTCTAACAAACCGAGCGATAACTCTACTAAGTAGTACATCAAAAAACCTAAACGATGAAATGAAACAGATAGAAGAGGCGTTGGTGTTAAATAACTAACCATCCTATAAAATTCATTAGAGAGATCAGAAAAGGTCAAAAGCAAAATAAAAATAATGGTGAAACTAATAATGATAACATAAATAAGAAAGAATATAAGGCATTTACAGTTTTACTATATAAGGAGGGACATCTGAGACCCTATATAGTAGGATTCTTAATAAAGCAGGAATTAGGGTGGTATTTAAACCTGTAGGTTAGAATAATCGACCACGCGAAGATAAGTAATTGAGAAAGAAGCTCAGCAATCGCACTGCATGCAATAACACAAAACCACACAACAGGGTGGAAGAGAGTTTAAATTCTAAAAAGTAATGTAGGTAGGTGGAGAGAGCTGCTGATTACAGAATCTTTGTTCATCAAATCTACACCCAACAAATGCAATACAAATGACTCATCACTCGCACCGGAAATGTGAAAAATACTATTGCCAATCAAATCTAGCGATGAAAAATAATAAAATTATATAACTGAATTTAGAAAGCTTTGTGAGTATCTTGATATGATTATGAGTGGCAATAAATCGTGCTCGAGATGTCATCAATAAATATTACTGTTTAAAAACTGTGAAACTTTATCAAAATTTATCATACCCACAGTGGAATTATACTCAACCACAGTGTACAGGTTCTATTCTTGTATCAATGTATATGTTTTCCTCTGAAACCTACCACCTAGATAGATATGAGTATTAAGCCAACATTTATAACTATATAGACTAGCAAGAACTCTAAAGCGGTTCACCTCACAAATTAATTTTCAAGATTTTGTTTGTGGGGATTTGATTTGTTCTCAGTTTGATTATGGATTGATATCAGTTAAAGATTCATTGAAAACCAGATAGCACCGGATTGTCAGCCGTTTCGTCCTATTTTGGGACTCTTCGGCAGTACGCGACCACCTCCCAGGTTCAAACCCAGGACTTTCGCGTTGCAAGTCAAGCTCATAGATAATTCAGCCACTTAGACCCGACTGACTCAATGGTCAGCCCATGAATACTAACTTCTACCAGTTTGTGATTTTTGCTTTCTTTCCTGGACACTGACTCACTCACAGTGTCTCCTGGCTTTCAATGGTTCTCTAACTGTCATCAGTCTGTGATCAGAATTGTCACAGATTAGTGAGAAAATATCTAAGTGAACATAGCAAGGATTCATAACCGGTTAAATTAACCTTCTTGATAGGATAGCCTGCAAAACTTGCTCATCTGAAATAAATTTCAAATTCATGACAGGTAATTTTCCTTACATAAAAGGATAGAACGAAGGAACAGTTAACATTGTTTCCGTATTATTCAGTAGACAGTGACTAGAATTGGAGTCCGTAATGCGTATTCTACTCCTTGTTGAAACTCGTCAGCTAGATGTGCCTGTAGTCCCTGGTGAGTAGTGGTGTTCCCCCTTAGACTGGAATCCAGAACCCATAGTTTTAAATGCCATAGCATTACATGTTAGGTCACCCGGGACACAGAAGTAACTTCTTGTGAAACGAGTACCAGTGAAGTTGATTTTTTGTGTCATGCTTTGACGTTTGAAGCAGTGAGTGCTGGATTCAAGTATCAGTGAGAACAGCATCACTCACTGAGGACTGCAGGCACATCCAGATGATGAGTCCAAAATGGACGAAATGTCCACCCTAGGTCCTACTATTAGTGTTTATCCTCCAAGCAACATCAATGTTAATCCTTAGGCGTCATCGAAGCGTCCATACTAGAAGTTGACATATCAACGCTGAGATCAAACATTTAGGTCAAAACATAATCAACCAGTCAACGGGAAATATGAATTTTAACTTATATTTATGTATAAAATATTTGGCACTGAATAGGGAAAATAAATTATCGGCTAAAGTCGAATTGATCGACTCCTCACATTTTTATAGTACACACCATCGATAAACAAATGGCTTTAGTGAAAGAAAAAATGCAATAAAATACATTTGAGACGTCTTAGAAAAAGGTCAAAAAAAACAACTTTCGTTAGAGTTGTACTACATGCCATTGTTTTGTCAACCAACACGCATCATCATGCGGAAATTCCATTCACGCATGTTTATTTCTGCTTTCATCGCTAAGAAATACACTAGTTGACTGGATTTATAAAAGCTTTCACCAACCCGTGTTACTTCATCTCTCCAGTTGTAGCGGAGAATAAGTTGTTTTTCTTTAACTGCGACTTGGAGTTTCTATTGCCAGAAGATTGATTTTCTGGAGTAAGGTCACTACTTAGCTCCATGCCCAACTATCCTGTCTTTTTCTAGTCTGGTTTAAGGCCAGTTAGTAAACTAGTGGACTAGTAATCTGGAATGAGGATGTGTATGCGCTGTTTTAACGCTTTAGCTACTTTTCTTTCTTATTCTGTCTCAGTGATATTCACCTTAGTCAATAATCTGTAATCAATCATCATAATAAATTCACTGATCCCTACCTAATTTAAGGAAGTTAAACGGAAATACAACAACACCAAAAAACAGTTTTCCAGTTGTAGTGTGATGTACGTGTTTTTCGTATTGGTTGATTGACTGACAATCATTTTGTTTTTTAAAATTTCTATGTTTATAATTATTAAAAAGTCATTTTATCAATGTTGATACATCTGATCAAGTGTAAAACTTGCTTTTCCTACATGTTTCTAGGATAATTATAATATTTCTAATGTGTTTCTGGGTCGTCTCTACCGGATGATTTCATTGCGGACCTTTCGTTGTCTTTCTAGCTAGCATTTTTAGTGCTAACTTCTTCGGTGTGAAGTGAGATTTATGAAATCTCTATGCGTGATATCTTTGTCACCTTTGGTGGCCTACATTGTGATTGGTCGTCCCCATGGGTTTCCTTAGTAAAATCAATACAGGTCCCCGTAAGAGGATCATATTTCACCCATAGAGAATTCTCAGAGCTCACTTCATATCGAAGTTATTGATGAAAATGATATCCAGAAGGATAATGGAAGCTTCATGAATAGACCATCTGAATCAGTGAACACAAACATTTTTAACTGGGTCATGAAACTTATAGGAGAAGAGAAGCCCAGTAAGTTACTGATATCCTGAAATTCATGCATCCTAATGGTACTCAGCTACAGCATATTTGTGAATTCACTTTTTTGCAAAAATAGTAAATAAGTAAAGCTGCTCAGCTACCCTGAACGATGACTCATGGATATTGATTACTTAGGTACAAAAAAATTATATTCTGAAATCATACTGTAGCGAATTGATAACAGTGTCACTCCAAATGCACTCATCCTTGATGAAGTCTTGGCACATCTACAAATGGCTCACCTGTCATTTGCCAAACTGTGTCGTTTCCCGTGCAGGTATGATACCCACCTTACCACTCTACATCTGTGAGGCAAGAACGCCAGAATAAAAGGCTACAGACCTTTCACTATAGAAAGGGCAAGGGAATGACAAGTGTTAGGTGATAAACGGGACTCAACCTATAAAATTTCGAAACTTTATTGCTTGAGATTGCTAAAACTTTTTCTATACGTGATAAGCTAAATATCCTCTGCCAGAAACGTCAGGTTTAGAAAGATTGAGTGTTGGTCAGGATGAAATAGGGCATCAGTCCAAGAAACCATTGATTTTTGCCTCGAATCATATAGAAATATGTGGATCTTCCTTGATACTGTAGGAATCAGTGGCAGAATAACAAATTTAGGCCCACAGTTACTTCAGTACTGAGAGGAAATTGGTTAATTGTAGTTCGAAGAATTGCCTATTATTCAGTTATGTGTTGATACAATCACAAACTGTGTCACTCTCTTGTATCCCTTATTATAGGGATTGATAAAATTTCCTGTAGCTTCAAAAGGTGGTTTCGTGTGTATTAGAACTGACTGAGGTAGATTATTGACCTGTCCATGATAATTTGTGATGATATATACCTTTGAATTAGACATGAGTAGGTCTCGTTATCCACTCTCGTTAAACATTCTTTGCGTTAGCTCCTTCCTTCTAGTAATGTTAATTGTTTGAAGACAGTTGCCGAAAAACCCTGGAACTGGGTTCTGAGCTTTGTGGCTACACTAGCAAACTCCTTTAGGGATTCAAATCTCCTTCATTCATTATCTAATTCAAGAAAGTCACCAGTGAAATATTCCAGGGAGAATAGCTAACTAAAACACTGACGCAGGTCCGAATCACCAAACAGGACACCAATCCCTTCAAGGGTACAAATACACTATACGGACAAGCTCCATTAAACATGAATCCCAAGTCTATAGCCTACTGCCTATCACCTTCCATTGTCTAACATCAATCTAAAGTCGGCCATGATGCCCAGTCAAGTATTTCGGTGACTGAAACTGTAAGCATACCTGCCTGCAATCAGTTAACACTAAAATGTATCACTCCCTTATTGATTTTTCCTCGAAACCTTATCATCATCAACGACAAGAGAACAAAAATCATAATCATGCGTGTGACTAATTTAAAACAAGCTTCAATATTCAATAGCTAATTCATTTCAGTATTACTCAAATTTACTTCTTTGTTCAATATATCTGTCAAGTATATTCAAGTAGTCATTACATTATTATTACTATTACTATTATTATTATTATTGATTTCAGTGATATTGATTAAACACAATATAACCATTAACATTTATCAATTGATAATTGAATTAGTGATAGGATAATCCACAGAAAACACGTGTTTGCCATACAAAAATAAAGATAAATGTAAACAGGCCCTCATATTTCATTATCACTATTCACATTTCTCTCAAAGAAAAGTAACCAAAAGAAACAAACAAAACAATAAACTTTTTTTAAGCTTCTTTTCACATTTTTCATATTAAATACACATGATCAAGTATTCAATAGTTTTGGGCGCCTAAAACGAAACATTTATCAGGAAAGAGTAAAGAAATAAAAAGACAACAACAACTACAGCTACTACTAGTGTGAAAGTGTAGTCGATATAAAAAAAGAGAGGATAGGACGTGTTTGACAACAGTAGTTTTTATTGATTGATTGATTGATAGACAGACTAGAAATGTGTTGGTGGTCATTACTTCCTGGCTGCCTACTATGCCTTGAAAGTTGATTTCTTCTCAAAGTATCTAGAATGGAAAGAGCACAAGTGTTGGGTAACTAGGGAGCCCAGACGGCAACAGTTTGAGGCCTGTTTATCTTGCTTTTATTTTGAGCCATATTCATATTATGGGCTTACCTCTGACTTTGGACTGCTCTGAAGTAAGTTGGGAACTGAACTTTTCCAGATACCCTTCTCCCCACCAACTTCAGAACTGAAGGGCAACAAAGATGGCTTGCTGGTCATCTTAGAGTAACACTCTACTGATGTTACATCCCTATTCTTCAGTAGTACGACCTCGTCTACTGACTCCCCCCCAAACATAGTGTTGCGTACGACTTAAGCTGCTTTTACTCTAAACTATATCCGAACAACCTTTCTGGTATGATGTAATCCGTCTGGTCATTGGGATATGCGAGAATAACCATCAGATCAAGAAGTAACTGGTGAGATATACTTTGTCCCTGTTGAAGGTTAGATGGAACTTGGTACACTTGAAAAATCTTAAGTGAGAAGTGATGAAAAATACTCTATCGCCATTATGATTAAGATCCGAGAGCTGACTGACAGCTTAGATGGTATTTCGGAGGCTGGTGGTTCAAATCTTGCCACGATTCAAGTTTACATTTTGCCTCCAATCATCATTTTCATACACTGATAAAGTGTAACGCTAACAAACAGTTTCTAAGTGAATCACTTCCTTCTACATTATTTGACTGGGTTTCAAAATGTCTTAGTGTGTGCGTGTGTGTGCCAGGGTGTTGCATAATAGTTGACAATCAGGTAGTATTGGTTAACTCTGGACTAAATGAGAGTTGTCTGTGTGCTAGAAAAGCCCAGGAGAAAAATCTCTTTGAGGTCGGACATATACTGAAGATTTGTTTTTGTTTTTTGGCCGATGAAATGGTCTTTTATTCTTGCTAGTGCTCAACTCCTGCAGTTTCATCTTAGATGAAAGGAACTGTTACTAAACTTGTAGTCGAATGTCTTGTTGGTAGTTGACATGCTGAAAACTGGTAGTGAATCACGTACCTATTTTTAGTATCCACACCATGATTTCATCCACTAGCCATTGTGGCTTTTAATATGTAAAAGTTTCTAGTTTTCTCAGCTTTAGCGGTTTTCGCTTGATTTGTGTTATTCTCACATACATTCTTTATTGATTCATTGTCTCTGGTAGGGAATAAAACTCTAGTATTTATAAATTTTCTCAGTTCTAGTTCCCAAAAAGTAACTTAGTTATTACATTTCGGAAGCTCTTCTCGTCTTCCAGAAAATATTTTAATCTTCTTGAATATCGGCCATGGTTGCTCTTGTTATATTTGTAAAATCTCCAAAAAATTTCCTACCTTTTCCCAAATGAAGTGTAAGGTAACTTTGAAAATCTATGTTTTGGAGTTTTGTTTGTGTTTGTCAAAGTCCTTTTTATAATATGAGGAATTTCATGTCATAATTCCCAGCTAACTGACGCTTGTTAGCATTTTGCGTGATTACTTTGTCCAGCATGTGGTTTTTCCTATTTCGTATTTCGAGTCAGATTATACATTTCTAAATTGTAAAGCGAGCCAGTAAACTAAGTTTTTAATGAAAGACTAAGACACTGAGACTAAAAGAGAATTAATAAGAAAGAGGTAGTAGTGGTGATATAATTACTTGGTTAGGTGTTGCCTAGCTAAGGCATGAAAAATGTCTGTACGAACTTCTTCTGAATGCATAGTCCAGATTTAATAGTTCCGGCGCCTATCTCAACAACTGTGCTCAGTGCATAAATAGGAAGACCACTGGGACGATTCGATAGGATGTTATGGATTCCTTTGAATGCTTTCTTTTTGTCCATTGCGACGAAATAGACAAACAGTCAATACTGGCTTGATTACGAGATGAAATCATTAAGAGAACCACTGGGAAGCAAGTGACTACTGAACAGTCGTTCAGTCATAGTATGGGGCTCTTCATCAGTATTCAACCACCTGGATTTGAACCCAAGGCCTTCCAGAGACAAGGCGAGCTTGTTGACCATTCGGCTATTTGAACCCGATCCAGTGTCTAACGAGTTCCCACTGTTACCAATTCGTGATACGGTGCTACCACCAGCAAGTGTCATAGTCAGGTTACCATCCTCTTACCTGACTTGGTGAACGCAGTGATTAGGCCCATAAACAATCATATCTCTTCAGACCAACATCTGAAAAAAGTTAATACTGTCGGACGATTACTTAACTTCCTTTTTTCGAAGTTACGACCAAAATGCCTGACCTTATGGCCCAGTGGCCTAGTGAACGATCCTTTGACGTCCAGAGCTCTAACCTTGGTGGCTACAATATGATTCATTGTGGCTAAAGACACACCCAACTGACGAGTCTCAGAATGGAAGAAAAGCGTGTTCTAGATTACACGGCTAACCATTAACAACCAAATAATTATATTCTTGAGATTAGTTCTCAGGAAAACAAGCTTTCAAACTACAAGAATGAAAACGGTCAGTAACCCTTCCTTTTACGTTGTAACAGGTGACTTATCCACAAGATGGTTATTCACCTGAAGTTTTTTTTACACTAGTAACACCTTGGCGTCATACATCATGACAAGTCATTCTAACTGAACGCATAAATGCACAGACGGTAAACCTTGAATCACTAATATCTGAGATGTTTACCTAACTGAACAACATAAAGCAAAATACACCATTTGAGATGTACTCACATCGTAACATTAGACAACTAAAATAAGTCGAAAGAAAACATTGAAGCAGTTTGTTTTCCACTGCAACTAATTGTGCACAGCATGAAAATGTGAGTGTGCGTGTGTGTTTGTGCAACAGTTTCCTACGCAATGTCATTTCAATAATCTCAGAGATAATATTCAACTGACAATGTTGAAGGTAATTGGAATTTTCAATCTGTCCGCATTAAATCTTTTCAAAGTGATAATACTGCTTGATAATCCCTATCAAAAATGAAAAGCTGATTTTGACGTATGTCGTTTTTTTAAAAAGTTGAACAACATTTCGCATAATTCAATATTCAACATTTTTCGTTTTATTCTCATTTTCACCTGATATTCTCTTTTTTCGCTTTAATCTGAAGTGATAATCCTTGGTTATAAAATTTTTGATTCATGAAAATTTCATCAATATTTAAATACGCTATACTAAAGCTTCGAGTTTCGAGTGGAAGCCTTGAAGTATTAGCAGCAGTAGTGTTGTTGCCTTAGTGGGTGGGGATGAGTTGGAACTGCTATCCCTACGTCCAACCCTCCCTCTTTTTTGGGCTTACTACGGCATTGGTAAGGCTTAGGAATTAAACGATGACAAGTTTGCGTTGCCGGAGAGCATTCTACAACTGAACTACCAACGTGAATTGTACGAACGGGTCCCATTTATTCTACAACACCTCAGAATTGTCTGTAGGGTTTAAGGCTAACTGAACTTTAGGAGTTCTTTAACCAGGAGTTGAATCTGAACCTACTGAGTGGCCGTCGAGCCGTCTACAACTGAATCACCAGTTCTACGCGTGCAAATGATTCCCATTTATTCCACAACTCCTTCGAATTGTCTCTAAGGTGGCATTATTATTATTATTGGTACTTTTGTTATTTCAATATAGAAAAATTCCCCATTTAGACATTTAGAAAGCCGAAGGATTGAGCAAAGAAATATTTACTTTTCAATTAGATCCTCATCCCTGGCTCTACTCTAATATACACGTATGGCATTTTTATTACAATACACAACAATTTACCAGTCGAGTGGCGATATGTTTGTTAACAATAATTAGTCGGTATCAACATGTCAATGGGTTGATAATTAACGAAGGAAATTAATACACACAGTTAAAAGGTAGAAATGGTTGCAACATGTGGATTATGTAATGCATAATTTTGGAAAAATGAAGAGTAATTAAGGAATATACGTGTGCACAGGTTGGGTACGTAACAGATTGTTAAAGAAAATAAAACGATTTGGACAATGATAACTTGTGACTAAGGCTGAAGTAGTCAGAAAAATAATAAAATAATTTGGACAATTACAATTTTAAATATTTAGGGGGAGAGGGGCGAAGTAGTCCGGTTTATACATTCATGTAACGATGAACAAGGTAAGGAAAGTGGCTGTACAAATTTCTTCTGAACACACAGGTTTGGCTTTTTCAGGTGGATTCCTATTGCTTCAGCTGTATGTAGAAGAATTAACGTATAAAGCAAAATTAAGGTTAGTAGGAATGCGATAAATAATTTTAAATGGTGTACTAAGGTCAAGCTTATGCTCACTATCTACAAGGTGTGCTAAAATAGAACTACGAATAGATTTTGTTTGTCCCTTGCTTAACCACTCTGTATGATGTTCGGAAATACGATGATGAACCTGCCTAATTGTACGCCCGACGTAGCTGGCTCCTCAGCTGCAGTCAGACTGGTAGATACACATAGAGGAGACAAATTTATTAGTATTAATAATGTCAGCAGCATAAATGGTTGCAGTGATGGAATGGTAAGGCAGGGTGATGGCTTACCATGACTACAAGATATAAAGACCTCACACTGAAACTTTAATCTGTAAAAGTGAATTGTATTCCTCTTCATTCAGCTGCATTTCATGCTTTCTGCACTGCTTCACAGTCATCGATATTTCTCTTCCTTGTGACTTATTCCGCCACCCCCAAATTCAAGACTGTCGTATAGGGTGTTGCCATTATAGTCAACAGCGCATGTCACAGTGGCACCAATAGTAATGGCAGCGATAAGGCTTCCGATTTCAACAATCAGAAGTATTCGGTAACTGAAAAATGTTCTTGATGTGACTAAATTCATTTGACCTAGGCGGTTTAATCTTCAAGTTCTCAGTAGCCTCCTCTACAGCATACTCAGCACTTCACACTGAAGGTAGATCTGAACAGGTTGTCTAGAAGAACAATGAAAGTCTTACAATTAATTTCTCCGTCTCACAAAGCAAAACTAGACCAGAAACGTCCACCTCAGCTTCAAATCTTCCTCATTATTTCATACTGATACAAAAGTGGAAGAAGTGTAAAAACAACAAACACAAAATGCCAATCAATAAAAACCGGTAACATAAGTCTTCTGCTTGTTGAAACTTACCAAAAATACACTTTTCCAAACTTTAAGTGACTCAATCAGAGATGATCAGTGTCTTTTATTCATACAATGGCTCAGTCGTAGTGCTTTTCATCAAAGTATTGGATAACATGGGTTCGAATCTTCAATGGGGCAGCATCCCTTCAATTGGACGTTAAAGATACTCTTTAGTGTTAAGCACCGCCAACCATCTCATACATTCTGATGCTCGATAGCGCGTGGAGGTGTCATACCAGTCAATGTTTTGACTAGAATACACATCTGTTGGGTCGTTTAGACAGCTACAATGACTGCTAACAGACAACCACCTTTACTTATATCTCAACAATTGATATATCGTTAAAATAGTCAGTTATCCAGTGAAAATTCAACTGTAAAGACCTATTAAACTCCAACGAATACCTGAATAGATTAATCTAAGTTAGACTCACAGTGTTCCGATGCGGTTTCACCAAATAGTGAAAATAAAACGGAACATTATTAGTCATAAAAAAGATTGGAAACATTAAATTGTTGAATAATTTTCAGCCCTATTTTTGCCGAAAATATCATTAGGTTTGATAATAAATAACTTTTTGCTTAAGGCGAACAACATTAAAATGAAATGGTGTCTCAATTTCTCCGATTTGCATGCATATCAACACTAAATTTCAACTGAGATCACACTTTTCGATAGCCATGTATATTTTATATGGAAAGAAATATATTTTATTTTTGCATAACTGTTTATGTATATATTCTAGGAAGTGATGATGTTATGTCGATGTGAAGGGAACAGATTACGCTAATTGTCTATCATCTGAATATTTACCATATTAGACACATCACATATTTATGTATATTGTTGATTAGAGGTGTAATTTTGATTTTAGTATTGACGTAATATGTATGAGTGTTCATAATGCATCTTTATGGCATCAAAAATACGACTAGGACTACAGTAAATATATTAAACTGTATTACCTGAATATTGGTTAAATCAACTTCCAACTAGCCTCCAAGTATTTTGAACGTTTTAGAACTTGTCTTAACAAGCACATTTTCGAATGGGTTATGACGTCATTTTACACCTTCAACTGACAAGGTCAACACACGCACATCCTTAGAGTTTTTAGCTCAGACAAGCCTTTCTGTAAGACAACCTCAACCTTTATTCAATTTTTATTGATTGCTTTTTCAAGTACACTTCTAAATATTCTAGTCCTTTTGATATTTGTTTCGTCAACAATACTCACAGGTTAGATGACCTATGGATTAAGTGGGTACTAGAGTACATCAGGTTCAGTAGTTCTGATTACAAGTTGATCAGTATAACAATACATCCAGCCCCCTATATTACATATGCCTGACCTGAGGAGAACGGTCTGTACCTTACATGACTACTATATAGTTGTTGATTTTGATAACTCGACATTCGTATAAACGTTAGGGGTTAATAGCTTCTCATAATAATTAGTAGTATGTGCCGCCAAAGTATTTGTTGTGCCCTCTTGATTTAAACTAGTGTTTTCAAGTAGATCTTATACTGTAAGCTGAATGGATGTTTCTATTCATCTGCGTCATGTTATTTATTATTACTGTCTCCTTGAGTTCCTCGTGTAACATATGGCTTCAGCCGCACGTGTATACTGCGTTCGGTTCTCCGCCAACGTTGTCCCCTGGCTCCATGACTGCCAACATGCTTTCATCTCCTCTTCGCATCACCCGCTCCATGTCATCCTTGCAATGATGACCAACAAACTCGCCGCTTTCCATCAGGGTTCCACTCGATTGACAGCTTGGCATGTGATGTCACTCAATTGATGGTTTTCTCAGAGTATGGCCAGTCCAATCCACCTACATTTCTTCCTGCATATTTGTTGCACAGTTGGTTCCTGGTGGGTTGGTTCGCTCCCAGAGATCCATGTTGCTGATCTTTCCTGGTTGGCCATCTGATCTTGAGTAGGAATGGGCGAAGATAGATGTTGATTAAAGGTCTGTAGTTTTTTTTGAAGTGGCCTTCGTGACGCGCTAGCCAAGTCTCTGATCCGTATAGTAAGTAGCACTGACTTCACATTGGTGTTGAAAATCCGGATCTTGTTTTTCAGGCTGAGTGTTGTTGACCTGCACACAGTCTTGAGAGAAATGAAAGCTTGCCTTGCTTTCCCGATCCTCACCTTGGTATTCTCATCAGTTCCATCCGCCTGTAGTTGAAACGATGCTTCCCAGATAGGTAGATAGGTGAAGGAGGTAGCTTCTTTTAGATTTATCCCATTCATGCTGATTGTTGTATGTTGTTGTTGCTGTCGCTGTTGCCCAGGAATCTTCATCACCTCTGTTTTCCCTATGTTCACCTGAAGTGAAGTCCTATCTTTGAAGCTTCTTCTATCGCCAAATTGTTGCTTTTCACTTGCATATCTTCCATTTTGTGGGAAACCAGACAAATATCATCGGCGAAGCCCAGGTCCTCTAAGTACTTTAGGTGGGTCCATTTTATGCCTGTCTTTTCGTTGCCCACTGCCTGTAGCATTACATAGTCTACTGCAGTCAGGAAAATCATTGGAGACAGTAGGCAGCCAGCCTTGTTTTACTTCCGTCTTCACTTCGAAGGATTCCGTGAGTTTCCCATTCTGGATTACTTGGTATGCGGAGTTGTTGTACAACTGTTAGATGAGGTGTATAATTGTTGGCAGCTCCGCGTAGTAGCGAAGTAGTTTCCAAATCACCTGGGTCATCAGTAATAAAAATGTGATGGCATGTTTAAAAAACGTTTACACGGGTAGCTGGCTATAATTCAACCACTTCTGGTTCTCCAATTTACAATATACCCGGGTACATTTCATACATTCTCTCGGTCTCAAACTACCGAAATGGCTGGTCAGTGTTTAGATTACTCCAATCAGGCTAGGAAACGCTATTGGTTGATTTGAGTGGATATAAGCTACTAATATCAACCAATCAGTAGTGCATTCACCCAATGAAAACCAAAATATTTGATGACTTCAAGAATAAATCAAATGTCTGAAAAGTATTCAAGAGCAAGTAATATGATATTCATTATAAGGATTGAGTACTGTTCATAAAAGTATGCAGTCAGTATTGACTAAAACTCCTTCGTACGATTCTCCTCATTAAGAAGCTTGAAATTAGCAAGAACAACAAATATAGTAGGGTAGTATGTAGTCATTGATTTCAACGCCATAGGGTTAGTAGACAACTTTGAGAACTCAGTAATCATAAAGACACCACAGTCAGGTAGATATTATTAATATCCCCTTGGGTTCCATGTGAAACACAGGATTTCAACCGAACATTCCCATTTTATCCTGTTCTCTGAAGTTTTCTTAAGCTGCTCGCATGATTGCTCATAATCTCTCATCTACTCCTTGTACGATCTCCCCGATATATAATACTCTAATCCATGTTCAACTCATAGTTTTCCACTAGAGTTCCACTCGAGGGCCTTACATGCGACGTCATTCAATGGTCTTCTCATTGTGTCTCCAATTTATCTTCATTTGATTCTGAATATTTGTTGAACAATACATTCCCTCAGTTTCTTGTTGCAAATTCTTTCTCGTTAACCATCTAATCTTCAATATGTAGCCGGGAAGGCGACAGTTGATAAACGTATTCAGCTTGTTGAAAATGCTTTTTGTGACACAACCACCAATTTTCTAACCCATTCAGAAGAAGTGACTGACATTGGTGTTGAAAATCCGAATTTCACTCTTTATGCTGAATGGAGAGGGTTGCCAAACCTGTTTTTCTTCTCGAATTCTGGTTTTGACATCTTGTCTCCAGTAGAAATGATGCTTCCTAGATACGTGAAAGAAGCGACCCTTTTCGAATTTCTTCCTTTGTTGGTGACTGGTGCTTGTTGTTGTTGTTCTTGGTTGGTTGTATTCATCAATCGGGTTTATATATATATATATGTATGCATTCCATCTGAAGTCAAATAATATGTCCAAATTTTTTCATACCTATGAGTTTTCAGTGGTATATGTGATTACAAGCAATGAGCTTTATATTCTCAGCAACAGTGATGTTGTATTTTTAAGGGGTGGAGCTGCTAGTCTCAAGCCCGACATTCGCTTTCTTCCACGCCTACTATTGACTGATAAACTGGGTGAGGTTTGGGAGTTCATCGGCCAGGAATAGAAGATGGATGTCCTGTTTGACTGGCGAGTATTCTACTAATGAGCCACTAACTCATTATCTAGCTGACGTGAACATCTTAAATATTTGATGAATATTTAGAAATGAAGTGTGGAATACATGGCTGGTTGTCAATTACAACTGAGTTATTTGCATCTTTATTACATGTATATACTCGAAACTATCTGTGTCCTTGATAGTTCTGTCAAAAATGTACTGGTAACTCGTGCTTCCTAGTGCACGTGGATCTAATTTATGCTGGAAGGACTCATCTCAGTAGTGAGTGTTTTATTCAGAAATAGATGCTCAGATTTCAGTCATGTGCATGAGCACGAGAAGCATTAGCAATGACTTATCGATTATTCCGTGGTGATTAATATTTACGATCTCTGGAGTGACAACTAGTCGCTCCAGTCCTGCTGAGGTCCAAGATTTCATACATCTTGGTTAGATGAAGCCATTTTCACATAATCATTAGTCGGAAGGAGTATGATGTAGTCATTTTTATCCAGATTTCTCTGTGAATTACCAACATAACGTTAAGTAAAACGTGTTCTTCTCATTCAATATTCTTAAGGTTTGAAAAAATGGATGCATTCACAAAAGTTTAGGGCTATTAAACTAAAATTGCTTTCGCATGTGAACTGATAATTTCATTAAATACATGAAATGAACAGATGTTATTTAGACCCAGTTAGTTGGTAGAAAACCTTCATTTAGCTGGTTTTGAGTCAAACATTGCGTTATACTACCCAGCTGCTCCGGTGGAAGCAGGTAGAACGAGACGGTAACCAATGACCTATATCTCCACTGTACAGTGTGAAGGTAAAATGCTTGGAAAGAGTTAGTTCTCCTCAATTCAGATTCATCATAAATGCATGCATAGAAGGCCTAGAGCAGGCAATAGTTTCTTAAAGAAATATTTCCTGTCCTACTTGAAATGATTCTTCCACAAAACTATTTTAGACGAACAATCTTTGATTGAACCGAAGTGATCGGTTTCAGGCTGACATATCTGTTAGCTCCTTGTGCAGATGCTTCGATGATGTCTGTGCATGTAATTAGAAGTTAATTGGTGGATGGTGACTAGCAGTGGAATCCAGGATGAAGCACATTTCGTCTCATTTGGGACTCGTCAACTGGATGTACCTGCATTCCTCGGTGGGAACATCATCACTCACTGTGGAATGCAGGTACATCTAGTTGACAAGTCTCAATCAGGATGAAATGTGCTCCTTGTATTCCACTGCTAGTCACCATCCACCAGTTAACGAACAATCTTTAAATTCACTTCGCAGATGTTTTCTGGAGAGTATATCACAAAACATTACTCCTCCTCGTAGGACAATTCTACCAGAACAAGTTGATTTAATTAATAAGAAGGGGGTAAAAAGTTAAGATAATTGGATGGATTCAAATCGTGAAGTAGTCCAGCTGAATGGATAGTCTTAATTAAGTCGGTTCTGAAGCCTGACCTGTTCAAGAGAGGAGGTAATAATGGTCATCTAGAGACGAATAATATTTATCAGAAATATACACTAAAATAAAGGTTTCTAGATCTTAAAATAACCCAGCTTAGATAAAGTACACACCATGTACTTAGCAAAGTACAAAACAAAATTTCATGGGAAAATTTAAAGATATTAGAAATTGTTTTAAATACAAGAACTGAATATTTTTCTTTGTTATAAAGTGACAAAAACAGTTCACATGAATTAGCCCATAAAATTTCAGTAAATCTTAGTAGAAACACTAAAGTAAAAGCAGTATGAATTAATACCAAAATGAGATCCAAATAACAGGTGGCTTATTGTCATAATTCAAGTTCGATGTCTTCGTACTGATGTGAGTTTCTGTCTATCGTTTATCTCAGTGATAAGAACTACGAAGACTGGTATTATTATTATATTATTATTGTATCCTTTAATTCCTACAGGAACATAGGGCTGTAGCCGTGCGTCTCCATTGAGTTCGGTTCTCTGCTAGAGTCTTCACCTGGCTCCAAGTCTGCCCACACGTTTTAATCTCCTATTCACATGACCTCCTCCAAGTCACCCTTGCACTGACGACTAACTCGCCGCTTCCCTTTCGGGTTCCACTCGAGCAATGGCTTATCTAGTGATGTCACTTGATGGTTTCCTAAGAGTATGGCCAATCCATCTCCATTTCTTCCTGCTTATTTGTTTCACAATCGGTTCCTGGTTGGTTCGCTCCCAAAGATCCCTGTTGCTGATCTTTTCTGGCCATCTGATCTGATGAATATAGTAAACTAGTCATTAGAATAATTTCAAAAGAATACCATAGTTGCTATCTTCGCCATTCTTCTTGTGTTCATTTTTAAGCAAGAGACTTAATAGGTTACAGGTTTTGTCACGAACTGACGTCATTTAGAGAACCATGGAGTACTGGGCAGCTCCTAGTTCGGGATTCCTCATCAGCACGCACTCACCAACAGAGTTCGAACTTAGGGCCTTCCGTTTACATGGCGAGCCGGTAGACCATTTAGCCGATAGCCCATGAATCCTAACTTCCGCCAACTCATGATATATTTATAGCGCAACAACCAAAAACAAGAACATTGTGTCCCACCAGGTTTATTGATTTTTAATTTTTGAATATCCGGAGTACATCTTCAAGTAGAATATGTGTCTTTAAGTGGATAATTACGAGTCTCACTGATTTAGTAAATGGTATATACATTAACCGAAACCTGTTGAAGAAATACGATGGATTAAGCAAATTACAGGTGATTTCAATTCATATATGAGTACTGCAATCATTGTGTTAAATGATGTAATTCTCTGTCATTAGATAAGTTGACGATATTAGCTACTCCAGTGACAACAGCTTAAATGAATCATTATTATTATTATTGTTCCCTTGGGTTCCAAGTGGAACACATGGCTTCATCACCACATCTCCACTTTGTCCTATTCTATGCGGTCTTCTTTATCTAGTCCCAAGATTGCCCAGAGTCTCTCCTCTCCTTCTCCTCATACTACCTTCTCCATGTCACCCTCGGATCCATATGCAACTCGTCGTTTACCATTTGGGTTCCATTCGTGGTAATATCAGTCGTACGATTTCATTCGACGGTCTTCCCAGTAGGTCTCCCGTCCATCTTCATTTTCTTCGGCACATGTGTTAAGCAATACGAATTGACAAGTTCGTTCCCAGAGTTTCTTGCTGCTAATTATTTCTGGCTAGCCATCTGATCTTCAGTATGATGCCAGCAAAGGCAGCTGCTGACAAAGAATCCAGTAGCCTGCTGGAAATACTTTCTGTGAAGTGCCAGCTTTCTGACCTATATAGAAGGACTGATTAACTTAACACTAGTGTTAAAAATCCAAATTCACTTCTTGACGCTTCGTGCGAAAGATTTGCAGATTGATTTCAGAGTGATGAATGCCTGCCTTGCCTTTTCGATACCTGCCTTGACATCCTAAAATACGGTATGAATCATGTGAAATATTTCTGTGGAATAACCTTATTACACAATGACTTTGTTGAAAAGTAACCAATATCCCACTGTTTCCGCGGGGTGGCTGATGTGTAGGTCATCATGTTTTTATCCTTTTCAAAAAGGCTTCATTAAAAAGCATATCGATTTTATCAGTGAACGTTTTGGTATTCGCTTCTGAATCACCTTCGCAATCCACTGATTGTTTTTAGCTGTACTCATTTTCTATACATCCATCAAAACTAATCGGTGTTTCCTGAATAATATTCCCTTACTTAGAGTTTCATGTGCTGGGCGGGAAAGTTTTTCCATGTTTCAGTCCATGAGGTCTTCAGATAATACCCAGCTGCGTAGACTCAAGCAGATGGGACTCACTAGCTGAGAGCCAAGTGGGTTTTTTTATTTTTTTATTTCTTCACGTTACCAGTGGAACATAGGGCTTCAAGCTAAAGGCTTGAAGTTTCTGTAGCAGTGGTGTTTATTTTTACAGGATGGGGTTGCTGGCCTCATACTCAACCTTTCCTCTTTACCAGCGTTATTTCTGGCTTAGTGAAGTAAAGCAGTGCGTCGTCGGCCGGGGATCAAACCCCGGACCATGGTCGGCGAGCGTCCTAAACGCTGTGCCACCGACGCACCTGGTGGTGCGTCACCAGGCCAAGTGGTTTAGCCGATAAATTGTTTCTCCATAGTTTAATGTACATATATAATATTTGTATGTTATCTTACCTAATATCATGATGTTTATAGCTCTTATGTCTATTGTTTTTAAATTTCTATAGTGTTCGTAAACTGCTAAGAGTTGCAATTATGGAGAATGATTTTATGAATCATATTGCGTCGACTCAATTAACTGAACTAATTGATTGTATGTACAGTATCGACTTCACAGCTGATGAAATGATTATCAATGAAGGGGATTTTGGTTCATTGGTGTATGTTTTAGCAGGTAGGTTGAATTTGTTTGTTTGTTGTTGTCGTTGTTTTGTTTTCTTCATTGTTTTGCTTAACTATCATGAATAATAAAAAGACAATTGCAGCGAAGACGAAATCACACATCCTATCATGAATAATTTGTAAATATTTACTTATACCATGCTGATGTGTTTACGAAAACTACAGGAATATGCTGTTTAGGTTGTTAAAACAATGAAATAAGAACAAACAGTTCGGTGGCGAGTCCCTCTTCGGCGAACTCACTCACTTATCTGTACAATAGCGTTCATATATAACTATTTCTGTGTGTGTGCGTGCATTAGGTTTGTCAGACAAAATAAAAATAAGTAAGAAATGTTGTTTCCGTTATCAAATGTTTCAAAAATGTGATGAATAGTCAAATTGTAACTAGGGGATTGCAGATTAATAAGTACTAACAGAGGTTGAGTAATGTGAAAGACACCTAGAAAAATAGGATAAAAACAGTAAACGGAAGGTTAGTTTTAAAAAAGGTGGTGTTACTAAACTTTTGCACGAAAAATGCACAAGATGGTATTGATAACAAAATAGTTTAATTTGGAATTATACCCAAGATAGAAGGAGGTGATGGAGAAGTTTCTTCTGAGTACATAAATCAGGGTTCAACATCCGAATCCTGAAGGCCGCGTCAATGCCTAGTATACGGAAGGCTTACTGTTTTCGGGAGGCTTCTTCAGACTATATAGATGAATTTGAATGAATTCTCCTTGCTTATTGAGTGACCAGTATTGAATATATGTCCTATTATAGCACTCCTTATTGGCCCACAGTTACCTTTTCGTAGCCAAGCAGGTTAAAGTTCTTTGACTCTTTCAGATAAGACACTCATTGAACGACTAATATATCTCGCTCCACATGAGCAAGTGAATTGGTAGATACACATAGAAGTGGTCAAATGGGATAGTTTGTCTTTGGAGTTGTTGAAGAACAAGGGGTGGCTTGAGAATACCAATCGTAATGTGTCAGCAAAGAATATTCTTTTCAGGGCGTTAGATATTCTCTTCTTCAAGTTGTTATCCAGAAGGTCGCCTTTGAACACCACGTTCAGCGAAGCAACTTCTTCGGCGCACAACTATGGTGTTGTTTTTTTGGTTATTACAACAATAAACATCCTTATTTTCAGATAAGTGGTCAAAGATAGTTAAGTCATTCAGGTTCGATTTCCAGCTGGCACACTTCTAAAAAACCCTAGCTGATAGCAAACCCAGAAAAGGTGTGAGGTTGAGTGTGAGGCTACAAACCCCACCCCATAAAAACAGCATCACCGCAACTGGAAATTCAGAGCTTTAAGTTATATGTTCCACCCAGAAAGCAAAGGAATGTATAATAATAATAATAGAGTTCAATGAGATTTCTTCCACCACATTCATGCTTTTATGACATTTTTATGCAAAATCTTTGACATAGAACCTCTAGTTGGTAAATTGGAAAAATAAACTGGATAATTGGATAGCTTTTGAAGTTGAAGCGATTAGCTAAATGGTACTATGTTTAAAACCATTGGTCTCATGTATTGGTTTTATGATTGAATGGCGCCGGCTTGAATTTTCGTTAGGATCTTCAATATGTACAGACGAAGAGTCTCAAAGTAGGCTCCATTGAGAGCGTACTAGACATCTATCTATCTGTCTAAATATTGACCTCAACTAAAATGAAAAGGACAACTAAGCACATGTGTTGTTATAAATAAACAATGATTTATATGGCGAAGATGATTGTCAGGGTAAGTTTTCATCTCATCCTAGTTATCTTAGTAAATTAAAGAAGGGAAGACCATTTCATTGACAGCTTGTGTTGCTTATCTTATTATGACCCACCAAATTTATCTTCTTCATTAACACCTTGAAAACTAGATATTTATGAATCTTTATTATATGTGCTCATGAGCCCATATTTCTATAATAATTTCCAAGACCCAAAATCATTGTACCCCCACTCACCGTTCAGCGTAGATGATATAACGAATGCTGAGAATTGCAGTTTGACCACGAACTAATATAAATTGGAGAACTGCTTCAAAACCAGAGAGTAATGAATAGTTGTTTCGTCCTACTTTAGAAACACTGAGCAATATGAACCCGGGATCTTCAGGTGATGAGGCCAGCCTGGCTAGTTGGGTGTGAGAACAGGTACTCAACGATGTTATTGGCAGGAGGTTGACTGAAGTCTGAATCCGAAGGTGGGACACTAGATTCCCTCCTAGTAGGTTAAAGGTCAACGAGTTCACCTTATAACCCATGAGTTCAATCCCTGCTACGTGCATGGGCACCCACTGCTGAAGAGTCGCAAACCTGAAGGACGAAACAACTATTCAGTTCCGCCTGGCTTTCACTGGCTCTCTAGCTTATGTCATTTCGTGATTACTCTTGAAATCCGTCAAATCTCTGCAAATAAACATTTCAGAATGTTTATAAGTTTCTCAGTTAGTAGTTAACAATCTAGCGAAACCTGGCTGGTATTGTGTTACTCTACAGATAGCAGTACATAGACCGAAAAAATACATGCCGGATTCTCGTTCATAAGAAAAACGTAGAGAGAAGTATAGTTTCTATTTCTTTTTTTATAAATCAAAGCGCCTAGACAACAAACGGGGTCAAAATAAGCAGATCAATCATCTTAACGCAACCATTATAAACAACATGACCTTATGTTTAGCCAAGAACAGACAGGCAGAGACAGATTAGCATCTCACGAGGTTATTTTTAACAAACAAAAGCGGAACAACTAAGTTCATGACTTACTTTCTTTCCGCTTATAAATTCACATGTCTACACTTAATTTAGCACAGCTTATCAGATCATGTAACAAGGTTATCAGGTTACATTTCTTGAACTGGTTAGAAGAACACACTTATCATAATTAGCGTTATTATTCTAAACATTGTACATTAACTTAACGTCCTTACGATGAGTTATATTTACACATTGAAAGGTTTAAAAAAATGAAGTTTAAGATGGTTATTATCGACTAAATGGTATAAACTTGAAACTTTGTCATAGAAATTATTGTTTATTTACTTATGAAGTAGACAGATCTATTTCACTAGTGTGTTTCACATTCACAAGATCATCTAATTATTTATGGATAGTACTTGTTTCAAAATCTGTAAAATAAGGTGTTATCTTCTTTCCAAGATTTCTAAAATCTCACATGTGGATGACACATTTACTTCGCTGAAATTTAAGCACTAACCTGATTTACAATTAGTAGTGTTCTCTGAGCTGGTTGGTTTAGTTGCGAAGCCTTCACCGTCCTTCTGGACAACATCTTCAGCGTAATTTTTAGCATAAAGTAAACTGATTTAAATTTTTTATGACTGATAGAGTTGTGTCTTCCAGAAACCCCCGCAACTAAACTAACCAGCTCAGAGAACACTACTAATTGCAAATCATCCACCTGAACTTTAAAGCTTCTCTATCATTAACCTGATTTGATGATGGTAGATGGTTGGAGGCAATTGACAAGAAGCCTTGAACCTAGGTTTCGTGCTAGTTGGCATTCATCACCAGTCAGCAAGGAGTATCTGCAACGTTGAAGGAACTTATGTCCTTTCTGAGATTCGAACCTGCGTCACCCAATACCGCCTGCAGTCACAGACTTTACCAATGATCTATCCGGGTTAGCGACTGACCTCCTGTAGGACTGTATTGGATGTTTTTGACTGGACACTAGTTAAATTATGTCGTGTGTTCAGTGTTTTGTTTAGTGTAGACTGAATTCTACCAGACAGGTTTGCAATGTGGTTACA
This sequence comes from Trichobilharzia szidati, assembly GCA_944472155.2. Lineage (NCBI taxonomy): Eukaryota > Metazoa > Platyhelminthes > Trematoda > Strigeidida > Schistosomatidae > Trichobilharzia > Trichobilharzia szidati. The sequence goes on along the minus strand of OX235276.1, from coordinate 41,896,382 downwards.
ATTCTAGGTGGTTTGCTATCATGGCGTATTTTGAGCTGTTGACATTAGATAGTTGGAGGCAATCTGCAGAAAGCTTTGGACCTGATTTCTTTTCACATATAAACTCAGCAAGATACTAGTATCTATAAGTAAGTATAACATTCTCATAGGTATTTGAGTTTTGATTTATCCCATGCAGAATCTGCAAAGATACGTTTAGTTAAATGTCTACCTATATAATCGGGCCGGGAGGCCAACCAATGGGGCAAAGTAATGTAAATAGCGAAAAAATAATAAAGAATTCAAAGCATCTGTAGTATTGTCATGTAAAAAGGGACATCAGGAGTCCCACATATGATTTTTCATTAGGCTCGAATGATTACTATATATTTATTATTGTTCCCTTGGGTTCCTAGTGGAACATAGGGCTTCAACTACACGTCTCCACTTGCTTCTGTCTTCTGCTGTACTTGTCACCTGCATCCATGTTAGTCCATACTGTTTCAACTCTTCTTCAAACGGTCTCCTCCACATCACCCTTGAACATCCCACTCGCCGCTTCCCTTTCGGGTTCCACTCGAGCACTGGCCTGACGCGCGATGTCACCCAGCGGCCTCCTCAGCGAGTGTCCAATCCATCTCCACTTTCTCCTGCATATTTGTTGGGCGGTTGATTCTTGTTTTGTTTGTTCCCATAGTTTCTTGTTGGTTCTTGTTCTTTCCGGCCATCTGATCTTCAGTATAGAGCGAAGACAGCTGTTGATAAAGGTCTGCAACCTGTTGAAAATATTCTTTGTGACCCGCCGCCAAGTTTCTGATCCATCCGTATAGAAGAACTGACTGACTTGATGTTTGTATTGAAAATCCGAATCAGTTTGTTGTTGATGCAGGCTGAGTGACGAAGATTTCCAGATTGGTTTCAGGTTGATCAATGTGTTTTTCGCCTTCCCGATTCTCGATTTGACATTCTCGTCCGTTCCTGCTGTAGTTGAGACAATGCTCCCTAGATAAGTGAAAGAAGTAACCTCTTTCAAATCCCTCCCGTTGATGGTGATTAGCGCTGGATGTTGCTGCTGTTGTTGTTGTTGGTTGATTATTTTCATAACCTCCATCTTGTCTATGTTCACCTGGAGTCCTGTCTTTGCTGCTTCTTCGACCAGTGTGTCGTTTTTCACTTGTAAATCTTCGATTTTGTGTGACATCAAACATAAATCATCCAGGCGCGAAATCCAGGTCTTCTAGGTTGTTCACGTCGGTCCAGGATATCCCTGTCTTCTCGTTTCCCACTGTCTGACGCATAATCCAGTCCATCACAATTAGGAATATCATTAGTGATAATAAGCACCCTTGTCTGACTCCTGTGTTTACTCCAAACGCCTCGCTAAGGCTGGAATTAAGATGTTATTTCAACCTACCAATGCATTCAGAGATAAACTTTGTGGGCTTAAGGACACGATAGATCCAACTGGGAAATAATTATATAATTGAGAAAATATTATGTTTAATAAGTGTGTGGTCAGTTGCATAGGTCAAACTAGTAGATTGCAGTTAATCAGATTATCGAAATATATGAATTCAGCTACACCTAGAATGATGGAGGATAGTAAATAATTCAGAAAAAATGCTCCACCTTTGCAATACATTCACTGGGATATACTTACATAATAGGGTGACACAGGGATGAAGTAATCAAAAGTAACATAGTTGAGTGGAGAGAGAGAGATGGAAGGAGAATTAGTATTGAATATTTACTGGTAACATCAACATCCTACACAAGTAACGGAAATGGCGCAACACCAGTACCGAATACATACGGAATAACACATTCATACACAAAACAGGAATGGAAAGATTATATAAAGCAAGCCATAAAGTCGTGTGATTACTACACTGTTAAGACTATTAGCGAGGAAATGTGCTCCGAACGTAATTCAGGCATTAAAACTCCATCAGTGTTTGTTAAATCAAGAAAAACTATTTAATACGGAATTATATTCTACCATAGTGTCCAAAGTTGACGTCTACGTCAGTTATTATAAATAGCCATAGCGTGCATTTGAATCTCAGTTTCTTGACAACTGATTTATAATGTCAATGCAGGTACATCCAGATAGCGAGTCCCAAATAGGACGAAACGCACATCCTTGATTCCACTACTATTCATCACCCACCAGTTGACTTTAGGTGACATGCTCAGACATCGTCGAAGCATCTGCGCAAGAAGCCGACATGTCAACCTGAGACCGAGCACTTTGGTCCAGTCAATCGACGGGGAAACCTAAATTAAATTAAATGATTTGTAATGGCTTACATTAAAATGCAGTACATTGTAGTTCTTCATTAGTTTTATTAACAGAAACAGTGTAGACACCGTGAAATAAACCTGCTGATTTTGTTCAGAGGGCTTCTACACAGTAGTATCAGTTTTCTATTTGTTGTTTATATTCCTTCCCATTCCCGGTGGAACATAAGGCCTCAAGCTTTAGACCTTAAGTTTCGGTAGCAGTGGCTGCGTTATTTTTACTGGGTGGGGTTGTTAATTTTATGCTCAACGTACCCTCTTTACTGCACGCTTACTACAAGCTTATTGAAGTTTAAGAGTGAGTCGGCTGAGATTTGAACCTCGTACCACGCACGGGGATGGCTAGCAATCTACCTTTGAAAAGCTGATACATATTATTAGGGCTAGGCGTATAGTCAGTTATCAACTCATGTACATTTATCTCCAATCTAATGTTGAATCAGGTGTCTTGGTGAACACATCACAAACCTTACCGATAGAATTCAGTTATCACTAAGGCCTAGTAGATAAATGATATTAACTACTATCCAATTAACAGTAAATGTAGCCACTACATGAGTATAGGAGGTCAGTCACTGGCAGTAATAGCTCAGCAGTAACGTCTCTGACTATAAAATTGGGTGAAACGGGTTACAATATCTGAGGGTACATCAGTACCTTTAAGATTAATGATACTTAGATATGATAGAGAAGATTTGTAGCTCAGGTGGATGATGTTGATGTGGGTGTGTTCTCTGAGCTGGATAGTTTAATTTGCGAAGCTTTCATCGCCCTACTAGGCGACATCTTCAGAGCATACTCCAATTTGATGAAGTGAGCTTTTAGATTTCTCCACGAGTTTATTAATCATCTCTCCAAGGAGATAATTAATAAGGTCACCAGGAGAGATGGCTAATAAACTCATGGAGAAATCTAAAAGCTCACTTCAAATTGAAGTATGCGCTGAAGATGTCGCCTAGTAGGGTGATGAAAGTTTCGCAAATTAACTATCCAGCTCAGAGAACACAACCACATCAAAAATTAATCATATTCGTCGTTTACGAATACCAACATGTACGAAAAAATTAGGTGGATGACTTCTCGCTGACTGCCATCAACCGCCTTATAATGAATCAGAATGCACAAATACATGTAGAACATAATGAGAGATTGACCATTTAACAAACTGAAGACTTTAGGGGAAATAGGTTGGTAAAATAATATCCGCATTGATTCTATTCACGAGAATATTACAATCGTTGAGTGTATTCATGAAGTTGATCCTGTAAAGAAAAACCTGATATCAGGATTTTCATCATGAGCTGACATTAGTTAGAGAACCATTGGAAAACCTGGGAGTATTGAACAGCTGTTTCGTCCTAGTTTGGGACTCTTCAACAGTACGCACCCACCGGAGTTCGAATCCAGGTAGGTAGTTGCCTATGATTCTAGTGAGAAGTCGTGACCAGTAGGGTGCAGCAGGTCGGGCGTGAGGACAAATACTCGCCGAAGACATTGGCTAGGGGTCGCGCTATGTCGTGAATTGGCAGAAGTTAGAATTCATGGACCATTGGATCGGGTCCCAGTGGCTTACTATTATACGAGCTCGCCTTGTAACCAGAAGGTCCTGTGTTCGAATCTCGGGGGTGCGTACTGCTGAAGAGTCCCAAACTAGGACGAAACAGCTGTCCAATACTCCCAGGCTTTCCAATGATTCTCTAACTAATGTCAGCTCATGATGAAAATCCTGAAACCAATCAAATCCCTACAAACCAACACTTGAAAAACCTGATAACTTTACATATTCACAGAACTAGTTGATGAGACAAAAATGAATACACTTCTCATAAAATCTTTGAGAATATCGTTTCGCAAGTTAATTTAAAGTGCGATTAGACATTAGGTTGATGAAACACTTCGTTCGTTAGTTTTATCTCTCCTTTCTTTAAAATGTTTAATTTCAGGTGAACATTGAAGGGTATTGAGTATCTTCAAATTCTGGTTTCAGAGATTTATTCCCATCGGAGGTACTTCTCACATAGTTTTAATGTAGCTGAAGTTATTTCTTCACTGCACTAATAAAATTTAGATATTATGGCGACTTGAATTTATAATCCTGTCTATGTATATTATTTATCATTGTTCCCTTGAGTTGCAAGTGGAACACAGGGCTTCAACAGTATATCTACACTTTGTCTTATTCCCTGTGGTCCTCATTAGCTGGCTTCATGACTGTTCATAAGTATTCCTCTTCTCCTCACAAGATCTCCTCCATATCACCCTCAGATCGATGCCCAACACGTCGGGTCTTACGCGGGGCATCACTCAGTGGTCTTCTTGGCGTTTTTCCAATCCATCTCCATTTACTCTGAGATATTCGTTGAGCAATAGGTTCCTATCTGGTTTGTTCCCAGAGTGTTTTTTCGAGTGCCTAATTCTTTCTAGCTGTTTGGTCCACATTATGGAGAGAGGGCAGCTGTGTTTATGACTTGGTTTCAAAAAGCATGTTTCATGTTTGTAAGCGATTATATAGCTTTAATTCATTCATGTAGTATATATGCAGCATCAAAATTTACCTATCAAACAAAATATCGTTTCATCTTACACTGCAGATTTCTTCAAAAACCAACATCAGTTAGAGAATGGATGAAATAATAGAGACCTTAACAGGTGCACATTGATAACTCCACCATAGATCAAGCCAAAGACTTCTACATTATGAGACGATCCCTCCCACAATTTCGAAGCTGAGTTGAAATCCAATGAATTCTACGTAAGAGTCTCAGAATAGAATGAGACAGCTTTTTGGTGCTGTTTGGTTTTCAGTCGTTCCCTAACTGATGTCGGTTCATGACGAAAGCCAAACTGGAATTAATCGAAACATCCACAGAACCAAACTTTGGATGCTAAGCTACCTCAGTGCTGCGCAGTATGAAGCAAACATATTTTAATTATTTTCTTCGCAGCTCTTTTTACCTGCCTCTCCAAATGCCCATTAGCACTCATCTTTCTCTCACGCGTTCTCCTCTATGTCACACTCTGATCCACAGCCAACTTGGTGTTTCCTATTTTGGTACCAATCGGGGGCTTTAGGCGTGACATTGCTCAGTAATCTTAGCAGCGTGTGTTTTATCAATCTCCACCGTCATGGCATAGTTATTGAGTGACTGTTTCTTGGTTGGTTCGTCACTTGACAGATTTCCTTGTTGCTAACCCTTTCTGGCTATCTGATCTTTATGACCCACACGCCAAGTCTCTGACGTCAATAGAAGAACTGACTTCACATTAGTGTTGGAAACCCAAGTCTTGTCAATTATGCTCATCACAGCAGATGTCCACATTGATTTCACAGTGATGAGTGACTGCTTCACCTTTCTGATCTTGATTTTGACATCCTTATCTGCTAATGGTTGTATCCTTGGTCCAATTATAGAATACTCGCTAGCCACTCGGGAGGTACGGGTTCGACTTCCCAAAGATACACTCCTAAAGACAGAGTGGTTGGCGCTAAGGCTAGCAACCATAGCTATTGAAACGTCAAAGCCTGATGCGATACTGTTCACTTGGAACTCAAGTAATGAAAAATAAACTTTTTATGTGAAATATCACTATCACTCCCAAGAGGATCCTTGCACTACTATCTGCTTCAAGTAAAAATCCTAGTTTGTTCCAAACTTCAAAGGATACAATCTCCTCTCTGTAGCTTGAGAAATGACTTGAAGTTGGAAAAATTACTACTAAGATAATTGTGGTCAATCTGACATTTAAACAATCATTATAATTTCTATCTACATAACGTGCTATACACTTGGAAGACTCACTAAATATATTTATCTCTAGCCTGAACTCGAAATTATCCGATAGGTCTGTATGTGTTGATTGTACTCAATGACAGACCTCAACTAACCGCACTTACTACAGACTTCTCCTCTTAATACCCTTAGCAGTACTCTAGCTAGCGTGTAAGTACTGATTAACGAACTCAAAGTAAAAAGGCTTGGAATTGGGTAGTATTTCCTGATGACAGTTGTATTTTACACAGATTAGATATCAATTTTAATAAATAAGAATGTTGTACTGCTTATCTGTTGCCCGGCTGGGTAGTAAGCTCTAAAAGTGCTCTTAATGGTAGCACGTGTGTACAGTCACGCCAGAAATAACAAGATGGCGTGGCTCCATAGTGAATAAATGCGTTAAAACAAAAATTCAGGCATTCAAGGTGCACTACAGGTCAAACTTTATAACTATAATTTGATCAGGGATTTATATCAGTTAGAGAACCATTGGACAATCAGGGAGCATCAAACACTTGTTTCGTCCCAATTAGCGAGTCATCAGCAGTAAGTCCCCACTGGGTTTTCAATGGTTCTCTGACTTATTTCAATCCGTCATCATCAAGCCTGAAACAAATCAACTCCCTACAAAACAAACTTATGAAAATATATCTATAAGTTCACATAAATACATTGACGTTAATCTACATTGAATGACTGTCCGATCAAATCAACATCTAAGGTCACCTCATGTATACATCGTTCATATTATAAGGTTAAACTGAAGGCAATACACGAAAATGCACGAAATGTTGAGGATAATCACATCAGTGCAGATTTTTGTAGTTTGTCAGAAAATTACAATCAATGTCATGTGTAATATGAATGTGTATTGTTGTACTGACTGACCTTATCTTTCCTATGGTGAGGTTAAGTAGATTAGCGAAAATGGCCTATACACGCACATGAAGGTATGCAAACGCTAAAGCTCTATCTCTCTTTCTCCTTGTAAGTATATACATACCTCACACCCAGTGCAAAGAATGACATTTAAGCTCAGATGTTTAAATGTAGGGGAAATTTATTACCTGTGGTATTTAAAATGCCATATAAGGTCAATTGTTTGTATGTAATGATACTACTGCCAAGTGTATAGCTTGATTTATTCATGAAAAGTGCAAAAAAATAATAATCAAGATAGTGTTTTGTTTAAAAACTAGTTTCTTATCATCATACACATTAGATCGTCCATTGTTAATTTGATGCAGTTCCCTTACTTCTGACAATGACTCATGCAAAAAATAGGGTCAGATATGATTTACTACAGGTTTAATACCTAGTTTACATTAACTGTAGAATCATTAGGAAACCTGAGAGTACTAGACAGTCAGCTGTCCTCACACTGACTAAGAATTGTTCAGCAGTACGTATCCATCCAGGATCGAAAACACAGGACCTTCTGGTTACACAGCAAACTTGTAGATCATTCAGCCACTGGGACCCGAACAAAGCCAACAAAGTTCAACTTGCTCTATATATAGCTCAAGTGCTAGCCAGTGCCGTAGGCAAGAAATTGATCTTTTAGCTGAACAGTCGCAAACCTGGACGAAACAGCTATCCAGTACTCCCAAGTTTTCCAGTTGTTCTCTAACTGAATTCAACTGGTTACTAAACCTGTAACTAGTCATATCCCTGCAAACAAAAACTTGATAAGTAACGGCTTATGTCAACACGCTATGTTCATTAGCTAGAATGGATGGTGATCTTAATATTAGACAGCCATTAAATAGTGATTTAGGAAAATTGATCATCTCTGTCGCGTCTGTGTTCACTTGAAATCCTGTTTCCTCTGTATTTTCTGCCCACTTGTTGGATTTCTCATTGGTCTTGTGGGGATTTTGTTTGGCTGATTGGAGGACTTCATCATTAGCTGACATCGTTTAGAGACCCATTAGAAAACCCGGGAAAACTGGATTGCTATTCCGTCCTAGTTTGGGACTGTTCATCAGTACGAACCCAAGTCTTTCTGGTCACAAGGCGAGCTCGTAGACCATTGAGCCATTGGGACCCAACCCAATGGCCAGCCCATGAATTCTAACTTCTGCCAATTCACGGCATAGCGCGAACAATTCTCAATGCCTCCTTCGACGATTAACTGTCCTTACCTTCAACCTATTGTAACCCACTGGTCACGGCTTCCTACCGGAACCCCAAGTCACTGCTTAAATAGGGCCAGTCACTAGTGAGACTGTTCAGCTAAAAGATCAATTACTCGCCTACGACATTGGATAGCGGCTGAGCTATATATACATATCGCAAATTGGCAGAAAATGCAATTCATGAGCCAGCCATTTGATCAGGTCCCAATGGCTGAATGATCTATGAGCTTGCCTTGTGACCAGAAGTTCCTGGGTTCAAACTTGGAAGGATGCGTCCCAAACTAGAACGGAATAGCAGTGCAGTTCTCCTAGGATTTCCGATGGATCTCTAACTAATGTCAGCTCATGATGAAATCCTGTAATCTATATGTATATATATATATATATATATCTTCGATTTTGTGTGGCATTAGGCTTAGAATGCCAACGAAGTTCGGGTCCATTATAGTCTTCTTATCGGTCCACTGTGTGCCTAACATCCTACAGTCCACTGCACGATCCAGTCTACCACATTCAACAATACCATCAATGATAGGATGCAGTCTTGTCTTACACATGTCTTCAGTTCCGAGGCTTCTCTAAGCTTTTCGTTGTGATCTCTTATATATATTATGACCGCTCTTAATTACTGTCCCACATTTTATCTCCAATGTACTAAATTTGTATGCAGTTGAGAAGATTCCAGCGAAATAAAATGGACTGCATTTTTCACCCTACCATTTGTTCAAATTTATTTGGGAGAATTCGTACACATAATAATTAGCCCGCAAATTTAACTCGTCATACAAACGATTTTACTTTTCATTCCTATCACACTGTGTTACTAAACTTGACATTGTTGTGCTAAGTGGTGATTAGTAATGGAATTCAGGATGAGCATTTTATCATATTTGTGACTAGTCAGTCAGATGTACCTGCAGTGTTCCCACCTAACCCTCAAACCCATAAACCATCCTTTCAAATTACAAAGCATCATCCACGAAGCCACTTGGGCCAAGACGGTCACCTAAACTGTCCAACAGTTTTTCATTTTAGTTAGTTCAGTCTTCAGATTCCTTCATGTTAGAAGATTAGTTCAAATAAGGAACTACAAATTCAGCAAAATACAATGAGATATCATCCAATTAATTTGTTAGTTTTTGTCAACTACTTATAACCTGAAACATTTACAAAATATTAAACAAGATTTGTAGCTGAAATGGATAATTTTTATGTGGTTGTTTTCCTCAAGTTGAGTGATTCGGTTGCACAGATTTCGGTGTCTTTCTAGACAACATCTTCAGAGAAAACTTCAAGATGAAGTGAACCTACTTGAATTCTCCATGAATGATGTAATTGTACCTCCCGACAACCTTTGTCGTGATTGGTTGTCTATTTTGAATCTGTATTGGTTGTTTTTATGGCCTTGGATTGACCTTGAGTATTCTGTCACGTGATTTATTCTCTGTTAGTTGGTAAATTTGATCTATAGCAATGTGTCTGTTAATCACTGATTCATCTAAGTACCATACATGTACCATGTATGTACATATCATCATCATCATCATCGAACAAAGCCTAGAATGGTAGTCAAACCTCTACCTCAGTTTAATCAACTTTGAAAAGGCCTTCAACAGTGTAGACAAAGAAGTAATTTGGAAATTACAGCAACACCATGGTGGGCTCCAAATCTTTATCAATCTCATTCGACAGCCACATGACATTGGCGCGTGTCATGTGATTCACAACGCAAAACTTATAGAAGCTTCTGAATTGAAGACAGGAGTAAGACAAGGTTCCATACTATCACTGATGTGATTGCTGATTGTGGTGGACTAGATTATGTGGCACAGCGTAGTGCTGGAGATGACTCTAAAAGATCTGGATTTCGCAGATGATTTATGTCGAATTTCACACAAACTCGAAGACTTATATGCGAAAACCAACAAACTGGGTGAAGTTGCAGCGAAGATAGAATATCAGGTGAACATAGTGAAGATGGAAGTGGTGAAGATAACAAACCAACCAACAGCAACAACAACCAGCACTAGTCACCATGAACGAGAGAGATTTGAAAGAGGTTACTTCCTTCACTTATCTAGGAAGCCTTATTTTGACTACAGGTGGGCGAAATGGATGAAGATGTCAAGGTCAGAGTTGGAAAGGCAAGATATACCTTTACTAATCTAAAATTGGTTTGTAAATCTTCTACACTCAGCATATTCGGATTTTCAACACAAATATCAAGTCACTTCTTCTATATGGGTCAGAAAGTTGACCACTGTGTCACAAAAAGCACTTTCAACAGGCCGCAGACTTCTACCAACAGCTGCCAGTTTCGCTGGCTGTATAATGAAGATCAAATGGCTAGCCACAAAGAACTGGCAACAAGAAACTCAGCCGGGGAACAAACCACCCAAGAACCTATTGCTGAACAAATATTCAGAAGAAAATGGAGATGGACTGGGCAAACATTGTGGAGACCATCGAATGAATGCCATGCCAGTGCTCCAGTGGAATCCTAACTGGAAGCGACGAATGGGTCATCAGTGCGAGGACGACACAGAGGAGATTGTGTGGAGAAGAGGAGATGAAAGATTGTGGACAATCGTGGATTCAGGATAAAATGTAGACGTACTGTTGAAGCCCTATGTTCCACTTGGAACCCAAGGAAATAATTATAATAATGATAATTTTCTCTATGTGAGTTGACTTCTTGTGTGCTTGACTTTCCGGGTTTTCCATGTTCGTTCTCTTAGCTAAGCAACTTGAACAATGAATTTTATCATCTGCCCCTACTTCTCTTGTAAACTTGATGTCTTCAAACAAGTTGTTGACTAATTTGTGAGTACTTTCTTCTAAATCATCCATGATAAATATTTCATCTTCATAGTGTATCTCCAGATTTTTGGTGTTTTGTTCTTGGTAGCAGTATGGTTTCCAGTCTTTGCACAACAGTTTTAACCATATCAACAAAACCAAAAATTTTCACACACTTTAATTAATTCGTTAAAGGATTGCAACCACTGATAATTCTTAGTGGTGAACACACGTAGAGTTAGAACAAAAGAATAACAAATATTTGTAAATGCATATTTGAAAGGGTTACAAGAATACTCTAGAGTGAGAAAAGGAAGTTGAACATTAATTATAACTATAAAAAGTATAATTAGAACATACGATTTAAGAATTATAAGTGTAACGGCAAAAGACAAGAAAATTGATAACGAGCATTTTTATTAAGGAAAAGTGCATCAAATCTGTACATTTTTAACCACATTAAAAGTCGGTTAGGTCAGCTGGCAATAAACTGTTCTGATTGGTTGGTCGTTGGGCCAAGGTTAAACAAAGGCATGAATAGTTATCCAATGAGATTACTTCCTGGTCACTATATAAATTAAATCCATATTTTGGGGAATAAACACTTCTACCTCTTCAGCAACTGACTTAAAATGAAGACTTTGATTTTTGGCCGGTTCCAATCGATCTGCAACTATATAGGCCCATAATTACTGATGACTAAATTAATAAAAATAATAATAATAATCTGTTGATTCGAGGTCCAATATTCAGGTCAACAGTATGGATCAGAATAATGAATAAATTAAAAGATATGGAAACAAACTGTTAAAATAAACTAAAATGCAAAACTGTTCTCATCATGGTAGGGAAAGTTTGCCAACCGTTGTTACATTTTAACTGTTCAATCACTACGGTCTCAGTAGACTGGAACTAACTTCTATTTCAAGTATCTTAAATGATTTTAGAAGGTCTAAATGATAGTTACTAACTTCCAGTTGACGAAAGATTTCATTATTGAAGACTATTTCACTATTCGATTCGACGTTGACTGGCGTCATTATTATCTCCTCTGAGCTGGTTGGTTTATTTAAGAAGCATTAAGTGCCTTTCTAGATGACATTTCATCCATTAACTTCTCCGTGGATGAAATAGTCCATCTTCTCGGTGATCTTGCCTGTGACTGGTTGTCTCAAAAGATGTTCTTAACGTTTTATTCACTTTTACCAATACTTATGCTCTTGTTGATCTGGTGTTTGACCTTTCAGTTTTGTGATTTCTTCGTTATCCGAGGAATTCCCTGACACTCTTTATGTTTCCCTAATTGGACTGACACCAACAGTTGTCCACCTGAACTGTTAGATCTGCTAACTGCTAGTTTCTGTCTATATAATAGGGAATAAAGCGATTATGTCGATTTCTAGGAGACATATCTTTTCAAAGGTTTCAACAGTTTGACAGTGATCCCCAAAAGTCAATTAATTGATGTCAGCTCATGATGAAATCCTCCATCCAATCAAACCAAATCCCTACAAAACCAATACTTGAAAATTAATCTGATGTTCACTAGTGACTGGCCCTATTCAGGCAGTGACCTGGGATTCTAGTGGGAAGTCATGACCAGTGGGACATAGCAGGTTGAAGATGAGGCAGTAACTCATCGAAGAAGACATTGAGAAATGGTCGCACCATATCGTGAATTGGTAGAAGTTAGAATTCATGGGTTAGCCATTGGATCGGGTCTCAGTGGCTCAATCGTATACGAGCTCGCTTGCCTTGTGACAAGAGGGTCTTGGGTTCGAACCCTGGCCGTGAATTAGTACTGATGAAGAGTCTCAAATTAGGACGAAACAGCTGTCCAGTGCTCCCTGGTGGGTTTTCCAATGGTTATCTATTTGATGTCAGTTATTGATGAAATCCTCCATGCAATCAGTTAATAAAAGTTGCAAATAAAAATAAAATACTTTACTTGGAAGATACTCATGAGTAGCGAGCATTGTGTAGGGGGACTGTCTAGAGCCAGTTCATTAACATAACAAATATGCGAATAAAAATCCAAAATCCACAGAAGCGTTGACTTTTCGAATCGTGTCTACTGATAGAAGCTGTGTTCCAGTTGTAGATTTGTCTTCGGATAAGGATGATAGGTTCCTGCAATAAATCCAAAGTATACAACACGGTTTGAGTGGGGTGAGTAGACAGAAATGGCCAGATAGAAGGCGAAGCTACCAACAGAATAGTGTATTTCAAATTGCACTCGGAAGTTACATATATTTAAACATAAGTCGTTTTAAACAAGAGTCATGTACAATGTTTCTAATTTCAACATCTAACCAAAAAGTGTACAATCATATGGTTACGAACTCCACAATTGTACAAACTTAATCACCGCCACTGTTTTGTTTTGATAAGGAAACGGAGAGCCTTGCAATTAAACCATCTATCTCACAGAATGCAGTGACACAAAATTATATGTATGCACATATATTCTATATGATTTCGTTTGCCTTTATAAGTGAAATGTATATATAAATGATAGTCAAGCGAACGCAGGTAAATAAGCGATTTAAACAAAACATCCGGTGTTTATGCTTCACATATACATTGTTATAATTATTATGCAGAATAATGTTTACCAGTTCGTTAACTAAGTTAGATGTTGAATAGTGTAGCGCAGTTTAAAAACTTGCGCTATATTTAATTTTGTATATAATCAGTGGGAATAACAAATTATACTGTAAATATCACTCCATGGCGAAAAAATGTGTAGATAGGCTAATGATTGACAGTCCTTTCGATAAATCATTCTCTAAACCTTGATGTTTGTCTTTAAACTTAAAAGAAGTGAGTAAGTTTACAAGTGGTTCAAATGCCGATATAAGGCGACAGAAATATAGTCCACAACGTGTGACGTGTGAGCTATATTTATTTCATAGTTGGAAGGCGATGACGCAATAATGCTGGTAGGGGAAATATGACGCTAACTAAAACCTGATTAAACTTGAAGTCATTCAAATCCCTGAAAACTAACGCTTAAAATGTGACTAATCTTGTCATCATGTTGGTATCTATTCTCATTCCACTACCCTCAGATTTAAATTCCTGAGTTTTTAGACGATACGTTTCGACCCTCGAATATACTTCAAAGATTGGGCATAGTCATAGATTCCTCCCAATACGATGTCGAAAACTGTGAGGAAATAGCAGTTCAATGTTCATGGAAAATACCCATCAGTACACTATTGAGAAAAAACAAGAATTTCAGCAAAAATATATCTTTTTGCCGGCGTCATTCTCGAACGCTGTACAATCACAATTATATACATAAGTTACATAGATATAATTATTTTCAGTTCGTTTTTACGAGTTTGACCATGGATTGATATCAGTTAGAGAACTACTGAAAACCAGCACTGAAGTACTGGACAGCTGTTTCATCCTAGTTTGGGAATCATCGGCATTATGCACCCACCAAGTTTGGTTCCAGCCCAGGACCTTCCGATTACAAGGCAAGCTCGTATACTAACTGCTATCAATCCGTGGTCAAACTCGTAAACACAAATCTAATCCTCACAAACCAACTCTTAAAAATTAATCTGATGGTCACTAGCGACTTGCTACAGTACGGAGATTCCTGGAGTTCTAATGAGAAGTTTTGACCGGTGAGGTTCAACCAGTCAAGTGTGAGGATGGATTTCTGACCGATGACTTTGGTTGGTGGTCGTGCTAAATCACAAATTGGTAGAAGTTAGAATTCATACACTGGCCACTGAATCGGGTCCCAGTGGCTGAATGATATACGAGATTGCCTTGCAACCGGAAGGTCCTGGGTTCGCCCCCTGGCAGTGGCTGCGTGCTACCAATTATTCTTAAACTAGGATAAAACATCTGTCCGGTACTCCTTGGTTTTCAATACTTCTCTAACTGATATCAATCCGTGGTCGAACTCGTAAGAACAAATCTAATCCTTACAAAGCAACTCTTGAATATTTTCATTTCCACATAATATCGAAGGAGAAGGTTAAAGGGGATAATAATTTTCTATTTGATGTGAATGTTCGAAATTGTATATATAGATTACAAGGGGCTAAGGAATGAAATTATACAGCATAAGAAAATAGTTATTTTAACGAATAAACATGTGAATAGGATGAGCATGGAAACAAACTGAAATAATACCTCTTTTGTAAGTGAAATGAAAAGAAACCATAAAAGGAATGAAAGAAAAACAAAACACAAAAACTGAGAAGTCAAACCAAACTAGATCTACGTTGAATGTATAGGTTGGACTAGTTTCCTTTGAACACATAGCTCCGACTTTCGGATGTATATGGGGAGGGCTTCTGCAGTATAAAAAAGTCAGAAACACTCTACCTTCGGTGAATTTTCTTTTACTCTGAATGATGAGTCAGTTGAAATGATGTGACAAGTGCTGATTTGTTCAGTCAAGGGGTTTCTGACTGAACCAGTGCCTCCTGTTTGCAGCCATGCTTGGTAATGACCTCTAACACATTATGAGAGGACCCGCATAGAACAACCTATACACCTAACTCCACACGAACAGATGAACTGATATATGCACATTGGAGTGGTCATATGCGGGAATTTGCCCTTCACGCTGTTTAGAAGCGTTAAGTGGCTTGAGAATATCACCCCTAAAGTTACTAAAAGAAGTCCAGATTCAAAAATAGTGTTTTCTTTGGTAGGGAAGTGCATTCTTCTCTTTTTGGTCTCTATTTTCATTTTCTTCTCCATGAAACGTGCTGGGTATCCATTTTGAGCCAGTGCTCTCTCTCTCTCTCTGACTTTGATTGCTACCTTAACGGATGTCAATTTATCACGGCATATCCCATGAAATTAATGTAATTTTCAACTTGCCAACACTATTATGCAATCGGCTTTCAATTTTTAAGAGACAATTCACCAACACACACCGATAATCTTCGTTTTATGGAGCTGTAGCCCATTTGTTAATGTACTCAATATCCAATCAGCGGCTCACAGTTCGAACCCAATTCCATCTACAGAGGCTTAAACTGGCAGGTAGTATAACTAGTCGCCAAACAATAGCTTTGGCTTATTCCCAACATCATTAAATTACTAGTGGTTGGGAAATATGACAGTGTCTTCATCCTTCAACTTATTAGCTATTTTCAAAATTCTCATTTGAGAAATGCTCATTCATATGGAAAATTTCTTCTGGTCGAATTATCTTATTTCGTAAATAATTTCTTACCTTCTTCATTAGAAACTTTGTAAATATGCAGCGATTTTCAGTATATCATTAGGCGATAATCTAACGGTGCATAGAGATGCATAATGAAGCATAATGCAGACTAATGAATCCAAATAAGATAAGCAATCTAGACAAAAGATCAGCTACTGTGTGGTAGAACTGACAGTTATACGACAGGAGAGATCTACGTCTTAGTTTAGCATAGAAGATGAATGGTATTTAGTTAAAGAGAAATAGAATAAGACAGAAGAGTTGAGCACTGATAATCTATTCATCGGATCAACATCTCACACGCCATCCAGAATAACGATGCAAAGGAATATCAGATAAAGGGAAATTACTAATAATAGTAATAACGTCGTCTTTATTCTAGACAATATGTTGACGTATATAATATAGAATTTTAAGCGTATTTTGTCGCAAAACATTTATGCTTTATATACACAATCGTCAGATAAAAATGTCATGAGACACAATACTTGAATAATGTAAAAAAAACAACAGTCTGCACACTGTAAAATGGTACCATCATTGTTTATTTCGATGGATTCTCATCAGCTGCTCACAGCCCAGACAGTTCAAAATTAAAAACAAAAACTCAGTGTGTTCATAAAGTGGGAATAATAATAATAGTGACACACATATCAGGTTTTAGGCGTTTGATGGAGACTGCTTCGACAGACTTGAGGAGAATTGAGCCCTTTTGTCTACTAATAATTCTGAAGTATCTTGTTATGTCCACCTCATGATCCGTATCAAGGAGATACCTGGCAATGACACTATTGCAAGCATTTGTTTCCTTGATACGTGGGCTTCTCGGTACTTATTTAGAAAATTGAAGATGTACCCTTCTTTCTATTCTCCCGGTATAATTGCTCCCGCAGATACATGCAAATTTTTATTATACAGTTAAAGTTAACATGAGAAGGGTATCTGTCGACTTTTGATTGCGCCAAAGAGCAAACGCTTTCAGCAGTGCTATTGCAACGCATCTCCTTGATACCGATGGTACCACTTTATTCTGCACAAACTGTTGTTCTTGCTTTATTGAAATTCATAAAGTGAAACAAATGTATGAAATGACACAATGTTGTTGGATTAGAACCAAGGTCCAATCTCCTATCATATCTTTCCCTCATTCCGTTTGAGAATTGTACAGCTGGTTATAAAAATAGATGCTTTAGTATTACTTGAGATTCAAGGTTGTATAAAACTAAATGGCCAAAATAATAAAGAATGTAGAAAAGTCGATTTAATATCCTAGAGGGAAATTTAAGTACCCCAGTGAATCAAACAAGACCCTGTATAATACGACTGAAATAAAACCGTACGCAGCATATGAAATATATGCGTCAATCGTTAAGTGTTAGGACACTCACCAGTCACATACACTTGGTCCAGGTTCAAATCCCGCCCGGCGTACCTCTAACCTCTTTTACCCGGTAGTAAGTCCAATGAAGTGGATAGGTTGAGCGTGAGACTAGCTGCCCCACACTGTGAGAACCACATGACTGCTACTGAAATTTCAGAGCTCAAGCTTGAAGCCTTATGTTTCATTTGAACGTAAACGAATGAAATATATAAAGAGATTATATAAAATATCTGAATTTGACTATGAGCAATACATGATGCTCAAAACATTGCCAATATATATTATTGTATCACTGTATTCAAAAACCAGATGGTACAATTATTACACAATCATACTGTTCATTGTAATTTTACGATAGCTCGTAAGATGTTGACGAGCTAGTCAAATAATGGGTTAAAAGTTTGAATGAATGACACAAAATCAGAAAACTTGGAATCAAGGAGTTACAACACCAATGTAGTTTTAGTTACTTGCTTAATTTTTTTCCATGCGTAAGATTACTGACTTCTTCAGTATTCTGAGTATTAATTATTATTCCCTTAGTTTCTGAGTGCAGCATAGGGCTTCAGTAGCACACTTCCATTTCATCAAGTTTTTTAAGGTCGTCTCTACTTTGACCCCCCCCCCCCCGCTGACTGCTCATAAGCTCTCATCTCTTCATCATACGATCGCCTTCATGTAACTTTCGGATGCTCAACTCACCGTTTCCCCCATCTGAGGTCCACTCGACAGACTGTCTGACGTGTGACATCACTTATCAGTCTCCTCAGTGGGTATTCAGTCCACCTCCATCCTCCTCTGCATATTTCCTGGGCAATATGCTGTTGGCTGTTAATCCTTTCTGACTATCTGATCTGCAGTATGGAACGGAGGATGTTGCTGGTGGAAGTCTGAATCTTTTGGTGATACACCAACTCTGTGAACCATATAGGGCAACTGACTTGTCATTAGTGTTGAAAATACAAGTTTTATTCTTTATGCTGTGTGCAGCAGATTTCCACAGTGATTTCAAATTAGTGAAGGTCTTTCCAACTCTGAATTGACGTCATCATCCATGCTGCCTATTGTTGAAACGATGATACCTAAATAATTGAAAGCGATGACCTCCTTCAGACATCTCTCGCTGACGGCGTATCTTCATCATCTCTGTCTTCCTTATGTCCACCTGAAGTTCTATCTTCACTGTCAGCCTCTCCCGCCTAACCTACTGCTATTTTTTCGCTCCTCAGGGTCTTTTGCGTGGTCCAGTCCACTATAATCAGGATTATTATCTGTGATAGAGGACGAGTAGTAATCCTGCCTTCATCCCTGTATAAAGAGAAATAATGTTGACGTTCATTTTTAACAGGCTACAAACATCTCGCATAATTCAATAGTCAACGACTTTTAGTTTTGCATTTTCACCTCAAAAAATATGTGGCTTCAAGGTTTGAAATTTTACCAGCTGTGCTTTTTTTGTTGTTGTTTTAATAGGGAGGCGAGGTTGCTATCCTCATGCCCTATCTCCTATCATTTTTGGGCTTACTACCTCTTAGGCGAGTCTCAGGCAAGTGTCGTCGAAGAATCGAACGTGGAAAATTGTGTAATTGGCGACGATTCTACAAATGAAAGAAGAGAACACAAAGTTCATCAAAGATATCTTTTCGGCGATTTCATTTTCAAAAGCTGTACAATCGCATTTAAATACATAATTTTACATGGAGACAATTCTTGTTTGATTCTACATAATTATGACAGCGAATAAAAGGTGATAGTTATTTCCAAATAGATATGGTTTTTACAAGAGGCTTAGAAGGAAAATTACGCAGGATAAGAACGGATATCAAGTGTGTAAAAATGAGCATGGAAACGAAATTGAAATGATAATTTTCAACTTGAGATGGGATTTAGGGGGTGTGAATATAGATTACAAGAGCCTTAGAAACACAAAAAAATTGCACAGGATTAAGATATAATTGCAAATTTTTTAAAACGAATCATAAATGTGAACAGGAAAAGCATAGAAACAAACTTAAAATAACTGTTTTTTTATAACTGGAAAAAAAATTGGGGTGAATCGAATGAAGACTGAGGGAGTAAGAATCACACATATAGCAAACGAAAAAGGATCAAATAGAAAAAAGAGAACGAAAGAAGAAAAAAACGAAAACGGAATCTAAGGTAACATACCGAACTAAGTCCATGGTAGTTGTAGAGGTTGGACTAATTTCTTTTGAACACACAGCTCTGGCTTCTCGATGCATATTGCGAGGGCTTCTGCAGTACAGAGAAGTCGGAAACAAACTGCTTTCGGTAGGTTTCTGTTGACTTTATAAATCACTTTGAAAGAATCCCATCTCAAGTTGAAAATTATCATTTCAATTTCGTTTCCATGCTCATTTTTACACACTTGATATCCGTTCTTATCCTGCGTAATTTTCCTTCTAAGCCTCTTGTAAAAACCATATCTATTTGGAAATAATTATCACCTTTTATTCGCCCTCATAATTATGTAGAATCAAACAAGAATTGTCTCCATGTAAAATTATAATATTTAAATGTGATTGTATAGCTTTTGAAAATGAAATCGCCGAAAAGATATCTTTGATGAACTTCGTGTTCTCTTCTTTCTAATGTCCATATGGGTGTTTTCCACGATTCTACAAATGAACTATCATCGTTACACATTCGAACGAGTCTCATTTATTCCACAACTCCTCAGGATTATCTTTAAGGTTACATAGTTATTACTACTGTCACCAGTATTAGTATCGACAGTAGTATTTGTTGCTGTTGTAGTTAAAGTAGTAGTAGTAGTAGTAGTAGCAGTATTCTTATTATTACTATTGTTATTAGGAGTAATATCAGGTGATCCAAAATGGAAAATTCAGTGAGGCGTACTAGGTGAATAGAAGAGTACGACAAGCCTGCCTAATATCAGTGATGATATTACTAACTTTGGTGGACTGGATTATGTGTCAGACTATGAGGAGTCAGAAGACAAGGTTACATTGAACCGACAAGCGGACTCTAGAAGATCTGGATGTCGCAAATGATTTATGTTTAATGCCACGCAAATTCCAGGACTAACAGGCAAAAAACAAACAAATTGGTAGCGAAGACAGGATATCAAGTGAACACAGGGAAGACTGAAGTGATGAAGATAACCAACCAGCACTAATCACCACCATAGGTGGAGATTTTAAAGAGGTTACTTCCGTCACTCATTTGGCCAGGAACTACGGTTACAATCGTAGGCATAACAGATGAAGATGTCGAAACCAGCCAGCGAGAATCAGAAAGGCGAGGTACGCTTTCATCAACCTGAAACCAGTTTGGAAATCTCCTGCACTCAATATGATGAAAAAGATTTGGATTTTCAACACAAATGTGAAGTCAGTCGGTTCTTCTATACTGGTCAGGAACTTGTCCACTGTGTCACGTAAAGCACTTTCAACAGGCCGCAAACTTCTATCAACAACTGCCCACTTCTCTGGCTCTACATTAAAGATCAAATGGCCAGAAAGAATCAGCAACAAGAAACTCTGACGTCGGTGGCACAGCGTTTAGAACTCTCACCAACCATGCACACGGTCCGGGATTCGATTCGTTGCCGACGCACATCCGATACCAACGGTCGGCTTGCATGCTGAAAATTCCATACTTGTACCAAAAATACTGTGTGGAGTTAAGCTATATGAAAAAAAACCAACGAGAACCTGTTGCCTAACAAATGTATGTAAGAAAACGGAGATGGATCGGGCACACATTGAGGAAGCCGTCGAATATCATCGTGAGCAATGTAGGCCATCGCCCGAGTGGAATCGAATCCGAATGGGAAGCAACTAGTGGCTCGTCACATCGGAGGTGACATGGAGGAGGTCGTGTGGGGAGGAGGAGATTAGAGATTATGGTCAATCATGGACCCAGCTGAATAGGACAGCACCAAATAGAACAAAGTGAAGATGTGTTTTTGAAGCCCTATGTTCCACGTGGAACCCAAGGGAATAATAATAATAGTACAAATAATCAGTATTAGTAAAGGTAAAAGTAGTATTAGTTTAATTTCATCTACAAACCTTACTCAAATCAGCTAGTTACTGGATTCTAATGTTTTTCAAGGTTGTTTACAATAAAAATAACCAAGAGTACAAGCATAACACTTAAACAAAACCAAGTTACTAGATGAAACTGTCAACACCACGCAACTAAATTTAAACTTATCGGATATAAGAAATGTATAACCGGTGTACCTTTGTTTTTGATAATAATAATAATTATTATTATTATGTCTTCTGTAGGAATATGATTTAACAATATATCCACACAAATATAGCGCAGATAGTCTGATAAAAGTATTAGAAGTTTATGCAATTTGTACGTCATTCATAGAAAATAAACATTTCAATATCAGAAGATAATAATAATAATAAAAATAATAATAAACAGTATAATTAGTATTGTTACGGCGTGATCAATAATTTCAATCTCTATTTCATTAGTCAGATAAGTTAAGGTAGTAAGTAGGCTA
The DNA here is from genome assembly GCA_944472155.2 of Trichobilharzia szidati. Taxonomy (NCBI): domain Eukaryota; kingdom Metazoa; phylum Platyhelminthes; class Trematoda; order Strigeidida; family Schistosomatidae; genus Trichobilharzia; species Trichobilharzia szidati. Next base: position 41,874,295 of record OX235276.1, on the reverse strand, counting down.
CTGAATAATGTCAAGGGAGATTTCGCCTTGACGAGATTTCAGTTAAACAATCATTAAAAACGAAAGAGCACCAGATAGTCACCTATTCCATCAGTGGTCCTAGGGTAGACTGCTCGCCAAACACTCAGTTGATCCGAGATCGATTGTCGACAGATACACTCCTAAACCTCTACCATTAGTAAACCTGAAAAAAAGACAAGGGTTGCAAGTGAGGTCAGTAACTCCACCTTGTGAAGGCATCTCTGCTGCTAAAGCTTCAAAGCTTGACGCACTACTTTTCAACTGGAAAGCAAAAGAAACTATTTGAACTGGACAGCAACTGGGTCGAAATCCAATGACGTTGGAATCCTAGGTTGTGTCGATGCGTTTGATACAGTAGTATCGATATATAACGTCGTTGGCGAGTATCTGTACTAATGATTCACTGAGTCATTAGTGCATACTACTAAGACAACTGTCTACTGCCCCTTCATTGTAAACAATTCTTTGATAGATGTTGGTATGTGAGGACATCTATCGTGAAATCATAATTTCTGAGTTTTAAAATTATATATATATGTCACCCTGGGACCACATCAGACTCATTATTTCTCACTTGGGTCCCATTCGTGTGCCCGAAGCGTGATGTTACCTAATAGTCTCCTCAGCAGATGTCTAGTCCAACTCCATTTCCTTCAGCATATTTATTGGAAAACATTTTCTTGGTCGATTCGCTGCTGACATTGCTTGGTGCTTACACTACTTTCTGGCTGGCTGTCCAATCCTCAGTATCGAGTCAGTAAAGGCAACTGTTAATAAAGCTCTGCAGTAGTCTGTTGTGACACTGGCACCAATCCGGGGAACCATTAATGTTGAAGATAGGGACCATGTCCCTCATACTGAGTGCATTAGATTTTCATACCGATTTGAGAGTAATTAAAGCCTGTGTTACTTTGACATTCTCGTCCGTGCCATCTGTGGTTGGTAAAACGCCGTCTAGTTTACTAATTTACTAGTCAGTCTTAAACTCAGTCTGAATGTTTGGTGCCAACGATCAATGATTTCAGTCGCCTCAATAAATTTACAGCACAAAAAGAAATATATTAAAATGAAAACACTAGAAGTGATCAATTTTATCTATCGTTCTGAGCAGCAGCACTTTTAAGGCGTTCACTACAACGTGGCTGCTTCTGTGAACTGACTAAATATTTAGAATATACATGTCCTGGATTGGCTGACACACCAAGCGGTCTTATCTTCATTATTATTATTATTATTTCCTTTAATTCCTAGAGGAACATAGGGCTTCAGCCGTGCGTCTCCATTGCGTTCGGTTCTCTGCTAGAGTCTTCACCTGGCTCCAAGTCTGCCCACACACTTTCATCTCCTCTTCACATGACCTCCTCCAAGTCACCCTTGCACTGACGACCAACTCGCCACTTCCCTTTCGGGTTCCACTTGAGCAACGGATTGTCTAGTGATGTCACTTGATGGTTTCCTCAGAGTATGGCCAGCCAATCCATCTCCATTTCTTCCTGCCTATTTGTTTCACAACTGGTTCCTGGTTGGTTCGCTCATTGCCAGAGATCCCTGTTGCTGATCTTTCCTGGCCGGCCATCTGATATTGAGTAGTATTGAGCGAAGACAACTGTTAATGAAGGTCTGTAGTTTGTTTGAGATGCTCTTCATGACGCGCAGTGCAAGTCTCTGATCCGTATAGTAAGTGGCACTGACTGACTTCACATTGGAGTTGAAAATCCGGATCTTATTTTCATTTTTATGCTGAGGGCTGTTGACCTCCACACAGACTTGAGAGTAGTGAAAGCTTGTCTTGCTTTTCCGATTCTCGCTTTAATATCCTCGTCAGTTCCGCCTGTAGTTGAAACGATGCTTCCGAGGTAGGTAAAAGAGGTTGTTTCTTTCAGGTTCCTCCCATTTATGCTGATTGTTGTCTGTTGTTGTTTTTCTTGTCCAGGAATCTTCATCACCTCTGTTTTCTCTATGTTCACCTGAAGTCTAATCTTCTCTGGATGCTTTTTCTGCCAACTTGTTGCTTTCCCCTTGCATATCTTCCAGTTTGTGGGAAATCAGACATATATCATCGGCGAAGTCCAGATCCTCCAAGTTTTTGTGTGAGTCCATTTTATGCCTGTTTCTCCATTGCCCGCTGTTTGTCGCATTACCCAGTCTACTGCAATCAGGAAAATCATTGGCGATAGTAGGCAGCCAGCTTGTCTTACTCCTGTCCTCACTTCGAAGGATTCCGTAAGTTTCCCGTTGTGGATTACTTGGCATGCAGCATTGTCGTACAGCTGTTGGATGAGATGTATAATTGTCGGTGGCACCCCGTAGTAGCAAAGCAGTTGCCAAAGCACCTCTAGATCGACGCTGTCTGTTGAAGGCCTTTTCAAAGTCGATGAAGTTGAGATAGGGAGGTGAATGCCATTCTAGGCTTTGTTCAATGATGATTCGTAATGTGGCGATCTGATCAATCCATGACTTGTTCCTCCTGAATCCAGCCTGTTCCGGTCGAAGTTTTTCATCCAGGGCTTGTTTGATTCTCTCCAGGATGATGCGACTTAGTATTTTGCTTGGGATCGACAGGACCCACGTAAATATCTAAAGACATCAACTCCTCTAAACTTCAGAATTCATGCAAGTGTTTAACATCAACACAGGATAACGTCAGTTATGCCAATCGATAAAACAACGTAAATAATATCCACCTTCACAATGTGGACATTTAAAAGTGAAAAGTTCCTTTTAATGTATTTATTTTCAAAATACTTGATTATAGAAACTTAGTGAAGTAAACTCCACGGAAATACTAACAGCATTATTTGGAAACAAAGAAGGATGACAAATATGGTCCATAGTATTTATTATTCAGTACTAAAAGGTCTTGCACTGTGTTTAATATCAAACAAGCAAAGAAATATAAGACAGATGGTTAAAGACAGCCATCAGGAAACCCTAGACCTAGGTTTCAAGCTTCCTGGCACTCTTCAGCTAGACCTGTCGGCCAGTAATCATTTGACATCATTCTGGAGTACACTGCGATGGTGGGTCACTCATACTGATGCAAACCCTACTGACGACAGAATTCAGTCTGCAGCAGAATCAAGGACTAGAGGTATGACATTGATTGCTTCCTGATGACCAATCAATGTAAAGATATATATATATATATATGGGTCACGTGTACAGGCATATATTCTAGGCACAGGATCATATCTTCTCTGTTCCAAAAGAATATAAATCTGTAATTAATTAATTACTTAGGTAGCCATCATCATCATCATCTGCTTTTAAGAGTCATGAATTCACAGAATCATATGGTTATCTGAAACTTTTCACTTATTATTATAATTTTTTTTAAATTCACATCCATTTACCCTATTATTCAATTACAAAACAACAGAGTTGCAGCATGTCACGATATCACGTGTTTTGTTCTCTTCTAAAAAGAAAAAACTGAAGTATAAGGAGGAGTAAGAAAGAATGACAGAAAATGAGAGGAAAGATGACTTTGTTATCTCCCCGTTTTATCTACACTCAGTTAACGCAGACATGGATATGACTAGGGCATACTTAAAGGCAAATCATTAGTTGTAGATTCAAAGTTGCGCAATATATTGAAAAAAATGTTTAAAAAGTAAATTATTTGTCATGATAATGAGCATGAAAATACAAAAATGATGATATCACACAATAAATTAAGTTGATTAAAGTGTGTAGAAATGTTTTTCTATTACATTTTATCTTACAGCTTTGATTTTAACATGAAAGTGTTAATCAAGTATTGGTTTATAGGGATTTAATTGATTGGTTGCAGGATTTCATTATGAGCACCCACCGAGGTTCGAACCCAGAACCTCCAGGGTTGATGAAATTTGGCAACTAATCAATTAAATCCCTACAAGCCAATACTTGAATATCAATGAGATACTGACTATTGACTGGCTCTATTTAAGTGGGTAGCTACCTGTGGTTCTAGTGGGAAGTCGTGACCAGTAGGGTGCAGTAGGTCGGGTGTGAGGACAAATACTCGCCGAAGACATTGCCTAGCGGTAGTGCTATGTCGTCAGTTGGCAGAAGTTAGAATTCATGCACTGGCCACTGGATCGGGTCCCAGTGGCTTAATGGTCTACGAGCTCGCTAGCCTTGTAATCAGAAGGTCCAGGGTTCGAACCTCCATGGATGCGTACCTCTGAATAGTCCCAAGCTAGGCTGACGAGACAACTGTCCAGTACTCCCTGAAGGTTTTACAATGGTTCTCAAAACGATATTAGGTCATGGTGACTTCCTGCAACCAATAAATGTGTTAAAACCAAGAAAAGATAAGAAGCCGAATAATTAATCCTCCTCCGTATACAAATGCCTAGTTTCTTTATTTCAATAGCTAAAGCTTCACAAATACAGATGAAGGTGACTTGTACTGGTTTTCTCACAATATTTTTCGTCTTGTTGTTAACTTCAAAGGAAGAGGCCCTGGAGATATGATGACCTGTTTGTACAATGATATTCAATTATTGTGTTAATTATAGAACAACTTCAACCTCTTGCTAACCCCATTGTTTAACGACCAACATATCTAGCTGTATAAAGCAGGTGGATGGTATACATACAGAGAGTAAGGAAAGTTGTGGGATCTTACTCTTCAGGTTACTGGAAATTTAGAATATGCTGGAAAACCCTACTATCCGTCACTGATGCTGAAATGAAGATTGTTTTCAAAGAGTTTGTGGTCATTTTTTGTTCGGAATATAGGCACCTTTGAATTCGAGGTTCACAAATAGTGTTTTCTTGGATGTAGAAGATATGACACATTTATATTTTCATCTACGAGCGATCGTACAGCCAGCTGAAGACGACCGCAGACAACAAGATGAAATAGAGATGTGCTGTTGAAGCCCTATGTCCAACTCAGAACCCAAGGAAATAATGATAATAATCTATGGATGATATATTCAAGAGGAGAGGGATTACTACAGAACAAACTTACCCGGATATATATATATATATGTGAAGAGTTAGGCAAATCTGTGCATGTATATGAGAGTGAGGTAAATTAGAAAATATTCTTTCAACTAAGCGTGAATCGACACTGTATTAGCTTCAAAATGACCGCCATTTCCAACTTCAAACTTATCTTCATTCTTTGTGTTAAAAATGGAACATAAAGTTTCAAGTTTTGACGTTTCACTAACAACGGTGTGGTTCCATCACGTGGTGTGGCAATACTAGCCACACAGTCAACCTTCTATGTGGACCTACTACAGGTTAGTAAATTAGGGAAGGTTTTGGCATGCAGCTGTTGACCAGGAGTTAAACCTTTGCATCAAGTCTGGTTGGCAAGCGCATAACTACCGATACACATCTGCAAAGTTAGACCTAATTTATGAACTAAGATAGCACAAATTTACGCCATCGCAACCATTTTTCCATAAAGAGGTAAATCACAAACTGTATTTCGTTTACATCATTGAAGAACATTAGAATCACAACTGACTTATTGTAAAGTGTTCAGTAAATTCGATAATTTATATGTTCATTGAAACAGTTAACTTTCTAATGACAACTTTTTTTGTTTCATTTGTATTTTTTCATACAGAGGGAAAATTGGAAATATCTAAAGACGGTCGAAAATTACGAGTTTTAGATCGTCCAACAGTATTGGGTGAATTGGCTGTTTTGTATAACTGTACACGAACAGCAAGTGTTAAAGGTGAGTGAGTGAGTGGATGAGTAATTGGGTAAGTGTAACTTTTGATTTAACACTTACTATTTTCTCAGCAAACCAAAAGCAACATTAAACCTTTCACAGTGTAGTTTGTGCTTCAAGTTTGGCCAACTAACCCGTTAACAAAGGGTCAATTAAGTGGCAATTCTGATTAGATTCAATCTTTAGTCATGCGAAAGGTGCAAACAGAAAGATAAACTTGTAATTTAGCTGTTTTCTCTGAGCTGATTAATTTGATTGCGAAGCTTTCATTGTTCTTCTAGACAACATCTTCAGCACAATGATGAAAAAATATACAAACCTTACAGTGAAACTTTGATTTGGAAAAAGGAATTGATATTCTGATTTGTTCATCCTCTTTCCATGCTTTCTATATCGCTTAACAATAGAATTGATTTCACCTGTCTACAACTCACTCCTCCTCTTTGCTATTCAAGGACTTTTTTGTAGATATCACAAGCAGTAGTCTACTTAAAAATTCGTGTCAGTGGCAAAAGTATAAGAACGTTCATAACGTTCATATTCTTGTTGTGTGCTTACCTATCCTGTCAGAAACAGACTTTGGTTGCACCTGATCCCGAGAATGAGATTCTCTCAATGCTTCACCAACTGATTTAGAGACGAATATAGCACTAACGTCTGCCCAAGGATTGGGTATGAAAAGAGCCAGTGATGATCAAATCAAAATATGACAACAGTTAGTTTGAGCCACGTATGAAGATGTAGACTATCTGGTTGGGGTCTTCGGAATGCTAAAACCCAATGGCCGGAGATAATTGGTGATGTGGCTCAAAATCGTTCTCATTAGCCTGAGAACAGCTTTAAGACAAACAAAAATAAATCTAGTGTTAGGCTGAGTAACTAGATAATATATTCAGAATTCTATAGATGGTAACCAGTGAATACCTCTCCACCGTAACAGTAGACTTCTACCATTAACTTCATATATCTAGTGAACGTCAACCTGGTGCGATATACGTCTTTAAAGGATTTAGATAAAGTTTGAATCATACTGGGGAAATCACTTCCTTCAAGGGGGGTGCAGATACGTGAAACTACACACTACTGACTGATTGAGGTGATTAATTGTGTACCACTCACAACAACCAGTAGCGTCAGCTAGCCAGATAGAAGGAATCTAAACACCAGACGACCACTACTCTAGCTGACTCATCTATTCTAGAGGCCCACATAACAATAGGGACTGGTCCCAATAAAACTAATCAACTTGGAAATTCAATATGATAATTTCAGCAAAAACCAACAACTAACACCCATAGTACAGAAGATAGAACAGAAGATGGTTCTCGTGGCCAAGTAGACTTGGTGTTTGAAGTGATGTACAGTGAGAACGCCACCACTCAATGATATGTAGTATATCAGATCGAAGAGTTCAAAATAGAACAAAATACTCATTCTGGATTCCAATACTAGCCACTGTCAACTGAAGAGAAATTCCGGGGACGAAGTTTCAGTGCGTGCGCATCATTATTTCAGACAATGAAATTTCGAAGTCTTCCAAAAAAGACAACCTCTATGCTTTGAGTCAATTTCAAAATGATAATAAAGATCTTTCGACAAAGAGTATAGCATCACTGTTACTATGGTAGATTCAACACTGAGATTTACTATGGCTGTCGTTGGGCTTTTATTTATCAGTTTGTAGACTTGTTTATTTAACTCAATTCCTAACTGAAATGACTATCAGAAAACTAGACATGAAATACTGAATATCGCTGACCATCGAAAGTCCAGTAATCCTCCAGCATTCATTTAGATAACCAGTGGATGAACAATGGGAAATCATACACAGAATTAGATCATTCTAAAATTGTTACACACATAGTATTAAAGAGCATGAACTTAGGATCATCACATGCGTGATTATAAATAGGATTGTGATGTTTATTTGGCTTTTTCTTGGCAGTATAAGACTTGACACCATTTACACTAGAAATGATAAACATTGTCCCCAACCTCCAAACTTCGAACACCCCCGTCCCCCGCAAATAGCCATCATTTATAGAAACTCTGTATCATACACAAAGTTTCGGTAAATTATTGACATTGTATCCGATATATCTTTGATTATTATTATTATTATTTATGCTTTCTACATATATATATGCATAAATATTAGACACCTATAGTCGACAATATCTATTATTAATAATACGACTGTCATGATTAATATTATGGGCATTGTAGAATATTGTGATGACAGATCACGTGTGTACTTTTAACGCATTATTTACATAATAAAATACAATATCATCCTACATATTGACTAAGATGCATCCAAAAACAAAAAGAAAAAATAGAAAGTCTGATTTTGTGGCAATATGATAATTAGTTCCAGTCTAGTGAGAATTACAAGTGTCCCCCTGTCCCTCTAAAAAAGGAATTGTGTATTCGAAAACGTCAACAAACAGTTTCAATACATGTATGATGTTGACGAAAATTCATAAGGATTATGTCAACTACATTAATAGTAATATTAATAATAATAATATTGATAATAATGTTTTCGGACATTTCAGAATAATGTAGGACAAAACCACCAGTAATTAGCATTTAGTATATATTTATATACATATATATATATATATATACATATAATAAATATTATTGTCAATTGTATTATAAATTCTGTTCACTACGGGAAGGGAGGGGTGACGACCTATGGGAAGATATGTCGTAACTGTCAATTAATTACATTCAATCTTCATAAAAGGATGAAATAAATATAACTCATTCCACTTGATTTGAAGTACTTTTATGGTGTTTTCATCAGTGCTGCATTGTTGATTATTTCAAGAAAATATCTTGGTTAAAAGACGAAGCGTCATTTCAACTGCAGGTGGAACTGACGAGGATATCAAAGCAAGAATCGATCGGAAAAGCAAGACAAGCTTTCACTACTCTCAAGTCTGTGTGGAGGTCAACAGCACTCAGCATCAAAAAATAAGATCCGGATTTTCAACTCCAATGTGAAAGTCAGTCAGTGCCACTTACTATACGGATCAGAGACTTGGCCAGCGCGTCATAAAGAGCACTTCAAAGAAACTACAGACCTTCATCAACAGTTGTCTTCGCTCAATACTACTCAATATCAGATGGCCGGCCAGGAAAGATCAGCAACAGGGATCTCTGGCAATGAGCGAAACAACCAGGAACCGACTGTGAAACAAATAGGCAGGAAGAAATGGAGATGGATTGGCCATACTCTGAGGAAACCATCAAGTGACATCACTAGACAAGCCATTGCTCGAGTGGAACCTGAAAGGGAAGCGGCGGCGAGCTGGTCGTCAGTGCAAGGGTGACTTGGAGGAGGTCATGTGAAGAGGAGGTGAAAACGTGTGGGCAGACTTGGAGCCAAGTGAAGACTCTAGCAGAGAACGGAACTCAATGGAGACGTTCGGCTGAAGCCCTATGTTCCTCTAGGAATTAAATGAAAGAATAATAATAATACAAAAGATGTAGGTTTTGCCCATCAGGCAGTTTCTCCCATCCTCCTTTACGTCAAAGTGATATAGTAACTGAATATTGAGGATATGAAACAATGAGCTGAATTTGACCAGAAGTTTTTCGAGCTTGAGTATGAACTGATATAGGTTAAAGAACCTCTGGGAACCAAGGAGTGGGTATTGGATAGCTGTTTCGTCCTAGTTTGAGACTTATAGCGAGGACACACCCACCATCCGGGTTCGAACTCAGGACCTTCTGGTTACAAGTTAAAGAGGTAAACTATTCAACTATCTGAACCTAACTCAATGACCAGCCCATGAATTCTAACTTCTATCAATTATTGATTTAGGGCGTCCACCAGCTAGTGTTACTGTCGAGTATTTGTCTTCACTTCCAACGGGATGGACGTAAACTAGGACGAAAAAGTTGGCTGTCGAGTAGTACCTGGGGTTTTTGATGGTTCTTTAACTGATATCAATCTGTGGTCAAATCCCTGCAAACTGACTCTTGAAAAGGAGTGTTTCAGTTTAACCTCTTTGTGCTAGGTAGAGCAATGCGGTCATTATTAAGGAGTCAAGACATAGTGAGAAGATATTCAATCGATGGGTTTATGAAGCTGGATTGATTAGGAATCGCCTTACTGGAAAAGTAATATTTTAGTTCCTGTAGAGAGTGAGTTATGGTTGGTCTTTAACTGTTTGTATGACAAATGGAGGGATTTGTGGACTACCCGGTTGGTGACTGTTGATGAAATGGCACGAAATCTTTCATTATAGATAATATGTATTCAATCCTTCTGATCCTCGGGATAATGAAAGTCACCAGCGATCTTCATCGAAATACTACAGCCGCCTATTTCTCTCTCCTTTACCTCTTTGTCAATTGTACTTTCGTCTTTTCGTCATCCTTGCTTACTGATACTCTTTTGCACAGTGCTCTACATGCATAAAATTATTCTGCGACTGTGAATGAAAGTAGGGGTCGACTGCTAAATTCTTTTGAAGAAAATGTCACTCAGTACACATCACATTCTCTTAACCTCGAGCAGGGGGAATATCCAACAAGAAAGAATACAAACAAAAAATCGTCCGGAAGGAAGTTTCCATAAGTTGTGAAATAATACCGAGTTGCTAAGATCAATAGAATTACAGTTCAAAATTATGTGTGGGTGATAAGAGGCATAAAAGTAAAATACTCAATTTAATATTGGATAAAAACTAGGGAAGAAAATTAGCGCGACAATTGTTTGTCTGTCTGGGTTCAACATAGAACTTGGCGCCGAAGTGCAGTAGTTCGAGTTGCCACGTTCCAAATAGCACACAAAGGTAGACAGGAAGATAAGCGAAGAGAATCAATAGAGTTTTGACAAGAATAAGAGTGAAACAGAATGAGTAATGGTAGAAAGGGATGTGAAAGATTACAGAGACTGAATACATCTACGTAAGCCATTGACAACGATTTTGAGCCATGTCACCTGTTGTCTCTAGCCATTGATTCTTAGAGTCCCGAGGGCCCCAACTCGGGAGTCTGCATCTCCCTATCTGACTCAGTTTAACTGTTAGGGATTTCATGGATTGATGAGGCCATGTTTTCGTTTGGCCACCACTTACTCTTTTCCAACCTGCACCTATATCAGCTAGTAATGGCCGTTGGGCGAGGTGATGGTTAGGCATGCGCAGCACGTGACCTAATTATACCACCTAACTTGAGAAAGAGATCGTAGACATCTATGATCGAAAACAGTCAACCTTTTCATGTCTTCAACTCGTATTGGCCATGTTTCAGAGCCATAGAGAAGGACGGAGCGAACTGCTGAGCAGTACACACGTCCCTTGGTTGATAGCCGGATGTCACGCCTACGCCAGAGATGGTGTAAGTTAGCGAAAGCTGCTCGAGCTTTTTGGACCCGTGCTGAGATTTCGTCGCCAATCAGTCCGTTGGTGCTGATACAACTTTCCAAATAGGTGAAGTGGTCAACATGTTCTATCACTTCACTCCCTATCACTAAGCTAGTAGTTGACGTAGTCCAGTCCTGTAGCAGCATCTTGCATTTTACAGGGACGAATCGCATACCAAACATACGAAGATTGCTGCTCAAGGTGTTCAGAAGACTCTGCATTTTGTCAGCGACTATGTCGTCTGCATATTCCAAGTCCATAAGACTATTCCCTGGTAACAAGTCGATTCCTAAGTCGTTAAGTTCAGTTAAGGATACTTCCATTAGCATATCTATGATGAAGTTAAACAGAAATGGGGAAAGTGGACATCCCTGACGGACACCACTGGTTGTTATCAATTCAGATGACAATTCCCCATAAACCCTTACACAGCTACGTGAGTTTGAGTAGAGTGCCTTGATTAGTGCAATGTACCTTCTTGGCACTCCCTTCACAGTCAAACATTGCCATAGTACCTCTCGATCCACGGAGTCGAAGGCCGCCTTCAAGTCAAGAAATATGGCAATTGTTGGACGCCTAAAAGTGTGTCTATGTTCTAGGATCTGTCGGAGAGTGAAGATATAATCTATGCACCCTCTACCTGGCCTAAAGCCTGCTTGATTTTCCCTCGTTTGTTCCTCCCGAATTCTGCTTAGTCTGTGCATGATTACTGAGCCTAGGATTTTAGAGACTATGTTCGTTAGGCTGATTCCTCTATGATTATCACATGAGGACTTGTCTCCCTTCTTGAATATCGGTATAATAAGTGACTTACCCCAATCTGATGGAGCCGTCTCTAATTCCCAGACGTTACCTAGTACCTTAGTTAAACTATATACTAGTATGTCACCCCCATATTTAAACACCTCCAGAATAATTCCGTCGGGTCCTGCCGCTTTGCCTCATTTCAAATTACAGATAGTTTTTGTGACCTCACTTACAGACGGCAGACCAGTGTCTATATTCCATTCGGGTGTGTGCTGGATGGCGGGGAAGTTCATTGTGGCTGTAGGCAAGTTTAATTGGTCCTCAAAGTGTTCTTTCTAGCGTTCAAGGCGTAACAACTGACGATAGTTGAAATAAAAATAATAACTTACAAAAGATTTAGGTAGAGGAGGGGAAATGATCAGATCATTTTGCCTCCAGGAAATGATGACCAATGAAAGAAAAGTGTCTGTACGAACTTCTTCTGAATACACAAGTCTGACTTCTTCAGATGGGTACAGATCTAGATGTATCACAAACAGCGTATAACGTAGATTACAAGTTGAAATCAGTTAGAGAATCACTGAAAACCAGAGATTATTGCGTAGCCATTTTGTCCTAGTTGGGGACTGACTCTTCAACAGTACGCACCTATGACCCTGCCATGAGTCGAACTCAGGACCTTTGGACTACGAGACAAGCTCATTGGGACGGTATCTTAAATTCTATCATTTTGTGATACGTGGCCCCACCTCCAGAAAATGTCACCAGTGAGTCTTTGTGGTCACATCTAACCTAGTGGACGCCAATGGCTACAACTTCAGGGGTTCTTTAGCTGATGTTATCAAGTGATCTAACCAGGGGTTTGAATCCCGAGAAACCAATACCTAAAAATAGCATTCATTGAGGAAGAATAACTAGATTTATTGAGATATCAAAATCATTCTATAAAATTTTATTTCTTATTTATAACTCCATGCTTTAATTATTAGTTGGAATATTGACTGTTAGAATTCACGGAATATACACAATGGATTATAGGAATTATTAAAAAGACGGTTGCAGAGATGAAAGTTTTCTTTTTGACGAAGTCATCAACTGGACAGCTGTACATTCGTGTATTTATGATAAATGAGTGGGAAATTTCCAGAATAGTTTCCGGTCAAGGGTCAAATTAATAAAACTACAATTAGGAATTAAAATGACATCATAATTACTGAGAAGATTGACATTGTGCAATTAGGGGTTAGAAATGCAGGAATAACAACAACAGACAGGATGTTTGGATAAAAAAATCCAGTGGGATCATAACTAGTGTGACGAATAATTGTTCACGCAATCAGGGATTAAATACGTAGAAATAAAAAAATGGCAAAATAGATAGGAAGTTTAGATATGAAAATTTGGTAGTGTAAATAGGGATTAAGAAAAACTTAAAAATAACATAAATAAACAGGAAGTTTGGATAAGAAAGACGATGGGATAGTCACTATTATTAGAATCGCCTGTTTAATGATGGCCATGGCAGGGACAAGGGTTGGGCGTATTTCTTTTGGATACATAGCGTGAGTTTGAGCTTTTGGATAGCTAGTGTCTCGGCTATGCCCAGATGTCTTAATTTCACTCCCTTTTAATAGGTTTGATGGAATCTGTTAGAATTTACTCATAAACACGAAGACTGAGAGAATTAATTCACTAGTAGATTACAAAACATTAGCTTATTAAAAAATAAAATAGGGGACATGAAAATAAAGTCAAAGTTTCTACAGGACCACTGACTTACATTACTTAAACGTGTCTCCTTGGAACTAATCAGCAGCTTGCAGTGTAGTATCAGGAAATATAAGGGTGAAAAGGTTAGTTAAGTTTAATTATTAATGAACAAAGACTATTGGAATCCCTTGAAAACGCTTAGAAAGTCATTTACGCAGATTTACTAGTCGCAGTGTCTAGATTGAGACAAAAAATATGCGACGTATAGATAGAACTCTAATCATCACGTCTACAAAAAGATTTATATCTAAGTAGAGGAGTTACTGTTAGGGAAATTCAAGGATATCATAAGCAACTGAAATAATCTAGGGGCTAAAACGGGGGACACTCTTTCTTTATATCTCAAAGGTTCTGAGGTCATTCTCAAGTGGAGCTGTGGTCTTATTTTGATAAAATGTCCCAAAGTAGGATACAACAGCCATCCAGTTACTTCTAGCTTTTAGGCGTTGCCTAACCAGTAGGAATTCCTGTCAGAACATTAATAAAAACAAGACAAGTAGTTCAGTGAAGTGCCTCTTTCCGGCGAATTTATTTTTTTTAGCTGTACAATAGCATTTACATAAAATGTTTTATCTGAGAATGGATAGTGAGGAAGGGACGAATCGTCGTAAAAATAGTTGCTAATATTAATGAACACATATTAGAAGCTGAATGAGCCTTATAGAATTACGTAATCAAATAAATCATTTTACAACTGAGTTGCAACTGGGGTAAACATAGAAACAAAAGAAATCTTATGTTATTTAAGAGTATGGGAGGAAAGAATAGCCAGAAAAGGTCAGAGAAATAAAAACATGTCGAGTGCTTAGGTTGAAAGTAATACGGTCTTTACCATGATAATACGAGTGGATGAAAGACTTCCTTTGGTATGCACAGCTCCTGTTTCCCCATCTGGATAGGTAGAGCTTCAGCAGTGGTAGGGAAACGAAAGCTGCTTGTCTTAGGAAGGTTACTTTTCACCTTATAAATCACCTTCAAGGAGAAGTTAGTTTTTGAGATAAAGTGACCAGTATCTACAAGATTCTCAATTATCGCACTACTTTTAGGGATGCTACTACCGTTTCAGACAGGATCCACGTCAAATGATGAGTATACCTGACTCCACAGCAACAGAAGAAATGATATATTCACAGAGAAGTGGTCAAATGTGAGCTCTTGATCTTTGGCTTTCTTCAGCCCAGTGGGCGACTGGTGAACACTACTCTTACAGCTGACAGTAGTTGTCTCGTTTTTTATCACTATGATTTCCGTGTGAAATATCCTACGAAATTTCAATTTTAACTCTTTAAAGTACCATATTGTACTTTTTATTGCTCTTTTACAATGTTTATTCAGCTCTTACTAATGGGACACTGTGGGCAATTGACAGAGCATCCTTTCAAACTATTCTGATGAGAAATCATTTACAAAAGCGTAATGATTATACGACATTTCTTAAAAGGTTAGTTTATATTATCTTGACGAAAAAAGAAAGCGTATCAATCACAGTTTCAATGGTATGTTTGTTTAAAGCAATCAGTTGCCAAGGGTAACGGCAGAACACAATGGTATTTGACAGCAATATTGTTTATTTAGTGAAAAATAAAAAATAAACTCATTGAAATTTTGCTTTGTAAAACCTATTTATGTTCATTTCATTATGCTTTCTGTCTGTTGCTACGTGATGGTCCTCATTACCCCTGTTTACAAGAATTCGACTCAAGCATTTCGCTTATATGTTTTGCGAATCAAAATTTTCTAGATGTTTCAAGCATCCTTTTAGCAACCAATGGAAGAACCATTCTCATACAGTAAAATAAATCGTTCTTATAAAGGTGAATGTCACTGAAATATAAACAGGAGCATTAAAATCATAAAGGTGATGTTAACTGTCTGTAAAACTCTTCAACTGTCAACCTTAACTTTTAAATTTGAATCTCCTTCATGACGTTATCTTCGTATCAAAATTTGATTATAGTCTTTCATAGGGTAAATCTAATATCTCAGAGTTTGTAATACCGCCAAATATATTCAAAGTACAATAAAGAGTAATCATATAACATTAGAAACATTCTTTCTTGACATAACACCAAAACTTGGACAGTCAGGCAGAGTATAACTAAGTATCATTTTGTATATTTGGTAAAGCTTAAAGATGATAGGGTATTATTTGTTGGGAAACGTTTCCCGTATAATTTGTTTGCCCAAATACTCAGTTATGTAACGAACAAAACCAACTCGTTGTGTTCTGAACGCAGATAACTGACCTCCATGGCCTACTCTATAACTGACAATACCTCCTTGAGATACGCACAGTGATCTAAATGGTTTTCAACAGTGCCGTTAGGCAGCTTTACAAACATGGTGACTTTCTAATTATAAAGCAAGTACCTTAGAATTAAGGGAAATATTCTCAACAAGGTAAGATCAAAACTCTGTTGGCAAGAATCACACACCAACAACTCCCTTAAACAGTCCAAACTTCGAATCACCTTGATACACTCAAACGTCGCAGAACAATACAGTATCAGTTTATCACCCAACCACAGGAGAGAAACATTAAAACTGGAGATTAAACTGGAACAAAGACAGACAATGAGGAACAGGTCGACATGTGATATGCAAATATCAGAACAATGATATAGATTTAATTCAATTTTTAGATTTTCCCGTGGATTGATTTTTACCTAAGTACTCGGTCTCAGGTTGAGATGGCGGCTCCTTGTGCAGATGCTTCGACGACGTCTGGTCATGTAACTTGAAGTTAGTTGGTGGATGGTGACTAGCGGAGATGGCTGTCGTGGCCTAATTGGTCTAGTGGGTAACGCTTTGGCGTTTGAAATTATGGACACTGGGTTTGAACCTCAGTGGGAACACCATCACTCACTGGAAGATGCAGATACATCCAGATGGCCGGCTCCAAATAGGACGAAACACACATCCTGGAATCCACCCCTAGTCACCATCTACCAACTGACTTCAGTGATATACAGTCTAGGAGAAAAATGGAAAATAATTATAAAGTTACTTGAAACATCTAAATAAGTATGAATATTGCGATTAGCTAGTTCAAGAGAGATTTTCCAAACAATTATTCCGTTGCACAAGATGCTCAAGAAGTGAGTTATCAGTTGCTCTAATTTCTTTATTTTGTCAACCAGACAGTACTGCACTGGTATAGCTTATGTGCTTAGCTGCACTAGCACAAGAGGACAGATATATGCACATACATATTTCCAGCGGTGGAACTCTGCCTTTGGTATTTCAATGAAAAAGAGGTTACACGGAATAGGTCAAACATATGGAAGCAGCAAAGAATGTTTCTTCAAACATCTCCCAATAGTCAGATTCGTAGAATTTCAGCTGTTGAGTCACCTTGGAATCTCAGATTTAGAAGTGACTTTCCCTCTAGTGCTTCCAAGTGATTCAGAAAGACCCGGGTTCTGTATTTAATGCTTCTTCTTCCATGCATATGAGAGAGATTCTTGGAAGAAGATATTTGTGGAGGTTTCTTCTTCTAACTATTGGAACAACGGTGTAAAAGTCAGTCAGCTACCTGTACCATTTTCCTTTGTGGTGAAGTGATGTCTGGATTAATAGTAGGTCCTCCTCAGAAGCTGGATAATTAAGAAAGTGGGGTCCTCCTCAGCTCCTTCCTTGTTTTGCCTGATTGTAGGTAGAAGGAATTTTCATCCTGCCACAAACCTAGTTTTTTTTTTTTTAAAACCTACCTGACCGATGCGACATCTGATATTCGGAAAATAAGATATTTAAGAACCAGTAAATAACGCTGTAACGTCGTATGTCTCATCAAATAAACAAATTAGTCAATGTGGAGTGGCACACTTGATTGTCTTCCATTTTATCATGATCACTATACCGTGGATAACCACTACGTCTTTCCAGCTCAAGTTGGATATTATTCCCGAAATAATCTCTACTCCTCAATGGTACGAATGAAGGCAATTTTATTCTGGTGGATAACGACTGGCGATGGAATCCAGGATGTGGATTTCTACCTCTTTAGGGCTCGTCAACTGGATGCACTTTCAGTCTTCAGTGAGCGATTGTGTTCCCACTGAGACTCGAATTCACCTCCCATCGTTTCAAACGTAAAAGCGTCTTCCACCACGCTAACACATCACTAGATTCGGAACACTTCCTTTCAATATAACCAATCAACCGTGAATTCGAAAATTAACTTAAAAATAAGTAATATCAAACTAAGTTGATTATATTATTTCTTTTTTTGATCATTTTTTGTTTAGTGTCCCAATATTCAGTGGTCTACCAGATGGTACAATATCAAAACTGGCTGATCAATTGAATGAAATCACTTATCGTCCAAATGAATATATTATACGTCAAGGTGCTCGAGGCGATAACTTCTACATCATAGCTGATGGTCATGTAAAAGTGACAATATATCCTACATTGGAAAATGGTACAATTGATCGATCAAATGAACCACAATTTGTTCGTACCCTGGGAAGAGGTGAATGGTTCGGAGAGAAAGCATTAGCTGGGTAATGTTCATTTAATAAAAACAGTGTTCTGTTATAAATTGGGTATTTTTTTTCAATTACAAGAATGTACTTCTTATTAATCAATTAGTTCTCACTTAAAAATGTCACAGTATACAATGTGGAAACTGTTACAAAAGTTGTATAATCAGGTGCTCATACTTATTCGCTTCAAAAGTAGGCCACAACTATCAAGAAGGAGGCTGATCATACTATGTGACGGCGTAAATGCCTACATGCAGAGTGGTACTCATACATATGAGTTAAAAAGTGAGCTTTTAGGCAAATAACTAACGAATTGGCGGAAATTCTAACTTGTAAGCCATTGGATTTGACCCTAGTAGCTGAGTGATAGTTCGTTGGTTTCGTAGCCTGAAGGTCATGTATCTTTATAACTGGTTGAAAATAATGTGGTCGCCCTACTGACGAGTCCCGAAGTAGGCCGAAATGAATCTCTAATTCTCTAAATAATGTCAATTGGTGATAAGCTTGGACTTCAAATCGCAAATACTTTGTCATATGACTTATCAATTTTTGTTTTCATGATAGAACAAATTTCAACTGTACTTTTCTTTTAGGTTAATTGGCACTTTCCGTTGATTGATATATAATAATTAGCCAGTACTGAAACTGTCGGTCTTTGCTGAAATGAACGTTTCAACGAGATCTAAGGATTAACGGATCATTTTGGGTCATAGTTACTAGCTGTACAATCCGAGCATATCGATACAAATCAACCGACTGGGCTCTGGTGGTCTATTGGAAAAACCTTAAGAGCTTGAATATATGGGCTCGCTTTCTTGGTTGGAACACCATCAGTAACTTGTAGTGCAGATGAATCCAGATGACGAGTCCTAAGTTGAACTGAACGCTCTTCCTGGATTTGAATGCCAGTCACCGTCAGTCAAAATAATTTCAGCTGCGGTTAAGTAGAGTAGAGTAGAACTGCAATTGCTAATGTTTATAAACTGATGCATAAAAGATATTTATATAGAATTACTGATTATTATGAGTTACAAATAAAAGAAAAATTCAAGTATTGGTTTTTAGGGATTTGACTGGTTACAGGATTTTCATCATGAGCTGACACTGGTTAGAGAACCATTGGAAAACCTGCCAGGGAGTACTGGACAGCTGTTTCTTCAGTTTAGTTTGGGACTCTTCATCGGTACGCACCCACCGGGGTTCGAACCCAGGACCTTCTGGTTAAAAGGCTAGCGAGCCCGTGGATCACTGAGACACTGGAACCCGATCCAATGGCCAGCCCATGAATTTCAACTTCTGTCAATTCACGACATAGCGCGACCCCTAGCCAATGTCTTCGGCGAGTATTATTTATTTTCGGACTACTCTCTAGAGAGTAATCCACATTAATTTAGATGTCACCTTCCGCATAATTTTATGATTATTTCATTAGGTTCCAAGGAGGATAAAGGGCTTCCATAACACATATCCACTTCACTCTGTTCTCGACAGTCTCTTTCCGTCGGCGCTCCACGATTGCCCATAAGCTTTCAACCCCTCCTTACACGATCTTCTCTACATCAGCTAAGTATCCACACAACCAACCCATCGTTTCTCATTCACGTTCCACGCAAGGGTTTGGCTTGCAGTGTCATTCAATGATCTTCTCAACGTATGTTTAATCCATCTCCGTTTCCTTCTGACGATTTGTTCAACAATAATTTCTCGGTTGGTTTGCCACCAGCTGGAGTTCTTTGTCGCTCATCCTTCCCGACCAGCCATTTGATCTTTAGTATTGAGACGATGAAAGTTCTCATCATCAAGTTCTTTTGTAATAACTATCCCTAAGTTCACGATCTCACAACTCACTAACCTACAGGTAAATCAAGACTTCTATACTGAATGGAACACGCATTCTATGTGTCGCTGTTAACTATCGATTAACGTGTAGCATCACTCTCTACTGTTCACTGAAAAACTGTTAATTCTTTAGTATAGAGTTTTCGGTACAACAGTTCAGTATACGCCGTCTAGCAGCTTGATTCTTAGTCCAAACATACTTGACATTCTCTGCTGTGGAAAACCATTTCATACTTTCAGATAATTCTTTGCCGCCTTGATCAGTAGTATAGTTGTTTGATGTCTTTTCTCTTACTAGTTGTTTAAAGTGTTGACAGATCGACTGACTGACTGACTAAATTAGAAACCTAAGTACTGACTGACAGTTTTATGTCTTTTTCCACTGAGTAAGGCTCATTTCATTTGTAACTACATAGAAGACAAGGGCCACGCAACAGATCGTCGTCTATTGAGAAAATCAACAGACACTTATAGATTTTTATGTACATTATTATTCGCGTTATTGTTAACCGAGAAGCAACCTCGTCTGATTGGTTGTTTCCCTGGTGAAGGTTATTCTGTCATCCCTTTGTTGCTGTTTCTTAGACAGTCCATGATATATCTGCCAATCGTATCCACCCATCCTTAGTCTGCTGTGATTGGTTGTTGAGTTCCCCCTCAAGGTTAAGCTTTGTTATTGTTTTATCTCATGACCGCGATTCGGGACGTAAACACTGACGTAAATTGATGTTTACAACTTTGGCTAGCAGACAGCTCTCACCACACGTTAGCCTGCACCAAATAACCAACTTATAAAACTGATTTATTTCTTCAAGTTAATTCTTATCGGGTGTCTGATCTGAGATGCGTGAATTGTACGATGTCTCTCCATGATAAAAGTTATTAAATCTCTTAGGGTTCGAGGGTATGAGTTTATCACAAACTAACATTGACTAGAGAATCCTTGGGAAGAATGCAGAACTAGGAACCTGTTTCATTATAATTTGAGACTGTTTTGAATTGTGCATTTTTGCCCAACTAGGGGTCGAATCCAAGGATTTTAAGTTACAAAGTAAGCTTGTTGACTATCTATTTATTGGACTGGAAATCAACTACTTATGAAAGCAAAATTATGCCATTTTGTGATACAGAGCCACACCAAGCCAATGCTATCATTGAGTGTTTCCTCCACACCCAAAAATGGTGAACCCCACCGGCCACGACTTCTCATTCATTAGCATGCTGAGTGTGAAACGGATGTTCATTGATGGTAAGGGTTAGCACTGGAACTATACCGAGAATGAGTAAAGTTTAGAGCTCCTAAGTAGTTGGTTTCCAAACCAGTAACTGTATGGCAATGTACTCGCTTAGTGATCTAAATGTCCTTGACTTGATCATGGAGCGAACTGTTGAAAGAAGGCCTATATTGCTGTCCAGCGCTCAAGGTTCTCGAGAATCGTCTAATTAGTGTTGGTTCCTGATGAAATCCAGGCCGCAATTAATCGAAGCTTGTTGGATAGTGACTAGCAGTGGTATCTAAGACATGCACTTCGTCCTATTTAGGACTCTTCAGGTGAATGTGTCTTTACACCCAGTAACTGCTGGTGTCCCTACTGGGTTTCTAGCCCTGTACCCAACATTCCAAGCAACAAAGAGCTGCCGACTACTTGGCCGCTTAATATGGAGGCTTCAACAATTTATGAGGTGAATCCAGCTAACTAGCCGCAACCAGTTTTCTCTGCTAGTCTTCATCTATCAAATAACATCATGTTAACGCTTAGACATCGTCATAGCGTCCGTACTGGAAGTCAGTATATCAACACAGATGAAGAATTTCAGTCCTACATAATCGATCAACAGAAAATACAAAATTGACTCATTAAAATTTTCAAAAGAATGGTTACTGAACAAAGGATACTCTTTTCGATAACCTGCTCTTCATCACTCTCTACGGTTATTTATACATACATAATAGTGAATCAATGAATTAGTGTTATGAACAACATTAATGTTGTTTTAAGAACATCGAATCAATAATAAAAATATCAATAGATTACAGTTCGATAGCATCAACATAACAATGTACGCTGAATATCAGAAAAATTGGGAAAGATAATAATACAGATTTCACGAATTTATGGTCTCCACTGAAGGCCGACCATGGCAAAAGTAGTAGTGACTAGCTGAACTTGCTTCTTTTGAACACACAGCACTGGTTGTTTCCCAAGAATTGTGATAGCCTCTACTGTTTGGAGCATGCGGTACTTCGATGTTTTTGGCAATTTATTTGGCACCCGGTAGATGATAGAGAAGGATTCTTCAATACTGGCTTTGTGGCCGGCCGGTTTGGACCAGATGGTCCAGCATCGAACTGTTGATGGTTTTTACTACACCTTTACTTAGCCATACTGAGGGATTTTCTCGAGCATGAGAAATCAAGTTCCTAGAGCAACGGCCGATAAAACTCACTCCACCAGAAGCACTGTTGAATCGGTAGATACAATTAGAAGTGGCTAGTGTAGGTGCTTCACCTTTCAGTTGAGGAATCACCATCGGTCGTCTAGAGAATAAGACGTATAATTTGACAGCATTAAAAGTTCTTTGAACTGATTTTCTTAACCTCCTCGTAATTATTTCGCTTGGTATATCACCACTGAGCTGTAGTCGTATGCATAAAGGCTTCTTGTTTACGGATAGTGAGTAGTCCTTTTCCGCAATCTTTGTCATGTATTCCTTCATAAATTTGTTGGAATAGCTGTTTTCAACCGAGTTACATTGAGGTACAGCAGAGGCTATCACATTTCGCGTGAAACAACCAGTACTTTGTGTTCAAAAAAAGCAAGTCCAGCCAGCAAGCCACTACTACTACTGCCCTGAGCAGCCTTCAGTGGAGTCTAAAAATTCATTAATTCTGTATTATTATCTTTCCCAATATTTCTGATATTCAGTGTGGACTGTTATGTTGATGCTACTTAACTGTAGTCTATCAATATTATTGATTCGATGTTATTTAAACAGCATTTATGTTGTTCATAACACTAATTCACTCACTATTATGTATGTATATATAACTGTCGAACCTGATGAAGAGCAAGTTGTCGAAAAAAAATATTCTTAGTTCAGCAACCATTCTTTTGAAAACTAACTCAAACAAAACCTCTACAAAATCAAAACCTCCTAAATAACTGAACTCTATATTTAGTCGAGTACATCACTTCCAACAGTGTGGTTGTTATAAGCACAACAGATAAAAGAGCTCAATTCTAATAGTTATGTGAATACAGCACAGCTTAGAAAAGAGAAAAAAATATTGACCTTCAGATTGAAAATCACCTATAATCTATGATAAACCCGACGACATACAGAAGGAATGTGTAACACACCTGTTATTCTTCACTTATTTTCAAATATTTCTAAGCATTACTGTTACGGAAATTTCCCACCATCAAAAACGCACACATACACACACGCACATCCTTTTGTGTGTAATAACTCAGTATGTGAGATACTATAAACAACTATGCTTGTGTATTATTCACAATCATTTCAGTGTGTGAAGATTATTCAGTCGAAGTTGATTATACTCATTAAGAATTAATTAATTAAGCTAGAAATCAATACTTTACTTTATGGGTGTTTTTTTCAAAATAACATGTGAGACAGATACATACTACTGATTTGACTGATATAAGTAGTTGGATGCCCCGCACATCAACAAGTACTAGAGCTAGCTGTCTAAATTGAAGTGATTTAAACATCACTCCTTTTACCCTGAACTCATCAATAGTGTAGCTGCTTTCGACTCAGCTCAAAGAGCTAGTTCATTTCATGTCACTCGAATTCTGGTTGGCTAACTACTTTAGCGAACTAGTATTAAATACATCAGGTCAAATTCGTAATTTCCCCATTTATTTACCTCTAGCTGTGTGAATTGCAAATCGCCAATGCAAACGAATCAAACTCAAATGGACCGACTGATTACGTAACCGAATAACTAGAGTTAAATGGTGAAGACAATAGCCCTTATTTGCTGTTTGTATTGTTTTACTTACTGTCTTCCACTCCGTCGAGATTACCATCAACTCTTCTAATGTAGGTAATGAATGTATCATTCTCACTGATGGCTAGCAATGGAACCAGGGTTATATGTGTCTCACAGTGTAATGGTGTTCTCACTGAGTTTCAAACCCCCCATAGCATTAGTCACTAGATTAATGAACTTATTTCTTTTATTATTATTATTTGATTTCTTTGAGTTCCGAGTGGAACATGGGTTGGCTTCAAACTTGAGCTTCTAAGTTTCAGTGGCATTGATGTTTTATACAGGATGGAGTTGCTGGACTAACGCACAACCTTCTCTCTTTCTCGGGCTTACAACCAGCTAGGGGAGGTGAAGGCGTGTGCAGCTGGTAATCTAACCGCAGACCACTTGCATGCTTGGCGAGGATTCTGCCGCTGAACCATCAACGCAGAGATTGGTTACAGGATTTCATCATAAGCAGACATTAGTTAGATAACCTTTGGAAAAACCTGCAAGAAGTACTGGACCACCAGATGTTTCGTTGGTTCATTTTGGGACTCTTCATCAGTACGCACCCACCGGAGTTCTATCCCAAGACCTTCTGGTTGCAGGGCGAGCTCGTATACCATTAGGCCACTGGGGTCCGATCCAATGGCAGTCCATGAATTCTAACTTCTGCCAATTCACGATATAGCGCAACCACTAGCCAATGTCTTCGGTAAGTATTTCTCCTCACACCCGACCTGCTGCACCCTATGGCCTTGTAACTAGAAGGTCCTGGATTCGAACCCCGGTGGATATGTACTGCTGAAGAGTCCCAAACTAGGACGAAAGAGCTGTCCAGTACTCCCTGCAGGTTTTCCAATGGTTCTCTAGCCAACCATCAACGCAGAGATTATCTGACTACTCGACACCTTTTAAAATGGGCACCATTCATTATCGAATGAAACTTGTGAATTCGCCCCCCACCACCTAGTTCAACATGACGCTACTGTTCTTTCTGACTGACCTTAAGGCATCAGTGCAACGTTCACATTAAAAGAGCTGATAGGCCAGCTAGGGACTAAGCGTCTCAATTCACTGAATTCAGCCAACAGGAACATTCATAGATTTCAAGAAATAGTCAATTTCGTTAACCTTTAATTCTTAAATATTTCAAGTATAGGATTTGCTAACTTTTATCGGAATAATAAATGTGTTTTTTTCCCAGTACTCAATAAATGATTTATTCAATGATTTGACCTTATCATATTGTTGTTGTTGTTGTTATTGTTGTTATCTCATAAATCAACCAAAAATTCAATTATTTCTACACTTAAAATGGAAATAAATTTACACCATAATTCACCTCATGAAGTTCCTTATTGAAATTAATTGCTTTCTTTTGTGTATATGTGTGTGTGCATTTTTGCATACAGTGACAATTTACGCACAGCCAATATTATTGCAGCTGGTGATGGTGCAGTGACCTGTCTTGCTCTAGATCTTGAGTAAGTTTTCTTTTGACTAATGCTCAATATTATCTGTTTCCTGTTTTCTATTTACTATTGCCATTTCTTTTAAGCTGCAGAGTAATTTTACATTGATTGGTGTGATTACTGTGAACAATTCTAAATCAGATCTAAGTTAAGTTTGATAAGATAAATAGAACATTTCCTAGATAAATCGAAATTTCCGAAAAGTTGTTACTTTTCAGTAAGGTGTAGGATTCTGCACTTGGAGCTGATGAATATCAACCCCAGCGTCTTATTATTACTTAAAAATACCGAAATCTATCGTTGTGATGTAGTTTTCCTTTTTCTTCATACCATAAGTTCCAAATGGAATATGGATCTTCAGGCTATGAAGTCTGAGTGGCAGTGGTATTTGCCTTCAAGCCTTAACTTCTCTCCTTTCTGCACCTACCGTCAGCTAACTGACTAGAAAAAGGTTTTTGGTGAGAAATCGAACACGGGTATCCAGGGAAGCTGGCGAACATCCTACAATTGAACCAACCACAGACGCACATCGTTTTATTGTAAGCGGATTTAATTCATCTATGCGCCGACTTTATGCTGTATGATTGTAGGAAGTCAGCACGATGCTCTGGACTTAGATTTGTTCCTAATCACTGCTTATCAGTAGGGCATATCTGTAAATTTTAAGGGACTAATGTCTCTTTAGAGATTTGGATACGTGTCACCCAATTCTAAAGTCACAGACGTATACAATAAATCTTTTCGTCTCCCGTTTAACTTCCTGATAACTAATAGCATACTCTGTACTGTTAGTATCGTCCAGCATGGTCTACACTACTGACTGTCCTGAAGAGTTAAAGATTGATTACACCAACTGATAATGCTCGGTAATCCTATGGATACTGAATTAAAAATCCACCCTGTGTATTAATCTCAAATACCTGGCTAAAAATCAATATTAGTTGTAATTACTGAGACCAGTGAGTAGCAAATATTTCACCATCCATCTGATCTCAACTGCCAATCCGTTTTCTTGGTGTTAAGTAGATCAGATATGATGTTTCCAATCATCTAGATGAGATCATAGGATTTGTAAGCATTTTTTTATAATTCAAACTGATACTACTCCTTTTCTGTTTGTTTATTTATTTCGATCACTAGATCATACAATCTACTGCTAGGTGATTTAGAGGGGTTGAAGAGACGCTATTCAAAAGAAAAAGTAGTAGAGGATAAGTAAGTTTCTTTCAAATACAATATTTTTTTAAAAAAACTCACCTAATATGATGAACCTGCTAATTACCAGTGAATAAATTATTATGGATAATTGTCTATTTCTCTCTGCTTACTTAAAATAAAATAGTAGTATGAATTTTTCACTAAAAGTTTTTGAAGTGTTCAATGTGCTTTGGTAGGATAATGTGACAACTGTATCCATTGGTACATGTTTTAATTCGTGTGAAACTCATGATGGTAATGACTTCTGGAAATCTTTGAATATAAATATAATATAAATCCATGTTTCGTAAATAAAAGTTTTATTTTTGTTTCTTCTATGAAAACAATATTCATTCTGCTAAATTAAAATCTCGAAGAGAGAGAAAAGATTTTACAGAGAGTAAGAAAAATGTATCTTTTATTCATTCGAATGGTTACTGGGAGAGTCGATTGGTGCCAGAGTCATTTATGTCGTGAAGAGACACCACAAATAGGAAGTTTTCTGCCTCAATTTGCCACCATTGTCTAGTTCACAACTAGAATCCTACGTTAAACTGACTTTTTATCCATAAGGTATCACAGTGAGGTCATTATGACCGCCTGTATAGCTTCTTTACGAAGTTCCTTGTCGGTGTCAAAGTTAATCATTATACATGTCAGAAGGTTGAAATTAACTTGTATATCTTGTAGAGGTTCAACTGGTTTCACAGCATAATTCATTAAATATGAAATTACACATGAGAAAATTTCCGCTTTATACAGAGAAGAAACTAAACTAAACTGACTAAACTCAGGCGTGAGGCCAGCAACCCCACCCTGTAAACAAACCTGCTACAGAAACTTCAGCGTGAACAGTCTCCTTGCGTCAAAAGAAAAAGTCTGTGTGGGGACATGGAATGTCCGCACCATGTACGAGACTAGCAAAGCTGCCCAGATCGCAAGCGAAATGAGGAGATACGGACTACAAGTATTGGGGATCTGCGAAAGCAGATGGAATGGATACGGACTCACCAAATTGTCAACAGGTGAGTCAGTGATTTACTCCGGTCACCCAGAAGACAGACACACACACACCGAGGGCGTGGCTATAATGATGTCACCAACGGCAACCAAGGCTCTGATACAATGGGAGGCGATCTCACCCAGGATAATAACCGCCAGATTCAACTCCAAAGGAAGGAAAGTGTCAATTATACAATGCTATGCACCGACCAACAACGCAGACCTCGAAAAGAAAGAAGAATTCTACAGACAACTGCAGGCAGCAATAGACAATACTCCAGCCGGTGACATCAAAATACTAATGGGAGACATGAACGCCAAACTGGGACCAGACAACACAGGAAGGGAACTCATCATGGGTAAAGAAGCTCTGGGAGAGATGAATGAAAATGGAGAACTCTTCGCCGACTTCTGCGCCTTCAATGAACTAGTGATTGGTGGCAGCGTATACAAACACAAGGATATTCACAAGGCTACATGGGTGTCACCAGATGGGCGAACCAAAAACCAAATTGACTTCATCACAATCTCGAGGAAGTGGCGGCGCAGCCTACTGGACACAAAAGCAAGAAGAGGAGCAGACGTTGGCTCAGACCACTACCTCGTACAAGGAACAATCCAACTCAAATTAAAGGCTTTCAGAGAAACAGGAGCTGCAGATAGACCACAAGCCAAGTTCAACACTCAAAAACTAAAGGACCAGGATACAAAAGATATCTTTACTGCAAGTATAAAGGACAAAGCCGAGACACAAATCAACACTGGTGAAGAGGTCAGCGTCGAAAAACACTGGAACAATCTGAAAACAGTATGGAGCGAAACCTGCATGGAAGTTCTGGGCAGTAAGAAGAGACAGGACAAACCGTGGCTCACTACGGACACTTGGAGGCTAATAGAGGAGAGAAGGATGGTGAAACAAAAAATTCTGCAGTGCACCGACGAGCAACAGAAACAGGAGTTGAATGTAAGCTACAATACACTGAACAAAGGAGTAAAGAAGAGTGCCAGAGAAGACAAAAGAAAATATTATGAAGCCATGGCCAATGAAGCAGAACAAGCTGCAGGCAAAGGAGACCTCGCAACACTTCACCAAACAACTAGGTACCTTTCAGGCAAAAATTCGTCACAAATTAAGCCAGTGAAGGATGAAAATGGAAAGTCAATCACCAAAGAAGTGGAGCAAAGGAAACACTGGGCTGAACACTTCAAAAGACTACTAAACCGACCGCCACCTACAACGCGCCCAACAATACCAACAACGGAAGCAGAATTACCAGTGAACATCAACCCCCCGACGAAATCAGAAGTCCTGAAGGCAATCAAGATGCTGAAAGCTGGGAAAGCAGCAGGACCAGATGGAATCCCAGCAGAAGCATTGAAAGTCGACCCAGAGACAACAGCAGACCTGATGACGCCACTACTGGAGAAGGTGTGGAAAGAAGGCAAAGTACCCGAGGATTGGAAGAAAGGATACCTATTCAAACTACCAAAGAAAGGAGACTTAAGTCAATGCAAGAACTGGCGCGGAATTATGCTCCTTTCCATCCCAAGCAAAATACTAAGCCGCATCATCCTGGAAAGGATCAAACAAGCCTTGGATGAAAAACTTCGATCAGAACAAGCTGGATTCAGGAGTAACAAGTCATGTATTGATCAAATCGCCACACTACGGATCATCATTGAACAAAGTTTGGAATGGCAGTCACCTCTCTATCTCAACTTCATCGACTTTGAAAAGGCCTTCGACAGCGTCGATCGAGAGGTGATTTGGCAACTACTTCGCTACTACGGGGTGCCGCCGACAATTATACATCTCATCCAACAGTTGTATGACAACGCTGCATGCCAAGTAATCCACAACGGGAAGCTCACGGAATCCTTCGAAGTGAAGACAGGAGTAAGACAGGGTTGCCTACTATCGCCAATGATCTTCCTGATTGCAGTAGACTGGATAATGCGACAAACAGCGGGCAATGAGGAAACAGGCATAAAATGGACTCACACAAAATACTTGGAGGATCTGGACTTCGCCGATGATATATGCCTGATTTCCCACAAACTGGAAGATATGCAAGTGAAAAGTAACAAGTTGGCAGAAGAAGCATCAAAGATAGGACTCCAGGTGAACATAGAAAAAACAGAGGTGATGAAGATCCCTGGCCAACACCAACAACAACAACAGACAGCAATCAGCATAAATGGAAGGAACCTGAAAGAAACTACCTCCTTTACCTACTTGGGAAGCATTGTTTCAACTACAGGCGGAACTGACGAGGATATCAAAGCAAGGATCGGGAAAGCAAGGCAAGCTTTCATTACTCTGAAGTCTGTGTGGAGGACAACATCATTCAGCGTCAAAAATAAGATCGGGATTTTCAACTCCAATGTGAAGTCAGTACTACTATACGGATCAGAGACTTGGCGTGTCACAAAGAGCACCTCAAACAAGCTACAGACCTTCATTAACAGATGTCTTCGCTCAATACTCAAGATCAGATGGCCGGAAAGGATCAGCAACAAAGATCTCTGGGAGCGAACCAACCAGGAACCGATTGTGCAACAAATAGGCAGGAAAAAATGGAGATGGATTGGCCACACTCTGAGGAAACCAGCAAGTGACATCACTAGACAAGCCATTGCTCGAGTGGAACCCGAAAGGGAAGCGGCGAGTTGGTCGTCCAAGGGTGACCTGGAGGAGATCATGTGAAGAGGAGATGAAAGCATGTGGGAAGACCTGGAGCCAGGTGAAAACTCTAGCAGAGAATCGAACGCAATGGAGACGCATGGCTGAAGCCCTATGTTCCTCTAGGAACTAAAGGAAATAATAATAATACAGAGAAGAAATCGAAACACATTGTTCTCTGCTTTGTTACATAATATTGATTTCTTTTTAAGAACTGAATATTCGATTGACTACTATTCAGATAAATATGATAAACTATTTTGATTGGATGTCACAGTCAACTAACACTACAAAATAATAATGAAACCAAGTTGTATTGGCCTGGTTGTATTTCCTCTATTATGTACCAGATGTTTCATAAATCTAATCCCCTTCAAAAACTCCAATAAAATATGATCAGTAAATCTCAAAGTATGCGGCGATGTCGCTTATCTCACCAACCCCCGCATGCACGTAAACGGATAACAATGAATTATTAATTCCTTAATTCCTTTTAGTCTTATTGTGGACTTGTCTCCTGGATGTGCGTGCATCCGTGGAGACTCGAGTCTAACACCCTAGTGTTACCCCCTGAACTACCGAGAGCTTCCAAGAGCTACCTGTTGTACGAAGGATGTCAGTGATTATTGTTGACTAAATGATTCAAATTCCCAGTGCTTATCTGATCTGTCTGTGTTTGAAAATCGGCTCAAAAACTGGATTTCAACTTCTAAATACTTCAATAAATAAAGAAATATATAGCATTCTCAAAATAATGATATTTCTAGACAGTTTAGGACTGTGGTTATAAAATCATCATGTAAGTTATAGTTAATCTCGCAAAATGTTATAAAGGAATTGTGTTCAAGATGCACCTGAGTTAAGGTCGTCAACAAGGGAGAAAATAAGAGGAAGAGACAGGAGCTTTTTATTGTAGTAGCAGGTGAACACTAATCACTTTGCCTTCCCAAATGAAATATTCAGTTTAAATGACCCCAACAAGTAGAAACAAAGTTGGATTTACTTATGTCTCTCAGTTATTCTGAGAGCAGTTTTATTGACAGTCACACTTATGGCGTATTCACTTGTTAATCAGCGTCTGAGGTTATCTAGTTCCTGGTTAATTATTTTTTGACCGTATAAGATTTGGTTATTCGATAGAATTTCTTTGAGGAACAAAGGAGTTTGTAGCATCAAAGAAGTTTAAAGCACTGATGAGGTTATTAAGAATTGTTCAGTGGAAATTTGCTCACTTTCAAACGGCAAATTGTCCCACTGAGTGAATGGTCGGTGAGATGGCCTCGTAACCTGGAAGTACCAGGTTTCGATCCACCGTGGGGAATTGTCGAAGAGTCGCAAGCTAGGACGAAACAACTGTTCAGTACTCCCTTGTTTTCAGTGATTCTCTAACTGACATCAAACCGTAATCTAATGTGAAACCAATAAAGTCTCGACAAACGAACACTTGGAAATGCCTTAATGCCATATTCTTTATTGGTATAATATATATTCGGATGTATATATTTGTTGAGTATTTACTGACTTAAATGCACATATCCCACAGTTAATACCAATTCCTTTTGGTCTATGTATGTGAACACTCTGCAACAGTCGCTTTAGATGTCTTTTACGACATGAAATGAGATGAGCGATTTTATTTCATCATCTGATTCCGTTATCTGTTAGATTCATCATTCAACCCATGAAGATACCCATAACTGATGGTGCTAATTCCAGTCGATGACTTGATTTCATAAAGTGAATTTATATTTTTATGGTCAAACATAACATACTACATATATTTTATCGGTTCAGTCATACCGGCACAGTCTGTGTATCACTTCTAAAATGTCTTCGATTCTGGTCAAATACTTGGGCGAACTGGTATATGTTTGCATATTATTTTATTATTATTCTCTCATGTTCGACTGGAACTCAGGGCTTCAACAACACACTTCCATTTGGTTCCGTTTTCTGTGATCGTATTTACCTGACTATACGAATGTCCATAAGCTCTTTTCTCCCCTTCACATCATCCCCCCAGTGCTGTCTTCAGACACAGGCCCAGCTCCACTCGGGTGCCTGGCATACGATATCACTGAAGAGATTCTTCACTTTGTATTCGACCCATTTCCATTTTCTTTAGCGAATTTGTTGCACAATAGGTTCTTTGTTGCTTCGTTTCCAGAGTTCATTGTTACCAATCTTTTACGGCCATCTGATCTTCAGTATCGAGGTAGCGAAGGCAGCTGGTGATAAATATCTGAAGCTTTTTTGAAATGTTTTCGGTGGTACACCAAGTCTATGACCCACATAGAAGTAGTGACTTGACATTAGCGTTGTTCAAGTGATGATTTTCAGGGATTTGATTGGCCACAGGATTTCATCATGAGCTGACATGTTTATGCTGAATACATTAGATTTCCAAACTGATTTTTCCGATCCTGACTCTAAAATCTCCATCCGTGCCGCCTGTAGTTGAAACAATGCTGCCTAGATAAGTGAGAGAGGTAACTTCCTTCGAATGCTTTCTGTTGATAGTAACTAGTACTTGTTTACAGGATTTCACCATCGGCTGATATCGGTCAGAGAAGTACTGGAAAACAACCTGGGAGAACTGGACAGCTGTTTCGTCCCTGTCTGGGACTCTTCACAGTGTGCATCCACCAAGGTTCAAACCCAGTACTCTCCGGTTACAAGGCAAGCTAGCTGCTAGACCATTAACCCACTGGGACTCAATTAAATAGCCCATGAACCCCAACTTCTGACAATTCACGATATAGTGCGATTGCCATTAGCCAGTGTCAGAGTTTAACCTTACACCCGACCTGCTGTATCCCACTGGTGCTTGTTTTTGGTAATATTACATAGGAATAAATTCATTCTTTGCAAACTACACGCTTTGAGGTGAAATTCCACCACAGCTTCCTATGGAAATCGATATGATCTAGACTGACTACTGCTTTTGGCAAAACGCGTGTACAGAAAATTTTTTCAAGCAAGGACGCTTTTTTGTGCTTCAGGCACTATAAGTTTTTGTTACATTAAATACAATAGTACTACCACTACTCCTATTAATACTCAAAGCTTTGTCTTAACCTATTGTTTTTTTAGACTAGGCGAATTTAAACCAGAATTTCAGAATTTACCGTTAGAAAAGCTACAAATCATTTCTACTCTAGGCTCAGGTGGATTTGGACGAGTTGAACTAGTAAGTAAAAACAATAAAATGTGTTTTATTTTAATTAATCAACAAAGCTGACTTCAGATTGTACTAAAAGGACTCATACTTGAGTTGATTTTCAATTTTTTTTAAATCGGAAAGGAAACAAAAGGAAGACATAATGAAATGTATCTGTAACGTATTCAAACTTGGTAAATTTGTTCTCCCTAAGCTGATTGGTTGAGTTACAGACAACATTACTTCAGCGCACAATTCACCAGTTCATTAGACATCTCTCCTGATAACCTTAGATATGACTGATTGTTTCTGGAGATGTGCTAACCCTCCCGTCTATTCGAACTACTATTTATTATTTTGTTGGCCTGGAAGTTCACCGCCTTCCAGAAAAATAGATATTCACGAAATTGTTATGAAAAGATGCCTAACGTCATTACAGACAACCAACTCGTAAAGGCACAAAGAAGATCGTCCCAACCATATATGAAAAATGTGTCCAAAATCACTGCAAGACTATTGAAAACTTTTGGAACAGATGTTGCTCACAAACCAACAGAATCACTTGAATCTGTACTATGTCAACGACAAAAAATGTAACAGAGAAAGAGGACACAACTGATTTAATCTACAAGGTAAATTGAAACAACTGTGAAAGACATAATCTCGATAGAAGTGAATACCCTCTTCGTCTTCGCCTCCACAAAGATACACTGACTGTCATACTGATGCATGTAGACAACCAGAGAAATTGATTCAACCACGTAAGCGTACAAATTCTAGACAAATGAAACAGCGGAAACTTCCGGGGAATTTCTAGAAGCCTAGTTCTCAGACGAATCCGCAATCAGCAAGTACATTCGCACAGATAAGATCTATCAATCAGTGAAAAAGGATTCACTTAGACAAAGGGACAACATAAGTGAACTAAGAAGGTGAGCAGATCTCCATGGACAACCATTCACCTTCAACGTTACCAAGGAAAATGTCTATTAAACTCTTGGGGAATTTTAAAAGCTCACATCATGCTAAATTCTGAGCTGAAGATTCGGTCTAGAAAGAAAATAAAAGTTTTGCGATTAAATCATCTAGCTTAGAGAACACAAGTGTACCAACCATATTCACGCAAACTACAAACCTTCTCCATCACATGGCATTCAAAGTCGCATTACTAACATTGAGCAGACTAAAATGACGGACCATTGTAAAGGGAAATAAATTAACTAACCACATAAATAATTCTACATCATACGATTTCTGAGATACCATTATGTGTGGTTATTTGATGTTGGATGATTTGAAGCAGTCGATAGAAAGCCCTGGGCCTAGGTTATGTGCTTGTTGGCACCCACCTTCAAGGAACTGGGCTGTTCGGGTCTGTAAATGGCATCCTGAAGGACTGTACTGATTACAATGGTTGGTCATTAAAGATTACCAATAAGCACGAAGCTAAGATCCATGAATTCCGGTTGACTGCCTCTAACCATAGGTCACGATTTTAGGTCACCCGGCACCCTTGATGAACACATACGTCAGCTTTTGATATCGGTTACTTCCATGTGACGAATCGATGGTGGTTAACTGTTAGTCAGACAAACGCTCATTCAAATTTTACTGATTTTATGAAAAGCCTACGTCTAGAACCATATTGTTACATAGTTAGCTTCTGTGCTACTGCTAGCTTATTATTATTGTTATGATCCCTTCTTCCTCTATTTGAATATGCGTCCCTCTATTGACATAAGAGTTTCCTTACTTAGTTTCAGAGCCGTAGGCTGTCATAGATCTATGTCACAGGAAAGAAGCAATACTGACAGAATGACCTTACAAATAAAATTTCATCTTCTTAAGTATATGAAAATAATTACTACAGTTAATAAAACTAGATCCCCTTAATTCTTGTTCCCTTCCATGCTTTATCGTAGAAGTTACAGAGTTGTCCAGATATTTGTAACAAGTAACGACTTATTCCTATTCAGCTTTGTAGGCCGGAGTCAATCAGACTACTTAAAGGACGCGAAGGATCTTAGTGTAGCTTACTAAACTAAAATAATATAATTAAAATATTCGGAGATAAGCTCACATTATCATAGAGTAGAAACATCAGATAACTAAGCACAGTGAGGAATGATACGCTAGCAGGCTTTGTTTATCAAATAAATGCAAAATCTATGTGAAGTAGAGAGGACTCAGAACCTACAGCTGTCAATTTAAACACTCTTATTGATAGCCTAACCCGAGTTCCCTTCAAAAATTGGCTTCAAAAGATACTTAAACTGTACCTCAAATGTCTTTCAGAATACCCCTAAGACATTTAACGAAAGCAAGAGAAAAACACATAATATCCACAAGTTTATATGACGAAATCACATCCAATGGCATATACACACCAAGATTACGCAGCCTACTCAAAGTACATAAACCTGGAGTGCCGTTAAGACCAATTCTAGATAAGCACAATTCACTCTACCGTGCTTATTTAGCTAAATGGTTGGTAAACATTACTGAAACACTAACATGAAGAGCTGGTAAAGTATAGTTTGAAAGATATATAAGAATTCAGAGACAGAATTACAGATATTAACACCAAAGGTAAAACTATAACGCCTTTGGACATGACATCTCTAATTTACACATGTACCTCTGATTAAAATGGTCAATTACATCTATAAACAAATAAATAAACAGTCAATAAATACTGAGATCCAAGTAGAGATCCTCAAATAATTGTTACTAAAGTGTACGATGAATGTGAAGTTTAAATTTGACGGTGAACACCACAGAAAGGTGGATGTAGTGTCAACGGACTCTCTGTTGAGTTCCATGTTAACAGATTTCTTTCTGAGTAAACTATAAAGTTGTCCTATGAAAATCCTTATCAGAAAATTCTCACTTCGTTGCCGGTATATGGATGATACATTTATTCTTTGTGAAAACGATTTGGATAGGAACGCAATAATAACTCAGTTGGATGAACGAATGAAGTACATTCAGCTATCAAATTCATGTGTGAAGAGGAATCCCAAAGTTAAATTGCCGTCTTAGATGTCATACCGACAAGAAGACCAAAAAACAGTACGAAAAACAAATTGCATAAGAAAAGTTCTGAGACAGGTCAATATACACACTTTCACAGATTTGTTCCTCTCCATCTTGTATAAAAGACCCTCAGGTATAGTGTCAGAGATATTTGTTCGGAAGATGCGATCGAAGACAAACCCAAAGTTGTATACGACACGCTAATTAAGAAGGCTACCCAGAAAAGTGTTTCATTAAACATATGGCCACTGAAGTAGAAAAGAATCTTTCTGTGCCTATTGACAGGAAGCCTCTACACATACGACTAAAATTCAAAGGTGATATAACAAGTGAAATGATAACCAACAAATTGAGAAAATTGATGCAAAAGACATTAAATGTTTGCAAGGTGCACATTATATTTCCCACAAAACCGGGTGTGATCGCGAAACCAAAAGATGAAGTACTTAGGCCAGTCACCTCTAATTGTATCCATCAGTTCAAGTGCTCCTTTGGTAGAGCCAGTTATATTAGCCGCTGTCTGAAGAACCTAATTTTTCGTTCTTGGGAACATCTCTCAGTATTTCAACCACCTCTTGCAAGCAGACCAAAAAGCAAACATGGAAGAGTATTCCTCTATCACCTACCGGGCAGCAAAGAAATTACCAAATACCTCTAGATACCGAACACTCCAAACAGCAGAGGCTATTGCAATCCGCCTAAAACAACCGTAGCACTATCTGCAAAAGAAGTAGGCCCAGACAGCTACTATTGCTACCCTGGACTGCCGTCTAACCTAGAAATTCATAAAATCTGTGCTACTTCCTTTAGTTTATCTGATATTCATTCAGTTATATCTAAGCATATTATCTCTCGCTTACTGATGCTTTTAAATCGTAATCTGTCGATACTACTGATTTTACTGTAATTTAAAACATCATGAATGTTGTGAATAAAAATATTTATTCAATTATTACTGTCATACAAATGTAGAGTGCTCTTTGACTGAACACTAGTAACTAGTGTGATCTGTCCAGTTCTTTGTTTGGTGCAGACTGAATTCTATCAGTCAGTTCTCCAATGTAGCCACCCTTCGAGGTAGCTCGCCATGATGGTGTACTTTGAAATGTTGATATTAGATGGTTGGAGGCAATCGGTAGGAAACCCAGTCTACCCTACGTTTCGTGCTAGTTGCCACCCATCAGTAAGGTGTATCTGCAACTCTGAAAGAACTCATGTCCTTCCTGAGATTCAGTGGTAGACACATCACATCAGCTACTAGGGCCCAATCAAAGTATCCAACACAGTCCTACAGGATGTCAACTGCAAGCCCGAATAGCTCAGTGATAACAAATCTGACTGCAGCATTGAATGACACGGGTTCGAATCTCAGAAGGGAAATGACTTCCTTCAAGATTGCAGATACGCCTTGCTGACGAGTGCCAACTAGCACGAAACCTAAGGTAATCTGGGCTTCCTGTCGATTGCCTCCAACCATCGAATATCAACAACGTAGATTGTTCATTAATCAGCCTTTTATATATGTATTTGTTTCCTAATATATTTTGAAAGTTACGAAGAAATAAATCAAAGCAACGAATATTCGTTCTCGGAACTTCGCTTCAAAACTCCACAGTTATTTATTGTTCTAAAAAGGTTATGGTAATGCTTATAAAGGTCAATTATTAGTATCACTTAGTAATCAACATGTAAAATTACATGTAAGTAAAGATAATGAGTAAAATACGAAACTTAGTTGAGTGGTCTTACATCGTTTAAAAGCATTACGTGGTGAATATCTTTAAGAGATGATTGCCATTAAAAAGGTTAGCACCTGGAAACAGGAATATTGTTCAAAACAGTAAATGATTCAAAAGTTTGAAAGAGAAGATGAAGAGGACAAACACAAGATGAATAAATGTGAACCAAATGTTTCGGCCTATTTCGGGACTCATCTTCAGTACAAATCAAAAATATGCGTAAGGTCAAGACAGCGAAGGGGATACGACCAACCACTTCTGTTTACATAGTTCAGGGTTTCCCTTATGTATGCCAAGAGCTTCTGCTCTGGACAGAAGACGTCAGCAACTTGTTTGCCATCCTATTCAGATTAATGTTGTTTAAATCCAGGATTTCTGAATCTTGATAGCAAATATTATATGAAAATGACCTTAAGGCCTAACTGAAAGATGACCCCATATATCCTTCTAAGTTCACAAGAAAAGTATATAATTGTCTCATGTACAATTGTATGTATTCATTTGAATATATTTACAATCACACATACGCATGTAGGGAACTCATTCAATCTTGTATGCAAAGGCTAATAAACATATTCTGAAGTGACTTCAGAGAAATGTTAAGTCTCCTGAACCTGGAAATGGCGTGTTGAGAGCTGTCTACAAACCAAAATTCTAGACAACACTTGACGTCAATGTCTACGTCTTGAATTAGGGTCATGGGAAAAAAAAAACAATAACAAAGCTTAACCTTGAGGAACTCACCAACCAATCACAGCAAACTCAACGTGTGCAAATACGATTCGCCGATATATGGCTCAACCACCTAAGAAATGGTCTCAAGCAGTACAGAATAACCTTCAGCAAGAAAAGAACCAATCAGAAGACGTTGCTTCTCTGCTAACAATAATATTAATAATAATGTATATTAGAATCTATGAATATCTCTTGATTTTCTTAATAAACTATCTGTTGCCTGGCTCTTGTCTTTTGTCGTTACAATAGTAGAGATAGGTATTCAAGTTCCTGAGTCACAAAAATTATCATAGAAGTAGGTTACCCAAATGAATATGCGTGTAACGGCCATTTCCTCTTAACTTATAATACATTCGACTACTCTTGAATAAACCTGAAACTTCTAGTCCAACACGAAAGAAAGAATGAATTATATTGTTTAAAATGCTTTTCCTTCCCTCTGGATAGTAATTCCTTAAGTATCCAGGTTTATCACACAAAAAGCACCGATCTATACTAAGGTTCAACTGTAGCGCCTCTACTTGCAGCTGAAAATCTTCAGTTTCAAGTTTGATAACAAAACAACTTCATTTATAGAATCGCTGGAAATCACATTGTACTGGACAGCAGTTTCAGCCTAGTTTGGGACTCTTTAGTGTGCTGGGTAGTAATACTTAACTCTTGAAAATATTCAGTTGGTTGTTCACACTGAATGACTTTTGTTTGTTCTGTTATGAATACGGTTGTACTTTATATCTGTATAGTTACATTCGCCGACTCACGGATGTCTACAAACTGTGTGGCGTTAACCATTTGTCGTCAGTGAGAAATGGCATCCGAAAAACTTTTGTTAATCTCCAATGTTAACGAATGCAGCAAAGATGTTTCGTCAGGCGTGAAAAATGAACAGGGAAGCAGGCACATCAGCCTCAATCTTAACACCAGGGATTCTCTGTCTTGTCCCATACTCGTGGTACAGAATTATTGTCTTGCCTGATATCTATCAGTAGGACAGTCAGACTTCCCTACCAGTCGTCCTACTAATGACTTCTAGATCTCCTCTCC
Source organism: Trichobilharzia szidati (assembly GCA_944472155.2). Lineage (NCBI taxonomy): Eukaryota > Metazoa > Platyhelminthes > Trematoda > Strigeidida > Schistosomatidae > Trichobilharzia > Trichobilharzia szidati. The sequence goes on along the minus strand of OX235276.1, from coordinate 41,834,290 downwards.
ACTTGAACGTTCCACACTATCGTAAACAGCCTTCATCCAATCTGTCAAAAGCGTTCTCAATAGCACTACCTTCACCGTTGGAGCTCGAAAGCGCATCAACTAAACAACAGCTTCAAAATCCTTCAGAAAGCTTTGAACATCTCTTTCTCTAGAAGCTGTAGGTCAAGGGATCTTCATATGGTCGGAAGTGGTGATATCAGATGTAACAACAGAGCACAAATGTGTTATTTATCAGTTGTTTATTCGGCAAAATGATGTGTAGTGATGGTAAAATAAGAAATCCTGAGTCTGATCCCCGATAGTATCAGACAAAAGAGATGTCGAGGACTCCCTAATTTTGTGGTCCAGTGGCCAAGCAGATAACACTGTGCAACGGTAGTTCAGTGGCAGAATGCTCGCCCACAGTTCATGTGGTGTGGGTTCTAAGTGCTTCCGTCAGCCGATAGTAAGCCCGGAAAAGAGGGAAGGTTGGGTGGGACTGAGGCTAGCAACTCCACCCCATAAAAATAACACCACCAGCGATACAGAAACTTCAGGTCTTGAAGCAGTATGTTCCACTAGAAACGCAAATATATATATATATATATATATCACGCAGGTAAGACTTTAGATCAATCCCTAGATAGAGCTGTGTATCGTTGAATTTCTCATATTTGAGAAACGCTATTTAGAAGTTCATTATAATAAAGGTGTTTTCTTGTATTTCCCAATGAATGAAAAACAATGAACGATATCGTTGTTTTTATCTAAGTTTCATTATTTAGTGTTAATAGCTTTATCAAAGTGGTATTATTAAACCAGAATTTACAAAATCCACTAAGCTTATATGTAACAGCTTAATCATCGTTCCTCAGCATGGGGTCATTTTTGCGTTGTCAAGTTGTCCCATTGGTAAAGATAACAAAATCAGGTGTAGATTGTTGGATTTGATAAGTGTGTAAAATTGTAAAAGCAGTTTGTGTTTACATAATGAAATTGCTTATCACATTTGTGTTGATTTTGTCACTTCATGGGGGGGGATGGAGGTGTTGTAACCAGGTGAAATTCTGTTTTACTCCATCATTCCTATTCAGATAATTTAGATATAATGAGGTACTTTTGATATGAGACGTCCTTTGTAATTTCTGAAATGCTTTTTCTGGATTATTTCAATATTGCCAAAACCGATTTTGTGACCTGATTCTAAAGCGTCGCGTGTAGACGAGCTATGGCTGATGATTTTGCAAGCTTTTCTAGTTCAATTGGATTTTCCGGTGGTCAAACAGAGGCGGCTCTATGGTTTTCATTCCTTATGATTTTGATTTCTCTAGATGTTTGTCCGATGTATATCTCATCACATTCCACACATTTTATTTTATAGACACAATCGGATAGAGAATCTTTAGGGATTTGGTCTTTTATATGGATAAGGTTATTTTGCAGTGTGCCTGATGTTTTGAAGAAAACTCTAATGTCATGCTTATTGAGTACTCTTCTGATGATATCGTCTGACATCTCTGATCTGTATGGAATGACAATTGTTGAGGTCCATGTCATTGGAATACGTTTTCGACTATATTTAATGTCAGTGTTGATTTTGCTGATGAAGTTCAGTGCTGAGGAACGATGATTAAGTTGTTATTTATAAGCTGAGTGGATTTTATAAATTCTGGTTTATATAATACTTTGATAAAGCTATTGGCAGCAGCATTAAATAGCGAGACGTCAGTTGACCAAACAGTATCGTTCATTGTTTTTAATTCATTGGGAAATACAAGAAAACACTTTTATTATAATGAATATCACATATACCCAATGCTTAAATTTTATTTCAAACTGTTAAAAGTGAACTTGATTTGGACGTATATTTCTTTTCCTTTCGTATTCATCTTTTATTTATTTCTCCAGGTATGTATAGGTGATGATAAAACAAAAACTTATGCTTTAAAAAAGATGAAAAAACAGCATATAGTTGAAACTAAACAAGAAGAGCACGTGATGAATGAACGTAATATCATGTTACAAACTGACTCCGATTTCATTGTACGGTAAGTTTAAAGCATTATGAGTTAAGTGTATTCTCTCTCCTCTTGACGTGAAATGTCTAGAATCCTGTCTTATGAGTGTATGATTTTTTTAAAATTTCGATTGAAACTTTGAATCGCCGCACTTCGAATTCAACTTTGATGTTCCCGTCGATTGATTGGACCGAAATATTCTTCTTCTACTGACATGGTGGCTTCTTGTACAGATGCTTCAGTGTTGTCTAAAGACTCTTTTGAAGTAATTCGGTGGATGGTGACTAGTAGTAGAATACAGGACGTGTATTTCGTCCTATTTGGGGCCCGTCAGTTGGATACACCTTCATTGCCCACTGACTCTTAGACCTAATACCAATAGTTTCAAACGTCAAAGCGTTATCCACCAGACCACTGGGGTCCCGGGAGCCGCTGGCTGAAGCTTCCTCTCAAGGAGCCGACATGTCAGCAGACGTTGAACATTTCAGTCCAGTAGGTTAACGGAACAATCAAAACTCAATCAAAATTAAATAATAACTTACGCCCGTAGAAAATGAGGTGACTGTTGGGGCCCAAGAGGTCTAGTAGGTGACGCTTTGGTATTCGAAACGACAAGTACTGAACTCGAGCCTCCATGGGAACACCATCGCTCACTGAGTAATGCAGGCACATCCAGATGACGAATTCGAAATAGCACGAAATACATGCCTTGTATTCCACTGCCAGTTACCATCCACTAAACACCCTACACTTTTCTGAGATACTGAAGAAACTTTAGTTCTAAATTCCAGTTCCAATACAAGTTCAAAGTAATTAAAAGAATAATTTTTGACCACATAAAACAAGTTTAAACCATTTTATGGATAAGGCTTCAATGAATTTAAGATGCTATGACGATTCACACATTAAATCGTAAATTCTGCATACAGACAACGTTTATTCAGTCATTGAGCCTACAATCGACCTAATTTGTTTTAGCAATTAATAAATAATTTTTATGAATCCTAATTTTTTCTTCTCCGTCCCCACTACTACATTTCTTCATGTGGTTAGTTCCCTTGACAAATTTGAATAATGAGCGCGATAAGAACACCTTTTACAGGATAATATGAATTCATCTTATTCCGTAGGATTTTCATCAGCTGCATAGACAACGTCAATAGTAAACTATATAAGCAATAAATGTAGAATAAAACTTGAACATACTTCAACTGAATAGCAATTTCGTTTTATAAGGGCTAATTAACATGCCAACACTGGACTACCGATAAGAAGACTCTAGAAGATCTTGATTTCGCAGTTGGAATATATCTAACGTCGCACAAACTCGAAGACTTACAGGGGAAAACCAAAAAGTTGACAGAAGAAGCTGGTAGCGAAGATAGGACTCCAGGGGAACATAGAGAAGATGGAGGTGATGAAGATAACCAAGCAAAGGCAACAACGACCAGTGACAATCACCATCAACGGGACAGACTTGATAGAAGCTACTTCCTTCACTTATCGGGCTAGGAAGCATGGTTTCAATCACAGGCACACGGCACGGATGAGGATGTCAAAGCCAGTCATAGTCGGAAAACCCAGCTACTCTTTCATCAACCTGAAACCAGTTTGCAAATCTCCTGTACTCAACATAAGGAACAAGATTAGCATTTTAAACACCAATGTCAAGTCAATCCTTCCATGGGGGTCAGAAACGTTCACTAAGTGTCACGAAAAGGATTTTCAACAAGTTACCGACTTTTATCAACAGCTTCATTCGATGACTCCATACTGAAGATCAAATTGCCAGCGGGCTGGCCGGAAAGAATTACCAACAAAATAGTCTGGCAGGCAACAAACCAACCAAGAGCCGATCGCTCAACAAATGTGCAGAAGAAAATGAAGACGGATTGATCTGGCATACATTAAGGAGGCCATCACATGACATCGCACGCAATGCTGGCCATGACTGAAGTGGAATCCAGATGGGAAGCGACGAGTGGTTCGTCACATCGAAGGTCACATGGAGGAGCCCGTGTGTTGGGGAAGGAGAGATGAGAAATAATGGGCAATCGTGGACCCAGATGACGAGGACAGCAGCAAATAGAACGAAATGGAGATGTATTGTTGAAGCCCTATGTTCCACTCGGAACCCAGGGGAACAGTAAAAATAATAACATGTTGACAATGGAAACGGGAAGGAAAGTATCCGAGAAGTTAGAATAATGACCGATTATAAGCAAAACAGAGACGTTATATATTAAACGTAGAAAAATGTTCCTGAATTTCAGCCCAAGTGAAGCATAAGTGGAGGCAACTACATAGTCACATGCGAAGTTATTCAACCGGAACGAAAGAGGTCAAGAACACAGAGATATTAGGAATTATTAATGCAAACAGATGAATATATTTATCAAGTTATGATACATACAAAAATAAAGCATAATAAATTGAAGTTGCGGGAAGTTAAAATGAGAGTGCTTACCAGGGTAGTAATAAGTTAGTGATAGTCTCTTTTTGCACGCATAATTCAGGTTTCATTCTCCAAATGGTCACGGCTTCAGCAGTCCTAAGTACTCTTGAAGTGCTTTGTCTGCTCACTACTTTAAATGATTCTACTACATTGACTTGATGTCCTTTATTAGCCAGGTGACGAGCTATGGCGCTGTTAGATGCTGTTGAACCTCTACATTTCTGTTACTTATGACGCTGATCTCAACCTAACTCTTTCAGTTTCAGTTGAGCTCTAATCAGTCTTATCATTTGTGTTATGCCACAGTTTTTTTTTCATTCTTACCAGAATAATGCTTTTTGTATTATGTAACTGTTACCTAAAGCTTATAATTTTTTTGACACATCTTTGAAAGCACTCCTTCTGTTGATGCGACGATGTACTATATGCATATATATATATATATATTACTTCCTTGGGTTCTGAGCGGAACATAGGGCTTCAACAACACACCCCTACTTTATTCTATTTTCTGCCATCCTCTTCAGCTGGCTTCACGATTACTCATAATCTCTTATCTCTCCCTACCCAAACGATCTCCTCCATGTTACCCTCTCACTGAAGACCCACTCGTCAATTCCCATCGGGATTCCACTCAAGCGACGGTCTGTATTGTGCGTGATGTGATTCGACGGCTTCCTCGAAGTATACCCAAAAGATCTCCATTTTCTCTTACATATTTGTTGAGCAATCGGCTCTTGGTTGGCTTGGTCCCAGCTATAGTTTCTTGCTGCTAATTCTTTCTAACCAGCCATTTGATCTTCGGTATACAGTCAACGAAGGCTACTGTTGACAAAAGTTTGTAACTTGTTGGAAATCTTTTTCATGGCAAGCGGTGCAAGTTTCTCACCCGCATGAAAGAACTGACTGACTTAAAAATAGTTCCTCTTCACACAGGACTTACATGTAAAGTAATAATCTGAAGCATATTATGTGAATACCACGCTGTCGCATAGGAACAAAGAACCTAATCAATAGAATTTTTTCCTCATCTCCTTCAAAAATTGCAGTGTTCTGTTGAAAGCTAATTAAATACATGCGCGAGTTCATGTAGTGCTCAAATGATATAATTACATGACTAATACAATAAGAAATGTAGGTTTTAAGTGTTTCAATAGATGGAAAATCGGGTAGCCCAGTGGTTTAAGCAAGCCGCTGTATAGCTTGTTTACTTGCAAGTCATATATGTATATATATATATATTTGTATATATATATACCAATGTATTTTTAATAGTATTGTAACGACAGAAGATGACAGGCATGATGAAGGGATGTCTATTTGCAATTTGGTATATCTATAAAGCCAAATTACGTACTATTGATATATGAATAAAACTTGGACACTGTGGTAGACTATAACTCCATTATGGATAAGATTTTATTTTGATAAATCACACAGTGTTACACAGTAATATTAACTGATGATTACGTACACCTTATCTTCAACACACCATTTGCACAGATCTTCCATGTTGTACTACTTCTCGCCTTCCTTCATATTGGGTGTGTTTCTTTGTGTTTCTTTTGCGTCTCCCATGTATCTCCGCAAAGCTGTATCATTTGCTTTCTCTGACATCAAATCTATCTCCCTGCTATTTGATGATTTTATACCGATGAATATCACTTTATATACTACTGATAAATCTTATCAGTAGCACACACACCGCAGTATGTATATATCACTGTATGTAGAGTATTAAGCTGAAGAGCAATTCTACCGAAATCTGATGAATTCAGTAAATCTCCTGTACTATACTATAATAAATATTTGTCACTTGTTTAGAAGAACTATTCACTAGGCTATTAAGTCACCTCTTGTGCAGCGGCTATCGGTATCCATTTGACTCTCAATAGGAACACTATCAACCACTTGGGATGCAGCTACATCCAGTTCACAAGTGATCCTTCTAAACTTAACAATCTTACTTTTTGATCCCAACCTAGGTGAGATCAGTTTTACTTCCGTAAAATTTTGTTTTTCTAATTTCACTTTTTTTTCTATTCCCTGTTACTAGATTGTGTAAAACATTCAGAGATAGAAAGTATCTTTATCTTCTGCTTGAAGTATGTCTGGGCGGTGAACTTTGGTCACTTTTAAAGGATAAGTAAGTCAGTAAACTTTTATTTTCTTTTGTTGTTTGTTTGTTTGTTTTTCAAAAACTTTTATACTTTTAATCCAAATTTCATTTGCAATTTGTATTTCATGCTGTCTGTGTGTGTGTGTTTGTGTGCTATGATGAGAGATATTTGCTAAAATGTTACTCTAGCTTGCGATTAAAGCAGTCAAAAGAGAAGTGTTGAGTAGGCTTTGTAATAGTTTTTGTTACCATTGTGGTGCGGGAACTAGGATAAGAGTTGTTTAACTTACACTAGTGAATAGTATGTAGATATTGTTTTTTTTAATCCTTTATGTTCGAAATGGAATATAGGCCTTCAAGCTTCAGATTTAAAATGTCAGTAGCAGGGGGTGGAGTTGCTAACCTCACACTTACCTAACCTTCCCTCCTTACCGGACTTACTGCCAGCTACGCGCATCGGCCGGGTACCGAACCCTGGACCACCTGAGTGGCTAGCGAGCATTTTACCTCTGCGCCACGGACGCACGCAGATAACACTAGTAAATCATTATATACGCCTGACAATTGACCTCTTACATGCTTCGACCATTGCATAAATTTCAATCGGTAAAAAGTACACAGCGATAAAGCGTTATTTACTGATATTGTTTCATGCACAGTCTCCTGCTCATATTCATATCAAGGGAATGTAGTATGAGTTCGAACCATGAACGGAGTCTTTTTTAAGACAGCCGAGAAGCATTGGAGTTTCAATGGTGCAATAATCACCAACCATACACATAGTCTAGATGTGATTCTTGGCTGACACGCACTTCTCAACCTCGCCTAACCTGTAGGTAGACCTGGAAAAGAAGGAAGGTTTGACATGAAATCAGCAACCCCATTATGTTAAAAAGCAACACCACTGAGAGTGAAACTTCGCTGTTCAAAGCTTGAAACCCCCTATGCTTCCCTGGGAATGTAAAAGGCACTCAAATAACTATCAAATTTTGTTTTTACAATTCCACTGTTTTTTATCCCTTGGATTTTATTGCTAGTTGTGGTATTATTTTTTACATCTCTGGTGTTCGCATTGACTCGTTCCTACTTTACTTATTAGGTGTAGCTTTGATGAAAAAAGATTCACTGGTCAATATCCCTCTCTCCATTTACGTGTATTAATTTTAAAACTGTAGCTCTGCCCAATCCTATTGTATAATCTTTTCACGTTATATCAATATAACCCCTTACAAAGTTCTAACAACAAAAAGTATAACAAACTTTTTCACGCTTCATAATAAGACAGAGACAAGATTGTATTTTCACTGTCTGGAAACATTTGCTGGTTTCCGTAAAGTCTCACAGTTGTTATAAACTGATTACATCTATCATCTCAAATAGGTATCACATAATATTACCATTTGTTGTATATTTTCCACAAAAATGAAGGTGTCTAGTTTCGATCCGTCACGGCACTAACTACTGCTCAGTGTGTAAATTTCGATTATTCTAGTTAATTTTGGTGTTATGGCATTAGTGTCAGATGCGTTATCTAATTTTCAAACATTGCCCATCAAGACGATATTTTCCAAGGTGATTTCAAAATTAAAAAACACACAAAACAAGCGGTGTTCAGAGAAGAGGCTGTTCCCAGTGGATTCACTGTCCCTTTTAGCTGTATAATCACACTTACAATACAATTTGTTTCCACAAAAGAGGATAGTAACAAAAGGGATGAATTGTCGTAACCCTTAGCTGTACTGGACGAAGTTGCCTGGAGTTAGTTCTAGTGAGAAAATGTGACAATGTGGGATCCATCGTGTCGGGAGTGAGGACAAATACTCGCTAGTGATGACACTGGCTGGTGCCAGTCGCGTTAATTTCACGAACTGTTAGAGGTTAGAATTCATGGATCGCTGGATCAGGTCTACAAGTCTGCCTTGTAACCGGAAGGTCCTGGATTGTTCAGCAAAAGTATTAGAGTTACGTAATAGGGCGAATAAATTAAAGACTGAGTTGTAATTACGGTACATATAGAAACGAAGGAAAATGTGTTGTTGAGTAAGAGATATAAAATGGTTTTAAAAAACACGGGCAAACAAGAAAAGCAAGCTGGTAGAAAACAGCAAAGTTATTAACATGGTAGTAGAAGTGTGTATGCAGAGTTCTGGTTTCTTTCTCTGAATGGTCAGAGCTTCAGCAATGCAAAGGAGAATAAAGATTATTGTCTTTGGGAGGTAAGGAAGAACTTACCAAGGAAAATACGCCTTCGTCTATCTCATTCACCTTATTACGTAACTCAAATACGCTTTATGCATCGGTTAATATTAACAGCTGTGATTATGAAATCTCCTCACTTTTGTTACAATTCACTTTCATGAGAAAAATCGTATATAGATGCCATTATACAGCTAAAGAAAGAATAAGTAAGAAAAAGGGTGTAAACAGCGAAGAAAAGTTTCTTTTCAACGATTCATTTTCATGAGCTGTACAACCGTTATTACATTTAACGAAAAGAAAATTAGACCAATCAGATTCTGGTAAACTTTGCCCTCGAAAAATATATAACAAAAATGTAAGGTATAAGAAGGGATGACTAAGTGTAAGTTAGAAAAGAGGCAGAAGTTGGCATGACGTAACAGATGTGAGATAGTCACTAATCTTCGCTGTTTATGCCTTTTTTTCTTATGACTCAACATGGGAATATTTCGTTCATGAAAAAATAAGTAAAAAGAAACTCTGAGGGGAAACGAACCAACCAAAAGCGCATCGCTCAACAGATATGTAGGAGAAAATGGAGATGAACTGATCGGGCATACATTGAGGAGACCATCATATGACATCGCGCGCCAGGCCATTGCTCGAGTGGAATCCAAATAGGAAGCGACGAGTGGATCGTCAGTGCGAGGGTAACATGGAGGAGATTATTTGCTGGGGAGGAGGAGATTAAAGATTATGGGAAACCGTGAAGAGGACAGCAGAAAGAAGAAGAAAGTGGAGATGTGTTATTGAAGCCCTATATTCCACTAGGAAAGTAAGGGAATAATAATAATACAGCTAAAGAGAAGAATGAATTTGCTGTAAAGAGCCTCTTCCCTGAACTCCTAGTTTTGTTGTTTTCATTAATGCCCGAATGGGGATTATTATTCATGAATTTCAAAAATAAAGTGAACTTTCGGAATTCCTTATCCAGGAAATAATCGTATTTCCTGTTGATCACCTCGACTATGACTGGTCATATTCACGGCTCCGGAGGATAAAATATTACCAAAAGAAATTAACGCCTGATTTCCTCATTTCTAGAATTCTGTCTGTCTACATACAAACTAAGAAATCTAAGTGTATCTATGGTATTCTTCTAATCCAATCTGATAATACTAATGGTTATTTTATATTTTTATATTTTACACATTATAAGAGGGGAAAACAGACGGTTCGTTCAGTAATAAACGTCATTGGTTTCTTTTTGCGTTAAATTCTGTTTTTTTTTTATTGTGAATTCTGAATGTCAGTTTTATTCTTTTGTGAAGTGTTTCTTTACATTAACAACTAACCGTTATTATTTCTATCATTATTAATATTATTATTATGCTTTGTTTATAAAGATTTCCATTGTGAAATGAATTTCTTATCATTTTTGAACTATTGTTCAATTTCTTGATGTTAGATGGTTGAAGGCAATTGGCAGGAAGCCCAGCCTTGGACCCAGGTTTCGTGCTAGTTGACACTCACCAGTCAGCAAGGCGTATCTGCAATCTTGAAGGAACTCACCTCCCTTTTGAGGTTCGAACCCGCGTCACCCAGTGTCACCTGCAGTCAGAGTTGTTACTACTGGGCTATTCGGGCTCGTGACTGACCTCCTGTAGGACTATAGTGGATACTTTGATTGGACCCTAGTAACTAGTGTGATGTGTGTAGTCCTTCCTTGTTCAGTAGTCAAAAGGTAGAATGCTCTGTAGCTGCACGGAAGGCCTGAGTTTGATTCTCCGGTGATGGGCGTATTCCGAAGCATAGCTAACAGCTTTGCTCCGCATAAAAATAACACAACTGCTACTGGAACTTCATGCCTGGAAGCTCTGTATCCCACTGAAAAACCAAGGATTGAAAAAACTAAATTCAAAAACCAAAATTATAGGAATAAATCATTTTTGATGTAATTCTAAATGTCTGACCAGCAGATACACGTAAGTCCCTTGATGAAAGTAGACACCATCAGTTTGTTACACTTTGAATGGCGTTTTGAAAAGAGAACTGTAAATAGTACTCAACAGCTGCTACTCGCATTTCCATGCATTCAGCAATGAATCACACCTATTGTGTTAATTATTATTATTATTGTTCCCTTGGGTTCCTAGTGGAACATAGGGCTTCAACTGCACGCCTCCACTTGCTTATGTCTTCTGCTGTACTTTTCACCTGCATCCATGTTAATCCATACTGTTTCAACTCCTCTTCACATGATCTCCTCCATATCACCCTTGGACGTCCCACTCGCCGCTTCCCTTTCGGGTTCCACTCGAGCACTGGCCTGACGCGCGATGTCACCCAACGGCCTCCTCAGCGAGTGTCCAATCCATCCATCTCCACTTTCTCCTGCATATTTGTTGAGCGATTGGTTCTTGTTTTGTTTCTTCCCATAGTTTCTTGTTGGTGATTCTTTCCGGCCATCTAATCTTCAGTATAGAACGAAGACAGTTGTTGATAGAGGTCTGCAACAGGCTGTTAGAAATATTCTTGGTGACCCGCCAAGTTTCTAATCCGTATAGAAGAACTGACTGACTTGACGTTTGTATTGAAAATCCGAATCATTTTGTTGTTGATGCAGGCTGAGTGACGAAGATTTCCAGATTGGTTTCAGGTTGATGAATGTGTTTCTCGCCTTCCCGATTCTCGCTCGATTTGACATCCTTGTCCGTTCCTCCTGTAGTTGAGACAATGCTGGCTCCCTAGATAAGTGAATGAAGTAACCTCTTTCAAATCCCTCCCGTTCATGGTGATTGGCGCTGGATGTTGCTGTTGTTGTTGTTGTTGTTGATTGGTTATTTTCATAACCTCCGTCTTGTCTATGTTCACCTATTGTATTAAGGTGAATCATAACTACAACCTGGATTGAAGGAGTAGGTCTGCAACCAGTATGACCCAGTCGACTGCCTAAACCAGTGAGCCATATCTCCTGAATAGAATTTAAGAGATAAGAAAGCTTTTGTTATCAAAGTTGATAAACGTAAAGTTTCAGAGAAGAGATAACAGTTATTTGAACATTACTAAATATTACTAAAAATTCTGAAAATGATGAAGGACGAATTTAATCAATTTCCTGTAGAATCTTTAATTTTCAAGAGTCAGTTTGTCTGAGGATTTGATTTGTTTAAAGTTTGGCCTCGAGCTGACTTTGAAAGCGGGGAGTACCACAGTGATGTTTCGCACTATTCTGGAACTCGTCATCAATATGTGCCTACGGGGATTCGATCCCAATATCTTCTGATTACAAAGAGGGCTCGTAGACTACTCAGCCAGTAGGATCTAACAGAATGGCTGGAATCAAACATGAAACAAATCGAATTCCTACAAACTAACTCTTGAAGATTATTATGATGCTCACCAGTGAGCAGCTACAGGACGAAGTTGCTTGGCGTAGTGACAAATACTCACCGGTGACATTGGCTGATGGCCAAAATAAAACCATGAATTGGTAGAAGTTGGAATTCATCGACCATCACGTTAGATCCCAGTGGCTGAATGGTCTACGAACTCGCCTTGTAACTGGAAGGTCCCGAATTCTAACTCTGGTGGGTGCTTACTGTGAAGAGTCCAAAACTAGGACGAAGTAGCTGTCCATTAGTTCTCTAACTGATGTCAGCTAGTGATCAAACTCCGAACGAATCTCTAATTATTACGTCTTCACATCTCAAGGGCAGTAGTCATGCATCTTAAATTATAGATTCAGACTTTAAACATTCTCAGCATATTTTAGCCTTCAAGTAATAAATTAGTGCTTTGTCATTGTAAGCAGTATGTTTCTATTACAGCTTTACACTGGTCAACTACACGAAGATCTTTTAATGCAAATGTGAAACTAGAATGCTAACTGTTCATTATTCTTATACCACAGAATACATAAGTAGTATTCGTATCATAGAGGAACAGGTTTTGAATATGAAAACTGTGAAGATCCTGATTACTGCTTCGAATTGTGTATGGAAGTGTAGACTGTTGAATTAGAGACTTTTGAAGCACTAAGAATCAGTGGCTTAAGGTTCGGAAAGACACGGGGATATCATTCCATTATGGATAAAAATTATTCAATAAAATCCCACAGTGTTATACAGTAATATTAACTGATGACCACGTTTTGAGCACGATTTATTACTTATCCAGCTTTCCGACTTCATTTACATAATTCCATATCTCTGGTATTTGCGTTGAGTCACTTCTATTGTATGTGTTGAGTGTAGACTCGATGAACCAGGATTCAGTAATCAATCTCTCTCGTTCTCCACCTACCTATATTACTTTTTAGAATTTTGACTCTATCCCACCCATCCGATTGTGTGGTTGTGTATTAATTAATGCAGTGCGATTGCTAAATTTTTTTCCTAAATTACTTATCTTCGAGGGATCAATCACTCTAACCTTAGCTAAACTTCTATGTTCTAATAATCTGACTACTCCCGATCTACTAGTTCGACCTATGTAGTTAAACTCACAGTCATTGCAAGGTATTTTGTAAGTTACATACATTATTTTGTTTAATTGGTTCATTGGAGTCTTTTAACCTACAGAGCTTGTCCTACCTGAGTGAGTTTGTAAGTTTAAATGCCACGCTGATTCCTGCTTGATTAAGAGTTTCAGATGTCCCCTGGTTATATGGTAAACGTGTAGACTCTTTAAATTTTTTCCTATTTTTGTTATCATCACTAGTTTCACTACTATTTTTATTTTTCTTGTGTTTTCCTTTTTTTGACTATCCTAATGAATTCTATTGGATAGCTATTTAAGACAAACGCTTCATCTCTCTGTTTCACTTCATCATTTAGGCTTTCTGATGTACCACTTAGTGTTCTATTCTTATATTAATGATACATATGATCCTCCGACCAGGAAGCTTATCAACATACGATTTTACCAAACTGGAGCATTAAGTGGCTGCTAAAGTGAAACATATCAGCAATAAGCAGAAGTATTCGAAACAAGAACGTGACTTTATGAAGTCAAGTTTTGGTTCTCAGGGAGTAGATCGATTGATTTCAAGCTAAATCATGAACTGATAGGTCGGTTAGAAGAACCAGTGAAAGTTAGGAATCACTGGATAACAGTTTCATCTAAGTATGAGACTCTTCAGCTGTACGAACCCATCACGTCTTCATCAGCTGAACTCAGGACCTTCAGGCTGGAAGGTGAGGATGGGATACAATTTTTACCAAAAAGATACAGGAGAACTTAACAGTCACTCCTTATCATACAAATGTCTGTAATCTATTTCAAATATTTACCATTCATATGCAGTTAACCACGAGCTTGAAGGTAACAACCACACCCAGTTAGAAACAACACCACCTCCACTCGGAACACAAGAGAATGGAAAAGAAACTAGACACATCATCAGTTATAACTTCGACGTGAGGTTACTTTAATGGAATGTACATTATAGAGCTCAGACATCAATAAATTCTCAACAGTACCTAAGCAAGTCGTCATTTCAGTGAAACGATGACGACGATGTGCTTACTATCCGGACTTGATAAATGAAGGAAAAAATCTCCAAGTTAGTAGTCTAAAGACTGACAGCTTGAATCCCACTGTGGCCATAATTGACACCCTAAAGTTATATTCCATGACATTCTGACTTTAGTCACGGAGAATATCTCTACACAAACTTATACCTAAAAGAGAATAAAAGTGAGGAAATCGAATATCAAGTGACAGTGAACGTAAAGAAAAAAGTCAGAGATATGATGCGATTCATATCAGTAACATCAAAGCGATTGACCTGGCACCCAGCTGTTTAATATACGAAAGTCAACTACCGCATGAAAAATTCCCATTCGAACATTAATAGACAGAAGTCCAGCACTTCAGCGAAGAGTCTCTTTTCGCTGGCGAATTCATTTTCATAGCTGTACAATCGCAAATATCTATGTGGTTGTTTTGTATGTGTGTGTACATTAAATTTGTCAAACGAAAATACAATTAGTAAGTTCAAATGAACTGGATGTTGATATAAGAGGATAGTAACAAAAGTGATGAGTTGTCACAAACCGTTGTCAACACTGGTCATTCCGTCTCAACAAACGTCTCCTTCAAAGTAATCTACAAAGTGAAGAACAACCTTCCAAAGACAGTACGATTCCGTCTTCTTTGCATCGCAGAAGCCCTAGCCATTCAGTTGGAGAAACCAGAACTGTGCATACAAAAGAAAATTATTCAACCACTTCTACTCCCATGGTAACAACTGTGTTGATTTGACTTAACTTTTCTTTGTTTGTTTGATTTGACTTAACTTTTGTTTGTATGCTTATTTTTCTACACAAAACCCTTGTGTAATTCCGTATATTTTGTTTCCCTGTACACCCTGAGTACAACTCTTTCATTAAACTATTCATTTTATCACGCAACTGTTCTTTAACAGTCGTTTGTGACAACTCATCACTTTTGTTACTACTACCCTCTTATATCAACATCCATTTCATCTGAACTTACTAATTGTATTTTCGTTTGACAAATTTAATGTACACACACATACAAAACAACCATATAGATATTTGCGATTGTACAGCTATGAAAATGAATTCGCCGGCGAAAAGAGACTCTTCGCTGAACTACTACTTGTCTTCTGCCTATTAAAGTCAAATACTGCATGAATTTTATTCTCCTTCTTAATAATGACAGAATTTTGGGAGCATCAGATACTATTAGATTTCAAGTCACACATAATGTTCCCACCTTATAAGCTTCAAACGTCAAAGCAGCATTTGTGTTCAGCGATTTGAATTTGAAACTAATATTATAAAGATTTCAATGATCGTCAAGTGTCAGTTTTTGGGATATGTTTGATTGCAAGTTATTTTATTGACCATTATTTATTGTTCCCTTGAGTTATAAGTGGAAAATAAGGACTCAAAGGGTACATCTTAACTTCACCATATTCTCTGTGGTCTTCTTTAGATGACCCCACAATCGTCCATATTCTCTCATCTCCTGCTAGTACGATCTCCTCCATGTCATCTTTGGACCGATACCCAACTCGTCATTCGGGTTCCACTCAAGCGATGGCGTGACCCTCGATGTCACACGACAGTCTACTAAGCGTTTTTCCTGTCCATCTCCATTTCTTTCGGAACATTTGTCCATCAATAGGTTCTTGGTTAGTTCGTTCCCATAGTTCCTTGTTGTGAATTCTTTCTGGTCAGTTGGCCATCTGATCTTCAGTATGGAACTAGAGAAGGGGGAATTTGTTGATAAAAGTCTGTAGTAGCCTGCTGAAAACGCTTTTTGTGATGCACGCGCCAAGTTTCTGATCCATATACAAGCACCGACTGATTAAATTGGTACTGAAAATCTTAATTTTGTGCTTTGAAGTTTCCGTATTGACTGGATTGATTTTCCTGAGTAGGTTCTGTACTTCCACGTTAACCATCCCTCTCTTTCCAGACGTGGGATCGGCCATAAAACTAGTGAGCTAGTAGACTAGACGATGACGGTTTTAAGCTAGTTTCCATCATAAACCTACATCAGTTAGGGAATCATTGACAGCCTAGTAATACTGGACGGGCATTACATCCACATTTTGTAAGCATCAATGACCCCACTAGGAAGTCCAACTCAAAACCCTCAGGTTATTAGATGAGCACATTAAATATAAATTAAAAAGTGAAAACCCACCTTTCCTGGAGATATAGCTAATTGTCTTATGCACAGGATTTCCAGCCTATGTGTCCAGAGTTCAAATCCCCTCTCCGCTTACTTCATTCTGAGTAACTGTGTAGTATTATCAGCTTCTAGCCTTGTACTGGATAGTTGAGTTTTAACTAACTAATTAACTCTAACTAATAACCCCATGGTAATACTAACCTATTGAATTAATGTTTAAGTGTCATTTTGTGTAAAAGAAAATTTATTTCATCTGTATGTTTAACTATTTTTTTTAATATTTAAAAGGGTCATTTGTTTTCTCAACTTATTATCATTATTTTATTTGTTTATAAGTTGTAAATAAATCAAGTCAAAAGCCTTTCAGTGTGATAGTTTGTGTGATATCGCAGATCTGCTTAGACGCCAGCTTTCTGGAAGAGAAATTGACAGTAGTTTCTACTTTAAGACACAAGTCCGCTTACATTTCCTTTTTTGTATTTAATTCGTTTTTTTTTAAGAAGTACTCATGCTCGTAGACTATTCGGCTCCTGGGAAGCGATCTGCCCAGATGGATGAATGGTTTACCAGCTTGTCTTCTAACTGGAAGTTCTTAGATCCAACCCTACTGGGTGCGAACTATTGATGAGTTCCAAGCTAGGACGAAATAACCGTCCAGGACTTCCTGCTGGTTTTCAATGGTTCTTTAACTGAGATCAATTCATGGTCAGACTTGAAATCCCTAAAAACTAACCCTTGAAAGCTTTCACATCGGCTATTAGACAAAGAGTTATTGCTTTCACTATCAACTGACAGTTTATGCTTCTAGTTAACTCATCTCTCAAGATGTCAGTCAGTTAACCGAACTAGAGACATTTCTGCCCCCTGAAAGAATCCGATCTCGTTTTCGTATTTATGTTGTGATTTCTGTGGATGCTACTTAATGTATTTTACGATTTTCATGTTAACACCTATTCTCATATGTCCGTGTGTGTGTGTGTGTACTTTTTCTTTTGGTCAATATAGATACTTCTTTACAGAACAAGCAACACAATTCTATCTGGCGTGTGTTGTTGAAGGATTGGATTATTTACACAGGAAAAATATTATCTATCGTGATTTGAAACCAGAAAATATAATGCTTGATACGCAAGGTTACTGTAAACTAGTAAGTGAACTCTGAATCTATACATTTATGATGAATTTGAAATAAGTTTTGTTTTGCAGATTTTGGATTTTGTAGCTGGTTTTTACCAGTTTCAATTTGTGGGAAGCACTGAAAAGTTGTCTCATCCTAGTTTAATACGCCTCAACAGTGTACACCCAAAACAAGACTGGGGATTGGACCCAAGGACTCCTAGATTACGTGGCGAGCCCACTAACCATTCAGCTACTAGTCTGAAGGAATCCAGTGAACCGTGAATTCTAACTTCTATCAATTCGCGACTTATTAATACTGCTTTATATCTGAAATAGAGGGCCACCAGAACTTTAGGACAGCCTTGCTGTAGCCAATAATCACTGGTAGATTGGTATTAGGATATTCATGGGTGTGCACTCATGAAGAGTCTCAAAGGAGGGCTAAACGGTTGTATGGTGCTCCTGGGTTTCCAATGATTCTTAAACTGGTGTCAGCACATGATTAAATCTACATTTTAATTAGTTTCTAACATCCAGAAAGGAATATTATAGTCAAGTCTTGTAGTGTGCATTCGCTTGCTTATGTTTCTTCCCTGTATATTGAAGCCACTAAATTGTAGTGTTTATTGATTTGGTGTTTGAACAATATGGTTTATACATATATATATGCACGTTACAGACTTTGAATGGTCGACAGGTTTCCCCCGTTACCAGAAGGTCGTGGGTTCAATCCCTCCTAGAGTAAGTGGGGCTGTGCCTCTAGAGGGCACAAAACTAGAACGAAATAGCTTGTTTAATGCACTGGTGGTTCAGTGGCAGAATTTTCCTCAGCTACGCAAGAGATCCATGTTCGACCGCTAACCGATGGATGCACTTTTGAACCTCACCTAGCCGATTGCAAGCCCGGAAAAACGGAAAGGTTGAAGAGTAACAACCCCATCTCTTAAAAACAATAAGACCATTACTGAAACTTCGAAGCTTGAAGACGCATGTATCACTCGGAACCCAAGAAATAAAGATATACATATATATACATCAATTTCACCGACTTTGAAAAGGCTTTCGATAGGGTTGACCTAGAAGTAATTTGGGAACTACTTCAAAACTATAGTGTGCAGTGCCCCAAATCTTTATCAACCTGATTCAACGGCTATATGATAATGCCGCGTATCAGGTGATCCACAATGGAAAACTCAGCGAGGCGTTTGAAGTGAATATAGGAGTAAGACAAGTTTGCCTACTATCACCCATGATGATATTCCTAATTGTGGTGGACTGGATCATGCCAAAGACTATGGGGAGCGAGTAGATCTCGTATTTCCACAAGCAAGAACCACCAAGTGTGCAGAAGAGGCTGGCAGAAAAGACAGGATTTCTAGTGAGAACAGAGGAAAGATGGAGGTGATGCAGACAACCAACCAACAACAGCAAGCACCAACCACTATCAATGGAAGAAATTTGAAAAGGTTCACTTCCTTCACTTATCGAAGAAGCATCATCTCAACTACAGATGTAACGGATAAAGAAGTCAAAACCAGAATCTGAAAGACAAGGAGGACATTCATCACACTGAAATCAGTTTGGAAATTGTCTGCACCCCGCAGCATAAAGAACAAGATTCGGATTTTCAGCATAAATGTTAAGTCAGTCAGTTCTATATGCATCATAAACTTGGCGCATCACGATAAGCATTTCTGAGAGGCTAATGAAGACTTTTGTCAACATCTGCCCCCTTCGCTAGCCCCATACTGAACATCAGATGGCCAGCCAGGAGAAATTGGCATCAAGGAACTATGGGAACGAACCAGTTAAGAGATTACTGCTCAACAAATCTGCAGAAGAAAGTGCAGGTGGATAGGACACGCAATGAAGAGACTATCGGATGACATAGCACGCACGGCAGTCCTATGTTCGAGTGGAAGGCGAATGGGGATCGATGGGTTGGACAGAGTTCCATGGGTGACATGGAGGAGATAGTACTTGGAATAGATGAAAGCTTATTGGCAGTTGTGTGGCCAGCTGAAGAGGATGGCAGAGAATAGGACAGAGTGAACATGTCCTGTTGAAGCCCTACGTTCTACTTGGAGCCGAAGGGAACAATAATAATATTGATAATAATAATAATAATACAGACATTCAGTCGCTCAACAACAAGATGTTAATAGAGCAGATAATCGTTTCAAATGACTGTTAAACTGAATTTTCAGATTTTTGGTAGGAATACAATCATAAGTAATTACTGTCATATTTACTCGAGATTACGAATAAATAACCTTAATTTAAGTTGCCTACAAATCAGCTACATGTAAACCCTTTGCTGAGATGATCATCATAGGAAGAATGTTTATCATACGTGCCATTACTTGCAAATCAACACTTGTAACATATTAGTGAATATATTGCCTTTGTTATTAAGGCTTTTATTAACAATTATAACTATTACTCGATAATCACATATGTTCAGGGAAAATTCCCATTGGGACATATAGAAAATCAAAACAAGTGATTCAGCAAAGAGACTCTTTTCAACGAATTTATTATCAAGCTCTACAATCGTATATATATATGGTTTTTAAAATAATCATATCCACTGAAGGAATTGGACCATAGGTGTGAATAGGTAAAATAATAACAGTATGAAAGGCAGTTCAAATGTTTCGCTTTGTTGATGACTTTTAAGGTGGAGGCTGTAGAGATAGGGTGATCATTATCGACTAGATGCTGGGTGATCGCGCTTTTCATTGCTCCACTTCTTCCTCTTTGTAACCAAGCAAGATAGTGTTCTTGCACTCTCTTGGACAAAACTCGAGTCGAACGACTGATATACTTAGCTCCACATGAGAAAGTGAACTGATAAACGCACATATAGTTGGTCAGCTGCAGGATCTTATCCTTCACATACGTGTATACATGCACTTGACGATGCGCTGCACCTATAAAATATTTGTTAGTGGTGATGCCACCGTGATATGGGTCGTGAGAATAGTACACACCCATACTACCACCTAACTAAACCTATAAGAAGGTATCAGTTTCTTCTAAGTTTCAAATTTTATTTGCTGCAATGTTGCCACTTCCAACCATCCAACATAGTTTACATTATATGCATTTTTAATTTAGCTATTCAACTGTTGTATGGAAAAACGAGCTTTTACAGTTGGTAGAAAATGGGATACTAAAGGTTTTTAAGCTTATACTCGGCTAATCACCTCCATTGGGAGTGGTGTTTACGCTGTCTGTTTCGTCTTAGATAGGTTAATAGAATCTATTCTGTCATCATTAGGATTTAAACAGACTGTATGTTTTGATTTTTTTTCTTCTGTATTATATGTATAGACTGATCTTGGATTTGCTAAACACTTACCATATGGAGCTAAAACATGGACATTCTGTGGGACACCAGAATACATGGCACCAGAAGTTATACTGAATAAAGGACACGATTCTGCTGTAGACCATTGGTCATTAGGAGTGTTATTGTTTGAATTATTGACAGGGCTGTAAGTATTAATAACACAAAATTATCATTATTATTATTATTACTATTAACGTATGATTACTGTTGTTGTTAGGATAACTTACTTTACTAAGAGTCTGCAAAGATTTGTTACTTAGAATTATTCAAATAAATAACTCATTCGTGCTTAAAATGTAGGACCTAAATGTGTTGTATTATTGCGTAATACTTGACGAATCCCCCCCCCCTCCGAAACTAATGTACACTGGTACCGGCTTTATCAGTAGCTTACTTCACTTATAAAGTACTCAAATTGAAGCACAAAGACAATAAATTAATCCTTTCAATAGAGATATGTTTAATTTGGTGGATGGTGACTAGCAGTAGAATAAAGGATGCGTATTTCGTCCTATTTGGGACTTGTCACCTGGATGCATCTGTATTCTCCAGTGAGTCAGTGATAGTGTTCCCATTAAGGCTTGAACTGCATTACCCGTTGTTTCGAACACCTAAGTGTTATCCACCAGACGACTTGGGCCACAATAGCCACCTCTTTTGCAACGGGTGTCAGTTAATTACTGACTTTTCATTCAGTTTTGACTTTCCGTTTAATTGATTGGTGGAATAAAGATTAATTTTCAAGTATTGGTTTTTGTTGGGATTCTTGTTTGATTGGTTGGAGGATTTCATCATGAGCTGACATCAGTTAGAGAACCACTGGAAAACCTGGGAGTACTAGACAGCTGTTTCATCCTTGTTTGGGACTCTTCTGCAGTACTCACCCACCGGGATTCGAGCTCAGGGCCTTCTGGTTACAAGGCTAGCGAGTTTGTAGACCATTACGCCACTGGGACCTGATCCCATGGCTAACCCATGAATTCTAACTTCTGCCAATTCATGACATAGTGCGACCACTTGGTAATGTCTTCTTCGATGAGTTACTGCCCCCACCCCTTAGACCTGCTGTACCCTACTGGTCACGGCTTCCCACTAGAACCCCAGGTTAACTGCCTGAATAGGGCTAGTCACTAGTGAGCATTAGATTAATTTTCAAGTAATGGTTTTGTAGGGATTTTGTTTGATTGCATGGAGGATTTCATCATGAGCTGACATCAGTTAGAGAACCATTGGAAAACCTGGGAATCAGAATTCAGGGACCATCGGATCGGGTCCCAGTGGCTCAATGGTCTACGAGCTCACCTTGTAACCAGAAGGTCCTGGGTTCGAACCCGGGTGGGTGCGTACTGTGAGGAGTCCCAAAGTAGGACGAAACGGCTGGCCAGTACTCCCAGGTTTTCCAGTGGTTCTCTAACTGATGTCAGCTCATGATGAAATCCTCCAACCAATCGAATAAAGAATAAATTTGACTTTTCAGAAAAGGTTTAGCAACTTATTTGATTGATAATGACTAAACTATGGCTTCTTCTGAGACACTTCGAATTAACTGACACAAAGACAGCGTCAAATGACATCGCAGCCTACACACTAGAGACATGCTAGTCAGGACAAAAGTTAAAATAACTTTAGTATCCCTGAGTGGACTTAGAAGTTTACTTAGCCAATACTTAGTTATTTCATTGTAGTCTATGTTTTCTAGCCCTGGTTACATTACACAACATTAACAGTTAATTTTCAGACGAATCGGGCCAAGTTACAGAATAGTAACCACTATCAATCTTCAGAATTACTTTGAGGTAGCCGGTCATGTGACTACTATTCATGAAAACTGTGTAAATTATACTTTTAAAATTTGTTGGTGATATGGTTTGACAATTAGTTTTACATTTGGGTTTAATATTATACGCTATGGCTAGGAGTTGGATTAAAGA
The DNA here is from genome assembly GCA_944472155.2 of Trichobilharzia szidati. NCBI lineage: Eukaryota > Metazoa > Platyhelminthes > Trematoda > Strigeidida > Schistosomatidae > Trichobilharzia > Trichobilharzia szidati. The sequence continues at coordinate 41,811,465 of OX235276.1, read as the reverse complement.
TAGATTTAGGTTAGAATTAGGGGGTTAGGTTAATACAGAATTGTCCCATTTAGCAGTTTAAGCATTTAAATTTACAATTTAGCAGTACAAACATAAGATCAGAGGAAATATTAAAAAGATGGTTGCAGTGAAGAGAATTTTGTTCTCGATGAAGTCCTCAACTAGGCTTTACATTCGTGTATTTATAGTAAATGGGTAAGAAAGCTCCAGAACTAATTGCAGTCAAGGGTCAAACTAATAAAATTACAAAATGTAATGCAGAGAAAGATCATATAAAACATGGTGACGTCATAATTACCGAGAAACTCGTCTTTTTGTGCAGTTAGGGATTAAAAACATAATAACAATAAAAAGTCAGGATGATTAGATAAGAAAGTTATTAGGATCACCATTATTAATAAGGCAGACTTTCCATGATGGCAGTGATAGAAGCAACGGTTGGACGTTTTCCTTTTGAAAATATAGTGTGGCCTTGAAATTTTGGATCACCAGTACCTCATCTATGCACAGATGCCTTGATTTCACTTCCCTTTGAGCGGTCAGATCGGATCTTTTACAAGTCTTTGAAGGTACTTTCAAGTGGAGCTGGATGTCGTGAATTTACCAGATCTTTTGTTACCGAACTATGTACACATCTGCGTTCTGTCTTTGATATCCAGCCAGTTTGGATAGTGTTCCCTAGCGCGTTTTACAAGTGGACTCATGGTGAAGCCAGTGAACTCAACTCCACAAGAGCAAGTGAACTGCTTCATGAACGCTGAATTGAGTCAATGCGACAGCTTGTCTTTTACATGCTGGTTGAATAGTTTCTTGCAAGAAAGCGTCACTTGTAGAATGGTGGAGAAGTATGTTTTATTGAGAGAGTTCGAAAGCTTTAGCATCGCTTTTAAATTAGAGATTAAGTACAAGCATCGTTTTGGAGATGACTTGAACCTGTTCAGAAGTTTTCTTTGGTTTTAAATTCTTGTCTATAAATCCAGGTGGGGAACAATTTTCTGTCAAGGCTTCTTGGAGATTTTGTGATTATCTGTCAATTGATTTCCAGACCCTCGAGGAAAGAGAATATACGACGTTTATCTTTCTGCTTAGTGGAAAACAACTCCGAAAAATGATAAACTACACAGTAGCAAACTTTCTATTTGCATGCACTAATGGTTGATGTGCCTATTATCGAACTACTTATGTACACTAGTCAGTAGTATACAGCGTCATACATCTAAAATCGTAAATATGTTTGAATTCGATGGTAGGAAAGTATTAGAACGTCAAGGTATTACTTTTGCATTTCATACCAGAATGGATGAATAGCTCAAAAAGGTTCACTTTCAATCTACTTTGGAAGAAAGTAAAACAAAAATCGTTTTCAAAGAGTTGATCACGGATTGATATCAGTTAGAGGACCATTGAAAACCAGCACTGGAGTACTGGACAGCTGTTTCATCCCCCTAGTTTGGGAATCATCGACAGTACGCGCCCACCAACACGGTTCGAACCCAGGACCTTCAGGTTACAAGTCAAGCTAGCTCGTATACCATTCAGCTACTGGTACCCAACTCAATGGTCAACCAATGAATTCTAACTCCTACCAATTCGTGATTTTTAGCGCGACCACCAACCAATGTCGTCGGTGGGACATCCAACCTCACACTTGACATTTGCATAGACCTCAGTGGTCACGACTTCTCACTAGAACTCCAGGAAACTCCCTCCTGTAGGAAGTCACTAGCGAGCAGCAGATTAATTTTCTATGATTGGTTTGTAAGGATTACATTTGTTTTTACCTGTTGATCACGGATTGATATCAGTTAGAGGACCATTGAAAACCATCAGGGAGTACTGGACAGCTGTTTCATCCCCCTAGTTTGGGAATCATCGGCAGTACGCACCCAGCGGTTCTCTAACTGATATCAATCCGTGATCAACTCGTAAAAACAAATTTAGTCCTTACAAACCAATCATAGAAAATTTCTAAGAGTTTAATCAATAATTTTCTCCTAATTTTTTCTTCTCTCCAGGCCACCATTTGAGTCACCAGACACAATGCGTACATATGGAATTATATTGAAAGGGATAGATGCTGTTAAATTTCCTACAAGAATGTCTAAAAATGCCCAGTGTTTAGTGAAAAAACTATGTCGGTAAGTTTTTTTTTTTGGGGGACATGAGTACATTCAAACAACTCATTTTGATTTGTAGTAAATACAGACTTGTTGTTGAGCTCATTTTCTCGATTTTCATTCATCGTGTTAAGCATGTCACTTATTATCATTTGAGTATATTGTATTCTCAAAATAAACTGAGGTGAATTTTCATCTCAGACTACGTAAATTAGAAATTACAAATTTGATGGTTATGATATGAACAAACTGAAATCTACCAATGAGAGAATGTTATTATTATTATTATTATTGTTCCCTTGGGTTCCTAGTGGAACATAGGGCTTCAACTGCACGTCTCCACTTGCTTCTGTCTTCGGCTGTACTTTTCACTTGCGTCCATGTTATTCCATACTGTTTCAACTCCTCTTCACATGATCTCCTCCATATCACCCTTGGACGTCCCACTCGCCGCTTCCCTTTCGGGTTCCACTCGAGCACTGGCCTGACGCGCGATGTCACCCAACGGCCTCCTCAGCGAGTGTCCAATCCATCTCCACTTCCTCCTGCATATTTGTTGGGCGATTGGTTCCTGTTTCGTTTGTTCCCATAGTTTCTTGTTTGTGATTCATTCCGGCCACCTAATCTTCAGTATGGAGCGAAGACAGTTTTTGACAAAGGTCTGCAACAGGCTGTTGAAAATATTCTTGGTGACCCGCCAAGTTTCTGATCCGTAAAGCAAAATTGACTTGACGTTTGTATTGAAAATCCGAATTTTGTTGTTGATGCAAGCTGAGTGACGAAGATTTCCAGATTGGTTTCAGGTTGATGAACGTGTTTCTCGCCTTCCAGATTCTCGATTTGACATCCTCGTCCGTTCCTGCTGTTTTTGAGACAATGCTCCCTAGATAAGTGAAGTGAATGGCTAAACCTCTTTCAAATTCCCCCTGTTGATGGTGATTGGCGCTGGATGTTGCTGCTGCTGCTGTTGTTGGTTGGTTATTTTCATAACCTCCGTCTTGTCTATGTTCACCTGGAGTCCTGTCTTCTCTTGCTGCTTCTTCGACCAGTTTGTCGGTTTTCGCTTGTAAGTCTTCGATTTTGTGTGACATCAAACATAATTCATCCACGCGCGAAACTCAGGTCTTCTAGGTTCTTCACGTCGGTCCAGGATATCCCTGTCTTCTCGTTTCCCACTTTCTGACGCATAATCCAGTCCACCACAATTAGGAATATCATTGGTGATAACAAGCACCCTTGTCTGACTCCTGTGTTTACTCCAAACGCTTCGCTGAGTTTTCCGTTGTGGATCACTTGACATGTGCCATTGTCGTACAGCTGTTGAATAAGGTTGATGAAAAAATTCTATTTGTAATATCTCAGCGATATTGAAATGAGTAATTCCAACGTTTCGTTATGTTAATTTTGATTAATTTCCCTGAAGAAGTTCGGACCAGATTGCCGAATGAAACGTTGGAATTACTCATTTCAATATCGCTGAGATATTACAAATATAATTTTTTACAAATGTCTACTTCTCACTCGGCGCCCAAATATTTAAGAACTATTCGGTCAAATCTTGACGACAGTTCATTTGAAGGTTGATGAATATTTGGGGTACGCCGTAGTACTTGCGTAGTTTCCAAATTACTTCGCGGTCAACGCTGTCGAAGGCCTTTTCAAAGTCTATAAAGTTGAGGTAGAGATTTGATCGCCATTCCATGCTTTGTTCGATGATAATGCGTAGAGTTGCAATTTGGTCAGAACATGATTTGCCTTTCCTGAATCCAGCTTGTTCTGGTCGGAGTTCTGTATCCAATGCGTCCTTTATTCTCTCCAGGATGATGCGACTCAGGATTTCACTTGGCGTCGACAGGAGCATGATTCCTCGCCAGTTCTTGCAGAGTCCTAGGTCGCCCTTCTTTGGTAGTTTGACTAGGTAACCTTTCCTCCAGTCAGTAGGCACCTTTCCGTCTTTCCATATCTTTTGCAATAATGGAGTCAGCATATCTGCCGTCGTTTCTGGGTCCGCTTTCAGTGCTTCAGTGGTATTCCATCTGGTCCAGCTGCTTTTCCAGCTTTCAGAAGCTTGATTGCATTCATGACTTCAGTTTTCGTTGGAGGATTGGTGTCAATTTGCAGTTGTGTACGTGCTGTTGTTGGTATTTCTGGACGGGTTGTAGGTGGTGGTCGGTTCAAGAGTCCTTTGAAGTGGTCCGCCCATTGTTTAATCTGTCTTTCTTCTTTGGTAATTGGGTTCCCTTGGCTGTCTTTTATAGGTTTCACTTGTGTTGATCTCTTCCCGGATAGAGACTTGGTTATCTGATATAGTGTCCTCAGGTCCCTTTTGCCTGCTGCCTTCTCAGCTTCAGTAGCCAGGTTGTCGTAGAATTGTCTTTTGTCCTTCCTAGCACTCTTCTTCACTTCTTTGCCCAGTGCTGTGTAAGTTGAGCTCAGCGTCTCTTTCTCTTGTCCATCTTTGCATTGAATCATTTTCTCTTTCACAATTCTCCTCTCCTCTATTAGCTTCCAAGTGTCCGTTGAGAACCATTCCTTGTCTTGTCTCTTCTTTCTTCCTAAGACCGTTGAACACGTTTCGTTGAAAATCACCTTCAGAGAGTTCCAATGGTCTTCCACGGATGATTCCTCAGTGGTGCCACGTAGTGTTTCCTGCTTTGCTCTGACAGTTGCAGTGAAAATGTCCTGTGTGATTGTGTCCTTTAGTTTTTGCGTGTTGAACTTGCATTGTGGCCTATTTCCAGGTATCCTCGAGGCTTTTAGCTTCAGCTTGAAAGTCCCTTGTGCTAGATAGTTGTCTGAACCCACATCTGCTCCTCTCCTCGATCTTGTGTCCAGTAGGCTCCGTCTCCACTTCCTTGAGATTGAAATGAAGTCTATCTGGTTTTTGGTGTGTCCATCTGGTGAAATCCATGTTGCCTTGTGTATTTCCCTGTGTTTGAACACACTGCCACCAGTCACCAAATCATTGAAGGCGCAGAAGTCTGAGAAGAGTTCGCCACTTTCGTTCATTTCACCGAGGGCCTCACGACCCATGGTGAGTTCTCTTCCTGTATTGTCTCCTCCCAGTTTCGCATTCATGTCGCCCATCAGGATTTTGATATCGCTCTTTGGGACGTTGTCCATTACTGTTTGTAGTTGACTGTAGAAATCCTCCTTCTTCTCATGTTCTGAGGCGTTTGTAGGCGCGTAGCACTGAATGATTGTAACCCTCTTTCCTTTTGAGTTGAACCTGGCTGTCATTATCCTGGAGGAGATTGGTTCCCACTGCATGAGAGCTTTAGCCGCTGTTGGTGACATCATGATGGCTACTCCCTCGGTGTGCTCGTGATTGTCCTCTGGGTGACCGGAGTAGATTATTGTCTCTCCAGTTGATAGTTGGCTCCTTCCACATCCGTTCCATCTGCTCTCGCAGATTCCCAACACTTCTATTTTATATCTCCTCATTTCTGCGGCTACCTGAGCAGCCTTCCCAGCTTCGTACATTGTACGAACATTCCACGTCCCCATCCTTATTTTTGCTTTCATCGAAAGAAGGCACATCGGCTGACTGGCTTCCCGAAGGCTTTCACCAGCCTGCGTCATTTCACTTCCCCGATTCCAGCGAAAAATAAGGTCACTATTTGTAATTTTAGAGTTTTGAATATATTTGTGCGTTGAAGTTTTAGTAGCAATTTGGTTAAGTTTTGGGGGTGGAGTTGCTAGCACCACGCCCCAACCCTCCCTCTTTATCCGGGCTTGGGACCGGCTAGAATACTAGTGACCTAGTAATCTAGGCGAGGTTAATGAGAGAATGTGTGAGTGGTCTAAACTAGACTGTTAGCATAACGCCTACGCACTGGTAAACAGCTTACTCATTCGCTGATTGGCAGATGTCAGCTTGATGATATTAGGGCCAATCAGCTGATTATATTCTTTATCAACTGCCTGTATTATCAGTTCATCCATGTAGCTAGTCGACCAGCTTCCACCGTGTTTTGAAATGACTCTCTGAGTTGAAATAAACTGACTATAATTTTGATGAACTTACCTATAAATGAGCAAAACAACCTTCCTTCATTTAGGTCATCATGACCTATTTTGTTATATCTCTTAATCTAATATAATTTAACTTCTGTTGGGTTTTATTTCGGGTGAGACTAGAGGCTATAGCATGATGTTTTCACGCATAATATAGCAAACGCTTAAACAAATATTCTAGCTGTACAAAAAAGTTGTTATAGCACCTTTAAGACAGCCAAACGCAACATTCGATATGACCACGTCATTCCTCTAGATACGAAATATAAAATCAACTACCTGTGGATATTCAAGTCGTAAGTGACTTCCTCCATTCTACCTTTCCCTAGTGCTACTAAGCCAAGGGCCTATTAGATCACTTTTCTGTAGATGGCATATGATAGACGTTAAGGCGTGGAATAATATTTTAAAATGGCTATCTATCTAAATTTATAGATTTTCATGAAGAATTGATTGAAAACAAGTTTCAAGATTTAGATTTTGACATTTCAATGACATATGGAGACTTTATTACTGAATAAATAGTTCGGCAGGAGTAACTACTAACATACTAGAGATTGGATATCCTATAGTGAGCATAATTTCCATGAGATTTAAGATATGACGTAGCAAATAATCTCAAAATGACATAGAATAAAGATCAATATTCCTACATCGATTGGCTAGATACTTCATTTTCCACCAGTGTAAAAGTTACGTTTCATATAATGGGTATGGTTCACATTCTTTCTGTATCATATATCCTATTTATTCAAATAATTTTTTTTCTAGTGAAAATCCAACTGAACGATATGGTGTAGGAAAAGGTGGACTACGTGAAATTGAGAAACATGTTTGGTTTGAAGGTTTTGATTGGGTTGGATTACGTAAACGTGCACTGAAAGCTCCTCATGAAAGACAGGTAATCTGATTATTTAATGCAGTAAATTATCCTGATAAATAAATCATTTTTGAAATGACACAGAGAGTTTAAGTCAGTTCTAAATCACTTATTGGAAGACCATTGGAAACTAGGGCAAAGTTCAACAATAGCGTCCCAGGAGTGAGAACGCTCCAATGACCTTGAAGGCATGCTAGTCATTGCCTAACGCCACCTGTCATTACCATAGATAAAATATCAATGCTCTTCACCAACTAAGGGGCGAATTTCACCCAGATCAAGTTTTTATATACTGTCTAGCTAATGTGTTAATAGCTCGTTACGGTTAGGATTAAGGTTAAGGTAAGTATTGGAGTTAGATTTAGGGTCAGTGTTGTAAATAGGGTATTACGATTAGAGATGGATTTAGAGTTGATGTCATTTATTTTAATTAAGCGAAAACCGACAAACTGGTCGAAGAAGCAGCAAAGACAGGACTCCAGGTGAACATAGACAAGACGGAGGTTATATAAATAACTAACCAACGACAACAACAGCAATATCCAGCACCGATCACCATCAACGGGAGGGATTTGAAAGAGGTTACTTCATTCACTTATCTAGGGAGCATTGTCTCAACTACAGGAGGAACGGACGAGGATGTCAAATCGAGAATCGGGAAGGCGAGAAACACATTCATCAACCTGAAACCAATCTGGAAATCTTCATCACTCAGCCTGCTGCATCAACAACAAAATTCGGATTTTCAATACAAACGTCAAGTCAGTCAGTTCTTCTATACGGATCAGAAACTTGGTGGTTCACAAAGAATATTTCCAACAGCCTGTTGCAGACATTTATCAACAGCTGTCTTCGTTCTATACTGAAGATCAGATGGCCGGAAAGAATCACCAACAAGAAACTATGGGAACAAACAAAACAAAACAAGAACCAATCGCTCAACAAATATGCAGGAGAGAGTGGAGATGGATTGGACACTCGCTGAGGAGGCCTCTGGGTGACATCGCGCGTCAGGCCAATGCTCGAGTGGAATCCGAAAGGGAAGCGGCGAGTGGGATGTCTAAGGGTGACATGGAGGAGATCATGTGAAGAAGAGTTGAAACAGTATGGATTAACATGGATGCAAGTGAAAAGTACAGCAGAAGACAGAAGCAAGTGGAAACCTGCAGTTGAAGCCCTATGTTCCACTAAGAACCCAAGGGAACAATAAAATAATTTTAATTAGTTTCCTTATCCACATCTTTGGATAAGTAGTCGTCGATCCACTTACTGGAAACCATAGTTATTCAACCAAAGGGCTTTGGGGAAGACTACACAACAGGATAACAGAGATCAACGATTCACAAAAATAGCTCATCTTCAGTCACCTCGGTGAATACATGTACAGAAACTAGTGTAACTCAGCAACTGATACTCCTCATTACAACTGGGACGTATTTTTAAGCCATGTCAGAGAAAGATAGCATGTGTTAGTGTGCTTTCATGCATTTTCTTGTAAATATACGTCATTTTTATTATTGGTCGGCTCTAGGTCACTCGTGGGTTTGCATCCTTTGGGACGCTATTGTTGAACTTTACCGAAGACTGAATACAACTGAAACAGCGACTGTGACAACGTTCGAATATTAGGCAGTTGAAATACCAAGAACGCCAGAGAGTTTTTGAAGGCTTGGTATTCCAGTGTTACGGCAATTAACAAGCATACTGACATAGATTATATTCACCAATCAGTAAGAGGAAAATCTAACTCACAAAAAGTCAAACTTCAGGGGTCAAGGAAACAATCATTACCAATACAAGTAGACTATAGGGTGTGAAAATAGACAGAAGTAACCAGTCAGGTTCAAAGTCACCAGAAGAGATGACTAATAAACTTGTGGAGAAATTTAAAGACTAACTTCGAATTGAAGTATGCTCTGAAGATGTGTGTTAAGGCAATTAAGGCTTCACAAGTAAGCCATCCAGTTCATAGAACACAACGACATCAAAATCATCCACCTGAGCCACAAATCTTCTCCATTATAGCTGCCCTTATTGATAATCAATTATAATCCTTTGAAATTCTATAGATAGTCTTAACTGCTAAAATTTATTAATGCAGATTAATCCGATAGAGATTGAATTTAATACAAAGGTAGTGAATAAAGTTTTACATATTCGCCTCATAGTGGTGAACTACTACTGATTCAACAGCTTAAATAAAAACCTGGTCTGGAATTGGAATCTGAACCAACGGATCTATAGCCGGACTTCCAACCAGCTCACCTGTGCGGCTCAACTGTAACCAGTTCATAATTTCACGAGTAGTGAAAGGATGTATGATAATAAAAGGACAGTTAGTTCATTCATACGACAACAGGGCATAAGTTTTGTATGCAGGTGAGTTAGAATTCCTAAATCACTATTAGTTCAAAAGTAAAGTGCTTACCTTGTAGCCTAAATGTCATTGGTAAAATTCCTTCCTACTTTTGAAGAGTTTTAAACTAGGAAGAAACAGTTTTCGAGTGCTCTTTAATTTTCACTGGTACTCTAAAACTGATTTCTGCATGGGATGAAACACCTGCAATCAGTAGTGTACTCAAGTTTCACTAAGAATACAAAAAAATACTAAGACAGAATTATGCCGTTTTGACAAGCACCACCACCAGAGGCTTAATCGATCAATGAGATCGTTTTGTGCCCGGCAGGTTTGGGTTCGAGCCCCAGTGGGTGTGTACTGATGAAGAGTCCCAAACTGGGACGAAACCAATCAAATCCCTGCCAACCAAAGCTTGAATAAGATAAATGATTGGCTTGTAACAATGAAATGAATGTTTTTGTTTGTTTGCTTTTTCAGATCACATTATTACTTAGTTCACTCAGATTTTTGACAGTATTCTTTCATTTTTTTAATCTTCTTTTGTATTATCACAAAGGTATTATCACAAAGTGATCTACGACATTTTGATACATATCCGGAAGACAGTGAAGAGCCTGAAGATGAAACATCTGGTTGGGATGAACTCTTCTAGTTGACAGTTAGTTATTCAGTCAAACCAGTTCAATGAAAATTCAGATAAACTATAATGTATTGTGTTCGTGTCTTATTTCCTCAGCTCGTCTTGAGTTATAAACTTCATACACCCACATATATATAACACTTATGTGTACTACATTACCCGAATTGTATTTTTATACTGTCAAGACAAAGGTATGCTAAAGTTTGTCAAGGAATCGTGGAATTCACATTATGCGCTATTAAACAGTTGAATAAATATGAATATATATTAAATTTTACAGCATTAGTTTGTTTTCTTTCAAGGGAGGTTATTGAACTAGAAACTAGTTATATTAATATATTAGTTTGTTTATTAGATGTATCACACAGTGAAGAAACAGTATTATTTACTGGATGACACAGTCTCGAACAAAATTTATGATTGTTCATAATCATATCAATTATAATCACACGACTTGGAAACTTGAGTTTTATAGTTTTCTTTGTTCTCTCCTATTCGTCGTCCTAGGGGTATTAGAATTCTCCATATGTCCGAGTGGACAGGTGTTGAATCATTCCTATTACACGTATTTGCAGTTGATTCGATAAATAAAGCTTCCGTTATCAATCTCTTCCTCCACCCTGCTGTTACATTAGATTTTAAAACTGTCATGTGATCCCATCCCATTGTATGATTGTGTATAATTGCATGTAGTGAGTGGTATAGCTGGACTATTCTCTGGATTTCTCATCTTATTTGGGTTAGCTAATCTAGATTTCGCTGCTAGGGTTTTGTGCTTGGCTAGTCTGACTGCCTCTGTTCTGCTAACAAAGAAAACTATAAAAGCTAATTATGTTTAATTACTGCATAATTGGTCCTGACAATCAGCCGTGGTATTAACGTCTGCAATTTGTCTCATTTTTGTAGTATGTGAAAATAATTTATTTTTAGTCTTTAGAGGATGAAGGTTGTCGATCAGTACTCAAGAAATGTCTATATGCTGATGAAAGTATATGTCCTATAGCCTTTAATGCACTTGTCTTGCGCATAACCAGAAAACTGTTAGAAGCCAAACTAGAACAATAAACTAATCGTCCAAAATACGAAACCTATTCCAGAGTCAGAAATGTCTGATTGATATAAGGATAAAACTTGGGTACTGAGGTAGAGTATAACTACATTATGGATAAGAGTTTATTTTGATAAATCACACAGTGATGTTATACAGTAATATTAACTGATGACCGCGTTTCGAGCACAAATTATTGCCGCTCATAATCATATCAAGTCAGTCACTCACACAAATTTTTACTTCATTTATATACATGAGTGAAATTGATGATTAGACATTTGAATAAAATTCAATATAAGATAATGTACATACATACATCATAACATTGTAACAAGTTACTTATTTTGACTAATAATAATAATAATCTACTTTATTCCAAAAACAGTACTTATAATACAGAATGAAATTCTCAGCATTTGTCACAATATTGCATCTGTTTTAGTCAAAATATAAATAAAATTAAAAATTAAAACAAAATTAATCGGAGGAATTTGTCCACATTTACGACATAAAGTCAAAAATATTCGAAGTACGAATTGAGATTATTAAATATAATAATAATGATAATAATAATAATAATAATAATAATAATAATAATAATTACAGTGAGTTTGTTTCAAACACTATTGTCGATTCACTTTGGAAACTTTAGCATGTTATAGACTATTGGATCTAATGTTCTGTTGATATAGTATAGAGAGGGGAAATACAAAATTAACAGTTATAACAGCTTACATTATGTCTACACTTATGAAAAAATAAACAAAACAAAAAAATTGAAAGGATTATAAATAAAAGAAATACAATAACAATAAAGTTTGATGCTTTAGGGGTGGAGGAAATGGTTTTTTAGTAGTGCAAAGAAGGTTAGTTAGTTCATGTCTGACACTAATTTCATTACATAAAGTACGTGCTAAATATGGTATAGTGGAATTTTTATACTTAGACGTACTTTCATAAATTCTTCTGAAAAGATTTCTTGTTTTACCTGAGGAGACACAAGGCTGGAGCTGCGGGTAGAGTGGGTGCTCAGAGTGTGACAAAATTCCTTTAGCGAATTTGTTGCATGACATCAAGTGCCTATCAGTGACAATGTCAACGATATGGCCCAATGAGATACCACTCGCCCTACTGACCGACAGTCTTCAGAGTTCTACGAAGTACGACATAGTCTTTTTTAAGCAATCCAGAAAAGAATAAGGGTGAACAGTAAAGAAGAATAGGTAAAATACACGAGTTGATAAACTGTAAGAGGAATGGCTGAGTTATGCCTGAGTGCCTTAACTTCTTAATGTAAAAAGTCAAACGAAGTATTCTTTTAGAAATCGCTAAGACATGGGAAGACCAGGAGAAGTCAGAAGAGAGAATTAATCCAAGATACTTAACTTCAGACTTGGTTTCTATAACATCAATATTTGCAATTTTGCAAGGGTCATAGGAACCAACGGCTTCATTTAATATTCGTTTACATCGGAAACTGAAATTAACAGTCTGACATTTGGAAGGATTAAGTTTAAGGCCGTTAGACGAAGACCATTTGCTAATTCTTGATAGAAAGTTGTTTATCTTAGTGCAATCAAGCTGGGAGTTAACAGACATTGAAATAGTTAGATCGTCGGCATACTTTGTTAAGTACGCCGACGATCTAACAGTCGTTTTATTTCCCATCTGATTGTAAATGATCAATAACACTCATATTATTATTCCTGTATGTACATTATCCTACATTGATTTTATTCAAATCTAATCAATTGCACTCATGTATGCAAATGAAGCAAGAAAGTTGTGTGAGTAGTGTCTTGATATGATTATGAGCAGCAGTAATTTTTGCTCGAAACGTGGTCATCAGTTAATATAACACTGTGTGATATATCAAAATAAACTCAGAAATGTCTGCTTAGATAACGAAGCGCATGCATACATACACGAACAACAGGACGTAACACAACGGGATACCAAATGACACCTATGCTTGATCGTTTACCTTCAGCTTAACACTAGTCGAGTTAAACAGTACAGGTCATCCATCATCTAATGTTTAATGATGAAAGTTGTTGACTGATGATTTTGGTGAATTATTTATGAAAACAAAACACGTAGATCAACGAAGAGTCTCTTTTCGCCGGTGAATTCATTTTCTTAGCTGTACAATCGCAAATATATATACGGGTTATTTTGTATGTATGTGTACATTAAGTTTGTCAAACAAAAATGCAATTGGTTATGGTTATTTCAACTAGACAGGTGAAGATTGGTAATACAAGTCAAGAAAATTAGGTGTTAATGAAATTAAGGTAGTAACAAAGATGATGAGTTATCACAAACAGTTGTTAAAACGGAGTTATGCAATAATATGAATAGTTTGATGAGTGAGTTTTACTCAGGATGCACATAGGAACAAAACAGATAATACAAAATTACGTAGGAGTTCTAAATGAATATATGAATTATAAGCAATTAAAGAACAGGCAGAGAAACAAAATTAAGTCATCAGAAATCAACAAAGTTGTTACCATGAAAGTAGAAGTGGTTGAGTAATTCTCTTTTGTATGCACAGCTCCGGTTTTTCTATGTGATTGGCCAGAGCTTCAGCGATACAAAGAAGATGAAATTGTATTGCCTTTGGTAAGTTATTCTTGACTCTGTAGATTTCTTTGAAGCAGGAGGCGTTTGTTGAAATGGAATGATCAGTGTAAACCAGGTGTTCAATTATCACACTCCTTAGTGCACCACTATTGCCTTTTCGCAACCATGCTGGCTGGATAGTGTTCTTGAGTCCTCTTGGACAGGGTACGCGTCGAACGACCAATATACCTGGCTCCAAAGCAGCAGGTGAACTGATATATGCACATAGAAGTGGTCAGATGCGGTATCTTGTTCTTGAGGCTTCTGCAGATCAGTGGGCGACTGGAGAACACTATTCTTAACGTTGCTGCAAAGAATGTTCTTCTCAGAGATGATGTGATCATACATACAAAATAACACAAATATATTTGCGATACTACGCATTGGGTGGATACCCTTACAGTCAATGGTGTGGCCCGGAAAGTCAAGTGAGTCAACGCCCATCTGATACTTTTGAATATTGATGGCAGCACCATGTAGGTGTAACCTTTCAAATTCTAAGTCCAGGTGTCTAAGGTGAGTTTCCTTGTCTGGACTGGCAATGAGGCAGTCATCTAAGTATGTGTATACAAAGTCGAGACCACGAAATACTTCGTCAGTAAAGCGTTGGAATGTTTGTGAAGTGAAGTTATTCAGACTAACAGACAGAATAGCAATAAGAAAACGTAACAACAGTCTGTAGTACCCCTATACCAACTATAAACATACGTTTTTAATCTAATTTGCATACTCATATTGTATGTTTACACATACCGATTTTATATGTACTTCGTAAACATTTGTCAATTTACTGTTGAACGTTACCTTGATACAATTTCGAAATTTGACTACTGCTATAATACACGATTACACTCTTCACAAGTGCCTTCTGATTTTAAGTTGTGGGCGTCGAGTAGCCACAACGTCTGCGCACATTGATAAACGTGAAGAAGTACTAGGAAATGCGTGTAGGCTCATTTAGTCAAATAGAAGACGCAACAAATTGGTGAGCCCGACGACAAATTGCTGACTCCGACGACTTTTTGACCTCGACGCGTCGTACACTTGCTGGATTATTAAAACTCTAACTTTCGCGGATCTATATATTTATTAAACAATTCGAACTCATTCTTGTGTTTGCTCATAGCACAACCTGCAGTAATTTGTGGTAAGCACCTGCATTGTATGCTTTTTTATTTTGCCATATTCTTATTGTGCACAAATTTTGCTACTCTTAAACCATTTTTTCACGAATTGTAACATGTCTTCCAATACCTCTGATAACTTAGAGCTGGGATCTGTTAGTACTATCTCTCTTACTGTACCAGTTTTTAAGCCCAGAGACCCTCATCTTTGGTTTGCACGACTGGAGCATTATTTGGCTAGCAATAAGCTCACGTCACAGACAGCTAAATTTGGCATTTTGAGTACAGTACTACCAGACGAAGTTGCCGAGCAGGTACGGCAATACATCGTTCAACCCAGCACAGAAGCGCCTTACGACAAGTTGAAGGAAGAGGTACTGCGATGCACTTCGCTTTCAGATAGGCAAGCACTCGATCGCCTGTTAAGCAATGTTGAGTTAGGTGATAAAACCCCATCTCAACTCATGAGGCATACGCAAAGCCTAGTTGCCGGAAGAGAAATCGATAAACGTCTCTTTTACCAAATATGGCTACGAAGACTTCCCGCAAACATCCAGCAGGTTCTTGCTTTCGGAGACGACGACATTGACATAGAAAGGCTCACCGAAATCGCGGATCGCATGTACGAGAGGTCAACACCTCAATCTGTCGCTTCCACTAGCAGAATACCAGACACTCACGATAGAATACAGACTCTAGAACACAAAGTCGACACCTTACTGAGTCAGTTAGCAAAACTGACTACACGCACACAACCAAGTCGTTCTAGAAGCTCGTCTCGTCGACGTCTTTCTCGGTCCCCTAGCACGTCACGACATCACGATAATATTTGCTGGTATCACCGTAAATATGGAAGCAGTGCACGACGGTGCCGTTCACCTTGTAACTTTCAAGCTAAACCAAAAGATATATCGTCATGTGTAAAAAATACTGTTGGCAACCTACGATCTAACAGTCGTTTGTTTTATGTAACAGATAAAAATACCGGTACTACATTCTTAGTTGACACAGGAGCAGAGGTGAGTGTTCTCCCTCCGTCTACACAGGAACGTCAACATCCTGACCCAGAAGTTACGCTCCAAGCTGTTAATCAGTCCAGTATTGTTACATATGGAAGTAAACGAATGACTTTGGATTTTGGTTTACGGAATACCTACACTTGGTCTTTCATCATTGCAGACGTCCCATCCCCAATCCTCGGTATCGATTTTCTACAGCAACACAAACTGTTAGTTGATCCGATAAGCCCCAAGCTTATAGACTCGCTCAATAAAACGTACATTGCTGGTACGATTAGCCGTGCATCATCACTGAACTTGATGGTCACACGCACACCAGCATCTCCATATACCAACTTGGTAAATCAGTTTCCTGACATTTTACAACCTTCTTTTCGAGGAACAGAACCGAAGCATCATGTGGTTCATCATATTAAAACCACTGGACCACCAGTTTTTGCACGTCCCCGACGCCTTGACCCACATCGACTTAAAATCGCCAAAACAGAGTTCGATAAAATGCTAGAGCTTGGTATTATTCGCCCATCCAACAGCCCTTGGTCTTCACCGCTTCACATGGTACCCAAAAAGTCTTCTGGTGAGATACGGCCGTGTGGTGATTATCGAGCTTTAAACAAGAAAACGGTACCTGATAGATACCCAATACCACACATCCACGATTTCGCTAGCAACTTACCAGATGTTAAAGTTTTCTCTAAAATCGATCTTGTCAGAGCATATCATCATATCCCCATCCACCCGGATGACGTTCCGAAAACCGCCATTACCACACCATTTGGCTTATACGAATTCGTACGCATGCCTTTCGGACTGGTGAACGCCGCTCAGACATTCCAACGCCTAATTGACCAAGTACTCCGTGGTCTCCCTTTCGTCTACGCATACATCGACGACTTACTAATTGCAAGTGCAGACGAAGCCGAGCATTTGAAACATGTGAAGACTGTGTTTGAAAGACTTAACCAATACGGCATGACTATCAACTTAGACAAATGCGAATTTGGTAAGACCTCACTGAAATTCCTCGGTCATTTAATCGACAGCCAAGGAATCAGACCAGTTTATTTATTTATTTATATTTTTCCTGTTTATGCAGGAACATACCAATTGTACAGGCATGGATAAGTTATTATATAAATTACAGTTTGTTTGTTCTTTCTAACAATAGAGTCAGTCTGAACAGTCTGCAAAATAGTCTGTCTGTTTAACACATAAAGAGATATAGAAATATTGTCTTCGCATTAACAAAAAACCCAGACTTCAGATGAATGTAATACAAATATCTGGGAAAAATAAAGCTTGAAGTCAATTCTCCTATAAAACTTTGTTGTGAACAGCATCCGTGAGATAAAGGTTATTGATGTATTATTTTGAGTCAATAATGTATTTATTCCATTTTTGTCAGCAGTCTTATCGTAGTTTTATAATAGGAAAGAAATTTGATCTTTGATACGAAAATTAGATAAGGTTATGTTAGATTGTTTTACTGCATCAAATGGGGTCAATTCTAGAACTATCCACTTGCGCCATTTGCGTCAGCATGGCAGACTGTACATGTAAGTTGAGTAATTCATTGAAAACTGCTTGAGAACCAGTTGTTTCTTTATATCAGATCAAGAATACTCCTTGAACAGAATGTTAGCCAGCGTTTTGAAGTGGTTGAATCGGATCGTTCATGGAATTTGAGTTTGAATTTACATAAATGGTCATTTCAGTTTAGATGTTGGGTTGTACGACCTCGACCAGGAGGTATATAGAAGATTACGCTCAGCAGGGAGATAATGTATGTAAAAATGAACAGGACATTAATATTTTATGTATATATAAATGTTTATAAATGTATATCATTGTATAGTAAACACTACCTATAATCTAGTTGTTTTTCATGTAATTTTGCGAAGTCTTAGAGTTTATTTAGTGTCATAATATTTAGTAATGAACCTAGGCGTTATATTGTTCTAATAGCTCATGCGTTTTAGAAATAAGTGGTGCGTTGTGATTGGCATAGTCATTAGGATGAAGCAGTTCGTATAGCAAGCGTTTGAAGGTTATGATAGAGTGACAGGTCCTTATTTCTAGGGGTAAACTGTTCCAGATCTTAGAGTATATGACTATGAAGAAGTTTGCACGGAGTGTTGTCTTGCAGTTTTTCCTAGATACTGTGCACGTTTGGTTACGAAGGTTGTAGGAGCCTTCCGGTGAGAAGTGTATCTCCTTACTGTCTGAGAATGATATTTTATGCAATATTTTAAAGAAAAATGTTAGGTTAATGCTCAGTCGTCTCATCCAGAGTTGGTCGATACCTAGAGTTATACACCTTGATGTGTAGTCCTTTTCGCAGTCAAATCCTAGTAGTTTAGACGTGAAGTGTCGTTGGACACTTTCTATTTTAAGTTTGTCACTTACGCGAGTGCTGCTGAGAATAAATGGACAATATTCAAGTAGTGGTCTGACACAAGTTTTATACAATAATAGTTTCGCCTCGTAATTGTGGAAATTCCTGAGTATGCATCCCAGGAGCATCCTCGATTTACGCGTCTGTGTCGCCACTTGCTCAGAAAATGTCAAGTCACTAGAGTACCTGAGTCCTAGGTCAACAACACTTTGGAGTTTAGGCAAGTCGATAGATTCAAGTACTAGTTTAATATTTATTGAGGGTGCACCGAAGCATATCCAACCACATTTTTTGAGGTTGAATTTTAGGTTCCATGTGGAGGACCATGCAGTTACTCGATCTAGTTCTTCCTGAACAGCTTTCTGAAAGTACCCTAAGTCATCACAGTGGAATGTGTAAGCTACTTTAAGATCATCTGCAAAGATGAATGGTTTACCAAGTGAGAAACAGCTGCATATGTCGTTAACATATAGAGTGAATAGGAGGGGGCCTAAGACGCTACCTTGAACTACTCCAGAAGTGACTGGACTAGGTTTAGAGTTTACAGACCCCAGTTTAACTACTTGGGACCTATTGTTAAGGAATGATTCAATCCATCCTAATAATGGGTTACTTATTCCTAAGGAGTTTAGCTTATTTATTAGAAGCAAATGGTCAACGCGGTCAAAGGCTTTGGATATGTCGAAGTAGATGACTAGTACTAGTTGTTGTTTGTCACGGCTGCTAGTTATGTAGTTAAAGAAGTCAAGGTGACATGTCATGCATGATCTGGATTTTAGGAATCCATGTTGGTTTGGACTTAGAATATTGCAGCTGAGCATATGCTTGAGGATATCATCTTTAACTATTCGTTCAATGATTCTAGATACTATGGGTGTAATATTGATTGGCCTATAGTTGTTGACTTCAGTTTTTGATCCGGATTTGTGTTTAGGTACTATAAATGTGGTTTTCCATTTATCTGGATAAGTTTGGCTTTCTAGGGACATTGTAAAAATCTTAAGTAATAAAACGGAAATGTCAGAACCACCGTGTTTATAAAGATACGATGGTATACCGTCAAAACCAGCGCTACTAGAGCTTTTAAGAGTATTAACGGCTTGGTTAATATTAGAGTGAGTGAAATGAACTGTAGTGATTTGTTTCAGCGTTGAAGATGAAGGGAGCTCTATTTTAGATTGTAAACCGAGAAGTGGACTTGTAGGCTTAAGGTAGTTAGCTGCAAACGTCTCATTAAACAGTTCACACATGTCTGCATGGTTGCTGTATAGTTTGCCCTTGTTTATAAGGAGAGAAATTTTATGGCTTTGGCGATTCATTCGTTTCTTTAGTATTTCTGTGAGAGCACCTACTCTGGTGGTGCTGGCTAGTGCGGTGCATTCTTCATTTCTCATACGCAAGTTATGAGCTTGCGAGATGGAGCTAAGAGTACTAAGTATTGACCCTAGTGTACTAAAGTCGTGTCGCCTGAAGTAACTTGTTGACAGTCTTTTCAGTTTCCTACGATCCTTTGGCTTTATGAATGTCTTTCTATGTGGGGAAAACTTTAGTGTTTGAAATGGGATGACAGCATCTAAGCATGTGTTGGAGTTATAGTAGAAGATGTCTAGAGCTTTCGAGAGGCTATCAGTATAGAAGTACTCTCTCCATTCTGAGGATCTTAGCATTGATTTTACTAGAGTCCAGTCTGCCTTACTGTAGTTCCTGTAAGTTATTTGTTCTGAAGTAGGGGTATGGGTTGCATTGCTACTTGACGGAAGTGGCAGTGCACACAGCACTGTTTTGTGGTCACTCCCTGAAAACTCAGAACCTACTAGGGTAGAAAGGGGACTTATATTGTGGCAGAAGATTAAGTCTAGTACGTTATTACCTCTTGTAGGGGTTGTGACAGTCTGCTTCCAGCCAAGTATATCCAGTGTGCCTAAGAACTTATCAAATTTAGTTGGGCCTGTGGGTATTTCCCAGTTGATTTCTGGTAAGTTAAAGTCTCCACATAGGATCTTATGATCGTAGTGGAGGGTGGATAACTGTTCTAGAGTATTAATAAGTTGGGTCTCGTAATTACTAAAGGTGCCAGGTGCTCTGTAGGTGCATCCAATTAATACTATTGCGTTATTTAAGTGTAAGTTAACCCATAAAGTCTCAGGCATGTTAAGTGTACTACTTTCTAGCTGTGATACAGTAAGTGCATTCAGAAAGTACATAAGACAACCCCCTCCCTTACCACCTTCCCTGTCACACCGAAAGTGTGTGTAGTTATCTAAGCTTATCTCTTCATCCAGTATGTTCGAGTTACACCAGGATTCAGTGATGACAATTATAGGGGGTTTGTATATTACTGTGAGTGCTCTGAGCATCGGTAGTTTATTTAGAACGGATCTAGCATTTATAAGGATTAGGTAAAGATGAGATTTGAAATAGCATTTGAAGTACTTAAGTTCGTTAATCAGCCCCGAATGTGTTTCAGCACCCAGTAGTACTGTTTGACATGACGACCCTATGTTGAGAGGAGTTTCAGTATCATGTTCACCTATGTCTATCGAGTTGGTGTGTGCTGTTTTCGGTGAAGAATTGAGCGTTGGAGTACTGGATGTGCTATAGGCTAAGGCATTTTTATTTTTAGTTAAGCTAGAAACGGGGGTAGGGATCTTAATTTGACCTAAACTTGTGCATGTACCAAGTGTGCTTAGTGGATGCGGGCGAACTAGACTGTTTCTACATTCAAGCAAAGGGGGAGCCAGCACTAGCGGTTCAGGAGTGTTAGCATCCCTACCAGCTGTTTTTTCAACGCTGACAGGGACGCAGGGGATAAAAAATGATTGGGACCTTGTGAAGACCATGGTCTATTATTCCATCTATTGTTAGGTACTAGTGGTGTCCTTGTAAGGGTTTCGAATGTACTGCTTTGTGGGTTAGTTCCCAGCAGACTTGTACCGTATATCCGATCAAAATTTATTAGCGTGCCATACTGTGAATGCCCTGAGTTGTTGGTGGTCGAGTTCTGACTGTTGTCACTTGTACTCTTGAGGGTGGCATTGTTTTGGCGTTGGTTATCAGTGTGGGCCACGGTGCTATTTCGCACGTTGTGGGTGCCAATACTATTGACCGTGGGGAATGTGGGCTTACTTATACTGCCATTGTTGTTGTTGGCATGATTTGGAGTCATATTCTTCTCTTTTTTACCAATGGACTTATGGCTAGGAGAGGAAAGGGTCAACTTTCGGGGGATTTTGACATTTTTTCTTGGATTGTTTAGTGACATATCTAAATCTACGGTGGTAGGTGGTATAGTTTTATTGTCTATTTGATTACAATTTACCGGCCTTTCGGTTGGTGTCGCTCTCTGAGAAGATAATTCTGTGTGGTTAGAGAGGGGTGGTGCGGTGGATTCTACGGTGTCACTCAAAGGGTTGGGTATAATTGCTGCTTGCAATGTCCTATTGTTTATGCCACAATTAGACTCAGTGTGATAATTATATACGCGCCTTTCTATGACGGTCTTGTCCACCGCAACCTTTATTAGTTTGTAATTTCTGGCTTGCGATAGGGTGTGTTGGGAGTGGGTAAATTTTCTAGCCTCAGCCGGTGTTTCGAACTGAAAACGAATAGGACAACACTTGTCATGTTGACTCTTCTTCAGCCTGTAGCACTTAGTCTTGGAGTTGGGCATTTTCGCCTCACTAAGTAGGATGCGCTGTACCTTTTTTAGTGCCTCATTATCCGGAACGTTGTAGACAATAGCATTTAGTTTAGCGTCGAGCCGTTTTGTTACTTCTGTAGTAACAAAGTTGATTAGGTTATCCACCTTAGATATCGATTCACTGTCGAGTTTGTTAAGGTCTACAGTTTTCATGAGAATAGTTAAAGGTGTCAGTTCACAGACCTGCAGTCTGATATCACTGATCTGACCTGATAAATTGGAGATTTTGGTATTGGTATCGGAAATTCCAGGATCTACTGACTTATTGTTTTTTAAGTCCCTTAACTCGGCCTTAAGTTCTCCTATAGACAACTTTAGAAGTTCTATTTCTGAAGATAGTACTGAAGGCTGGAGCTTTTCGATAAGCACATAAGGTGTAGGAAGGGTTTCTGTATGAGCAGAGGGTACTGAATTTTTTGGAGTACTGCTAATACTAGCTGTCAGTATAGTTTTATCCTCAGTTTCAGCTCGACGCTTACGACATACAAGTGAGTTTTGTGGCTCACTATAACCATTTGTAGGAAGTATGTTGCTTGATGTAGCAATCAACGTCTTAAAATTAGTCATCAGTTTTACAGGGGATTGAGTTCGCTGCTTTTTACTTTGGTTAACCATAACTATTTGATATGAAAGTTAATAGTTATAGGTATGGAAGTAGTAGAGGACTTGTGCAAGGATTACAACAAGATAAATTTTATGTAACGAATCACGCAAAAATGTAACGCAAACGTTGGACGTACCGCTACGATGACGTACAAGCCATCAAAGATTATCCATTACCAGATTCTTTTAAAAAATTACGGCGATTTTTGGGTCTTGTCAATTTTTACCGGCGTTTTATTCCGAACTGTGCTAAAGCTTTACAGCCATTAACCGATTGCTTACGTGGACATACTCGTTCATTCCATTTGCCCGCAGAAGCTGTTAAAGCATTCGAAAATGTCAAACAATTGTTAAATGACAAGACACTCTTAGTCAGACGCCAAAATGACGCCCCCTGTCTCTCATGACAGACGCTTCAGACGTTGCCATCGGGGCAGTTTTACAACAGCACGTACACGGCGAATGGCAACCTCTTGCATTCTTTTCGAAACGACTGAATCCTACTCAGTGTCGCTATAGCACTTTTGGTAGAGAGTTATTGGCTGTTTATTTAGCAATCAAGCACTTTCGACATATGCTGGAAGGTACAGCTTTTACTGTCTTTACAGACCATAAAGCTCTAACGAAAGCCTTATCAGCAAAACAGGATAACTACTCTCCACGTGAACTACGACATCTCGAGTTTATATCTCAGTTCACCTCTGATCTGCGACACGTGAAGGGTAAACACAATGAAGTGGCAGACGCTTTATCACGTGTGCACATTGACAACATTGTATGCCCAGACATCGACTACGAACGTCTCTCAAACTTACAACGAGATGATGCCGAACTTAAAAAGATCATGTCTTCTAAAACAACATCTTTAAAGCTAGACGCAATTCCTTTTGGCGCGACAAAAATAATCTGCGACACCTCTACGGGTAAATATCGACCTTTCGTTCCAGCAGCTATGAGACATACAGTATTCGAGAAGTTACATAACTTGTCTCATCCCGGTGTCAGCGCTACTATCAAACTACTAAAAGAAAGATTTATTTGGCCGAACATTAATAGCGATGTTAAGAAGTGGACACGAAATTGCTTGTCCTGTCAAAGAGTCAAAATCAACCGTCACACCAATGCACCACTTGGTCGCTTTCCTAACCCTGACTCTAGATTTGAACATATACATGTAGACATAGTTGGTCCACTACCTCCTTCCAATGGTTTCAACTACATTCTAACTTGCATCGATAGATTCACTCGCTGGCCTGTAGCAGTTCCATTAGCCGACGTCTCCTCTGAAACAGTAGCTAAAGCTTTGGTCGAAAACTGGATAGCTAATTTTGGTGTCCCATCCATTATCACTACGGACAGAGGTGCTCAGTTTGAAAGCCGACTTTTTAACCAGCTAACTGAATTACTGGGCATCAAACGAATACGAACAACCGCCTACCATCCTAGTTCCAACGGCATGGTTGAACGCCTTCATCGACAACTCAAAGCTGCGCTCGCTGCTTCTTTGACTCAAAACGACTGGTCAACCAAACTCCCACTGGTACTGCTTGGTATACGATCTGCTCTAAAGAAAGATATTGGCTGCTGTGTTTCCGAACTAGTCTATGGAACAACATTGCGACTACCAGGAGAATTTTTCACCCCAGGTAACCAAGTTCCACGAGATATGACTGGTTATGTGCACCAGCTAAAACAACACATGAACGAGCTCAAGATATCACTTCCACGCCAGCAGGAACGAACGTCATACATCCCGCCACAACTGACAGATTGCACTCACGTCTTCGTCAGGAGAGAGGGTGTACAGCGACCACTTCAACCCGCTTATGATGGCCCATTCAAAGTTCTAAATAGAAACGATAAAGTTATCACGATAGAACGACTGAATAAAGCAGAAGCCATCAGTGTCGACAGAGTCAAACCAGCATTCATCGACGATTTCGAAGCCAACGATAAAGACCAGCTGAACGAAGTGCCAACACCTACATCCACGCAAGCTTCAACGTCGCCAGAGAAACCTATGAAAACTACACGCTCTGGTAGGAGAGTTCACTGGCCTAAACGTTATGTGCAAATCATCAAAATATAACTTACTACGAATTTTCATTTTTATTATCTTTATTCGTAATTGTCATTTAACTACTCATTTAACTGATTAATATTTTCATACGTAAATCACGTCACTACTATTTAACATCGATATTCCCTGTATTATTACATTTAATAATATAGCGCTTAATATTCACGTATCGTTTCCGTATACAGACTGCAGATCCCCGGCCGATTTTATCATTCCTTATATATTCTACCATGATTATCAATCCTATTTTTTCTTTTATTATCGCATTTATTATCGGCCTTATTGACCGCATTAAACTGCTCATTTTTCAGCTTAATAAATCGCTTTCTATGTACTATCTCTGCTGCATATTACGCCGATGCATGTTTTTGTCGAACACTTAAATGTAATTTTTATATTTCAGTGTTCTGGTGGGGGAATTATGTAGTACCCCTATACCAACTATAAACATACGTTTTTAATCTAATTTGCATACTCATATTGTATGTTTACACATACCGATTTTATATGTACTTCGTAAACATTTGTCAATTTACTGTTGAACGTTACCTTGATACAATTTCGAAATTTGACTACTGCTATAATACACGATTACACTCTTCACAAGTGCCTTCTGATTTTAAGTTGTGGGCGTCGAGTAGCCACAACGTCTGCGCACATTGATAAACGTGAAGAAGTACTAGGAAATGCGTGTAGGCTCATTTAGTCAAATAGAACGCGCAACAAGTCAGCTGATTAAATTTGAATAATAATATGAATAATATATATATATCTACCTATAATAATGATAATAATAATAATAGGTGAAGTTATAGCTGTTAGGAGAGTAAGACGGGAGAGAATGTGAAGAAGTAAAATGACAAGTTTAATTGTCTAACCTTGAATGGTATATGCGATTTTAAGGGGATAGGCCATTTGGATGCAGTCCTTATGCCGCTGCATAGTTGTCCAGCCTTCACTTAAAGGCGTCCACAGATGGTGCCATAGCTACATCTGCCGGTAAGGAATTCCAAGGACAGCAAACCCACGGAGATAAGAAGTGGGAGCACACCCGGGTCCTTGCCCTCTGATGAGCTATCCTTCTAGGATTTTCACGAGGGAGCCAATACCTACTCAATGGGGTAACACCTTTGTTTGGGTGACTCTGATCATTTGTTATTTTGTAGGCAGCAGTTAAATCCCCCCTAAGACGACGGTAGCTAAGTGTGAATAGGCCTAATTTCTTCAGCCTTTCATCATATGGTTTATTTCGGAGACCAACTACTCCTTTTGTTGCCCGTCGTTGGACTCTTTCCAAGAGATTGGCGTCTCTTCTAAGCAGTGGGGGTGCAATAATATTATGCACTTCAAGATGCGGTCTGACATATGTTTTGTACAACCTTAGAAAGAGCTCAGGAGTGAGTGCACCTAACTGCCTATGTGTAAAGTGTATGACCGCATATGCCCTCGCTACATCCCCCGTGTAATTTACGCTTGTGTCCATTTTCTCCGTCAGAACTAGACCTAAGTCACGTTCCGACGTTGAGCAGGACAAGCTTCCATCGCACAATGTGTAATTTGAATTCTGCAGACCACAGGTGCGTAACTTCACTACCTTGCACTTTTACAGATTGAAATTCATGCCACTGGTTACCGCCCAGTCTTCCAGAAGCCTTAGATCTGCCTGCAGTCTATCTGAGTCCTCCGGACACTTTATCGCCCTCCATATCTTCACGTCGTCAGCGTATAGAAGAGTCGGGCAGCTTAGATGGCATGGTAGATTATTGATATAAATCAAAAAAATCAGTGGTCCTAGGATAGAACCCTGCGACACTCCTGATGACGAGTTGTGCCAAAATGATCGGACTCGATTGACCTTAGTGCGAAATCGCCTTTCAGGTAGGTAGTCCTCTAACCATGGCAGAAGTGGCTTACCTATACCTACCTGGCTTATTTTGTGTAGGAGAAGGTCATGGTGAACAGTGTCGAATGCCTTCTCAAAGTCTAGGAAGACCACACGGACTGGAACATTCATATCCCAGCATGATGTCCAGTCGTCCCAAGCTGATAGTAGGTTAGTAACGCAGGATCTGCCTTTCCTGAAACCGTGTTGGGATTCGTGGAGTATATTAGACCTATCGAGATATTCCCTGATGTGATCGTCAATAATACCACTGGGAGTAGAGCTACTGGTCTATAACTAGTGAGATTTTGCCTATCCCCACCCTTGAAGATCGGAGAAAGGATGCTTCTTTTCCACTCCCTTGGCAGTTTCCCCGATTCCATGGAGTGTTGGAACAAGTCGCATAAAGGCCTACAGAGAGCTTCGGCGCACTGTTTCAGAACAGATAGCCTGATGTCGGTCACAACCTAGGGAATTCCCAGGTGCGAGTCGCTGTAGCTTTCTCAGTACTATTGCGGGGTTTATTTGGGGAGTAACCATTAGGTCTTCCTCCTGTGAAATAGTGATGCCACCATTTTGGTCCGTAACGGTAATACCAACAATGCTGTTTAGCTGCTTGGTGAAAGCTAAACTAAATGTTTCAGCCATCTCCAGACTAGTGAGATATTGACCGTTTTGGCCTACTAAGCCGCACGCCCCCTGGTTGGTTGGTTTTCTTTCCGACATGAATCGGTACAAGTTCTTGGGGTTCACTAGGAGTTTATTAGTAAGGTTAGCCTGGAATGACCTCATGTCCCTCCTGGCTCTTGCATTGCACCGGTTCCTGAGTTCCAGGTATGCATCGTGGTCGATCTGATTCTCAGATACTCCCCACGTAAACCAAGCCTTCCGCTTTGCTTGCAGATACGTTACGTGCCTCTCTTTAACTATGATGACTTCCTTTTGGGCTGTGTTGTGACTTAAGGGACAGTATCCGAGAATACTGTGTGAATAATCACTTTTGCCACTTCCCAGTGTTCATCCACAGATAGCTCATCCCATGTTAAGGGCCAGTCTGCGTCAGACAAGTGCCTCCGCATTTCAGCATAGTCAGCCTTACTGTAACACAGACATGGTTGCGTAACGTCCCACTGCAAATGCTCGCGGAGAACGAGGGCGAAACCTATGACTGCATAGTCACTACTTCCTACAGGAGTCATGATCTGGACCTTATCGACGAGTCGTTGGTCACTAGTCTAGTTTTGATGACTTTCCACTAGGGCCCCACCTAGTGTCGTCTCCAACGTTCTCAGTCAGTCCCGTGTTCCGAATAGTTTGCAGTAGATTTTGGCCAAATTTTCCCTTAGCATACCCCGAGTCAAGGTTCAGTGATGGGGCATTGAAATCTCCAGCAATGGTGATTTGGTCATAGCCCAAGTCTCGAATCCCTGTGATAGTGCTGAGCAGTAGCTGATTGTGCTCTGCCCCACAGGTGGGAGATCGGTAGATACCACCAAGTAAATGCTTGGTGTGGCCTACGGTGAAATGGCACCAAATGGAGTCTGGGAGTTCAATAAGTGGTGGGTCCGTTGCGCGCACACATTTAAGTTGCCTGTCAAAGTATATAGCTACTCCCCCTCCTTCCTTATTATCCCTGTCTCTCCTGACCAGAACCATATCATCTATACTGATTTCGTTATTGGCGACAATGGGGGTTAGCCATGTTTCGGTGAGAATGATCATTTTTCAGTTGTAGGTGTGCTTGGAGATTTCAGAGTTCACCTATTTTTCCTCTCAGCCCCCTCACATTGCTATATAGGCAGCTGACAGTGAGTTTTACAACCTCAGCGTGTTGTAGGGTAATTGACGTGAAGCTGTCTGCTGGTAGAGGACTTAATGTTGGGACTAGTTGGCCAAATCCGAAGGAACCGGCCCGTTGTAGTCTTTTTCCATGGATGTAGGCAGGACACTGACTGTTATTCTCAGAACTGCATCGCTCTGGTGTCACTGAAGCTTGGGGACGTATCAAAGCCTCAGTTTGCTGCCTCCTTGTGGTTCGAGGCTTGCTTTCGCAGCATCGCATGTGTCCTTCTATGTTCCCCTTGATCTCATGCCACCGTTGAAGTGCTATGGCCAACTGCTCTGGGGAGTTGAATGTGACACTTAGCAGCTTTGGGGAGCTACTCAGTGTGAGATGAGCGGGGCGAGGTAGTCGGGAAATGGAGATGGCTCCAGAAGCGCCAAGGGCCATCTGAGACGACAGCCATCTCCACTGCTGTACGTCATACATGTGTTTTTGACAAGCAGTGCCCGTTTCCAGCTCCGGAACACCGTGTATCACCATAGAGGGGGAAGGCATCAGTTCCGGTGACTCCCTCGCCATTTGTCTGATAGTTCATGGTCTGTCTTGTCTCACCCTTACGTTCGAACTTCTGTCAATGGCTAGTACCTGAGCCATCAACAGTACCTTTTCGGCCT
The DNA here is from genome assembly GCA_944472155.2 of Trichobilharzia szidati. NCBI lineage: Eukaryota > Metazoa > Platyhelminthes > Trematoda > Strigeidida > Schistosomatidae > Trichobilharzia > Trichobilharzia szidati. The sequence goes on along the minus strand of OX235276.1, from coordinate 41,782,516 downwards.
CTTCGGCAGAGTCCAGTGTAACCCTTAATGGGGGTGGCTTACTCTGAGGTGTGTGGACACCCCTGTACAGCCTGCAGAATTTCACTGAACCAATGTTCAGACCACCTCACTGTTCACATCTTCTCACCAGAACTCCAGGAAACTCCATCCTGTAGCAAGTCAACTCGTAAAAACATAACTAACCCTTACAAAGCAAACTATAGAAAATTAATCTGATGCTCGCTAGTGACTTGCTACAGGTTGGAGTTTCCTGGAGTTCTAGTGAGAAGTGACCAGTGAGGTCTAATTAGATGTCACGTGTGTGGATGGATGTCCCACCAACGACAATGGTTGGGGTCGCGCTAGATCACGAATTGGTAGAATTCATGAGCCATTGAATCGGGTCCCAGTGGCTGAATGGTATACGAGCGTGCCTGCTTGTAACCGGAAGGTCCAGGGTTCGAATCCCAGTGGGTGCGTACTGCCGATGATTCCCAAACTAGGATGAAACAGCTGTCCAGTACTCCAGTGCTGGTTTTCAATGGTTCTCTAACTGATATCAATCCGTGGTCAAATCGTAAAAACATAACTAACCCTTACAAAAGCAAACAATAGACAACTTTTGTTTGTTTGTAGCTCGTATCCTGTTATAGGATATGTTGTGAAGTGGTGAATTTCTTAGTCTCTGTCTGTGTTTCAAACTGAAGGCATATAGGGCAGTGTTAGTCGTGCTGACTCTTTTTCAGTCTGTGACATTTTGTTTAGGAGCTAGACATTTTCGCCACCCTAAATTAGATACTTTTAACATATTTCGAACCCTCATTATCCTACATATTATAGACAATCACACTTAGTTTAGTATCAAGTCTTTTGATAACCTCTGTTGTGATGAAGTTCATCAAGGTGTCAACCTTCGTTACTGATTCTGTGTCAATTTCGCCAGGGTTTTCGGTTCTGGTCCGAATGCTCAGAGGTGTAAGTTCACAGACCTGTGATTTTATATCACTAATCTGTGTTGATGGTTTAGATATATTGGCCAACTTTTTTGAATATCCTGCATTTATAGCCTTACTGCACCTTATTTTCTGCACCTCAGTCATCAGGTCTTCTGCAGAAAGCTTTAGTTGTTGCATTTCTGAAGCAAGTGTTGTGACACGTACATAAAGTGTAGTTAAGAGTTCTATGTCAGAATCAGATGCTGAGTTTTTTGATTTTTTTTTTGATTTACAGCTTGATTCCACACCGTATTTTCAGTACAAGTGTGGAATTTTCAGCATGGATATCGGTAGCCCAAATTCAGGCCGACCATAGATATCGGGTGTGCACCGGCAGGGGATCGAACCCCGGACCATGTGCATGGTCGGCGAGAGTCCTAACCACTGTGCCACCGACGCAGAAAAGATGCTACTGCTAGTTGTCAGCATATCTTTGCTTTCAGTTACAGCCATTGTAGATGAATAACATTCGAAAGCGGAGCAGTTATTAAATGATATATAGTAGCAAAGTAACAGTCACTAGCTAAGCTACTTACAATTTATCCCACCGGCGGAAAATTAGAAGTTGTTTGTTACGGTAACTTTTTGATTTCATTCTCTGCTTCACCCCATACACTAGCTTATAATGTCCATGAATTTTTATGAGTCTGTTTTTTAACGCCTCTGTAGTGATTGGTATACTTCTTCTGCTTAGATTGACTTTCTGGTGGAGCTGTATGCCAACCACTCTACGAACAATCTACCGCGGTAGATTGTTCGTAGAGTGGTGTTGGAGGGACGCGTCCCTCCAACACAGAATTGGTATAAATTTACAGATAGCTGGAGTGTTGCAATCTTAATAAAATTTTGGTCACCAACTGAGGCAAGAGTAAACAACAGACAACAAAGTCAAATAACCTTCATCAAGGGCGCATTGCAGACTTATTGGGGCAGACTTCGGGAGCATTGCAGACTTTTTGGGGCAGTCTTCGGGGCGAATACTCAAGAACGGCAATGCGCCCAAAGTTTTTTGCCCCGAAAAGTCTGCAGTGCCCCCGAAGAAAATGCTAGGTGGGTCAGTCAGATCGCTCAGCATTACAAATGAACTCTGTTCATAATAATCTTTGCAAATTGCACCTAGATTTAGTTTTTTAACTTCTTTGTTGAAATAGGTTGATAGGGAGGACTAAAAGACTGATATATTGAGGGACAATGACTTTGCAATAATAGTGCCGTGCTTTCGATGGTCATGCATTTAGGTACAACCACTGTTAAATGAGTAAGTCTGTAAGGGTTGGTTAGTCGTAAATTATGGTGGTTTATTTGTTACTTTCCTCTCGAAATCGATTCTCCTTTAGTAAAATATGATAAACAGCCGATTAGATGAATTTTTGTATCGACACTGGTTTTATATGACTGCAGACACTCCTATGAGTTACTGGGACAGATTTTTACAGCATATTAGGGATATATACCCTGTATAATTCATTTTTGTGACAAATATGTTATAAATACATTTTTTTGTAGATTAAATACCAACTTTTCACGTAGAACCTGACTGGTTCTTTCAAGGTCGTCTGAAGTTGGTGTCTACTCTTTCCTGTTGCGCCAACTGGTTTTCATTCGATAGGATTTCACAGGTAATGAGGATTTGTAATTTTTAAAACCAGCGTGCATCATTCTAGTGTTAGCATGCCTTCAATATTCCACTAACCGAATATTGGAATTCTATTTACTTGCAGATATCTAGACCTGTTCATGTCGAACCAATTTTAGGTCCTCTTAGGTGTTGACTGAAAGTGAAATTTTTAGGGCACTTCGTTTAAGTCAAATGTGCAGAAGCTCTTCATTGTAGTCATTCATTATTTAGTGTCACAGTTAAGACGTGCATTAAAGCGTCCAATTCTCAAGCTTCCTAACTTGTTTCGACACTGTATGATTGTGCACGTCATGTTTGCCGTGAACTTTCACCCAATATCTATTATTGGTGTATTATTTGTAGAAAGTTTCCATATTCTGGGTTGTTGTTTCGTTATTTTACGTGTTTGTTCTGACAGTATATTTGTGCCTATCAACTGACCTCATTCCTATCAAAGGGTTGAAACTACCATTACTCTAATAATCACACATGTCGGGTAATCATGTATTTGTATTGAATTGGCAGGTCAACACAAGGGATTTACTTTTAGGTTGATGTCGGGAAGCAGCATTGCAAAGGCTACTGTTAATTGACCAGTTGCTCCTACTTTAATAGCACCCAAAGTTGTTTTTTTTGGTTAACTGATTTCCAGTCAAATATCAATTTACTGGTTTGATCAGATTAAAGTTGGCAATCAGAAGTAGGTCCCAATTACCTGTCCCAGAGAAGCGTAAACTTCTCCTTGGATGCAATGTTTTACGACCTACTCGCCTTAAGTGCAGATGACTGGTGTTGTATGTTTAACCATCTGTTATTCATCAATCAGATATAATTGATACCTTTAAACATTTCCTTATCTCATTAGTTGCACAGACAGACTTCGATAGAGAGGTTTTCGCTGAATACTGAGTCTATGGTTCAGGGTTACAGAAAGCAAAAAGTGTAGAATTTTGAAGTAATAAAATTATCTACTTCTTTCTGTAGATCATCGATACTAGACCAAATAGAATTCAGTGATTCTTAATGATACGCTAAACTAATAATAATAGCTTTGTTCTGAAAAAATGTATTTATGCACAATACAAAATTTTCAGTAAGTTTCTTATTACAAGCTGTTTGTTCCTTGTACAGTCTTTAAGTAATAGGATATGCGATAATATATCAACTGAAGCGATATTGTCTTATACAAGGCATAGTCCAATAATCCACAATGTTCCCTCCATTTCTGTCTAAAACATTTGTAGCAATAGTTTGAAGCCCACTTGAAAATGTCTTAGTGCAGATTGTTGTACATTATTGTATACGATTCATGGAAATTTGAAGAACTCTTTTCTCGGACATGAAGAGTTTTATCTTGTGTAAAATTGACCTGTGCGCAGTTGAGACGATAAAAATAGGGTTACAATATACGAATAATCTCGTTGACTTAGAATATGCAGACGATATAGTCCTTCTAGGCGAGGACGCTGACAAAATGCTGAGTCTACTGAACACCTTGAGCAACAATCTTCGTATGTTTGGCATGCGATTCTTCCATGTAAAATTTAAGATAATGCTGCAGGATTGGACTACACCGACTCCTAGATTACAAATAAGAAGTGAAGTGGTAGAGCACGTTGACCGCTTCACTTACTTGGGAAGTACCATCAGCCCCAACGGGTTGATCTCTGACGAAATCTCAGCACGGACACAGAGGACTAGTTTCGCATATGCCAGTTTACGCCATCTCTGGCGTAGACGCGATATCCGACTATCGACCAAAGGGCGTGTGTACTGCTCAACAGTCCGCTTCGTCCTCCTTCATGGCTGTGGGACCTGGCCATTGAGAGTGAAAGACATGAAAAGATTAGCTGTCTTTGATCATAGGTGTCTGCGTTCTATCTCCCGCGTGAAGTGGCATAATAAGGTGAGCAATATTGAGGTTAGGCGTCGATTGCTAGGTAAGGAGGGGAAATCAGTCGACGAGACTGTGAAATTACATCGACTGAGATGGTTAGGACATGTGCTACGTATGTCTAGTCATCGCCTTCCTCGACGGGCAATGTTAGCTGATATAGGGCCAGGCTGGAAAAGAGCTAGCGGTGGTCAAACTAAAACATGGCACCAGTCAATGAAATCTACAACGGTTAGTCTAGGCCACGTAGGAAGGTGTAAACTTCCTGACTGGTTGGGGTCCTCGGGACGGTCCAAACCAATGGTCGGAAACAATTGGTAACATGGCTCAAAATCGTTCTCAATGGCTGGTGCAGGTGCATCCACTCCTTGTGGCTTATGATTTCCAATGAAACTTTTGTTCCTCGTTATTACTATTCCTTTGTCTCACACCTCTGTTTACTGTCTATTTTATTATGCGTTTCTCCTACTTTCTTCGCCTGTTTTATGTGCTACATGGAGTGTGGCGACTTGAACTGCCGCACATCGGTGCAAAGTTCTATGTCGAAAACCAACCGGCCGACCGATTGCGTTGTTTAGATCTCGTAGATAATTGTAAGTTAAAATGCAGTTTATGAATTTGGGCTAGAAAAAAAAACTAGACCAAAATGTCATCCACAATTCGCATACTATAACTCACTAATTCTCTTTAGTTAATACAAAGTAGATACATAAAATGTCATCTGTCAACTTTTTACTCGTACTTAACACTTGGTGATAAGGCAGCAAAAACGCAAACTACCTTTTTTCTTCTAAAAGAACGAGTAAAAAGTACTCAGAAATGCATTAAGCAAACCATAGATGGTATCAGTAGTATTAAATTGGAAGTGAAGCTAAACCCAGCAGTCCGATTCCCCAGAATAGATGAACGGAATTACAAAAGTTTGAAAAGTGTCCGTTGTAAATTGTTGTTTAGAAAGGATATAAGCAGATAAACTTGTCTTTGTCACTCATAAACATTCTTTGCTCCAAACGGTAGTTTCCCCTACTCCTGTAACATCCTTTAGAGCTATTCCAAAATTCAGAGGTAAATTAATTTACCGACTTCGGTAAGACATAAAAGACGAGTCTCCTCAAAGCTCTATGACTATTTAACGAAGTTATATTCTGTAATATAAAATATTATATGAAAAATGGAAAGAAGTTCAATTTTTATTCGTTAATCTTTTTTGTTATACCTGTGTTATTGAGGTGTCCATACTTATGTTTAGTTTTTGTCTTACCGGTATTTAATGTGTCTGCTTTGAAACTATTTCTAAAATCATGTACTGTCTTTTACTGTCTCCCAAAATTTGATTTTTACAGGTAACTCAGTGAAAAGCGTGTTCTGATCTCAAACTTCTATGGGTCAGAAGCAACCAAAGTTAAAACAAGATGCTGTTGAAGAATTATTAACTCAAACGTCTTTTACGGAAGCAGAAATACAAGATTGGTACAAAGGATTCTTAAAGGTCAGTTGAATCATGTATTATGAACTTTTGCCTATGTACATAAGCGTTTTTAGTGATCTAATGACTCCATAACTTAGGCAATTTGTTATGCACAGTAATACACTTCACAGACAGTTACTTAAAGGTGAATATCTCCAAAAGGTTACATGCCTTCAATTAATCTTGTGTTGAGCCTCCTTCATGCGATTAATTTTTTGTTTTCACTTAGGACTAGAAGGTTCATCATATTCTTTTTCACATTTTCTAAAATTCCTTTATATTCCGAGTGGAGGATAGGGCTTCAGTTTGTAAGACTTCAGTAGTGGTGTTCGGTCAGTCGGTTTTCGACATAGAACTTTGCACATATGTGCGGCAGTTCAAGTCCCCACACTCCCTCCTTGTAGCACACAAAGCAAGAGAAGAAAGTAGAAGAAATGCATATTAGAGAGAGTAAACAGAGGTGTGAGACAAAGGAATAGTAATAACGAAGAACAAAACAGTTTCATTAGAAGTCATAAGTCACAAGGAGTGGATGCATCTGCGCCAGCCATTGAGAACGATTTTGAACCATGTCACCGATTGTTCCCAACCACTGGCTTTTACCGTCCCGAGGATCCCAACCTTCCTAGGTGGCCTAGACTAACTATAGTAGATTTCATTGACTGGTGCCATGTTTTGGTTTGACCGCCGCTAGCTCTTTTCCAGCCTGACCCTATATCAGCTAACATTACCCGTCGAGGAAGGCGATGACTAGGCATACGTAACACATGTCCTAACCATCTCAGTCGATGTAGCTTCACAGCCTCGTCGATTGATTCCCCCTCCCACCTACCTAGCATTCGACCGAAGTCTAACCTCAATATTGCTCACCTTATCATACCACTTCACACGGGAGATAGAACACAGGTACCTATCATCAAAGACAGCTAACCTTTTCGTATCCTCCACTCTCAATGGCCAGCTCTCACAGCCATAAAGTAGGACGGAGCGGACTGATGAGCAGTACACACGCCCTTTGGTCGATAGTCGGATATCACGTCTATGCAAGAGACGGCGTAAACTGGCATATGCGAAACTAGCCCTCTGTATTCGTACTGAGATTTCGTCAGAGATCAACACGTTGGGGCTGATGATACTTCCCAAGTAAGTGAAGCGGTCAACCTGGTCTACTACTTCACTTCCTATTTCTAATCTAGGGGTCAGTGTAGTCCAATCCTGTAACATCATCTTGCATTTGGTGGGAGTGAATCGCATGCCAAACATTCGTAGATTGCAGCTCAAGGTGTTCAGAAGACTGCATTTTGTCAGCGTCCTCGCCTAGAAGGACTATATCGTCTGCATATTCTAAGTCAACGAGATTATTCCCTGGTAGCAAGTCAATCCCTGAGTCGCTGAAGTGTGTTAGGGTTAAGTCCATTAGTACATCTATGATGAAACTGAATAGAGATGGGGATAATGGGCATCCTTGACGGACGCCACTAGTCGTCACCACTTCAGATGACAACTCGCCATAAGCCCTCACCTGGCTGCATGAGTATGAGTAGAGTGCCTTAATCAGTGCAATGTATTTTCTCGGCATTCCCTTTACAGCCAAGCATCGCCAGAGAACCTCTCGGTCGACAGAATCGAATGCCGCCTTTGGGTCAAGAAATATAAAGATTGTTGGATGCCGGTAGGAATGCCTGTTCTAGAATCTGTCGGAGGGTGAAGATATGATCAATACACCCTCTTCCTGGGCTAAAGCCTGCCTGGTTTTCTCGTGTTTGTGCCTCCCGAGCACCGCTTAGTCTACGCATGATTATTGAGCCTAGGACTTTAGATACTATATTAGTCAAGCTAATCCCTCTGTGGTTATCACAGGAAGACTTGTCTCCCTTCTTGTATATCGGGATGATCAATGACTTACACCAACCCGATGGGACTTCGATATAAGTATAAAACTTGGGCACTGTGGTAGAGTATAACTCCATAATGGTTAAGATTTTATTTTGATAAATCACACAGTGTTGTACAGTTATATTAACTGATGACGTTTCGAGCACAAACTATTGCTCATAATCATATCAAGTTACTCACACAACTTCTTTCCTTCATTTATATACATCTGTGGAATCGATTAGATATTGGAATAAAATTCAATATGAATGTACATTATCTCATATTGAATTTTATTCCAAATATCTAGTCAATTCCACACATGTATATAAATGAAGGAAAGAAGTTGTGTGAGTAACTTGATATGATTATGAGCAATAGTTTGTGCTCGAAACGTCATCAGTTAATATAACTGTACAACACTGTGTGATTTATCAAAATAAAATCCTAACCATTATGGACTGATGGGACTTCCTCTGCTTCCCAGACGCTGTCTAGAACCTCAGTTAATGCGGACAGTAAACTGTCTCCACCGCACTTAAATACCCCTGGAATCATTCCATCAGGTCCCGCTGCTTTGCCTTGTTTTAGATTGGTGACAGCTTTAGTAACCTCAGCTAAGGAAGGAGGACCTGTGTCTATACCCCATTCAGGGAGGTGTTGGATTTTCAGCAGGTTAAGTGTGGCTGTAGGCCAATTAAACTGCTCCTCATAGTGCTCTTTCCAGCATCCCAGTTGTCTATCCTGGGAGCTAATTATGGTGCCATTTTTCTCCGAGATTGTTTCGCTTATCATTTGCCCTTTGCCACCTGTTTCCCTGATAAGCCTAAATAGTTGTCTGCTGTTGCCAATCGCCTATGCCTTTTCCATCTCTTTCGCTTTTGTCGCCCACCACTGTTCACGGTCGTTGCGAAGACTTTTTGTTAGTTTTCGTTTAAGTACCTTTCGCTCCTCATCATAATCGTAGCTCGCTGGAATCAGTCTTCTTGCGTCAATCAGTTCGGATGAGGCGGTAGAAATCCAATGGCTTTTACTAACTTTAGGTTTTAGCCTATTAACAGCTCTCACTGCTGTGTCTACAGCTAACTGTGTGTTGTGCCAGGCTACCTCGGGGGAAGTCCTGCTGTTGACCTCAAAAACTCGTTTCGCTATTTCGTCCTTAAATAAGGACTCAGTGTCTCGATCTAGTTGGGGACGTAACTGTTTCGCTGCCGTCAATTTCTTATGTCCATTTAGTCGTAAGCATAAACGTGCGCGAACCAGAGCGTGATCAGAGTCTACGCACGTGTCCCAGAAGGAGCAACAGTCTTCTACTGACCCTCGCCAACAATACCTTATGGCTATGTGGTCTATCTGAGTCCAGCGTTGATTTGGTGATGGCGGTCACCAGGTTACACAATGTTTCTCTTTGTGCCTAAAGTTAGTGCTGACTAGGAACAGATGATTATCTGAGCAAAACTGTAGAAGACGATCACCGTTGTCGGTCCGTCGGCAGGGAACTCCATACGTACCACCTACATACTTCTCAGTCTGGCACAACTTCCCTATTTGGGCATTGAAGTTACCTGCTAAAACAACTACATCTGAACGTTTTGCTTTTTGCAGCAAATTAGACAGTTTCAGGTAGAAGTCATCTTTTAGTTCATCCGAACTGCAGTCTTTTGGGGCGTAAGCGGAGACTACGAAAAGGCAACGATGGGTAGCGCCGTCTTTCCTTCTTTTAACGGACCCATTCAGACGGACCGCACACACACGACTATCTACTGGGATCCAGTCAAGAAGTGATTTTTCCGCCCTAACACTCATAAGATTTTAGTGAAGGTTAGAATGATTGACCCCACGAAGACAAGTAATTTAGACAAAAGCTCAGCAATCGCACTAAATGCATTAACATGCAACCACATCATAGGGTAGGAGAGGGTTAAGATTCTAAGAAGTAATATAAGTACATGGAGAGAGAGAGAGACTGATTACTGAATCCTGGTTCATCGAATAATATACACCCAACACATGTAATACAAAAACAAAATAATCGAGCAAAGAATATTCTTTTCGATAAATTCCTCTTCCAGGCTCTACAATTATATATATGTTTGTATACACAGAATATTTTAAATTAGTAGTTAATAACAATATTAGCGTTTTTTTAAATAATATCGATTTGTAAAGTATGATCAATGCTATTGCAGTTTATTAAAGATGCTTAGATTATAATAATAATAAAGATATAACAGCGAATAGAATATCAACTAAAATTAGGGAAATTTCACAAAAATTCTGGATTATTCAAACCTGGATGGCCAAGGTAATGATAATGACTGGACTAACTTCTTTTGGGTGCATAAATTAGGCTTATTAATATGAATCCCCACAGCCTCAGCAATATTTAGAAGTCGGACTCTTAAAGCGAAATTGAGATTCGTTGGTATGCGGTAAATGACCCTGAAAGCATGATTAACGTCAATCTTGTGTTCTGTCTCCACAAGATGCGCCAGAATAGCACTGCGAATAGATTTTGTTTGACCTTTGCTTAACCAGGCAGGGTGATGTTCGGAAATTCGACGAGAAACACGCCTAATTGTACGGCCTATGTAACTGGCTCCACAGGAGCAGTTAAATTGGTATATACACATGGAAGAGGCGAAATTAGGCAGTTTGTCTTTTATTCCCGAACGCAGAAGTGGAGTGGTTTTGAAGATACAGCGCAATTGAGCAGCAGGGAATGCTCTTTTTACCGCATTTCTGAGGCGATGTATTAGTATTTCACTTGTGTTGTCTCCTAGGAACTGCATCTGTAAGAACAAGGATTTCTTTGGAACTGTTGGTACCTTGGATTGTTTTGGTTTTAGATTCATATTCTTATCAATAAACTTTTCAGGATAACCATTCTCACTTAGCAAACGTTTAATATTGCTAAGCTCCTCGTCGAGACATTCATCCGAGCAGATTGCTCTTGCTCTGTGAACTAGGCACTTTATCAGATTGCGTTTGTATTTCAAGGGCACAAAGCTGAGAAAATGTGTGTACTGGCCCGTTGATGTAGGTTTTCTATAAACATTTCTTTTTATTGTGCCATCCTCTTTTCTGGTCATAAGGACGTCTAGAAATGAAATACTAGAGTCTTTTTCTTTCTCAATAGTAAAATTTATTGCAGGATGTACCTCATTGAATTTATCCAGGATGTCCTTTGCCTCATTTTCGTTCTTCATAATCAAAAAAGTATCATCCATGTATCGACAATAAAATTCGAGTTCATTAATAACATCTTTCAAAGGCCCATTTTCTAGTTTCGCCAGGAAAATGTCGGCTAGAATGGGTCCTAGTGGCGACCCCATTGCCACACCGTCGATTTGTCTATACAGTTCCTTATTAAATAAGAAGTGGACATTCATTGTACATTTCAAGAGAAGCTCCTTCATGAAAGCTATAGGAATGCCAATCTCGATGTTTCGTCTTTTGAGTTCTTCACATATAAAGTCCACTGTTTCCATGAGAGGTACATTGGTGAATAAAGAAGATACGTCAAATGATATCATAAACTTATTATCAACATTTAAATCTCTTATCCTTTCAACGAATCCAAATGTATCCTTTACACTATGTTTCACCAACTCAGTATGAAGGGGCTGTAAGAGTTCGACTAACCATTTGGCTACCGGATGGTATGGTGAATTTAGCATATCTAATACTGGTCGTAGCGGTACACCATTTTTGTGCACTTTAGGTGAGCCATATAGTCTTGGTGTGAACGTTCCGGTGGGTTTGAGTGACGTGTACTGACTCTGTGAGATGAAGCCTTGTTGTTTCAGTCTTTTCAGTGTTTCCGCCAACTGCATCTCTATCTTTTCAACCGGATCCAGAGAAGAGGAGATTTTTTGGAATTTTGAATTATCATTAAGAATAGTATTCATCTTCTCAAAGTAATCCGCTTTGTTCAAGATAACCACTCCTGAGCCCTTATCAGGTCTTGTTATTATTATGTTGTCATTTTTGCGGAGAGTATCCAGGGCTTCTCTATGTTTTTTGGTTAAGATACTATCTGAATTGCGTTTACTGTTCATGTAATAATAGCAGCAGTCGACCAGCGTTGACTTAAATCTTTCAACATCTTCAGTTGATGAGGGTGTTAGGCCTTCCGTCTGGGTATAGAGACTTTCGAACTGAATTTGTGCATCCATTTTGCTGATTTTTACATGGCTGTCACAAAATTTGGGGCCAAGCGATAAAACCTGTAGATCCACTTCACTAAGTATTACATCTGAAAAATTAAACACAAATCGATTTGGGTTCGGTGGAAATCTTGTTTCTGGTGTCTTGTTCTCTAAACTCTGTACCAGCTTCAGGCGCTTCTTTTCTTTCCTATTGCTCACAATTACCTCCACGTAATCTAAAAATAGTTTCTTTAGGTTTTCTGGTAATTCGTCGACCGCATAGAACCTTTCTGTCACATTCTTAGATAACTCAGTAATACACACTTGAATTGAGTCAATTTGGTTTCGTGCATGGCGTTTAAGAGTCTTATCATTAGGCCGGATTCTGCAACGGCGTAGAGATTTCCAATAAGATTTTGGGTACCGGTTTGTTTCAATGCACTGGTGGATAAAGTCAACAGAAGTCTTTGCTTCGCCGAGCCTTGCGTTATACTTCAAATACTCGTTGAGTACTTTTAACGCAAAATGATGCTCAGAAGATTTCAATATTGCAAAAATGTTCATTCAGACATCTATAAAAACAAAATAATCGAGCAAAGAATATTCTTTTCGATAAATTCCTCTTCCAGGCTCTACAATTATATATATCAACACACACACACATTTCCCCCCTTTATTTCACATTTGTATTAGTTAGTTAGTCAATTAGGTTTGCATATATATGTATTAACTGATATGTGTGACGGTAGTGGTGGTGGTGGTGGTCTGCAAATGAAACATCTATTAACACTAATTTACCTATTATTATTATTATTATTATTATTATTATTATTATTAATTATGTCAAGTATCCTATTTCACCTATGTATGTGTGACATTTCAATTTTCACCCCCACCCCCCCCCACACCCACAGTTCGGTTCATATTAATTATTTTTTACATAGGTGTTTTAACCTGCAGTACTAGTACTAGTAGTACTATATACCCGAAATTTTGATCTAATATCTCTTATTTTTTGTGTGTGTAATACAAGTGACTCAACGCAAATACCAGAGATATGGAAGATATTATTACCAGTCAAATCAGAGGATAATAGATAATGTTAAAGTATATTTCAATTCACATAACATTCTGACAGGTTACTTATTTTTACTCTAAAAACATATTACTTCCCATCTGATTGTATTTGACTGATAACACTAATATTATTTCCGAATGTACTTTATCTTATATTGATTTTATTCAAATGTCTATGATTATGAGCAGCAATAAATTGTGCTCGAAACTTTTGTATCAGTAAGTATTACCGTATAACAACACTGTGTGATTTTATCAAAATAAAATTTTATCCATAATGGCATAGTTATATTCCACGACAGTGCCCAATTTTTATCCTTATATCAATAATAGTAATAATAACATTAATATCTTTTATTTATTTTTCCCTTTTTTTAAAAAAAACAACCGCCACAACAATTGAAGGAATGCCCAACTGGTCATTTATCCATCGATGATTTTAAACGTGTATATACAAAATTTTTCCCATACGGTGAATCAACACGTTTTGCTGAATGTGTCTTCCGTACATTCGATAAAAATCGTGATGGCTTGATTGATTTCAGAGATTTTCTATCCTCATTGAATATCACAAGTCGTGGTGATTTACCACAGAAATTACGTTGGGCATTTACAATGTATGATTTAGACAATGATGGATACATATCAAGGCAAGATTTAATTGAAGTGCTTACGGTATGTATATAGTTTTATTTGTTGTTGATAACTTTTCTTAATGTTATATTGCATTTCCTGTCAGATTGACGACTGCCTGTTGTATTGGAATATTGTCAGTAACACTGAGGTTAGGGGTGTGTAGAGTGTTAGGCAAGCAGAAACTCCATCTACTGGATAAGATGGCCAGAACACATGTTACATGTGTTGAGCCATCTCATTCTCTGTCGAACAATGTTACATGACATGGAATTAATTTTTGAAAAAATTTGGGGTGGTTCAATCGAAGCCTCATACCAATCCATGAACTTCAACACTTTTGTGCAAAGTTTATCATATTGGAGTGAAATGCTCGGTTTTTGTTGAAATGTTGACTCTTAGTGTGTGGATGCTTCGATGATGTCTTGAAGTAGACATTATGTTACTTGATTGGTGGTGGTGATGGTGGTGCTAACTAGCAGTGGAATCTAGCATCCGCACTTCGTTGTATTTGGGGGTGTTCCTACTGAGACACTGCTACATAAAGTATCTAAATTGGTTGATATATTTTTTTAAGACTGAGTAATTTTAAAGGGTGTTTCCTTTAGAAGTCGACTGATACACAGTACTAAGGATAAGGCATTTTTTGTTCAGTAATCTTTTACATTTTTTGTTTCTTAGCTCTGAGATCATGCACAAGATTCATGTCAGGCTGTTTCTCATGATGATTATTATTTACAATAGTTTAACATTGTTTGTCATGAGAGAGTATGTCTGTAGAAATTAAAACTGAAGATTGGACTTTGCATAAATAGTCGATGTGCTGAAGTAATCAGTCCTACACTTTCCGTGCTTCTTCCCTTATTCCTTACATTCCGAGTGAAACATAAGACTTCATTCAAGCTTGGCTCCATTATAGATAAGATTTTATTTTGATAAATCACATAGTGTTGTGCAGTAATATTTAGTGGTGCACAGGTTTCGAGCATAAATTACTGCTGCTCATAATTATATCACAGCACTCAAAAAACTTTTTACTTCATGAGTGGAATTGATTAGATACTTGAATAAAAATCAATATAAGATAAAGTACATTCGGACATAATATTAGTGTCATTAGTGCAGTGTCAGCGATTGCACTGCATGCATTAACACACAATCACACAATAGGGTGGGAGAGGGTAGATGGAGAGACAGAGAGATTGATTACTGAATCCTGGTTCATCGGGTCTACACCAAACACATTCAACAGAAATGACTCAATGCAAATACCAGAAATATGTATCGAAGATATTATTACCACCAGTCAAATCGGAGGAGGATAATAAATTATCTTAAAATTCTATTTCAATTCAAGCACATCACAACATTCTAACAAGTTACTTATTATGACTATAAAAACACTCGTCTTATTTCCCATCTTGCTACTGTATTTGATCAATAACACTCATATTATTATTATTTCTGAATGTACATTATCTCATATTGATTTTATTCAAATGTCTAGTGATCAAGTTTTACTCATGTATATAAATGAAGGAAAAAAGTTGTGTGAGTAACTTGATATGATTATGAGCAGTAATAGTTTGTGCTCGAAACGACATCAGTTAATATTACTGTATAACACTATATGATTTATCAAAATAAAATCTTATCTATAATGGAGTTATACTCTACCACCACAGTGCCCAAGTTTTATACTTACTTCAAGCTTGGGTTGTAAAGGTCTCTGTAGCGATGGTGTTGGTTTTACGGAGTGGGGTGTGTGTGTTAATATCGCACTCAATCTTCCACTTTCTTGGACGGGGTTTAGGAGAGTATGCCAGCTGAATATCGATGTCGGACCTCTGGTGTGGCTGACAAGCATTCTATGGCACTATACGGCTGACAAATTATTACTTCACTTCGGGAAGTAAACTACTAACTCGTCAAATTAATCATTGAATCAAATTATCTTCCTGGGTAAATTGGCATGATGCAATGAGAATAACTTTTGCAGGACAAGAGGAAGTTCATTTCGCTTCTTTACAGGGATCTCATCATCTGCATACAACCTGAATAATAAAATACAAAACTAATCAGTGTGACATAATCTGAATAGCCAGTTTGTTTCATGAGAGTTGAGTAGCATACTAAAAAAGGTGAGATGAGATGCAAATTATGCAGAAAGTTAGAATAATCAATTATGATCAAACTGGAGATACTATATATGTCATAAAGAAATAAATATTGTGGAAAATTAGAAAGTAATTGTTAGATAAGTGGAGATAGTTACGTGATCATGCGAGGGCTTATTCAAATAAAATGAAATACAGGGTCACAGATCACAAAGGTATTAATAAGATTTAGTATGAAAAGAGATGAATGTAAATTTCAAGTTACGTCACAAAAAGTGAAATGAACTTTCCATCAGTGAAAGAACACATGAGTTAGCAAAGAGATCTCTTCTGTTCGTAACTTTACTTGAAAGCTGTACGTACAGTTACTGAGGGTGTTTATACATTCAATGTAGGTGGACAACAGAGGTCAAAGGTTATTATTGTCAGTTAGTAATAAAACATATCAAAGTGCATGAGTAATAAGTATGTTTGAAAATTAGCAATAGTCTTGTGTAATTCGCATGGGTTGACAATTAATTAGTTGAGTGATGATTAGTATTCGTTTGGAAATAACTGATAAAAGAAAAAAGAACAAGAATATTCTTTTCAACGGATATCCAGAGAAGTTCATTAAAGCCAACATAGGTTACAATAGTCGTAAACATGAACGGGCAACGGTGGAGAAAAAGCCTCTTTTTTTTACGTCTCCAATTCAAGGGAGATACTCCTGCGGAGATTCTATCGCAACGTTTAACCAGGGCGATCAAGAAAACTTTCTACTCTGCACGTCTCTGTCTATCCTTCAGTAGCCGTCCAATGTTCACCCAGCAACCCAAAGATGTCTTACCTAAGCTTAGCTCTTCTTCATGCATATACCATTTCAACTGTTCCTGTGGTTCAAGTTATATAGGGCGCACGATTAGGCAGGTTCGTCTACGGATTCGAGAACATTTACCAGCTTGGTTCAGCAGGGGGGGGGGGAAATTAAGTGCATAAAAAGCTCGATCCTGTCACACTTGGTCGATACTGGACATCATATCGATGTCAACACAGCTTTCAGGGTTATATACCGAATTCCGAAGTCGTTGTCACGTACAGTTCGCTTACGTCTTCTACACTTAGCTGAAGCTGTTGCAATAAGATCGACTAAACCGGAACTTTGTATCCAAAAAGAACACGTCCAGACGCTGTTCCTACCGTGGCCAAACTTGGATTGATGATTTTTCGTCTCACCAAGAGTGCTCCTTCCCCTTAACCCTCTTGGCTTTTTTTCTTTGCTTATTATTACAAATATTATTATTACAATTATTATTAATATTATTATTCGTCATAATTTATGCCCTTCATGCAAACATTCTCTCGATACCATCGAATTTTTCGTTTATACTATCCGGACTTATTATTAGTGATATTATCTCTTTTCTCAATATATGCCTCCACCTATTTCAATTCACATATTCGTTATTTCATTATGAACCTGTCATTGCAGTCTTACTATCTCCTGTTTAACACAGATCACTTTATACTAGCCGCTCACTCACCTGACACCTTCTATAACCTTGAACTGACTTGTCAATTTTCCTACCCCACACTCTACAAATCTATTATGATTAATCACCATTGTCTCCCGTTTTACAATATTTGGTAATCGAATTCAGCCTAGCACGTTTGTCACACAAATACGACTATTTATTTTGACACCACATAACTAATCTGTTGTAACGACAACAAATATTATTATATTTTATAATTGTAAGAACCTGAAGGGAAATTATTGAAAAGAGTATTCTTCGTTCAGATTGACTCTTAATTCATAATATGGGAATTTTCCACACTATCAAAAGAACAAGAGATTGAAAATGAGTTGTGAAAAACATGAAATGGACTACACAGAGCTTATTATACAGTTAGTTATTCAGGAAGACAAAAAGTGAAGAAAAAATGAAAAAGAAAAAATATTACAAAGGCCATTGTAGTGGAAAAGGCTGGAAGAAATGCTTCTGAACACAAGGTTCAGGGTTCTCTTTAAGGATTGCTAAGGCTTCAGCTGCATGAAGAGAAGATGCAGGCGAGTCACTAATTACTAAGGTAGTCATACAAATTGGTAACAGATCTTTTTTTTGAGCACAATTCAGGCTTCACTCTTTAGATGATGACATCTTTAGCAATTCGAAGTAGTCGTGAGGTATTCTGTCCAGCCATCACCCACCCTAAAAGATTCTTGTATGTTCATTTGGTGTCCTGTATCAACCAAATACCGAGCTATGGTGCTGTTAAATTGATGTTGAACTTCGAAGACTTGTTCAACAATCCATTTGTACAACCGTCTCCTCGCTTTTCCTACTTACTAACTATACAATACGTAAATACTGATTACTTATTTATGGTATTATTGAAAAAAAAGCATAGTTCAGCGATGAGTCTCTTTCTGGCGAATTCATCCACTTAGCTGTACAACTGAAATTATGTATAATTATTTTTGTATGTGTGTGTACATTAGCTTTGTCAAACAAGAATAAAAATTAGTTCGGGTTGTTGTTTATATTATTATTATTGTTCCCTTGGGTTCCTAGTGGAACATAGGGCTTCAACTGCACGTCTCCACTTGCTTGTCTTTTGCTGTACTTTTCACCTGCATTCATGTCAGTCCATACTGTTTCAGTTCCTCATCACACGATCTCCTCCATGTCACCCTTGGACGACCAACTCGCCGCTTCCCTTTCGGGTTCCACTCGAGCATTGGCCTGACACGCGATGTCACCCAGCGGCCTCCTCAGCGAGTGTCCAATCCATCTCCACTTTCTCCTGCATATTTCTTGGGCGATTAGTTCTTGTTTTGTTGGTTCCCATAGTTTCTTGTTGGTGATTCTTTCCGACCATCTGATCTTGAGTATAGAGCGAAGACAGTTAGTTGTTGATAAAGGTCTGCAACAGGCTGTTGGAAATATTCTTTGTGACCCACTGGCCAAGATTCTGATCCGTATAGAAGAACTGACTGACTTCACGTTTGTATTGAAAATCCGAATCACTTTGTTGTTGATGCAGGCTGAGTGACGAAGATTTCCAGATTGGTTTCAGGTTGATGAATGTGTTTCTCGCCTTCTCGATTCTCGATTTGACATCCCCGTCCGTTCTGACTGCCTGTAGTTGAGATAATGCTCCCTAGATAAGTGAATGAAGTAACCTCTTTCAAATCCCTCCCGTTGATGGTGATTGGTGCTGGATGTTGCTGTTGTTGTTGGTTGATTGGTTATTTTCATAACCGGGTTGTTGTTTACGTCATTAAAATATTTCAAAAAAAAAATGTGATGATTAATCAAATTGTAATTAAAGGGGTTGGGGTGGTGATGAGTTGTCAATGTTAGTCAATGCATAAGAGAAGTTGAATAAGTGTATTGTAGTTGCGTAACAAGATGAATAGTTTAGTGAGAGTGAACTTTGATTAGGATGTGCATAGAAACGAAGGAAAATATGGTATTGTATAAGAGTAGTGAGGAAATACAAGAGTTATAAAGAGTTTTAGAAAAGCAGCTACACTAACATTAAGTCAGTAGAAATCGACACAGTTGTTGTCATAATGGTCGAATGATTTCTTTTTGTACACATAACTCTGGTTTTTCCAACTGAATAACCATGGCTTCATCAGTACAAAGGAGGCTAAGGCGTATTGCCTTTGGTAGGTTATTCTTGACTCTGGAGATTACTTTGAAGTAGGAGGCGTTTGTTCAGATGGGCTGACTAGTGTTGACAAGGTATTCGATGATTGTACTCCTTATAGAGTCATTACTACTTTTCTGTAACCATGAGGGATAGTGTCCTCGAATCCGTTTGGACAGGATACGCGTTGAACGACCACAACAGCATATGAACTGGTATGTGCACATAGAAATGGTCGGTATTATTCACTTTGTATACAGCTGACGATAGCCACTATACATGAAACAAAGTGAAATCATCGTATCCATCCTACAAAGCTGTTCTTCTCACGTTTTTATTCAAAAGCTATTTATTTTGATGGTTTAGTTTGAAAAAATATCAAAACGTTTGCTTCCAATCCTTTTAATTATTCTCCAATCTACAACATATGCATGTGATTTATAACTGCAGTGTGTCACATGTGTTTCTGCGTTTGTGTGTGTGTGTGTATATGTGATAACCGAAAAGCAAGATAAAACTTATCAAGATCGCTGTCCACATTTTAATCTGAATATCACACGGTTTATTTACAGCCTTCTTTATCAAACAATATTTTGCTTAAGGATTACACTAAATGTTGGACAATCACTGTTGTCGTTGTTGTTGTTGTTTTTCTTATCTTGGAAATAATTATGCCCTATCCTATCGGGTATCATTTTGTTTTATCTTCCAACTTTACAGCATTCTTGTGATCTTGAATCACATTGTTTCCCTTTTTCTAATCTAAACGTGGTGGTTCAATGGTAGAATGCGCCTCGGCCACTCAGGAGCTCTGTGTTCGACTCCCAGCCAACCCACTCCTAAATCTCATAAACGACGTGATTCAACGGAAGGTGGATAAACTTCGATCTTACTCTCGAAATTATCGCACAAGGCTGCGCGGTCATAGCCTGTGCCAAGTAAGCCCTATTCAGTGCCTTCACGCTACGGCAGGGGTGTTCTCCAGCAGACGTGGAAGGGTAGACTCGCTAAGAACTGTGGACTGCTGGACATACAGTGTTGGTCACTTCACTTATTTGGGAAGTTGCATCAGCCAATGCCAATAGGTTGATCGCTGACGAAATCTCAGCACAGATACAGAAGGCTCACGTGGCATTTGCCGAATTACGCCATCTCTGGCTTAGTAGACGTGATATCCGGTTGACTGTTGACCAAAGAGTTTGTCTACTACTCAGCAGTTCGCTTTGTTCTCCTTTATGGCATTGAAAGTGGGAAACATGAAAAGCTTGGCTAGCTGTCTTTGATTATAGGTATATGGGATCTATCTCCCGTGATAAGTGATATAACAAGGTTAGCAGTATTGAGGTTATGCCACAGTCGAGTGCTAGTTAAAGAGGGGAAATCAATCGACGAGGTTGTGAAGTTACGCCGGTTGAGATGGTTAGGACATGTGTTACGCATGCTTAGCCTAGCCATCGCCTTCCTCGACAACGGGTAATGTTAGCTGACATAGGATTGATCAGGTTGGAAAAGAGAAAGCTAGGGGTGGTTAAACGAAAACATGGCTCCATCAGTCAATTAAATCCACAGCAGTTATTTTAAGCCAGCCAGCCACGTAGGGAGGTGTAGACTTCCTGACTGGCTGGTTGGGTTCCTCGGGATGGTAAAAACCAATGAAGGCTGGAGACAATTGGTGATATGGCTCAAAATCGTTCTCAATGGCTGGCGCAGATGCATTCACTACTTGTGATTTATAATATCTAATAAAATTCTATTGTTCTTCGATATTGCTATTCTTTTTGCCTCGTTTCTTTGTTTATTATCTCTCTCTCTTCTCTTGCTTTGTGTGCTACATACAGTGTGGCAATTCGAACTGTTGCACATCAGTGTAAAGTTCTACGCTGAAACCAGCTGGCCAGCATTTTGGTAGTTAGTTATTTAGTCTACGGAGCATAATCTATCGCTACTTGTACGGTTTAGAATTTGGTATTGAGTTAATTTCAGATATCACGAAATACTGTTGAAGCGAACAAAACTTATGAGGAAAGTCTCTGTTGTTAATTCTAACGAAGTACAATAAACATCAATAAAATGATGAACTCTGGATAGACTTTACTACCATTTGCAAATAATATCAATTATTCTCTATCAGGGATATTTTGTCCCGCTGTATGTGTGTGCATGTGTTGTCAGTTATTAGTAGTGGAAGTCTTCTCTCGTTTCTTTTTCTGTGGCTCTCTCATTGACACTTTTTATACTACTTATATCTGTTTACATAATTAGCACCCAGCATAGTGTGTCAGTGGTTAGATAATAGAATAGTTCGCCAACCAAGCACGTAGTTCGGGTTCGATTCCCGACCGACGCACTCCCGAACTTCATTTAGCCAGCCGCCAGCAAGTCCAGTTGAATGGTGAAGCTTCTGTATTTGGCTAGCAACCCTATCCAGGAAATAACAGAGCTTTGAAGCCGTGTGTTCTCCTCAGAACGCAGAGGGATGGGGAAAAAACATCACACTCACTGTAACTAAGGTATTTGCGTTCTGTAGTCTGTCAAACCACTTGACTATCACACTGTAACGACAGAAGACAAGGGCCAGGCAACAGCTCATTTATTGAGAAAATCAACAGGTATTTATAGATTTTATGTGTATTATTATTAGCGTTATTGTTAGCGGAGAAGCAACCTCGTCTGTTATCTCTTTGTGGTCGTTTCTCAGAAAATCAAGTAATTTATCTGTGAATCATATTTCTACACTTTAACTCCGCTGTGATAGGCTGGTGATTTTCTCAGGGTTAAGCTTTGCTATTGTTTTTCTCACGACCCCCTGATTCGAGACGTGAACACTGACGTAAATTGTTGTCTACAATTTTTGGCTTGCAGACAGCTCTCTCACCACAACACTACTTTAGGTGAATGCATATTAAACGAAAATGTCACTATCCACTGGATAAACACTCTCTTGTTCTCACTACTTCACCTATTCAGGTGGTCTTCACATACTCATCTTAATATTTGAATCAATACAGCACCTTTTTCCAATTGGCTTAATACATGTTTGAAAAAAAAGAATATTTTTTGATAAGATTAGTGATATGGTAATGCTCCTATTGATTGGTCACTAGTGAGTAACCAATCAATGTATCCAGTACAGTCCTACATGAGATTAGTCGTGAGCCTAAACAGCCCAGCGGTAATGTCTCCTACTGAAACATTGAGCGACGCCTGTGTGCTAATCTTAGAGGGGACTTGAGTGTTCCTTCAAGGTTGCAGAGACACGTCTTGTTGACGAGTGCCAACAAACAGGATACCTAGGTCTCAGCAGGGCTTCTTACCGATTGGCTCCAACTATCTAACACGAAGACTAATGCTTCATTGATTGTCACTTGCTAAGTGATGTATGTGACTTTTGAGGTTTCCAGCAGTCGATAACTTCATTCCCAGAGCGACAGAATGATCCGTTTCACCATAAAACTTCTAAAACTATCTCTTTTTAGCTCTTTCACAAAAGTCATTCGCATCTTTGAAAAGAAAAGAGTCGAAGGTTAGTTATTCAATTCCAGTCTCATTGGGTTCATCAGTCCTATTCATTTTCATCACTCTAGTGTTCCAATGAATTTTATTTTAAATCACCGAAAATACCCATTGAGTCATGAAAAAAATAAAAAACAAATTCAGCGAATAAAATTTTCTTGATCGACGAAATCATCTTCAGAGGCTGTCTGTACAGTCGTATTTATACTTACAAAAATATACAGTGGTCTATTATTGAGTAATTGAGGGTACAAATTGATATAATTACTTAGAAGTGGCTTTTGGAAGTGAAAATTAAAAGTTGTACATTACGTGGTACTCAATGGCACAAAGATAGAAATTTGATAAGGTTAAACTTGCTATTTAGTGAGAATAAAGTTAGTTGAGTGTCAATTTAACAAGTTTGAAGAGGGTGTGAAATGTACAAAAGGAACATATGAGAGTGATAATAATGAATTAAATATTAAAGGAAAAGAAAAAATCGAAATTTTTTTTACAGGGAACGACTAGTAACAGAATAAGATACTGGACAAACTTTTTCTGTACACAGAGTTCGGAGTTGTATCGACGAATTGCCAGCGCCTCCGCCATACACAAAAGCCGAAACCTGACGCCCTTTGTACCATTTGGCTTCACCTTGTAGATGATCTTGAAAAACGACTCTGGTTGAGCTACGTGGCTTGAGTTCACCAAATGCTCGAGAATTGAGCTAGTAATTGTCTGTCTTGCATTGTCCCCTTGCTAACCATGCCGGATATAATGTTCAGGAATGCGTTTGGAAAGCGTGTACGCTTTGTGCGGCCAATATAAAACTAGCTCCACACGAGCAAGTGAATTTATAAACACATACATTGAGGTGGCCCAAAGCGGCAGTTTATCCTTCACACATCCATTGATCATTTCAATATAGAAAAAATCCCCATTTAGACATTTGGAAAACAGAAAGATTGAGCGAAGAAATATTTACTTTTCAATTAGATCCTCATCTCACTCTGGCTCTACTCTAATATATATCCATAGCATTTTTATTACAATACACAACAGTTTACCAATCAATTGGCACTGATATGTTTGTTAACAATAATTAAAGTGTCAAAATGTCAATGGGTTCATAATTAACGAAGAAAATCAATACACATTTAAAAGGTAGAATTGGTTAGAATAAATTAATTTTACAAGGATAACACGTAATTAAAGATGATGTGGTCAGAAAAAATAAATTAATTTGGACAATTATAATTTTTATAATTTTAAAGGTTTAGGGGCAGGGGGGCGAAGTAGTCCGGTTTATACAGTCAGGTAGCGATGACCAAGGTAAGGAAAGTGATATAAGAATAAAACTTGGGCACTGTGGTAGAGTGTAATTCCATTATGGGTAAATTTTATTTTGATAGAGTCTCACAGTGTTATACAGTAATATTTGATTATGATTATGAGCAATAAATTGTGCTCGAAACGTCATCAGTAAATATTACTGTATAACACTGTGAGACTCTATCAAAATAAAATTTACCCATAATGGAAGTAAGGAAAGTGACTGTACAAATTTCTTCTCAACACACAAGTTTGGCTTCTTCAGGTGGATTCCTATTGCTTCAGCTGTCTGTAGAAGACAAACTCGTAGAGCAAAGTTAAGATTAGTCGGAATGCGATAAATAATTTTAAATGCTGTATTAACATCAACCTTATCCTCACTGCCTACAATGTGTGCTAAAATGGAGCTACGAATAGATCTTGTTTGTTCCTTGCTTAACCATGTTGGATGATGTTCGGAAATACGACGATGAACCTGCCTAATTGTACACCCAATGTAGCTGGCTCCGCAGCTGCAGTCAAACTGGTAGATATACATAGAAGAGACAAAATTAGGTAGTTTATCCTTATTTCTCGAACATAGAATAGGGGTTCATTTGTCGGCTGTAGAAATTGATACGTAGCGTAGCTCAGCCATAAAGAGAAGGCTTTCCTCAATGATCTGCACAAGTGATTCTTCAGGATCTCAGCTGTGGTACCACCTTTATTTATTTTATTTTGTTTTTTCTCTCACCTAGGCAATATATGCAATGGTTGGATCAGCTGTTGAATTTACTGACTCTGAAGCGACACCAGAAAGGCGAACAGAGAAAATTTTTCAACTGATGGATCTAGACGGAGATAATCGTCTTTCATTGGATGAATTTATTAACGGTGTACAAAACGATAAGTTGTTAATGCGTCTACTCACCTTGAATACACACCCATCTCATAATCATCAGCATCAACACCAACACCAACAGTCTTGTTGTCCTCCTGATTCATTGATAAATGGGTCAAATGATAATACTACTAATAATAAAATATTATCAACAGTGAATACTTGTCATGATGGCGATGATCATTGTACAGACAGGTCAGTAGTAGTAACCAGTCAATCAGCTTCTAAACAAAATGTTATTTCTGATTCAACAGAATCTTAAAAGAAAAAAAATTTTCCTTCAACCCCTTTTTTTAGGATATAGAAGAAGATTATTTGTGAAGGTAAGTAGCTACTGGGATAAGTTGGCTTTTTTTGTTGTTGTACTATATTTTTGTCGAACTGTTTTTTTAGTTACAGGATTTTCATCATGAGCTGACATCAGTTAGAGAACCGTTGGAAAACCTGCAGGGAGTGCTGAACAGCTGTTTTGTCAGCCTAGTGTGGGACTCTTCATCAGTACGCACCCACCGGGATTCGAACCCAGGACCTTCTGGTTACAAGGCGAGCTAGCTCGTAGACCATTAAGCCAGCCACTGGGACTCGATCCAATGGCCAGTGCATGAATTCTAGCTTCTGCCAATTCACGATCCCTAGTCAATGTCTTCGGCGAGTATTTGTAACCAGAAGGTCCTGGGTTCGAATCCCGGTGGATGCGTACTGTTGAAGAGTCCCAAACTAGGACGAAACAGCTGTCCAGTACTCCCATGTTTTCCAATGGTTCTCTAACCAATGTCAGCTCATGATGAAAATCCTGTAACCAATCAAATCCCTACAAACCAACACTTGAATGTTTTTTTGTTTTTTCGATGAGTTTTCAAACATTATAGCATGGTTGTTAAAAAAAACACTTTCCGGTATCCATCTGAAGTGGTACTTTATATGTTGTGGTCAATTGGTAGATCCAAATAGGCGCTCAGTGGTAATATCTCGCTGAATAATGTAACACCTCACAAGGGAGTATCAGTTCCTTCAAGGTTGTAGATATACACCTTGCTGACGAGGGCCGGTAAGCAGGCTTCCAACTATCTACACTACTTTGTATCCTCCTTATATTACGTAATTATGTTTCAGTTTAAAAATCTAATTATGAAAATAAAATCAATCACTAAGGTAAGGTTGTGGTGATAGCTGGCTGCAACCCGAAAATTGTAGACAGCAATTTACGTCAATGCTTACGCCCCAAATCGGGGTCACGAAAAAAAACAAGAACAAAGCCTAACCTTGAGGAACTCAACAACCAATCACAACAGACTTTGCGTGGGCGGATACGATTCGCAGATATATCACCGGACTGTCTAAGAAACGGCAACAAAGAGATGACAGAATAACCTTCAGCAAGAAAACAACCAGTCAGATGACGCTGCTTCTCTGCTAACAATAACGCTGATAATAATGTACATAAAAATCTATAAATATCACTTGATTTTCTCAATAAACGACCTGCTGCCTGGCCTTTCTCTTCTGTCGTTACATTTTGTTTCTCCCCACACCTTCATATTCCGCTTTCGCCCGACCTCCCATTCTGAGGGTTTGACGCCACTTAACTGTGCAACAGCCTCGAAGATCCATGTGTCCATCAAAAACTGCAGGGCATAGGCTTTCCATTTGTTGGCAGGCAGCGACACCAAATGTAACGACAGAAGACAAGGGTCAGGCAACAGATCGTTTTTTGAGAAAATCAACAGATATTTATAGATTTCTATGTACATTGTTATTAGCGTTATTGTTAGCGGAGAAGCAACCTCGTCTGATTGGTTGTTTTCTTGCTGAAGGTTATTCTGCATCGCTTGAGACCGTTTCTCAGATAGTTAAGCCACATATCTGTGAATCGTATTTGCACACGTTAAGTCTGCTGTGATCAGTTGTTGAGTTCCTCAAGGTTAGGGTTTGTTATTGTTTTTTTTTCTCATGACCCCGATTCGGGACGTAACATTGACGTAAATTGCTGTCTAAAATTTTTGGCTTGCAGCTAGGTCTCACTACAAGGTAACTGTGTTTGTGTCTTCCGACAGTTTTTTTTACAAAGAACTATACAGTTTGTTGGCTATAAAACCTCTAAATTTTGGAAATAATGCTGTGTTTTGCATTGACCTGACCATCTCAAACTCTTTTCCAGCTAACGTAGAGTTTGTCGATGACGTCGGTGTCTTGGCATGTTTAACACAGATCCTAGTCAGTCACCTCAGTAGTTAAAACTTCACAACTATGTCGATAGATTGTAAGCATGAAGCTTCGCAAATTAACTATCACTCAGAAACACACCACATAAAAATATTTGACTACCATTCAATGCTTCTCTCGATGATGATTATGATGATGATGCGTAGCACTGCAAATTGATCTATATATGATTTGGTTTTCCTGAATCCAGTTAGGTCCGGGTTGGCCGGAGTTTTGTATCCAAAGCATCTCTTTATCTCTCTAAGATAACGCTACTTAATATTTTGTTTAGCGTGGACAGGAATATGATTCCTCACCAGTTTTTGCCAATGACTATAGACCGCATGATTTTATACAATTAGTTTTTTCGCTTCCTAACGGAATAGCACGTTAAAATGTTTCCCGGTGGGTGCGTACTGTGAAGAGTCCCAAACTAGGACCAAACAGCTGTCCAGTACTCCCTGGCAGGTTTTCCAATGGTTCTCTAACTAATGTTACCTCATAATGAAAATCCTTGAACCAATCAAATCCCTACAAACGAACACTTGAATCTCTCTTACCTACTTTTTCTTATTTGTAGATATCATCAATGGAATAAATACATGAATGATAAATAACCTCATTACCAAATCAAATGTCACGATCTCTCTCTCACACTCTCCTCCTTCATGTGATAAATGATGAAGTTTTTTTATTCCATTAAGAAAGGAAACCGATGTGACAGCGGATCTTTTCATTTATCTAATTTTTTTCGCTTAATATTATCATTATTATTGTATTTTCCTTTGGCTTTTTACTTATTCTTATTACTATTTGTAATTTCCCAGGGAGAAATTCTTACTGTCTATTACCATTACTATTATTGATAATATTACATCTTTTCTCATTCTTTGTATACTAATCATTAATCAGAAGCTTTTTTATTTAATTTTAATTTTTTTTTCTGATTGTATTCTCACTGATTTGTCTTTTTGTAAAACAATCGATTGCCAACTGCTCTCTGTACGCTAACTAATATAAAAAAGACATTGCTTATCATTCCTAATATCCATTTATTGTGTGTAGTTGGTTAATTGAAATTCAGAGTTATGCTCATGGAGTTCGGAGGTTTCGTGAAGGGAAGAGTGTCATTCAAAACAAAAGACCAGTATTTATCAGAATATTCCGGCAATAGATTAATTAAATTACTAAGTGTAATAAACAGATGATAAGTAGTGGCATTATTCTGGAAATATTTCAGGCAAAAATCAAATTAAAAATTACAGTGTGTAATAATCAGGAAGTCGAAAGAAATAATTATTAGAAAAAAATCATCTAATAATGCAGATAGGGATTTACAAAGGTAAATTTAACAAATAAACGGGAAGGTTGGACAAGAAAGATAAAAGGATAATCATTATTGGTGAGACTGACTTTTCATGATGGCTACGGTAGGGACAACGGTTGGACGATTTCTTTGGACATATAG
The DNA here is from genome assembly GCA_944472155.2 of Trichobilharzia szidati. Classification (NCBI taxonomy): domain Eukaryota; kingdom Metazoa; phylum Platyhelminthes; class Trematoda; order Strigeidida; family Schistosomatidae; genus Trichobilharzia; species Trichobilharzia szidati. The sequence goes on along the minus strand of OX235276.1, from coordinate 41,753,693 downwards.
AATAGGCTTGAGTTTTGGATACAATGTCAGCTATTTATTTATTTCATTCCCTTTGGTAGGTTGGATCGGATCTTGTATATAGCTTTGAAGGACTTTTCAATGGTATTTGCGTTCTCTGATAGCTATTTCAAACACCAGCTCAAAACAAAAAAAGTACTGGAAAGAGTAACTAGTGGGAACAACAACCTAGGAGATTAGCCATTACGGTGCACTCTGTGAATTGATATCTAGGTGTCGTAATTACATTGGCTGGCGCTCTCCAGTATCAAGGTGTGTCTGTAGACCCGACCGATATTTGCTATCTTAACGTGTGATGGTTACGCTCGCTCGCATATCGTAATGACTCAGTGAGCTATACTGGCTGGAACGAGTTTTTCTACAGGTTTGACCATGCAAGAAAGATTTGTCTGGGATAGCTGTTAGACTAGAAACAGCTGCCCCCCCTCTGCTAGGTGGGGGGTGGGGTCTGTGGGCGAAGTCGTACTGCTGAGAGAATATTAGTAGTAGGGTGTTTCCCTAAAATGGCTAGCTGTGTTGTCTCCCCACTCTGGAGAGAGGGAGACTTAAATTAGGTTGACCCTGAGAACTACGCTCTCTGCCCACACACTTCCAAAGACATATAAAGCTCTCTTGAAATGAATCTTTCATGGTGAACACAGCTAGCCCTTGTGTTAGTGAGTTGTCCGTTAGAAATTGAGCAGTAAGGCTACTAAATAACAGGTTCCCTCACAAATAGTACATACTTCTTTTGTAATATAAAGATAATATTGTTCTTGAAAATACCTGCAGACACTGTTACACCACAGAGCTTTTGTTTATACGTTTATTACTGTTTAACATAAAGTGTGAATTACGGGCAACATGGACCGAACGAAACACAGTAATGCTAGATTCTAATTTGCACCGATTGCTTCATAGCTAGTCTAGAAAACAACTCCTTATCATCAACTATCGACGACCTCCATCTCTACAAGAGAAACGTCGATGATACTTTCATCTCAATAAAACCCACCCAAACATCGATTTCACCCTGGAACTTGAGTCTAACTCAATATTTCATTTCCTCGACGTTCAGCTAAGAAGGAATGCGGACAACTCGCTAAGAAGATACATCTACAGAAAGCCCACTTGAGACGGACAATTTATTAACTTTCAAAGCTGTGTGCCTCTAAGCAGAAAGAGAAACCTAATATACTCTCTTTCCTCGAGGATCCGGAAGATTTGCACTGAAGAGTTAATCGATGAAGAATTACAAAATCTCCGAGGGACCTTGATAGAAAATGAATTCCCAGCCAGATTTATAGACAAGAATCTAAAACCAAAGGAAACACCTGAAAAGGTATAAGTCGCCCCCAAAAGGATGCTGATATTGAACCTCGAATTTAAAAGTGATACCGAAGCAGAAATTCTCCGTAGACGGCTTTCGAAGTCTCTCAGTAAAACATACTTCGCCGCCAGCCTACGAATAACATTCTCCTGCAAGAAACTACTCACCCAACACGTGAAAGACAAGCTGTCGCATTGGGTCACTTCAACATGCATATACAAGTTCACTTGCTCGTGTGGAGCTGAGTACATTTGCTGTACCATGCGTCCGCTTGTAAAACGCACGCGGGAACACTATCCAGCATGGTTAGCAAAGGGATACACAGTTTTATAACAGAACATCTGGTAAATTCTGAACATTCAGCCCCATATGAAAAGTCTTTCAAAGCTATATAAAAGATCCGATCCAATCTACCAAAGGGAGTGAAATCATGACATCTAGGAATAGCTGAGGCACTGGTGATCCAAAAACTCAAACCTATTCTATGTACCCAAAAGGAAGTGTACGTCCAACAGTTGTCCCTATCGTGGCCATCACGAAAAGTCAGTCTCACCAATAATGATTATCCTATTACCTTTCTTGTCCAACCTTCCCGTTTATTTGTTATATTTACCTTTTCTTTTCGACGATTCATTTTCATGAGCTGTACAATCGTAATTATAATTAAAAAGGAATCATAAGGCAACCAATCAGATACTGGTAAACTTTGTCCTTGAAAAAATGTATTACATAATGTAAGGTGTAAGAAGGGTGCTAATTGAATTAGAAGGACAGAAGTTGGCATAACGTAATAAGTGTGAGATAATGACTAATCAATAAGCTGGTGTAGAATGGACAGGAACTAGTGGAAAGGCTTTTTGTATAAAATATGTATGAAAAAGCAATGTTATTAATAAACAGTAATATATTGGTAATAAAATGTGGATGATGGAAATAATAATAATAATAATAATAGTAACTTACACAATAAAAGAAGAAGTTACTATTATTATTATTTATCATCCACATTATTACCATATATTACTGTTTATTAATAACATTTTTCATATTTAACCTTTCAATTGCATTCTACACTTTTATTAATTTATACGTATGCAATTCTGTTCCTTAAATTCCTACACCTACATTATGTAATACATTTTTTCAAGGACAAAGTTACCAGTATCTGATTGGTTGCCTTATGATTCCTTTGTTAATTATAATTACGATTGTACAGCTCATGAAAATGAATCGTCGGAAAGGGAAAATTTTCTTCGCTGTTTGTGCCTTTTTTTATGATTCAATATGGGAATATTTCGTTCATATTTACCTTTGTAAATCCCTACCTGCATTATTAGATTTGGTTACTGTTTTTATTTTTATTTATCCAAACCTACTACCCATTTCGTTAATAACACATCCTTAACCCGTAATTATCCAAACTGACTAGTTATCTAATAATTATAATCCTATTTTGTCTTTTCTACCCGATCTTCCTGATTATTACACACTGTAATTTTTAATTTGATTTTTGGCCTGAAATATTTCCAGAATAATGCCACTACTTATCATCTGTTTATTACACTTAGTAATTTAATTAATCTGACCTCTGACCGGAAATAACTCTGGAACTTTCTCACGCATGTGATATAAGTACACGAATGTACAGCTGTCCGTCCAGTTGACGACTTCGTCGAAAATCAAAATTTTCTTCGCTGCAACCGTCTTTTTAATAATTCCAATGATCCACTGTGAATTTTCTGTGATTCTATTTGCTTTAACTATCAGAAAGGCATTTGTTTTAGTCTAAGTAACTAAGTAACAACAAAAAGAAGTTGATAACATTCCTTTCTTTTGTTTTATGTTCCAAAAATGATAAAAACAAGCGCGATAACTATTGGACGTCTGTCTAATTTCAACTTTTAAAGGTAATCATGTAGTCGACTATACACACTTTGAACTACTTAACTTTATTTCCCACGTTTTTAAAAAAGAGACAGAGAAAGACGAACTTAGTCGTACAAAATTTATTCAAAAATTTCATCTAATTCATCAACTGGAAAGATTTGCTTCATCTCCTTTTTACGTTTACGTGATTCCATTTTATCATGTGTACGTTCAATATACCTGTTCTGTTTTTTAGACAGCAGAGTACTTCGAATCTGAAAGAGAAGTATTGCATTAGAATGTATTAATTACTGCGTTACAAGTAGTAAAATTAGTAATAATGATTAGAATAAGTAGAAGTGGTGAACTGGCTCATTTACTTAAACACTCTGCTCTGTTGGCCAATAATAATGGCTGAAGGATTCGAGTTCCTGGATCACTTACTTACTTCAGACTAGGCAACTAGGTAGTGTCAGTAGCTCTTATACGATAAGTTTGATTCAAAGCTCCATACAGGGGGTAACTAACTTCTATACTCAGTAATCACTTAAAGTTCCATGCAGTTGGCAGTTAGTCACAACTATTGTGTCTGGCGGTTAGTGATACGCTGCCTGGTAGGCGAAACGGTACTCGAACTCGGCACCCAATGGTTGGTAGATGTGCGTCGGTGGCACAGTGGTTAGGACTCTCGCCGACCATGCATATCGTCCGGCGTTCGATCCCCTGCCGGCGCACACCCGATATCTATGGTCGGCCTGAATTTGGGCTACCGATATCCATGCTGAAAATTCCATGCTTGTACTGAAAATACGGTGTGGAATCAAGCTGTAAATCAAAATCAAATCAAGATCATTGAACTACATCTTCACGATTGAGTTCTAACTAACTAGGGAGAAGTTGGAGGATTTCATCATGAGCTGACATCAGTGCGCACCCACCACAGAAGGTTTGAACCCAGGAGCTTCTGGTTATAAGGCCAGTGAGCTCGTAGACTATTAAGCCACTGCAACTCGATCCCATAGCCAGCCCATGAATTCTAACTGCTGCCAATTCATGATACACAACGCGACCACTTCGCAATGTCTTCTTCGATGATGAGTTACTGCCTCACCTTCAACCTGCTGTAACCTAGTGGTCACGGTTTCTCACTAGAACCCCAGGTCACTGCCTGAATAGGGCCAGTCGCTAGTGGGCATCAGATCAATTTTTAATTAACGGTTTTGTAGGGATTCGGTTTGATTGGTTGCAGGATTTCATTATCGAAGAAGACATTGCGAAGTGGTTGGACTGTGTCATGAATTGGCAGAAGTTAGAATTCATGGGCTGGCCACTGAATCAGGTCCCAGTGGCTTAAGGGTCTACGAGCTCGCTAGTCTTGTAACCAGGAGGTCCTGAGCTTGCACCGTGGCGGTGGATGCGTACCTCTGAAGAGTCCCAAACTAGGCTGACGAAACAACTGCTCAGTACTTCCTGCAGGTTTTCCAATAGTTCTCTAACTGATATCAGCCCATGATGAAATCCTCCAACTAATATTAGAGGTTAATACGAAATTAGTGACTATCTCAGGAAAGCTGAAAGCAAACGTTAGAATGTGTGGTTTTAACATGTTCAGTATGTCATCCTACTGTTTTTTTTCTTAATTAACTATAACGCTATGCATATATATATACATATGAAATGAAAAAGAATTCTACTGTTTAAGAATCAAAAGTAATTCATATTATAACTTACTATATTAGGTGAAATGTATTTTGGATTAGAATATAATACTGCACCGGAGAAGCTCCCAGCAAATATACGGATAGGGTTCAATGAGAAACGTGGACCTACAAAGTACAGTTCAAAATTAAGCAATAATCAGTGTATATATATAGGTATATTCATTTCTAATAACAACATCGTGAGATTAATGCACAGAGAATCTGAAACCGCTTCCCGGTGTATTGATCGCACATGACAGTCAAATACTCTGCATACGAAGACTGAGTATATACTACATATACGTAGGTAAACAAAGACCAATAAGGACTAAGACTTGTTGTAAATGGACGCGAACATTGAACATTTGTTTATTGGAACTGGTAGCCATATTGGCAGGCAGCTCGAAGGCGCGAATGGTTCAGTCGTGTACAAGTTGGAAGAAGACGAAAGAATACGAATAAAAGTACATTATATTTATCTGTAAAACATTTGTTTATAGACTTTGTAATGATATCGAATTTAACTGCCGAAGAATATAATTTCTTATTGCAAGTCCTGGTGTTTTGGAGTTAAAGTCGATAATCGTTCCTGGTAGTTATCGATTCGGAGCGTCTTCGCAAATAATAGGAACTTAGGGTTAAGTTCCTTGACACTTGTGATGCGGTCAACTACTTTAAAAAGTTTATAGGAGTATAGTTGCTAGCTGCTACTATAAGGCGGTATTTGGACTTCAATTTCGTGGCTGAAACGAATGATTCTGCAAGTCCTGCCATTTCAGAAAGGTGAAATGGTTAGTGGTTAAAACATTGTCACTATTTTTTTATGTAGTTCCATTGTAGACACACCGTTGGATGTGGAAGTAGTTTGGTTTTGACGTCTGAAGAAATGACTTACTATCACGGAAAAGTTTCAATTATTTGAACAAGCATATGATATAGTCTTTTCAAGGTGAGAGTGCTGACAAATTACAGCTTTCTGGGCACCTTTGGAGAAAATCTGATTACTGTTTGGAATATTTGACGGAGAAATGATATAGGACTACCACCCATCAAGGAACATGTGTATTGTGCAGTGGAATCCGTCCAACTTTTCTGCTGAGACACAACCACTACAGGGTAGAAGATATGAGACGATAGAAGTACAGCGATATCTTTTTTAATTCCTTTACTTTCCTAGTGGAACATAGGGCTTCAAGCTAGAGCTTTGAAGTTCCAGTAGCAATGGTATTTACTTTTACGGGATGGGGTTGCTAGTCTCATGCCCAACCTTCCCTCTTTACCAGTCTTATTACTAAATTAGCCAGGCAAAGGAGTGTGTCGGCCGGAGATCGGACCCCGAACCCCATGCGTGGTTAGCGAGCATTCTACCGTTGTGCCACCGACGCCCAGGTATACGGATATGGTCATCAGTTATGATGAGGTTATACGCAGAATGGCATTGAACATAACATTGAACAATACCAATTCCAAGTATTTAGCATTAAAAGAGACTAGAATTAGCGGTCAAAAAACAGATGAAATAGTAAGAAACGAAACTCTTGAAAATATTTAATCCGATGCTCGCCAGTGACTGGCTACAGGATGAAGTTGCCTGGAGTTAGTTCTAGTAAGAAATCATGACAAGTGGGGTATACCCAGTTGGGAGTGAGGAAAAATACTCGCCAGTGATGACACTGGCTGGTGCCAGTCGCGCTAAAATCACGAATTGATAGAATCCATGGCCTGGCCAATGAGTCGGGTTCTAGTGGTTGAATGATCTACAAGCTTGCCTTATAACCGGAAGGTCCTCGGTCCAAAACCCAATGGGTGCGTACTGGCTAAGAGTCTCAAACTAGGACGTCACAGGTATCCAGTACTCCCTAGTTTTCAGCAGTTCTTTAATTAATGATATCAATCCATGATCAAAATTAAAATGAGATAGTACGGTTTGATTTCCTACCTAATAATCAGGTAACGAGGTGTGAAATCTACCTCATATACTTTCAGTTGGTACGCAAAACCGTTGAATGAACAAGAAGCATCTGCTCAAGAAGCCGACATGTCAACCTGGGATCGAGCACTTCGGTCCAATCAATCGACGGGAAAATCCAAAATTCAATTAAATCAATATGACCTGTTGCACAAGAGGTGGCTCTCGTGGCCCAAGTGGTCTAGTGGATAGCGCTTTGGCGTTTGAAACCATGGTCACTGGGTTCGAGCCTGGGTGGGAACATCATCAATCACTGAGAAATGCAGGTACACCCGGCTGACGAGTCCCAAATAGGACGAATGCGCATCCTGGATTCCAATGCTAGTCACCATCCACCAATTAAAGACTAACAAATATCCCATTAAGTTCAGCAAAATAGATACACTAAGAGTTAGCTCGACAGCTTTACACATATAGAACTAAAAGATGGTAAAGTTAAAATGACTGTGGTTAATTTTTAATCAGCAAATTGTCAATTTTCGCACATAACATTCTACTTTTTCCACAGTGAATTGTACGACAGAAGACAAGGGCCAGGCAACAGATCGTTTATTGAGAAAATCAACAGATATTTATAGATTTTTATGTACATTATTATCAGCGTTATTGTTAGCAGAGAAGCAACCTCATCTGATTGGTTGTTTTCTTGCTGAAGGTTATTCTGCATCGCTTGTGACCGTTTCTCAGAAAGTTAAGCCATATATCTGTGAATCGTATTTGCACACGTTAAGTCTGCTGTGATTGGTTGATGAGTTCCTCAAGGACAAGCTTTGTTATCGTTTTTTTCATGACTCGGATTCGGGACGTGAACATTGACGTAAATTGCTGTCTACAATTTTTGGGTTGCAGCCAGTTTTCCGAGTGGAACTTACGGGCTTCAAGCTTTGAATTTTCGGTAGCTATGGTTTTATTAGCCTTACGCTCTATCCTCCCTCTTTCATGGATTTACTGCTCGGTTATTAAACTAAGCGAGGTCTAGGAATGCACCCATCGAACCGAAATCTTCCGCGCAGTTGGCCAACCCACTATCATTGTGAAACAACCACCATAGCACATACATACACACATCATGTTATCACAATATATTCTTCTATATCATTAGACTACTGAACTTTTAATTAAGTAGGAAGTAACCATTCAAAAGAAAATTTCATTTTGGTATTTGAGGAAAAAAACAAAAGTTTTATGGTTCGACAACAGAATATTTGAATATATACATATCATGAAAGGTTAATACACTCACCAACTTCAACTAGTGCTCCACTTTCCTCAGCAATTTGATAAACTCTAAACCATATACGATCGTTGAAGTTAACAAATGTGAATGTTTTATCTATATATGGTTGTGACCGTGGATGATGATTCGGTGTACCCATTGTCTGTACAAATAATTCACGTAACAGTTGTATATGAGGCTTGTTTGACTCTTCAAAGGATGAATCAAATGCTAGGATAGGACGACTGCCTTTCAAACAATTTCCAGTCAACTTTAATTCTGCTGTTGTACGAATATTTTCAACAAGAAATTTAGCTGATGGTCCATTTGGTACACAACTAAGCCATAAGTATAAATCTTTCTTTTTACGAGCTTCAAAATATAAAACCTTAAGACAAAAAATGAAATCGAAAATCTTAATGAGGTTAAAATACATTTTTTTTCTTCTAAAATAACACTGAAACAATTAGTTCCCTGAATGAAAATGAAACACTACTGAATAATCACTTGCAATTCTGTGCCATTGGCGATGAGATACATTTATTGTGTGTGTGTGAAGACTGATGATACCTGTTTGGCTGCAAAAACCTCAGTGGGAAGAGTGCAGTCTCACTCAATCTGTGACCAACTGGTCGGAAGTCAACAACTTAGATTGATAGGCCATCCTGTCTGTCTGTTTACGACATAGAACTTTGCACATATGTGCGGCAGTTCAAGTCACCACACTCCCTCCTTGTAGCACACAAAGCAAGAGAAGAAAGTAGAAGAAATGCATAATAGAGACAGTAAACAGAGGTGTGAGACGAAGGAATAGTAATAACGGAGAACAAAACAGTTTAATTGGAAATCATAAGTGACAAGGAGTGGATGCATCTGCACCAGCCACTGAGAACGATTTTGAGCCATGTCACCAATTGTTTCCAACCATTGGTTTTTACCGTCCCGAGGACCCCAACCAGGAAGTCTACACCTTCCTACGTGGCTTAGATTAACTGATGATAAGTCATAGTTCCCCTTAATAATTCCAACGAAACATATTTTATCTGAATCACCTAGTGTATTTGCGCAAAATATTACAAACAATAACATCACACACACGCACACAAGTACTTATCATAGGAATTTATATGAAAATAAGAAAGTGTTGAGGGGTAAATGAATAGATATTGATCAGGTTAAAAGACTCTGTTGAAGGTTAAAGTAGGAATAGAGATCAATATACTAAAGAAGGGAGGATAATAGTACCTCTATTCTACTATCGAAAAACTTACGAAGGTTGGTTTAATGGGTTACAAATTGTTTTTGAACATATAAAAGCGGTTTTATCATAATCATATGACCTCCTATAGCAAATACTTGCGTGTGTGTGTGATGAGATCGTCTAAAATGCGTTGAACAAATACATTACACGATACACGCAGCATACATCTTAGCGTTTTGTTAAAATTACGAAGGAAAGTTACCATTGAAATAAGCGTTCAATTTCTTGATCAGTGAGCCATAATTTTGAACTTTTCGGTATATTGAAATAAGGTTTCAAATGAGTTTTTAATATAGGACTTTGCAAAGAAATGCAGCTGTTCAAATTGCCTCGTGTGGCACCTGCTCATAGCCTCTGCCGGGTGAGCCCTATTCACTGCATTCACACCACAGTGGGTGTTCTTCACAAAAGTGAAAGGGCAAATACGAACGTCCGGTGCTTACAACCGGGCTGGTGGACATGCCGGTTTGTTGACGGGAGCTGAAAAATCCTGATTCCAAACCTATGGCGTACATGGACTCCAAAATCCGAAAAGATCGGGTGACGTATTAGCTTGTTTACTTACTTTTTACTTTACTTCGGCTATCTCCTACGGGTGGATGAGCCGGCTTCATGAACAGAGTTCATGAAGTTTCATGGGAATTTGGTACGAGTGATGTCCCCAGAATCGCTCAGCCTTTTGTTTTAGAGTGCAGCTCTAGCATTTACACAACCAAGTGTGACCTACAAGGCAGGAAAAGTGGAGTAGGGAGTCCACTATCCATTGGCAGCTGGTGACCGGAGTTCGGTTCATAGGCCTTTTTGAATGGGGCCAGACATCCAGGACATCCAACAAGCCCTTTGTCCATACGTCTGCCGGTGAGCTCCAGTGAGCTTCATAGGCCAGTCGTTGGAGGTTTGGAATCAGTGTTTAGCCATCTCCCCTAGACTGTCATCCAATGGACAGTCAACCCGGTGAAGAGCGCCGGGCATCCGCTTTCGCCCTCTCACTTTGGTGAAAAGCACCTCCGCCACGTGAAGGCAGTGAGTAGGACTTCCTCAGTAGAGGCTATGTAAGACGCCCGGTCATATGGGAGCATTTCAAGAGTTGTGCGGAGGGGTGGCCAACCCGCAGCACAAGGCACACAACCTTGGTGCCCGTGATGTACCAAGTCTGGGTTTTTTCTAATTTTAATTTAATTATGTAAAGAATATATATATAAAACTTCACCAGGATACCACAAGAGTAAAAGTGTCGAGGAAATCATTTGATTATCCTTCCCTACATTACGAGAATGGCAGCAAAGGCATCTTTTTATTATATTTTCATCGTCCTGACTACGATTTTTTTATTTATTTTTTTATTTTTTTTATTTTTTTATTTTTTTTTATTTAACAAAGCAAATTAAAATGAAGCCTCTGGTAAAAAAAAACAGATCGACATACACAGCAGTAAACACAGTATGTAACGTGACGGCAACGAAGCGTTACGAATCATTGTTAGTGTCTTATTTAATAATACTAAATGGTTTCCTGCTTCTGACAAATATTTTGGGAAATGGTCATGACGAATTAATAAAATCAACCTGATGGTGTGAACAACTTCAAGTGAGACACACTTATAGTGACTGACTGACTGACTGGACTCAATGTAGAACTTTGCACAGATGTGCAGCAATTCTAGTTACCACACTCTATGTAGCACACAAAGCAATAGAAGAGAGTAGAGAAAGATTTAAAAGTGAGAGATATGAAGCAAAAAGAATAGTAGTATCGAAGAACAATATCGTTTTATTGGATATTATAAATCTCAAGGAGTGGATGCATCTGAGCCAGCCTTTGAGAACGAGGATTTTGAGTCATATCACCAATTGTTTCCAACCATTGGTTTTTACCGTACCGAAGACCCCAACCAGAAAGTTCACACCTCCATATGTAGCTCAAACTAACTGCCAAAGATTTCATTGAGTGATGTCATGTTTTGATTTGACCACCACTAGCTCTTTTCCAGCCTGACCCTATATCAGCTAACATTGCCCGTCGAGGAAGGAGGTGACTAGGCATGCGTAACACATGTCCTAACCATCTCAGTCGATGTAATTTCACAGTCTCGTCGACTCATTTCCCCTCCTTACGTAGCACTGGACGCCTAACCTCAACATTGCTCACATTATACCACATAACACGGGAGATAGAACGCCGGCACTTATGATCAAAGACAACTGACCAAGCTTTTCATGTCTTCCACTTATACTAACATGTATACATTGTTTATAACAACAGTAGCACTAATGTAACTGTCCACTGGATGACAGTCTAGGGGAGATGGCTAAACACTGATTCCAAACCTCCAACGACTGGCCTATGAAGCTCACTGGAGCTCACCGGCAGACGTATGGACAAAGGGCTTGTTGGATGTCCTGGATGTCTGGCCCCATTCAAAAAGGCCTATGAACCGAACTCCGGTCACCAGCTGCCAATGGATAGTGGACTCCCTACTCCACTTTTCCTGCTTTGTAGGTCACACTTGGTTGTGTAAATGCTAGAGCTGCACTCTAAAACAAAAGGCCGAGCGATTCTGGGGACATCACTCGTACCAAATTCCCATGAAACTTCATGAACTCTCTTACAAACGACTCTATTCGAGATGTTCATGAAGCCGGCTCATCCTTCCATAGGAGATAGCCGAAGTAAAGTAAGTAATGTAACAAGGCATGATTTGTTGTTAGACATAAGGATAGTGGACATGCTAAGCCACATGTTTAAAATTTCAAAAAAAACTATTACCCCAAAAATTGAAATTCACAAACAGATGGAATTAGACTACATAGAATACTATTTCTATGTATTTATCACTACAACAGACAGTTAGTTAATTATTACAAGTGCAATTAAACAGAAAGTATTCAACGCACACAAAGATTAGTTGGTTTCAGTTTCCAGTACAGGTTGAAAATAAAAAGGAATGTGACAAGAAAGACATTGATCGAAAGGAAATATATAATTACACCGGCTAAGAGTGAATAATGTAGGCCGCGTTCTGAACGACTAATACGTACGATATCAACATACGACTGATACAGGTCCTCCTGGGAATACCATAACTCAATGACGAGTAACAAATAGAATAGGATGCCAACTACTAAATAAACTAACAATTAAGATATTATTGATATGTCCAATTTGGAGTCTTAAGACGGACAACCAGAAAATTAAAGTTTCAACAAAAAGAAGAAACAATATTGGTCAGTTATTTACTTGAAACAAGAGTTTAGTCAGGTAATTAATAGGATTAATCCCGCATCTTACTCAAAATTACATATCTGGCTACCTACAGAACCTGAGTAGACCCACATCAATATCTAGTTAAACAGAATTGATATCAGTACGGTTATCAGACTGGAAAAACATGATGAAAATGATACAAATGATTTCACGCATTTAGTGAAAGAAATACAGAGTTAAACACACAGACTGATAGGCCATTTATGAACAGGATGGGTAAACACTCATAAATCAAGTCTTTATAAGTTGAATTCATACCATTCTGCAACAAAAATGCATACAACCCTAATAACTAAGTGTTAAGTGTGAGCTGATTATCCAGATTTGACAGTCATGAAAACAGGCAAACGTTGATTATGAAAAACCCCACTGACTGACTAGTTTCAGCATAGAACTTTGCACAGAAGTGCAACAGTTCGACTTGCCACACAAAATAAGAAAAGAGACTAAAGAGATTCAAAAGTACGATAATAAGCAGAAATGTGAGGGGAAAAGGATGGTAACATTGAAAAAAAATACGGCTTTATTAGATAGAGGCAGGTCATAAAGAGTGAATGTGCCTGCTCCATTAAGGTTTTGAGTCTCTCCAGACACTGGTTCTTAGAATAATGAGGACCCAACCAGAACGTTTACACCTCCATATGTAGCTCAAACTAACTGCCAAAGATTTCATGGACTGATGCCATGTTTTGATTTGACCACCACTAGCTCTTTTGCAACCTAATTCCATATCCGCTGACATTGACCGTCGAGAAAGGCGGTGGCTAGGCTAGGCATGAGTAACACATACCCTAACCATCTTAATCGGCGTAACTTTATAACCTTAACGACTGATTTCCCCTCCTTACCTAGCACTCTACACCCAACCTCAATATTACTCGCCCTACTATACCACTTAACATAGGAGATAAAGTCCAGATATAAACAACTTGCATAACAGAAGGTAGTGAATGAGGTTAAACAGGATACTATCAGAATAGAAGACAAAAACTGATAGTTACTTCTAGGGAACAACAGTAAGACCTATTTTTTTCCTTTCTATTAATGAACAATCGAAAGTCTATCACTTTCAAATACTGCAGAAATTATAGCATGGAGGCTTATTCTTGATAAGGACATCGGTGCTTTTCGAACATATCCGACGAATGTACAGAAATGTGCAGTGGGAATAAAATACACTTTCAGAAATGAAATTAGAGGTTATCGTGAGTTACAAATGAACAAACGTCGTCGCACCATAAGAAATGTAGCTGAAGCACTTGCCGTATTCAAATGACATTTAAATATAACACAGCGAGCAGAGTACTTTGCCTGGTAAGTAGTTTATGATTTGCAAACAGATACACTAGAAAAGATTAAACAGGAATGCCACTTTTTCAAAAAGAGAAAATGAAGAATTTAGGCTGGTACAAGTGCAGACTTATGCTGGAACATCGTATTGTAAGTGAAGAGTAACTAATTAAACACCTGTGATTCATCATACAGATGATCTGAAAATGACCCGTAAGCCACAACGCACTAACCAACGTTTTGAACTCATTGACAAAATAAGTGGTAGCAGCTCGTTTAAGGGAGCATGCATCTTTAAAGTTACAACTACCACAATAATTCGAACTTATGTAATTCATCAAAGACCATGAAAACCGGTGACTTTACAAATGCAACGTTATCGATTAAAGATTTACTTAATTGAGTTCTGTCAGGTTAATTAGGATAAAGTTAATGAACATATGAAACCTCTGTTACCTTATTTGTGTTGCTCATTTCTGCCAACTCGTTAAGAGTGGTTATCCCTTTTTTGTCATCAAGTTTTGAGTCCGTTTTACTATGTGGTAACATACGTGTCAAATCTTTCATAAGATGACGGCCAACATAAGATATGCCTCTGGAAGAGATAACCAAAACACGCTCTCGATTGGTCCATTGAGGTTTGCGTGCTGGAGGCTGGTCAGATAACCGAACAGAGGGAAGCAACTTGGCTATAAAGGAAACTCATTTGAGAAGCCGAAGACACCTACGCTTTTTTATTGACACCTTCGGTTTAGAACCATCAGATAACTTTCTTTTTACTCCTAAAATATACATAACAATTTACGCAGGCAAAGACCTACCCACGGACTTCTTCGTTACCTTCCCATTCATTTCTATATTCGAGGCGTGATAACGCTACAACGGACAATTTGTGCAAACGGCAAGGTCATCCAATATTTAATGTCTTTGTGACGAGCACAGAAACCAACTATTCCTCTGAAGCTCGTCTCTCATCGTCTCAGAATAATCCAAAATTTCGGTGTATTCTATCATGGCCTAGTCTGTCAAGTGATGGAGCTTTCCTGAACGCAATGAGAGGGTGTACATTAGTTTACATATCAAAGAATGTAATGTTTGTTCCAGGGAACTGGTGCTTCTGAGGCTCAGGAGGCAGCCGTCCGGTTAGGCTGATAAACATTCCACAGAAATCAGTGCTCAGAAACTTGAAGTCTGGAGAAATTAGTGCGAGAGAATTCAGCGTACGTCAACTAGAAGAACGGAAACTGATGAACACAGAAGAAAAAGAGGGTAAGAGAACAAGCCCAACGATGGAGTGGCTGCCTCACTGGTGTATTTCATCCAAATCATTCGAGGGCGTTTATCTCGCGCAGCAACCAAGAAGCCTCAATGGGTCAGTAAGGAGCTGTGTAATTCAGCGTCTATTAAACACTGACCACTCAGTCTCTAGAGGAACTAAACCAAAACCACTCATATAGCTACTTTTTCACCTCTCAGTGAGACAACATCCAACTCATTTAGATGCATCATTATTCGCTCTCTATAGATATTCTGTTCCAAGTGAGCAGACATCTTTGCCAACATCCCGCTAACCTGTGTGTCAGTCAACTGCCACTTAGACTCTAAATTCGAGATGGTTTATGTGAAAGCTAAGGTCAGTGTTTTCCACAGAGCCATATGTGAAAACGGGTATTCATCGATCGTATTCGACTTCGGGCTATTGTCAGCTTATAGGCATATCTATCCTGAAACTGAAAGGGTAGCAGTTACTGTCGTTACGTCAGTCGTCCTACGGTACAATAGTAACCAGTCACGCACCTGCTGCGGCCTGGATTACCAGCCAACTCGCCACTAAATGCTGCATTGAGCTGGGAATGAAAGTGAGTTGGGTGTGCAGCTGTAATCCCACTGCTACTGAAGCTTTATTTTCCACTGTGAACGCATAGAACGAAAACGAAATCACGGGGTTGTAATCCACAAACAGTTGATAGACGATACTCGAGGCTATAGTTCAGTTTACTACACATATTGGACTATTAGTGTGAGAAGGCTCATTAACTTAGTGAAAAATCTAAACCCCTTCTTGAAAAGCGAGCCGCAATTATATTCGTCGATCATAAACCTACTATTGAACTATATCCGCGTGTCTCCTTCATAAGTGCTTCACATTCCACTATAATAATAATAATAGTTTGCTTTATTCCAAAACAGTACTTGTGATACAGAATGGAATTCTCAGCTTTTTTCTACAGTATTGCATCCAGTTAGTACATTATCAATAAATAGAATTCTACATAGATTGAGGAAACCACAGTTCATTATTACAACGATACATTGGCATGTCAGTAGCAAAGGTAAAGCTGAAACAGTGTTTGAAGGTGTTAGAAAAGTGGGAGCTGTCTTGTTAACTGGCGTAAGCGAGAGAAAGAGACAAAGCAGCACATAACGGAAAACGAAGAGAGAGAAAAGGAAAAGAAAGAAATAAAATGTTGTACCTATTGATGATGTGGGTTGGAAAGACGAGATCCAGTTGTTCTACTGACTATTTAATGAATTATAGGTGTCACGCCTAATGCTTTCTTTATCACACAGAACACGAGCTAAGTAGGGTATGGTTGAGTTTTTGTACTTGCTTGCTGGTGCGAGCATATAATTTTCTATATTGGCTTCTGGTTTTACCTGATGAGATGCAAGGGGAGAGTTGTGAGTGAGGAGGGTGGTGTGAGTTAGATTAAATGGATTTGGCCCATTTTTCACATGAGTCCAAGTGCCTGTCAACCAGAATATTAACAAGCTGGTTAAGTGGCTCGTGCTTACCCTGCTGACAAGCTTTAACATCCTGAGTAATATGTAATAGTCTTTCTTCAGTAGCCCTGGAAAAACTAAGGGGGAACAATAGAGAATAATAGGCAGGATGCGAGAATTAACGAATTGTAGGAGTAAGGGTTGGGTAATACCGGAATGTTTTAACTTCCTAATGTAGAAGGTAAGACGGAATATTTTCTTAGAAATTGCTAAGATATGAGACGACCAGGAGAGATCAGCAGATAGAATGCTGTCTATGACCCAGTTTTCGTATCATATGCAATAATCAGTAGGTTGCAGTGGAACTGATTTGGGAAGTAAGGTTATTTGCGGCAGTTTAATAGTTCCAGGAGACAATAGTTTTCCGGTCAAATTTAGAAGAGCTTGTAATTAATGTAATTTCGACTACAGTTAAAAATTGCAAACTGTCTGAACAACGTAAGTGATGGTTAGTAATGAAATCTAGTACTTGTGTTTCATTATATTTGGTATTTGTTAGCTGTTTGTGCCTCCATCATAGTGTTGTTATTCAAAATTGGATTCGACCAGTCAACCATCATTTAAAATGCAAGCAAAGTTCACTAGACTACTAAGTTGCATATGTCATTTTAATGCTGTGAAAATGAATTATCATTTCTTGAAGTCATGACCACTTGAATCTCAGCCTTTTCACTTTCAGTGGTTGATCTGTTTATCCGTTGATTGGGTCAGGTTGCAGACAAGGGGATGTTAAAGAGGCAAGATGGAGGCTACTGAGTTGTAGTGTGGTTGTGTATCTCAATATCCTCCCCATGCTGTCGCTAGCAAATATGCCTTTGAACAACCGTAGGTGTTATATTCTCCTTCACTACCTGGGGTGGTGTTAAGAACAGCTTGTTTATCAGATTAAATGGGCTAGGCTATGTAGTCAGCAGGTAGTGTGGCCAAATCTCACACGTGGCTGGATATATAGCCACACAACAGTCCTGAACGTCAATTCCAGTTGCAGCCTGCCGAAAAACGTGTTCAAATCCGTCGAGGCGGAGTGACTGACTGGTTTCCTAGAACTGCAGCGCACCTGGAATAAATATCTCCATGATGTTTATAATATTGCTCGATAGGCCATTACTAGAGTGAATAGAATAATCAATGCCATAAACTGCGTCATGTATGAGCAACATGACTGGTCAGCATGTTAACCGGATCACTTCATCAGGCATTTCTGTCTTTCTAGTCACAAATTCGCATCAACCTGCAAAAGTGAGCTAGTTACTATTATTCTGTTTCTCTCAACCGACATATCTAACATACAGCTTATTACAAGTTATATTCACTAATGTTTCTTCAACTAAGTATCCCTAATAATCTTAAGCTTGCCTTACCACTTGCTGAATAACTTGCCTGTTAAATACCGATACTGATCTCTACAAGCTACATAACTTTTTATATTTATTCCATGATTTGTTTGTCGTTGGGTCTCTAAGGCATGGAACACTGTGGATACTGAGAGACATCTAGTGATTAAGGAATTCGGGAAGGTGAGGCAATTAACGAGGCGTGAATTATATTTTATTCGTGATTTGCAGTCTACCTTTATATTTTGAGTTATGTGGAAGGATGAATACTCTTCCATGCACTTAAGCAGGTTTCCCTGCTCTACTTGCCACCCGGAATGCTTAAAAAACTTACTCTCAAAATGTCTTATAATGTCATGCGCTCAAGGGTAGCCGGTTTTGGTATATATTTTAGTAGAAGAGTCTGTTACTAAAAGCCCACTGAGTCATTTAGTGCCGACGACTTGACAAACCTAGAATTTTGGAGTAATCAACGATACGACATTTGTTGTAGTCTAAGAGGCAAGGTGCTTATGTCGCTTGAGGGTTACAGAGCTATTAAACTTGTAGGCACTGATAACGGGGAGCTATAACGATTGTTGCGTGGCCACCTATATATTGGTCACAAAATGGACTAACCAATAGCCTTGGCCGCTCTAATTTAATGGTAGTGAATGGGTGATATTAGATTCATTCGCTTTCAAGTGTGTTCCCAGATAATAGGAATATAGAAAAAACATGTGAAGGTACAACTCAATATAATTCAGTTACCAAGCCTACATTCCTCCAAACCCTAAATGTCCACGGCACTGTCTGGAATTCAGCAGTGGGTACAAATAAACAGAAAGGGGATAAATTATTCCAAGCTCTACCGGAATTCGGTTTACTGAAAACAAATAAGCCGTACAGAATGGCACGTGCATTTCAAAATCGGCGCTGTCAAACAGAGATGCACGTTTGGATATCTAATGATCCCTCAAGGGTAACCAAACTTAATATGTTGCTCATGATACAACGGCGTTGGCTTCTGCCTAGTCAACCCTGCAAGGAGTGGATGCAAACGAAGGCTTCCAATTGATGATGAAACTACTTGCTATAGATTTTGTGGATTTATTATCTGCAATATGACTAAACTAAGTATAAATGTGGGCGAAGTAATAACTGACAAGTGGTAGATTCAGGTTATCGAGAGGAGCCTTTAGCAGCTTATATGTTCAAGAGAAGCTGAAGAAGTAACTAGGATAGTGCTCACGTCGATCGCTGAAAGTGGAGAATAAGTGGCACTTAGTTCATCTCGAATTCAAATTGGCTATACAGAACTACAAGACATCTCGGTTATACGAAAGTGTTTTCGCAGCATTTTATCAAACAATCAGTTGTTCTGGAATAACTTTCTGTTCTGTCGGCCACCCTAGCTTCCTGTGCTACTTGTGCATCAATGTATTTAACGTGCAAACATTTTGTTGAGTGCCTGATGTAACAACAGAATTATAAATGATAAAATAAGGAACTGTGGTGAAACAATCAGTTATCTGCTAAACAAACTGTGAGATCATCTTCGTGCAATTGAGGAATCTTATGGTTGGTGATAGAGAGTTCTCGTCAGAGGATAAAGACAAGTAGATGGCAATGTACAACGAAAGTAAACATAAATGTACAAACATTAAGGTCCTATTCGTGTCCACATACTTTTTCTTTCCTCTCTGGTAATTTGCTACTCGCCTCTTATCTTCTATTTGCCTTGTAGTGGAAGTTGCACAGATCTGCAGTTAGACTGAAGCTGAGCAAGAATTGAAGTCACTTACTTATATGCCGTCCTTCAAGATTTTGGATAGCAATGAAACAGCATCCTTGAAATATCCGCTGTCACCACAACAAGACGCTTTATAGAATCCTATACAAGCAGTATCCATGATCTAAAATGGCTTGCAAATAGATTTCCACATGTTAACCCACTTATTCGTACAGAACAACCATGCAGCGACAAATGGTAGCTGACCTAGGCGCAGTAAAACAAATCTGCGTGACAATAACCAATACTAGTCTGCATTGAGTACGATTCACTTCTGGTGTTACTTACGATGAAAATGCTGAAAAAATTATACAAATAAATAGCTTACTTTGAATTAATACCTCATTTGAATACAAATCAATAATAAGATTCGATGCCGAACAAAAAAGACAGCACTCATGTAATTTAAATAATACTAGTCCATGCCTGCAAAACTGATGTGTCCCACATAGATAGGAATAAATATATCATTATTATGCAGGTGCTGTAACTCCTGTAAACTTGGAAACTGGAGAAATTAAGCCTGAAGTAGTAGATTTCACGGAAACACGGAATAATGAGCTTAAATTACATATCAGTGTTGGTGGAGCTGTTAGTTGTCAAGGTAATGGCGCATTGCTATGTATCCATAAAGCTGGAGAGATAAGTTGGTGGAGAAGATACTGGCGCTAACAGGGCCAACTAAGAAGTCTGTATCTGTATCTGTGGTACAACTAATGCCAAATTGTGAATGTACCGCTTTCATATGACCGCAGAGGAGTTCATAGCTGCTAGTTAATAGAAGAGTCATGAAAACAAACTGCAGTCTCTTACACCCAAGTGTGCTTTAGCATTATTAATATTATAAGTATGTTCTTGCATCTGTATTGTATTTATCATTTTCACTGATGGACGAGATCCATTTGTCTTTGTGGTACGAATGAATTATCAGTCACGGTTTGCAACCCAGGAGCTTGAGTTGGACGCATCTGTTTTCAGCAAGACAGAAACAGATATTAACGTCTACCCACATAGTAATAGCTGAATTTACTTAGGTTTGCTGGAGTAGCTTACAGCATCTGGTGAAAGTACCAGCGTGCAAGAGTGGTTTGGTGGCTAACTGCATAAAATAGAGGCGAGTCAGTTACTTTTTAGTGGTAAAACCTGCTTTGTTCTTTCTACAAAGTGATAAACCAGCGAGTATGCTAAAGTCACAGCCAGGGATTGCTATGAAAATATAAGTGGGTTAACACTCATCAACAAGGAAGTCTAAGAGACATTCGTCTTTCTAGTTTGGGTGAAGTGACTCATTCATACGGCATATTTTCTGCCAGAAAGGTTGATGTGGTGGCCTGTAACGTTACAGTGAATCTCTGTCGTCCGAACCCGGCTTATTTTTCTCTGGATACTGTTCAGTGCAGCCTCCGTGTCTATCTCATGGTTCTTTCTCTAATGCATTGAGTGAATATTCGTTAATTAGTACAGAAAACAGGAGAGAAAGAATTACAAGTTTCAATTTTCTGAGAGTGACCTGAGCTAAGCCCTCTTTGGCATGCTTTCGTTGCCTTGTGCACCAAATCCCACCGTGGCATCAGTAGAACTGTCCTGTTGGACTAAGTTGTCTATACCTGCTTCTTGGCTTAGATCTAATCAGTTTATTCTCTACCCTTGGTTTCGTTAGTGATCAAGTGTCGGTCACATCTAATGATTACAATGGATGTTAACTGACACCATGTGGACCCGTACACCTTTTCTGCTATCCATCAATTTATATTTCCCGCTCAAATATTTAATTGGTGATGGATATCAACTGCCGGAGCATAGCGTAAGATTATTTGGCATAAAACGCATAATACTCACAGAAATGCAATGCTTGCGCCCGGTTTCATTTTCAGGTAGCTTTGCGCATTGTGCTACCTCCGCTGAAAACTGAGTGTAAGAATATAATTTGGATGATGTGGTCGGCCATGACACTAAAATAGGATAATGTCAAATAAAGTATAATTATATCTCAATAGTTTACACAAAATGATAAGTTTTGCCATTAGTAATATTTCGAGCAAAGTTACTGCCCGTGTTCACACCGCTGTTGGGATTGTTTTGTTCACACATTTATGATTTAATATAACGCACCGCGTAATGGCATTATTTCCTTTGTAATTACGTTTCAAGCAAATATCATTTCCAGTCAGTCAGTGGTATAGACTAAAATATGCAGCGAGAGAAAAATATACAGAGCAGATACAACACCAAAAGAGGACAAACATCATATGTGAAATAGGTTGTGTTCGATAAGATGAATATATTGGCCGAGGCGCATGTCTCTTTTATCTTCACAAACGAGAACATGAACTTTAGGTTAGCTAAAACTGTCCACAGATATTGTGACACTTTCTAGCTAGGGGAACACCAGGAGCTTACGATTAGTATTGATTGGAATGACAGCTCTACCGCATATTTTCGATACAATATCAAAACAGGTAAAACGTATAAACGACAATATTCGGGCTAAAAGTATAAACATTGATGCAAAAATTAGAGGCGACTATTTAAGTAAGTCATTAAGATTAGTATAAAATGCCGAATTTCCCCTACTAAAAGGTTTCGTCAACGTCTGCATTCGTCACGTATCACAAGCGATATTAACCCTACAAAAAAACAAATAAACCACGATTTCATTTACAATCATACATATATTCCTCTATACAAACTTTATACTCTGCATTAAAGTATTTTGTCGCTTTCAGATGTTTACACGGGTATGAGTAATTCAACGGAACCACATAATCAAACCCATCCTTCTGTGTACACGGGAGTCAGCTCAGTCAATAGAGGTTTCCTCATCACTGATAATAACCAAACTCCTCAGACACTAGATTCGCTTTCTATGAGTTTTTGCTGTCAAAATATTTCTTCGTTTACACGGCAATAAACTGTTAAGTTAATCAACATTTAATTCAACTGACATATGTTAGCTGGATTTTAATAGATATCTGCTACGACGACTTCTGTTAACCACAGTCACAAAAATAATGCAGGAAAATGAATCCCCTGAAAGATTGTGAAATATATATATGTGGATTCACTTGATTCTTTATTTACCGTAAATAACCCGCTACAGTCTAAAAACTTTGATACTAGATCTTCAAATGATTAAACCAGTTTAATTTTCGACAACAAAGTCATGTAAGCCTGTATTTAAAACAATGTCCGGTGAATCTGAATGTTTCTTACAGTTCATTAAGGCACAAACAAGTCACTGGCTCACAATATTGAATTCCCGATTGGCAAAAGAAAAACTCTTTGTTGTAAAGAACAGCTGCAGTGTGCCATGTACACCCTATATTGAGAATGAGAACGAGTATAATGCAAAAATATCGAGAACCTGGGGACTGAGAATCCTGGCTAACCCACCAGAGAGATCGTAAATATACAAGTAAACGTCTGACATAGCAAAATAATTTAAGTCCAAGCCATATATTGTTACAGATTTTAGATCATTTAATGTCCAGTGTTCGTATTTGGACACCGAATTTATTTCCTTGAGTTCGATTCATGGTGGTTAGATCAACAATCAATATTTATAAATCAAAAGTCCTAGAATAGATACTATGAGACCCCAGAAGCCCAGCTGTGCCCGGATGGTTGGACACGATTGACAAAGTGTATGGCTTTTTATTGTAGCTTGATTCCACACCGTATTTTTGGGTACACATATGGAATTTTCCCTTCTATTGAGGGAATGCAAAAACCCAAAGAGGTGCCAAGCTTCAGAAGCTGTGTGGCCTGTTGGATGAGTTGAACAGTCGCAAACGCCCTTAAGAAATACCACATTAATTGGGACATCCAATGTCAAGTATAATGTCAAGTCATTCGATGCTGACAGCAGATATGTTGCACAGTACCTACCATTCCTGGAACTGTATGGTTCTTCATTTAGTGAGTTAGTCTAATTTTACGATTATATTTGTTAGTACTAGCAGTAATGGTGCAGATCTGTGTTTCACCGATATACATCCACGGAAGCTTAGGAATTGTTGGCTAACTACCCTACGCCTCAACCATAATAGGGCAGGTAACATGAGGGACCTCAATTAAACTACATGCGCTTTTCCAAAACAGATGGTTGGATAACGCTGAGATTCGTCGACTCCATTTGTTCGAGTTTTAGCAGTTTGTGGGATTTATTTGGAACGGACCACTTATAATCAATACAAAGTTGAAAGTCATTCCACTTTGTGAAATCACATATTATGAGGCCCAGCATCATGACAGAGTGGTCTCCGCCACCTAAGTGGGTTTAATTTGCACATTTTATCAAAGGAAATGGTCACTGGTCACAATGAATTCCAGTTCTCATGAATTTCTCAATCATCCCAACCCTACCAGTGGAGGGCGAGAGATCTCTCGAAAAGTTCCAACAGTGGTTCACGAAACCACGTTCCTGAATGAAAAACAGCGCCAAGCCCATTCACTTTTCATAGTTTCGAAGCCACTAGAAAGAAGGACAATAATTATAGAAGGGTTGGTTTTCGAAATAACCAACAGGTTTCAATGGGACCAGTCTATCAACGTCTTATTTTTCAAGCCAAATTGAACCACATGGGTTACAGTGACTGCCAAACTTTTCCGCACCACGTTGCTGTAATATCCTTGGGGTATAGGAACACATCGACACTCCCGTTAACTGCTTCTGTCAGATTCCGGCCAAAACCACCCAGCCAGGAATACCACTGTAGGGCATCTAAACAGCGTATACCAACCAGAAATATATGGTGGTGATGGAAGTCAGAAGAATAACATGGGTAACCAAGAAGCATTATCAATTATATAAATATATATCAATTATATACGATTTGTGAGGCTTTCTTCATCAAATCAGTCAGTACTGCAACCGAGTAACTATCCTCTTCAGCGCATCTACGAGGAATGCAAAGAATACTGAGTGAAAATGTGCCGACAGAATCTTCTGTTTGGATTTTGACGACAGGCTGAGCTATCATAGACCTAACCTAGGATATATCTATTTCTTTCATCAGCCCCTCTGTAATCTGGATATTGTAATGGGCGCCGGCCCAACGAGGTGACATCGCTTTTGCAGCGTCTTTTTCGCTTTAGTTCATCCATACCTTCATGCATTATTGTTATTCACATCGTAAAGATGGATGCATCTCCCATCAAGTTATCTCCTGACTGAAGTGCGACTAAGAAATCAAAATATCTGCGAATTGAGGGTTTCAGCGGGAAAGCTTTCGAACTTGAACAAATATCCCACTCCCTATTAGTATGATTTATTCTCCGTCTGTGGGAAACAGGACACTACTGACTAAATCAGGCGATCACGATATTATGCCGGCCATTGTCAGTAAGGAGGATGTCTCCTTTGGACGCAATTACACTAACCGGTAGGTTCAACGCCAATGAGATAATGAGATGCTCAACCGCACTGCGAACCGCCCATGCCCTCAGTTTTACAACATATACCCCCTCTGTCGGACGAACCCATGTCCATTCATTGTTGCACCACAATAAACTGTGTGTGTACTGCTAAAGGCAACTGAAGATGTCTGGACGAAGCATGCTTTATCAACAGCTAGTCCCAAACGGTAGGTTACCAAATGAGACATCCCAGGACAACAGGCTTGTAGCACAACTCCACCGGACCGCAGTGCCCACCGTTTCTGGTTCCTCTGGTGATAGCCTCACAAGTACTGCCGTCCTAGGGGCGAGTGCTATTTACATTGCTGGAGGTTTGACTGCACTGACTTGCAAACACAAGCAAAGCAGTGTGACAGAAAAATAAAACCATGATTTGGGCTAGCCCAACTGACACACACGTCATAGAAGAGACGCTGTACGATGAAGAAGTGAAACGGAACTGGGGATAGTTGGGTGAGCTGTATCTTTTGTCAACTTACAGCTTTGCAACAGTCTACTACAACAACAGGAACTATTTGGCCAGAAACAGTGGGTTTGCTTTTGCAGCGATTTTGAGCTTCAAGATCCTGTCTTCCACACTGTGTAGGCTCTACAGGAGTAGTCATTCTCCTGTAGGTGGGATACCCTCATTAAGGTGAAAACTAGGCTCTCCTACGGAAGTTGAGAATGTTCTTTTACTCTCTCAGGTTCCTATGATGGAGAAATTCTCGAACACAAGGATGGGGTCCCACGACCGTTAGGTACGTGACAAGGAAGTCATCTGGAATAAGATCTTCCACATGCAGAACCACACCTGACATTACGAATCTGAAAATAGACACTTTTAAGGGAACAAGCCCGTGATGTGCCGAAACTGATGAGTCTATCCTTCCAAGGGGGGCCTATTGGCATTAAGACAACATCTATCTGTATGTATTTTCGCCTCACCCAGCTGACGCCAACCAGTCTTCCGCAGCTGTTCGCTATAGAAGTCATTTACTCGGATAAGCTGAAAAAAGTGATCCATCAGTGGCATGAGGTCAAAATGACGGAGTTAGTGGGGGTTACAAATCGACTTCCCCATCAAGATATTCAATCAAATTACGGACTGACAGCTTGTGTTGTTGCAGAAGACTAGTTTTGTTTTAAGCCTTCATTTTCAAAAGCTCGGCAACAGACATGGGAATCAGGGAACCCAGTCAAATACACGGAAAAATACCCGCCATTGTAACAGCAATGGAAACAAAAATGACGTGGAATGCGACATTTGTGAACAATGTACATCAAGTTGAGTTTTGAATAACATAAGGATAAACGTGAAGGCCAATGTGTAAACGAATAGTTAGAGAACTGCAATCCAACATGGCCGGCTAACATGGACAAAATGTCCTTCAGGTGTCCTATTCCACCAGTGACCTTGAACGTGATGGATACGTTCAGTAGGGAATTTCTATCAATCCAGAAAACATAACACAATTTCATTAAAACTTATTCACAAAAAAATTACCGAGCGAAATTTCAAACGACATGCCGGATAATTCCAGCCCACAATGACGTGTGTTAGTAAATAATCTAATAATAACGTCTTAGTCCTGGATGGTATTTATAAAATGTGCAGAATTTTCAGGGGGAATTTATTGCATGGTATTTTCTCTTCACGCAGTATCTTCAAGTAAAATATGATTGGCAGTATATCCTATGACACAACGGTCTCCGAGCTGAAGCACAAACGGTTCCATTATGATGTTTCTGCTTCGTCTCCTTCAGGAAATCCACGACATCTGGTTGAAAGGCATTAGTAAGTTTTTCAGAAGTAAATTTGAGACTCCAGGTCGTAACCGAAGAACAGGTACCTATAGTACTTGAACACGTTGCCACCCACAATCAGGTCTTTCATCAAGTTCAGTAGAAACTTGCGAATAAGAAGCTTGTAAACACTTTAAATGCACACAAGAGTAGGTAACACCACTAGAGCTCATATCTTAGTCGATTAAAACAAACAAGCAGCAGCCAATTGTTTTTCCTTTTTGTATGGGCTCTTAGTAGGCGTGGCAGCTATGAATTCATGTTTACTTCGGGCTTCTAGAATTAGCCGACGAAACTGGCTAACCACTTCAACTATTTATAATCTAAACATCAAGTTTGTTTGGGTAGACGTTAAATGCCATGTTCTAGTAGCGCTGTTAAAATTTCCCTTGGAAATTTTTTTTTGTCAATAATTTTTAATGAAATTGCGTTATATGTTATCTGGATTGATGAGAATTCCCATTTTCTGGCCTGTTATTTTGGTGTCCGCGTCATGTAATCTGACTGCGACACCCCCTAGCATATTGGTTGCAACGATCAGTGTTTCAGGTGAACTGTAGCAAAATATCGCTATAGTGAGAAAGATAGGATAGTTGAAGGGTAATTTCATCTACACAAATAATCTACTTTATTTAGATGCTGCACCTTTCGTCATGGTATCATTCAATGGAGACTTCACGTCTCAGGATATTAATTCAGCCTATTTTCGTGTGAAGAACAGTCCTTTTTGACAAAAGAATTCTATCAGTACTGCGAAATCACCTGTAAATGCTAACAGAACCTTCTGTGAGAATAGAAGTAATCATGTAGATGTGTCTCAACGTGTGTGTTTGGACAGGAATTATCGTAAGTTGAGAGGTTATTTCTGAGTAGATCTCATGTATATTTGCACTGTTTAGTGTAGTGCAATATGAGTTATGTGGACTCAATGTATAAAAAATACCTCAACTTTATTTATATTGTGCCATTGTCTCCTTAGCCGACTGCTTGGCTAGCAAACGTAGGTGGTTGTCATGATTATTGCAAGTGCAGTGCCGTGGAGAAGGCAATCACTCGTTTAAATTCCTTACTGTGTCGCTTAGGGCATTAATTCAGTGTATAGTATCATTATACACATGGATTGTGTCGATTATGAGAACTGAATCTAGTCAGCTCTATTACTATCAATCTACTGTCTGTTATGCCATTCTCACTGGCACTGTAAACTTAATGCTGCACTGTTTTTGATCACCAGTAGTGGTGATGAATTTTTCCTGAATTTTCCATTAACATGAAGCAGTACAGATGCAGTGTCACTATCGAATGTCTAGGTTGCATTATATGTCATTGTTATCCTCATCGACGCAACAGGTCTGCGTATCTTACAATATTTTAAGTGTTTCTCTATGCTGCTAACACTGTGCATAGTTGCTTAGAGTTGAAGCATGTTCAGCTTATATTTGATGGCTATAGATTCCTAAATATGAGAATGTAATTTCTGTAGGATTCATAAAACTATGCTCATTAGACATTACTGAGATTATGGATCAATTTCTAAGTTACACATTAGCAATACTTCATTTAATGTAAACGTATTCAGTGTGAAGTTGATCTGCAACTAAGGTTAATGATAGTATGACGCCTCAACAGTATGGAAGCTTCAAAGATTGTCTTGATATTTGCGTGTAATCCTTTAATACTGGAAAACATTTGAGGTCTATTGATGCTTACAGTGCCAATATAAAAACCAGCTGAAAACTACATATACATTTATTCGCATGAGATATTACTTAGTATTAACCGAATCAGTGTATTCAGTGTGTGCTAATATGTAGAATTATCTTTCATAACTTCATGTTGTGCTAGTCCTTACATGTGCTTTATTTTTTTCAGGTATACGGAAGTTGTCGAATATGAAACCAGCGGAAATATCATCCGGACAAACTAACGTTAATACTCTTCATCGGGATTTTCTTTTGTAAATTAATGAAATGTTTAATATACTCTTCAATTCTACTTCCCCTAGACTTTTTCAGTGCGTGAATTCGGATCAATGCATGTTAAGCTTAGTTAGAGGGATGGAGATTTACTATAGTATTATGAGACTGTTACTTTAGCCCTTCGTAAGATTTCGTGTCTGTTTCTATACAGTAGGACATTGTAAAAACTAAGTAAGATTTAGCAATTTAAATAATAATTCTGTACTGTTCGATACGCTAAAATCGCCTTATCTAGCCAGTTGCAATTCTGTACACTGTTAAACGCCAAGTATGAAGTACAAGTAAATTTAATGACTTAGGCTTGACAGCTACTTCACTAATCTGTTAATATGCAGTGACATCGTCAAATAGACTGTTCACTTGACAGTGAGCAAAGAAACAATTTTCATCTACTTCTAATATGCCGTTGAATCATGTGATGTTATCTAATATCCATCATTTCTATAATCAACAACTGCGGTGTTTGCATATCTACTTTATGAATATTAAATAACTTACGCATTTATGCATCTGATTACCTCCAGTATTACAACAGTATATCCCATTCATTTGATGTGTGTACGGTTAACAAGGCATTCATACATTCTTCCACAAATACCAAGGTTTCTGGTGTCACAAGTGTTAATGAGAGTTGCTTCCTTGGTTTCAATACAAACCTTTTTTCATCTAGTAAATAGACAATCTGCAATTAAAAGTGTTCTCTGAGCTGGTTGGTTTAGTCGCGAAGCTTTCGTCGTCCTTCCGGACAACATCTTCAGCGCCATATTTAGCACAGAGTGAAATGATTTAAATTTCTTCTTCTTCAGAGAACACTTTTAATTGCAAATCATCCACCTGAGCTACAAATCTTCTCTATTATTTCAAAGTAAACAATCTCCTCCATCCATCTTTATATACCTTCAAGTTTTACTTTTATTATTTCTATTATATTTATGGTCCTGTTGATTCTTTGTTTTCACTTTCATAACTGCAAACACCAACTTATCTCTATGACTGCTGTAATCTTTGTTTTTCCACTCACCATATCATGTAAAGAGAACATCATATTCAATATTTTTAATCATGCAAGGATTTGTATACCGCATCGACAATTTCCACTTGTATTATTATCATTACCTTAGCTGCTATCATTATTATTATTTCCATTTTATATGCTGCATGTTTTTTATTTTTTTTATATCAACCCTATTGTAAATGTAGAAAAATTTTCCGATGTAAGAGAAAGTCAGGTGAAGCTGTTAATTCCTATGACCGTTGCAAAATTGATGACAGTGATATAGAGCTCAAGTCTGACTTTAAGTATCTCGGACTAATTCATCAAACAGCGTATTAGCCTTAAATGTATATCACACGCATGCATGAGCTAGGTATGCAAACCAAGGTAAACGCTGATATAAGTATAAAACTTGGGCACTGTGGTAGAGTGTAACTCCATTATGGATAAGATTTTATTTTGATAAATCAGACAGTGTTGTACAGTTACATTAACTGATGACGTTTCGAGCACAGACGCTAGCACGGTACACTCATTATTTAAAAAACTAACTCATATTTGAGAACTACGATTTGACCGGCTTTACAACGTTTAATATATTTAGACACAATAGACATACACTGCTTACTTCTATGACGCATTACCTAAAGCTACCCCCTTGTTACTACCTAAGTGAGCAACTCAACGTTATCTTTGAATAACAAATTAAAACCGGACACCCTGAGAGCTTTCTGGGTAAAAAGATCGTCTCCTAGTCGAGAAAATAAACATATCCTAATCTCTTCACGAAAGCGTTTAGTGGTATTTATCCTATCGCCTCAAATGACTCACTATTTTCTGTCATTTAAAAAGTAAAAATAAATTTATCGAAGGCAGTGTGCTTATGGTTTCCAGATATTATAATGCACCATGAGGAAAAAGCTTTATTCATAGGGTTATAGCAATTAGATGCACGATATAAATCCGAAACTCAACGACTACGATTCTCAATCACAGAACATTCTTTGCTACCTAATCGTCTAAATAGATGCTTCGCCAAGAAAAAGAAGACCACTGGTTCAAAGAAAATTTATTTGAAGTTTTCTTATAAATCATGGGCAACCGTGTTTGTAACCACGGAGAAATCACAAGCATCCGAAAAATAGGAATTTCATTATTTGAACTGAAACAAGCAATTTGTAACCAGCCAATTTTTTCACCCTGAATAATAATCAGCTTCTCAACTTGTTGTAACTTGGAAATAACCACCGATTGTAGACCAAAACCCGAAACGTTATTCTTGCTATTTAATTCTTACCGATCACTCACCAGATCATCGTATGTTATCCACTTTTCAAATCGTTTTGAAACAAATAAAATGGTTGTTAACACCGCGTTCACTACAGACAGTCCTGGTTCGTGCGTTGGGATCTAGTACACTAGGCATTAACAATCATTTAGGGATTTCCTATTGCTTCCAAAAGTACATACAAACACCACACATTCATACTTCACATGTGGCTCACCCTTGCTTGATTCTCTCACAATATACCTGATGTTTTAGCTGACAACAGACACCTTGTCGAAAAGCTCCAAAGCTTTTTAAACTTCAAACCAGCTTCTAAATTCTCTGGGTTTAATTAGTTCTTCGAAAACTTTGCTAATATCAATCCTGATGGTGCTCTCTTCACCGCATTCATTCGCAGATTGTTGCATGCTGTAAACATGAACGTGAGAGAAATTTTTTCCAGATTCCTACATATTAGGTAACCAACTGAGCCAGCAGCAATAACGGCAACCAAAAGTGAACTGGAAACAATGGCTTCTGCTTCCCAAACATGTTCACGTGTATAATCTCCAAGATTTCCACACAGTAATAATTCATTAATAGCTGAAAAACAATTAAAACACTAAAACCATGCATGAATGCAACGTATGAAACAATTACAATGAAACGAATGCACTGACCTGGTGGCAAAAACTTTCGAAACAAACGAAATAACTAATTTCAACAGAAATGGAAACAATAATGAAGTGAAACGCAATATTTGTGAACAATGTGCATCAAGATAAGTTGTGAATAACTGCTGGATAAACGGAAAAATCGTTGTGTAAACGAACAGCAACGGAACTGCAATCCAACATGGCCGACTAACATGGACGAAAATGACCTTGGAGCGCCTCACTCCATCAATGACCTTGTACATGGCGTTTAATTTCTGCCGTTTGTTTGTGGGGATTTTAAATTGTCAAGGTTGTATGGCTTTAGAGTGACGGCGTGTCTTTCAGTAGTAAGTGACGCACTAATGGACGTTTTGAAAGACTTCGTTAA
This sequence comes from Trichobilharzia szidati, assembly GCA_944472155.2. Lineage (NCBI taxonomy): Eukaryota > Metazoa > Platyhelminthes > Trematoda > Strigeidida > Schistosomatidae > Trichobilharzia > Trichobilharzia szidati. The sequence continues at coordinate 41,721,424 of OX235276.1, read as the reverse complement.
CACTCTGATAAATGAGACTTTAAAAGACTTCATAATCATGAGATTTTTCGCGTTCAATTTGGTATTTATGGAAGCGGATAAGGACATATGGTTGTTTAAGTTGTGTAGCGAGTTTTAGACAGCGTAGCTGGAGTTCTCGAGATTGTAAAAATCGGTAGTTGGGGTCTTCTGATAGCCTGACTGAATATCATTTAATGTGTATTAAATATATTTACCTTATGTAACATTCTAAATAGTTAACCGCTAATCGTTAGTGTCTCTCTAAATTGTTAGTTGAATAGACGCACTTCTGTGCAGATTTCTGTATGATGTAGTTAGTCAGTCCTCGTTGCAACTTGCTGATGATTGGCCTTCAAAAAGTAAAATCTCTTAAAGACTTCCATTTCTTTTTACTCTGGTTATGTGACCGTATAAATATGCCGCTTCTGTCATGTGGTTGAAAGTGATCTGTAGGTAGATCGCCATGTAACCACCTAATATAAATTCAAACTACAACGCCATGGCGATTCATCATTGCGAACATAACTGGTAGAATTTAGTTATCACTAGTGACTAGATAGATGGCAATGAATATTTTCTAGTGATCGTTAGTTATATCCCCTGTAATGTTGTTAGTGGACAATTTCATTCTTATGTCAGATGGTTATACCGTAACCCGTGACTTGTATCCCACTCACTGGCAATCTGATCAGATTTGGATGCACATTCCGTTCACCATATCTTCTATAAACGTCGATACCTATTAAGTCTTCTTCCCCATTGTCATCTATGACATTTTTTAATGTGTATTGATCACTTTGGTGTAAACCTGGCTCTGTAGTCAATTGACTATTACCCAGTCGTTAGCAACGTCTTAAATATTGGAGTTCAAATTCAAGGTAATACGTTTAAATAAGATTTGAACTTATCAGTGTATTAAAGTTTTGACTTTTCGAACCACGTTAAATTTTCATACATAGAGAAAACAGAGGTGATGAAGATTCCTGGCCAACAACAGACAGCAATCAGCATAAATGGGAGAAATCTGTAGGAAGCGACCTCCTTTATCTACCTGGGAAGTGTCGTTTCAACTACAGGCGACGAAACTGACGAGGATATCAACGTGAGAATCGGGAAAGCGAGGCAAGCTTTCATCACTCTCAAGTCAGCACTCAGCATGAAAAACAAGATCCGGATTTTCAACTCGAATGTGAATTCAATGCTACTATGAGGATCAGAGACTTGGCACCGCGTCACCAAGGCCACCTCACACAAACTACAGACCTTCATCAACACCTGTCTTCGCTCAGTACTCAAGATCAGATGGCCAGAAAAGATCAGCAACTGGGAGCGAACAAACCAATCAGGAACCAATTGTGCAGCAAATATGCAGGAAGAGATGGAGAAAACAAACCATCACGTGACATCACATGCCAGGCTTTCAGGTGGAATCTGAATGGGAAGCAGTGAGTCGGTCGTCAGTGCGAGGGTGACATGGAGGTGGTCATGTAAAGAGGAGATGAAAGCATGCGGGCAGACGTGGAGCCAGGTAACAACGTTGGCGGAGAACCGAACGCAATGGAGACGTGCGGCTGAAGCCCTATGTTCCTCTAGAAATTAAAGGAAACAATAATAATGTCTTATCTTCTTGGTAAGATGGAAGTTTGCAAATTTTGCTACTGAAATTGAATTTGGCTTTCAGACCCTTGATTTTACAACAGATGTTTGTAAGTTATCAAAAATGTAAGGGAAAAATGCCTAAATCAGTATGATGTATTATAAGGTTTTACGTTTGGAGATGTGCGTCGATTTCAACGTTAAACATTGCATGAACATAGCGTTAGAAGAAAAGTTACATAACACTAGGAGGTAGAATATTTTATTATTTACTAATTTGCTCTATTTCTTTGCACAGTCAATAAGTTGATTATCCGCTTAAAACAAAAGTTAGCAGGAGTAATTCGTATACATTTTGATGTTGCATTAACTAAAAGTATTTAATCAGGGTGAAGTTAAACTATAACAGCCACTAACAAGTACCCTTTCAGTGATCATGAACAAACGATCTTGGTAAAATAACAACAGTAAGACTAGTAAATTTGCTCACAAAGAACTGTATTTTCACATATACAGGCAGCCTTATTCCTCCTTATTAGTACTGTATTAAAGTTTCTCTGTTAAGCATAATAGGTAACCCAGTATCCAAACATAACTGAACTCGGGAGGAACAAACGAGGGAAAATCAAGCGGGCTTTAGGCCAGGTAGAGGATGCATAGATCATATCTTCACTCTCCGACAGATCCTAGAACATAGACACACTTTTAGGCGTCCAACAATTGCCATATTTCTTGACTTGAAGGCGGCCTTCGACTCCGTGGATCGAGAGGTACTATGGCAATGTTTGACTATGAAGGGAGTGCCAAGAAAGTACATTGCACTAATCAAGGCACTCTACTCAAACTCACGTAGCTGTGTAAGGGCTTATGGGGAATTGTCATCTGAATTGATAACAACCAGTGGTGTCCGTCAGGGATGTCCACTTTCCCCTTTTCTGTTTAACTTCATCATAGATATGCTAATGGAAGTATCCTTAATCGAACGTAACGACTTAGGAATCGACTTGTTACCAGGGAATAGTCTTATAGACTTAGAATACGCAGACGACATAGTCCTGTTAGGGGAGGACGCTGACAAAATGCAGAGTCTTCTGAACACCTTGAGCAGCAATCTTCGTATGTTTGGCATGCGATTCGCCCCTGTGAAATGTAAGATGCTGCTACAGGACTGGACCACGTCAACTCCAAGCTTAGTGATAGGGAGTGAAGTGATAGAACAAGTTGACCACTTCACCTATTTGGGAAGTTGTATCAGCACCAACGGATTGATTGGTGACGAAATCACAGCACGGATCCAGAAAGCTAGGGCTGCTTTCGCTAACTTGCACCATCTCTGGCGTAGGCGTGACATCCGACTATCAACCAAGGGACGTGTGTACTGCTCAGCAGTTCGCTCCGTCCTTCTCTATGGCGGTGAGACGTGGCCATTGAGAGCGGAAGACATGAAGAGATTGTCTGTTTTTGACCACAGATGTTTACGATCTCTTTCTCGCGTTAGGTGGTTTAATAAGGTAAGTAATGTTGACGTTAGGCGGAGTGTTGGGCAAAGAGGGAAAATCACTCGAAGAGGCTATAAAGTTACATAGATTGAGATGGTTAGGCCACGTGCTGCGCATGCCTAACCATCGTCTCCCCCGACGGGCATTACTAGCTGATATAGGTGCAGGTTGGAAAAGAGTAAGTGGTGGCCAAACAAAAACATGGCCTCATCAGTCCATGAAATCCTTGACAGTTAAACTGAGTCAGGTAGGGAGATGCAGACTTCCGGGTTGGGGCCCTCGGGACTCTAAGAATCAATGGCTGGAGACAATAGGTGACATGGCTCAAAATCGTTGTCAATGGCGCAGATGTATTCAGTCTCTTTAACCTTCATACTCCTTTCTACCATTACTCATTCTGTTTCACTCTTATACTTGTCAAAATTCTGTTCACTCATCTTCTGGTCTACCTTTGTGTGCTATTTGGAACGTGGCAACCCGAACTGCTGCACTTCGGTGCCAAGTTCTATGTTGAATCCAGACAGACAGACAGACATAACTAAGAAATCAGGTGATGTGATGGGTTGCCTAAAAGTGATTTTGACAGTTCTTCAGTCGAGTTGTCGATGGCGGTCGCCAAAGTTTAGCTTAACCTTAATGAGCTCACCAAGTACCCTCAGTGGATTAATGAATGTTTCTTGTGTGTACAACTTTCAATCACCCTCTTATTTATTCATCGGAAAATGACGCCAATTCCTTTCGTAATTAGGTTCGTTATAATTAACTCACTAGAAACGAGTTTATTGGTGTAATATCAGAATGTAATTAGATAGCATTTTGACGATGATTTAATCTAGGTTAAAAATATTTCATTGATATTATTGAAGATAACTGTATTTACTGCATTTTTACGCCTTACTTCGGAGAAATTATTGTAAAATAGTGGAGAGAATAACTGCATATTCTGATTGGTTTTGTAAACAGTAAGATTCTTTAGAAACATGATGCGGCTACACAAATTGATACTCAGTGACCTCCCCCCCCTCCCTGAATTATCATTATTATCCATGCAGTCATTGGACAGTATATTGCTCAAGTCATAAAGTGTCACTTATATTATTGATAAAAACAGTAAAAATTCACTATTATCAGTATTTAGGGAAAAGTTTAAATAACGTCATAAGCGAAATAGAATTCACTGATATCCTACCTCTTTACAGTAAATAAATCAACGAATAGTGAACTGCTTCATTTCTCGGAGTTGAAATACCTTTTTTGTAAGGAGTAGTCCTATTCTAGTTTTTTTTTCTATTTTCACCACGGCAATAACATAGTCATTTTTGGACCCAGGTTTCTTGCTAGTTGGCACTCGTCAGCAGGGCGTATCTGTCACCTTGAAGGAACTCATGTCCCTTCTGAGATTCGAACCTGCATCACCCAGTGCTGCGATTGACCTCCTTCCTTTAGGACTATAGTGGATACTTTGATTGAACACTAGCAACTAGTGTAATGTGTCTAGTCCTTTCTTTGGTGTAGACTGAATTCTATCAGGCAGGTTTACAATATAGCCACTATTCTAGGTAGCTTGCCATCCCTGTGCACATTGATTTGATGGTATCAGATGGTTGGATGCAATCGGCATGAAGCTACCCAGAATGGTGGTCACATTGCAAACCTGACTGATAGAATTCAGCCTGCACCAAAGAAAGGACGAGACACATCACACTTGTTACTAGTGTCCAATCAAAATGGTCATTTTGTCAGTAATGTTAATCTGGTGTTCTTTTAAAAAACAAGTGTTTGTTGCAGTATATTTGCACCTACTGGTCACTTTCATCTATTTGATAAATTTTTATTCTAAAAATTGCGTTTACCTTATTCTATCTAACTGCTGAGTAACGTCATGGTTTCGATGAAAATAGAGCATAAATGCATTGATCTCACTATAATCGATTGTGGACCAAATCATTAACCTGATATTTCCCTTGATAAGTTCCTCATTCATGAAGAAGTTCCCATATAACTTTAAAAGAATAGCCAGCTATTTCTTACTTATCCATATTTTATTTATTTAACATCATGTTAAAGTGGCAGTTAAGAACGTGTGCCTTGTCACAACTGAATTGGAACTTGCACAGCTAAATAGTATCATACTCAAAATACCGGGGGAAAAAGTTATTGTTGTATATATTTAAAGTGATAAACTATGAGGTAGAATCCGGTTGATCATTTGTTTACTTCAGATGGTATAGTCCTCCTAGGTAAAGACGCTGACAAAATACAGTCTTCTGAACACCTTAATCGGAAAATTTAGTCTGCTCGGTGTGTAATTCCCCCCCCCCACCCTTATCAAATGTAAGCTGATGCTGCAGGATTAGTCTACACTGATTCTCTGTTTAAGGATAGCGAGTGAAACAGTTAAGTGTTGACCTCACTTATTAGGAAAATTGTATGTACCCTTAATGGACAGATTGATAACGAAATCTCAGCTGTCGTATGGTACTTGACACTTCACGTCATTTCTGGTGTAGACTTGATAAGGCTGGTGATCGAAGAACATGTGCACTGAGCAGCCGTTCTCTAGGTCTTTCTTTATGGCCATAAGGCATGGTCGTTGGAAGTAAAAAGATATAAATAATTTTTTCTTGACTACACAGGTGTTTGTGTTCATTTTTTCCTGTTAGTTGTTTTGTGGTGAGTAATATTGGGGTTGGGCTTAGTTTTAGGTAAGGAGGGAAGTGAAGCTGCATCCCTTCAGATGACTGGGACACATGTTACCCATGAAAAGCCGTTGCATTCCTCGTCGAACAATGTTAAGTCACATAGGACTAGGTGGTCAAATCAGAACGTAACACATCACTCCAACATATAGCCACGTAGAGAGGTAAAGATTATCAAGCCGGAGTCCTCGAGGCGATAAGAACAAATAGCTACTGAATTTCGGCGACATAGCCCAAAATCATTCTAAGTGGCTCAGAGATGCATTCACTCTTTATAAATCTCCTAGAATCATTGAATACTGATTATTCTCCGTGTAATTATTCTTTCTCCTGTAGTTTTCCCCATTAATTTTAACCTCTCTGCATTGATTTTTCTCTCAACCGTTATGTTTGCTTTTGTGAGGCTTGTCAATTTCAACTGTTACACCTTTCTGTATAATCCTACTTTTGAATATTCAATTCAGTCAGTAATAAGTGTTGTATAAAGTTTCCTTTTGTTACACTTCGCATCCGTGTATCTATAGAGCATTTATATTTTGTATGTGTATGTAATTAAACAGACTACGTTCGCCTCGTGTGTTTCTCTTCATATAGTGAATTACCTTGTGCTACTCAAAATCACTTGCATATTATCAATTAACTGGGTATATGGCGTTGAAGAGAATCAGTCGAATGCATTAAACAGGAGTTCTTTAAGTAATACAACTGTAAGTAATGCCCCTGTACAAGTAAGTGGCTTATAAGATGAGATATACGAAGATTTAATCTTTTTTTAATAGTTAACAACCCTTGAATCGAATTCATCTGCAACAAATAACAATTCAGCACCATCAACAACTGCTGGTCTACCCTTAAAAGTAAGTGGAAATAAAATTTAAGTGTCTAAATTTAATCCACTTCTGCTAGTCTGGAATCAGCACATCATCGCCTACTCCAGTTACTTCAAATGTTTCGTCAACTGTTCACTCTACGTCAACAAAAGCAGTAACAACTAAAAACTATGATTTTGTCGACCATGATACAGAAGAAGACGAGCTAAACAAGACAAAGTTAACTGGAAATCCTATGGATATACATGACACAATCGATGTACCACAGATTGGTGATTCGCCAAAAGAAAGTGACAAGAATGATATGATCAATAATAGATATAGTCGTAAAGAACTGTTTCCTCAAAAGACAGGAGATCGTAACCGGCCGCTTGAGTCTGAGGATTCGTTTGTCGAAGGTCAATGTAAGCTATTTTTTTTAGATAGATGATAAATTTTTATGCACTGATGTTTTTGAGTTTGAATTTTAATGAAAGATGATTGGGGTGCTGAGTATATTAAACAGAAGATAATTAGTAGACTTGTTTGTTTAACAGGTTTGTGTTTATGTTGATGTCGAATTCCACTTCATATGATGATAGACGTTATATTTCAGTGGTTGAATTTCACTTTTTGATGTGAATTAGCAACATTTCTAGTAATAGGAGTTTCTAATGTATTGGTATATTATACTTAGAAGTTAACAGCTCTGTCTATTTCACTTTTTTTATGGAAAATGAAATGTCTGTCTAGTCCTGTGGAGGAGTTTTTACTTGAACAGTCTTGTGGTAACTGGTTTAAGTACTCGAGCTGTGCTACTCAAATGAGTAAAGTCACTCTTGTATTCGGCAAGAGTAAATAATAGATCTTATATGTCACTCACTAGACATGCATGCTATCCACAGTGTCTGCCTTGCAAGTCTTACCCAGATTTGATTTTTTGAATTCTGTATGGAAAATGGGTTGATAGGGAAGAAGGGAAGTTAAGTGTTTAACAAACCGAGCAATGGCACTAAGTAGCACAAAAAAGACCTAAATGATGAGATAAAACAGACAGAAGACGCGTTGATGTTAAATAACTATCCTATAAAATTCATTAGGAAGATTGAAAAAGGCCAAAATAAAAATAAAAAGAATTGTGAAACTAGTAATAATAACATAAATAAGAGAGAATATAAGTCATCTACAGTTATACCATATAAAGAGGGGACATCTGAGACCCTACGTAGGATTCTAAATAAAGCAGGAATTAGGGTGGCATTTAAACCTACAAACTCACTCAGGGACAAGCTCTGTAGGTTAAAGGACCCAGTTGACCCAATTAGACAAAATAATATAATTTACAAAATACCTTGCAATGACTGTGAGGTCAACTACATAGGTCAGACTAGTAGGTCAGGGGTAGTCAGATTATCAGAACATAAGAATTTAGCTAAGGTAAGAATGGTTGACCCGGAGAAGATAAGTAATTTAGAAAAAAGCTCAGCAATTGCAATGCATGCATTAGCACACAACCACACAATAGGGTGGGAGAGGGTTAAAATTCTAAAAAGTAATCTAGGTAGGTGGAGAGAGAGGTTGATTACTGAATCCTTGTTCATCGAATCTACACCCAACACATGCAATAGGAATGATTCATCACTCATACCCGAAATATGGAAAGTATTACTACCAATCAAATCAAGTGAAAAACAATGGAACTATATAAATGAATTTAGGAAGTCGTGTGATTACCTTGATATGATTATGAGTAATAAATTGTGCTCGAAACGTCACCAGTAAACATTACTGTATAACACTGTGAGACTTTATCAAAACAAAATTTACCCATAATGGAATTACACTCTACCACAGTGCACAAGTTTTATTCTTATATCAAGAATAAAACATGCATATCCTGGGGGGGGATAATGACTCTTCAAAAGTATTACCAGACTATTGAGGGTTGTGCATTCAGATGGGAGTCACTGTCATAGTAGGAAGTCTCTAAGAGTTGGTAAGTTGTACATTATGGTGATTTCATAGGTGCTTTCTTCTGGAAGTCGAAACTCTACCTTACTAAAATATTAGTGTATATGCCATACTTGGCTACTGAAACGACCAGTATCCGCTACAGCTGCGGAAACAGAGAATACTAAGATGTCAACAGTGAAGTAATATCAACACTGTCAGGATATTACCTTACAAAAGATCAGGGGGATTATTTGTGTACTTGAAGGAGCTGGTGTTGTCGTTCATATTGACGAAACGATACTTTATCAGATGAAAAATGAATCGCCGGAGGAGAAAAGCAAACAATGTTTGGGTGCTGGGACTGTATAATACAAATCTTCAAAAAGGGTTAGTAGAACGCATTCCAAGCAGAAGTGCTGATGTTTGATTACCAATGCTACCACGGCTAGTCTTCCCAGGCACTACCATTCACACAGACGAATGGAAAGTTTATGCACAACTATCAACATGAAGTTCTTCTGAATTAGTGGCTCCTATAAATGGAACTTATATAAATTCTATTGAAGGATTCTGGGCCCATCTGAAAAAAAACGGGTTAGGGTGGTTAGTGGTCTTCGAAATTATGTTATATACAGTCACCTAGATGAATTTTCGTATCGACATTGGTTTGATACGTGTATAAGCATTCCTATGAGAATGACTAATTTTGCAGCATATACTTTTTTACACTATAAATTCCACTTGGGACAATCTGATTGGCTAATTCAAGGTCATTTGACTGTGATATAATTTTTTTACTGTTGCCATATATTCATGTCTTACATTTCTTTTTAAACTAAGCGTGTATATTGTAATAGCCTAATAAACCTGACGGATTGGAATGACTGTCCTGTGGTGTCGTTTCGCATCGTGTCACAAAGATCTTCTGGATAAGACGAGATAAGGCTGGAGAAGTTGCCTATACTATATGTACAAGTTAGGAGGAAGTCATATTTCCGATAAGCTTTTCATCTAGCAAGTCATAGTGACTGTGTACTACTCACGTGAAGTATTAGAAAAAGTCAACTAAAAGGGGTGCGTCGGTGGCATAGCGGTTAGGACGCTCGCCGACCATGCACACGGTCCGGGGTTCGATCCCCGGCCACTGGACGCACTCCTTTACCTCGCTAAGCCAGAAATAATGCTGGTGAGGAGGAAAGGTTGGACATGAGGCTAGCAACCCCATCCTGTAAAATAAACACTGCTACAGAAACTTCGAGCCCCTAGCTTGAAGCCCTATGTTCCACTGGGAAACGTGAAGGGAAAAAAGGGTGTGTACTCCAGTTTAATTTGTGGCGATGCTTATCCGAGGTATACTGTTTCCTACAGACTACACCCTATGAAGTATCACATGTCTAAATGACCGATGTGAAGCATAGATACCCTTTGGTTCTTGCAATCACGTGATGAAACTAGTCCTAAGGAAGCCTGATATTATCTCCAGTTAGTTGTCGATACATTGTTAAATAATGCTGGTTATTTTTATGTTCCATAAGAAAATAGTTATAAAAGATCACATTAGATATCCATCAGCGTCTGTAAGTATGGTATGTGTTTTGCTCTGTCTAAGTGCAAAGTACTGTTACAAGATTGGCAGGAGCCTGTACCTGCACTCACTCTTGCAGGTGAACCGCTTGAAGTTGTTGATAAGTTTGTGTATCTGGGTAGTTGTGTGAGTGCTGGTGGAGGGGTGATGGATGAGATTTTCAACCGTATAATGAAAGCTAGGGTGGCATACATCAACTTGAGCCACCTCTGGCGCCGTCGCAACGTTAACCTGGCTGTCAAAGGTCGGGTATACAATGCTTCGGTGTGGGTTGTCTTGCTCTACGCCTGTGAAACCTGGCCTCTCCGAGCTGAGGATGTGCGGCGGCTCTGCGTATTCTATCATCGCTGTCTCCGCAGGATTGCTCGCGTTCGTTGGCCTCATCGCGTGAGTAATTCTGAGGTTCGGCGGCTTGTGGAGATCACCATTTTTTGAGTGTCGTCATCTGGAAGCACCGGCTTCGGTGGCTTGGACATGTGTTGCGAATGTCATCCTATAGGCTTCCGTACAGGTCTCTGTTCGCTAGCCCTGGGACGGGATGGAAAAGGCGGAAGGGTGGTCAGTCCATGACGTGGCGTCGTGGGATGAAGGATATTTGTGCTAGATTAGCATCGGTTAGTGCGTCACGACTCTCTGGTTGGAGTCCAGAGACAGCTCGAATCATGGCTCGAAACGTTATCGGATATGGCCAAGAATCGTAATCACTGGCGAATGTGGTGCAATTTCCTTCTTTCTTCCCTTCCTGATGATAGTTGACGAATACTGTTTGAACTTGTTAAACATGACTTTATCCGTTTTCTACTTATATTTTTACTTTTAATCTATGTTGTTTTATATTATTGTGTGGCGCATCTTCTTGGTGCCATATCATACCAAGTTTTTCTGCGTTTAAATAAAATAAAAAAATAGATATCGATAGCAGCATTCTGACAACTAATGAATAGACAGAGTCATACTTTCTCTTAGGTTCAAAACACATTATAAAGGCCACCGCAGTTGAAAATAGGTTAACAAAGTATTCACAATAATTAATAATTTAATGAGCAGTAATGAGTATAGTCACAAAGACAATGGTGACTATCGGTAATAGCTGAGCATTGTTCACGTTTATTGGCAGGTAGGTGTTAGCGAGACTTTTATGATGAATGATGGATCAATAATTCATGCATAAAAGAAGCACTTAAAGGAATGAGCAAAAGACTTTGGAACACTGTTCAAACAACTTCTTGCTACTTTCTTGACTGATTGAATTATTAAATTTTAAGTTTTGCGCAAAATTTCATCACTTCAAATTGCCGCACTTTAGCAAAAGGCAAAAAAGTGAGGCAGAGGGGGAGGGGGAACATACTTAAAGGCGGAATGATTGGGTTGGGTGAATAATAATAATGAGGATTTAATGTATTGGGAATATCACATGTAATGAATACATTTTTGTTATTGCTAATGATTTTGAGTCATGTCAGCAACAGTTGGCAAACATTGATTGGTTACAGGATTTCATCATGAGCTGACATTGGTTAGAGAACCATTGGAAAACCTGGGAGTACTGGACAGCTGTTTCGTCCTAGTTTGGGACTCTTCAGCAGCACCAAATCCCTACAAACCAATACTTGAATATCAATGAGATGCTCACTGGCGACTGGCCCTATTCAGGTAAGTAGTTACCTGGGGTTCCAGTGGGAAGTCGTGACCAGTAAGGTGCAGCAGGTCAGGTGTGAGGACAAATACACGCCGAAGACATTGACAAGCGGTTGCGCCATATCGTGAATTGGCAGAAGTTAGAATTCATGGACTGACCATTGGATCGGGTCCCAGTGGCTTAATGTATTTAACATCTGCGCAAACCCAGGTTTTCGAATGGTTCTCTAACCAATGTCAGCTCATGATGAAATCCTGTAACCAATCAACCAAATCTCTACAAACCAGTACTTGAAACATTGATTGATCATTAGCATCCTTAGGGAACCCCGATCTAGACAGTCTACACATATGACATAAAGGCAACAGTGAAAATCTTCATTTGTGAATCTACTTTCCTTTCAGTTTCCAACCGGAAAGTATTTCCATTCACATAGAATCTCCAACTCTTGCACAGTTTGAAAAGGTTTTATGTAGCTAAACTTAAATGAATAAGGGAGGGAATAAGCAAAAGGTATTTAAAGACTCTACAATCAGATTGAGATTTTCCCTAGTGTAAGAAAGTCAAAAGGAATACTCCGTGGATTAGCCCCCAATTGCAGTTAGATCAGACTAATCGCATACACCTGCTTGTGAGTGTGTTATCGATAAGATATACACTTTCTGTTGTACCCTAGACGAGAAGATGAATATCTTCAGCAGTCCGATATTAGATGCAATCTTTGTTTGATCAAAAAGTAACATTTCACTTTGTCAGTTGAAGTTTGATGTGACAATGCATCTCATTGACGCAGTACATCCTCTTGATAAAGTCTCTTGTCAAACAATCATTGCATTGAAGTCTATAGTGAGCTATCTATCCTGTACGATGTCTACATTGACTGGTATTCCAAAAGGATGTTCATTTTTCCCTTTTTTCTCTCGTAAAAACTTTGCAATAGAGATATTTTTTGCCACATCTGGCTACTCTGACACAACTGACTCAATCCATAAAGCCACTACCGACTGTTATACTGAATTGTGTGCAAAAGTGTAGATCGTAGATGGCTAAGCATCTACGTGATTGTTTTCAATACTTTAGGTGATTTGTTACAGGATTTTCATCATGAGCTGACATTAGTTAGAGGACCATTGGAAAACCTGGGAGTACTGGACAGCTCTTCATCAGTACGCACCCACCGGGATTCGAACCCAGGACCTTCTGGTTAGAAGTCGAGCTCTTATACCATTAAGCCACTGGGACCCGATCCAGTGGTCAGCCCATGAATTCTAACTTCTGCCAATTCCCGATATAGCGCAACCGCTAGCCAATGTCTTCGGCGAGTACTATTTATTTTCGGTGTGTTTTACTGCCTAGAGTCGCTAGTCAGTCTCATGCCCAACCTTCTCTCCTTACCGGTGGTAAGATGAGGTTTGTAGGATTGTGTCGGCCGGGAATCGAGTCCACAGCAAGCATTCTGTCAATAAACCACCGATGTGTGCCTCCATTTCTTACCTGACATCCAGTGAAAAGCTGTTGTATTAAAATCAATCAGTTGATTTATTTGTGGTCTTTGCATTTTCAGTGTTATCGTATCATGAAATAATAAACATTATTGATCTATGTCCAAATATTGATTTTTTGTTGTTTTTTTGTTTTTGTCATTCTTACTTATCATTGCAGATTTTTCGCATGTGTCTACAAGTTATGTACTGATTATTTGCTGTATTGTCATTGTTCTGCTTTTGTGTATCTGGAAACCACTTTGTGTAAGTCATATGTGTAAGGTTATTTCATATTGATTTCTGTCTCTCTCTCTATATATATTATATGGTTAAGTATTACAATATTTAGCCATAAGAAAAAGAAAACGTAAACAGCAAAGAAAATTTCCTTTTCGACGATTCATTTTCATAAGCTGCTGTACAATCGTAATTAATTTTACCAAATAAATCATAAGGCGACCAATCAGATACTGGCCAAATTTGTCCTCGAAAAACGTATTACTTAATGTTAGGTGTAAGGAGTACCGTTCTTATTATAATTTTACTTCTTTTTATTATGTAAATTTATTCTTATTTTCAAGTATTGGTTTTGTAGGGATTTTTGTTTCTTTGATTGGTTGAAGGATTTCATCATGAACTGACATCAGTTAGAGAACCATTGGAAAACCGCCTGGGAGTACTGGACAGCCAACTGTTTCGTCAGCCTAGTTTGGGACTCTTCACCAGTACGCACCCACCACCGGGGTACGAACCCAGGACCTTTCGGTTACAAGGCCAATGAGCTCGTAGACCATTAAGCCACTGAGACCCGATCCAGTGGTTAGTCCATGGATTCTAACTTCTACCAATTCATGACATAGCGCTACCACTTCGCAATGTCTTCTTCGATGAGTTACTGCCTCACCTTCAACCTGCTGCAGCACCCTACTGGTCACAGCTTCCCACTAGAACGCCAGGTTAACTTCCTGGGACAGTCGCTAGTGAGCATCACTATTATTAGGCAATTAGAAGACAAATTTCGCGAGAGGATATCACTTCGCAGTTTCTTTACAACCGCTTTACAAGTAATATGGTTCACAATAATAATAAAAGAAAATGCATGACAATTACTCAGTTATATAAAACAAAACTACATAGTAATGATCAATCATATTTAAATAGTTCAATTAGTCCATGGTAGGCGAAGGTTGAAGTCTATTGTTTATTGTACACATACAGTTTAGGATGTATGTGATGAATCCAAATTGTTTTCATCACCTTGAATAACCAACCTTGAATGAGACTTATGTAATGAAATAATTGTGATAAGAATATGGATTTTGTGACCTGACATTAATAAGTGTTTTGCAATAGATGATGATGGATTTCTATTCAGATTAATTGCATTGGGATTTTCTGTGTTTTAATAACCATTTTGGAACATGTTCTTTTCGACGACCGAACGAAAGTTGCTACCTTGACCTGGTGGTCGGGCTTGCATATCGCAATGACCCAACGAGCTACACTGGCTGGAACTTAAGTCCCTGTAGGTCCTACCATGCCAGAAAGGTTGTTTGGATAGCGGTTAGACAAAAAGCAGCTACCCAATCCAATGCCATGACTCAAACAAAATCACAAAATATCATGCCGGATCGGTCGGGGCCCGGATTAACAACGACCGCGCTTCCTGCTGCCGTGTCACAGGGCAGAAGTGATAAATATGCTACTGAGACACACCAAATAAAAAAGAACAAACAAAAACAGGCCGTGTGTGACCGGCCTCAAGCAGTTGTCCCCTGGGCTCTGCGGTCACGCAACCAACTTCCACGGTGTGGGCAGCCGCGAAGTAACAATCGCCCTCACAATCCGAAGTGCACGCGAAACCTCTCTAATCCTCACTCATCTTTGTATCCATCTTCATCTCTATTATCTTGCCT
Organism: Trichobilharzia szidati; assembly: GCA_944472155.2. Lineage (NCBI taxonomy): Eukaryota > Metazoa > Platyhelminthes > Trematoda > Strigeidida > Schistosomatidae > Trichobilharzia > Trichobilharzia szidati. The sequence continues at coordinate 41,706,244 of OX235276.1, read as the reverse complement.
TCCTTCTACCAATGCAACTCCTCTACTTGATGGCTCTTCACTTCCTCTTCACTCTGTGTGCACTGATAACGATGGGAGCCAAAAAGCCACCATCGATAGTCTCTCTTTTCGACGACCACATTGGAACATTCAATTTGTTCTACCTATATATGTATCACTGCAACTGCAAGTGAACTTGTAGATATAGTTTCAAGAAAAGTCTACAGAATTCGGTCCTCTAATCGTAGGTACAGGGATCGGAAATGTTTTGTTTTATATAACTGAGTAATTGTCATGCATTTTATTTTATTATTATTGTGGACCATGCTAATTGTAAAGCGATTGATTGTAGAGAAACTACGAAATGATGACATCATCTCGCGAAATTTGTCTTCTAAATGCCTTATTCAAATTTATCAAAGGGACTAATTGTTTTAATATTATTTTATTACTGTTTATTAATAACATTGCGTTTCTATTCAGTTTTTTTTATAGAAACACTTTATTGTCTTTCCACTGGTTCCTGTCCATTCTACACAACCATATTGATTAGTCATTTTCTTACACTTATTACGTCATTCCAACTTCTGCCTCCTTTTTTAACTTACAATTAGTCACCCCTTCTAGAGCGAACTGCTGCGCAGCCTACATGTCCTTCGATCGATAGCCGGAAATCGCGTCTTACACCAGAGGTGACGTAAGTTGGCAAATCATGCTACATGAGCCATCTGTATCCGTGCTGAGATTTTGTCAGCAGTTGTCAGTCTTCTGGGGCTGATTCAACTTCCCAAAATCAGTGAGAGGTAACCAACACATTCCACCACTTCACTGGCTATCTTCAGACTAGGAGCTGGTTCAGTCCATTCTTGCAGTATCATATTACCACTAGGCCTGAGCAAATCGCATGTCAAACTTTCGAATATTTCTGCTCAAAGTGTGTTCAGATGACTGCACTTTGTCAGCTTCCTCACCTAGGAGGACAATATCATCCGCATATTTTGGTTCTATATGACTATTCACTGGCAGCAAGTCAATCCCTAAGTCGCTGAAGTCGGTTAAGGTCTTTTCTATTCGTATATCTAAGATGAAATGGAGACAGTGGGCATCCCTGATGGATACCATTGGTTGTCATTACTTCAGATGACAACTTTCTATAAGCTCTTACACACACGCGCGCACATACACACACACACACTGTTTGCGTGAGTTCGAGTAAAGTGTCGTGTTAAGTGTGATGTATTTTCTTCATAACTCAATGAGTATATAAAATTTGTTGGTCATTAATGCTATTATTATTATTATTATCGATCTAATTATCAAATAAATTTTACATATGCTTTATATATGCTTTTTGTTTTGTAATGCATCTTTTATTTTCTTTCTAGCACATCGTATACGGTATATACACCGGTTATTGTCCACATACTCGATCCGGTACCACTGGTATTAGCAGCAGTACTAGTAGCAAAGTGGCATACCACCCGTTAAGTTCAGAATATGCTTAATAGCCCCCCCCCCTACGCGTACTTTTTGTGGTCATCGTACATATCTTATCATTACAGTCTATCTATCTATATATTTATGTACTCCCACCTATCTCATCTCGTCGTGATTCGTTTATGTAACCCATAATTTTTTTGTAACACTTTTGCCTTTTCATAACTCAACCTCCATCCCCACCCAGCGCTCCGATATGTCCGCCAGTTTACTACTCATATATTTTGAGAAGTGAGAAAAAAGAGTTGTTTGTATTTTCTTGTTTCTTTTTTTCTAAAAAATGATTTTGTAGATAAATCTGTATCAACATTGACTTTGCCGGTCAGTCAGTCAGCCAGTCAGTTAGTCTTGGTCTCAGTCTCATTTCTTTCTCATCCTGTGTGTATTTCACACAGGTGTGATATCTTCTCTCCTCTTTTTTTTTAAAACAAAAGGATTGTGAAATTATTTTGTAAATTTCAAAGGAAGGCAATACGTGTGTAAAGAAAAGTATAATATTAAAATAAGAAGTATTGGAGAACACCTGTTTTTTTTTGGCTTTTGGTTTTCGTCAGTGTAATAATTGTAAATAATAATAATAATTTGCTTTATTCCAAAAACAGTACTAATGATACAGCAAGGAATTTTCAGCATTCAGTACAATATTGCATGTAATTTACTCAAAAACGACAACAAAAAAAAATAAATAAAATAAATAATCATTACATAATAATGATAACAAACGTTTTTATAGGAGCTATGTAGCAATTGCAGTATACGATAAGGAGAAAAATACGCATAAAGTATAAAATTATAGTAATAATAGTAATAACAACTAAAATAAAAATAGCAAAGTTATAATTAAACGATAGGAAGGAGGACACCATAAAATTACAGAAAGATGAACAATGAAAGGGTCGATTCACTATGCTAATTACATAGTAACTTATATGTTTTACGTCTAACAGAGTCTTCATCACATAAAATACGGGCTAAATAGGGTATTGTAGAATTTTTGTACTTAATGGTGCGAGCATATAACTTTTTATATTGACTTCTCGTCCTACCTGATGAGATACAAGGGGATAGTTGTGAATAAAGAGAGTGCAGAGGGCCTGACAGTACGGCCTTTGCCCACTTTGTACAGGAATTTACGTGTCTCTCGACTATAGTATTGTCCCCATGGGTTCCAAATGGATCATACAAACCTAAGCAACACATTTCCACTTTTGTTCTATTTTTAGCTAGGGCCTCCATTGCCCAAAATCTCTCTCAGCTCCTCCTCCTCCTCTTACAATCTTCTCCGTGTCACCCTTGGAAGACACATTCAGGTTCTACTCGAGTGCTGGCCTGCATTGCGCGTGATGTCATTCGATGGCCTCCTTAGCGTATGCCCAATCCATCTCTATTTTCTCCTGCATATTTGTTAAGCGATTGGTTCTTGGCTAGTTTGTTCCCAGAGTTTCTTCTGGCTGATTATTTCCACTCGACCAGTCATCTAATGTCCAATATGCAACCAGTGAAGGCAGCTGTTGATCAAACTCTGCAGTAGCCCCCTAGAAATGCTTTTCGTGACGCGAGCGCCAAGTTTCTGACCCGTATAGAATCACTGACTAACTGACTTGACATGGGTGTTGAAAATTCGAATTTTGTTCTTTATGCTGGCTGAGTGAAGTAGAAGATTTGCGAACCGATTCCAGGTTGATGAAGTTGTATCTTGCCTTTCTGATTTTGGCTTTGTCCTCTTCATCTGTTCCCCTCCCCCCCCCCCCGCTGTGGTTGAAACAATGCTTCCTAGCTATAGATAATTGAAGGAAGTAACTTCTTTCAAATCGATTCCGTTGATAGTGATTGATATGGTTGTTGCTGTTGTTGATTGATTGATTATCTCCACCCGCTCTGTTTTGAGGTCCTATCTTTCCGGCTGCTTCTACAGGTTTGTTACTTTTCTCCTGTAAGTGTTCGAGTTTGTGTGACAATCTAATCGCCAAGACTGATGTTGTGGCGAGAGCTGTCTACTAGCCAAATTGGTAGACAGTAATTTACGTCAATATTTACGTTCCCAAGATTTGTCGTGCGAAACAACCAATCGGAAGACTGTTTGTTTGTTTACATATCCATAGTAATGTACATGAAGTCGTGAGAAACAACCAATCGGAAGACTGTGTTTATTTGCTTAAATATCCATAGTAATGTACATGAAAATATATAAATATGCGTTGATTTCCTTAATAAATGATCTGTTGCCTGACTCTTGCCTTCTGTCGTTACAATGTTACCAATACAAGATACATGCGTGGTTTAGCCAACTAGCAATCATGCATATATAGAACGAACAAAATTCAACTGTATGCCTAATAGTAGGGGTATTTGGCCGGCTACTTTCAACGTTACCAGGCCATTAAAACAGTGTAAAAGAGTCTCACTAGTTGGTGTTCAAATGTATGTTGTGGTAAAGCTGTAGGCTAGGCTATTGATTTAACTGCTACCATTCACTCTGCGATTCCGCCCCCCTTGCCCACCTCCTCCAAATGAATTTTGAAAGTTACACTTTCACTCTAATTTACTGTAAATAACTAATTATCAAGTATTGGTTTTGTAGGGATTTTGTTTGATTGGTTGAAGGATTTCATCATGAGCTGACATTAGTTAGAGAACCATTGGAAAACCAGAGCTGGAGTACTGGACAGCTGTTTCGTCCTAGTTTGAGACTCTTCATCAGTACGCTTAATGGTCTACGAGCTCGCCTTCTAACCAGAAGGTCCCGGGTTCGAACCGTGGCGGTGGGTGCATACTGATGAAGAGTCCCAAACTAGGACGAAACAGTTGTCCAGTACTCCAGCTCCGGCTTTCCACTGGTTCTCTAACTGATGTCAGTTCATGATGAAATCCTCCAACCAATAACTAATTACATTTTCTTAAGAAATAATAGAGGTACTGTAACAGGATAAGACAAGAGAATCGGTAACGGAATGTTTATTTGCAATCTGATATACACATATTGTATTTCTCTGCCTTTTTTTCGTGTCTCCTATGTTTTGCCGTAATACTGGTTCACTTCCTCCTCCTCCTCCTCTCTTTGACATTAAATCTATCTCTCCGATGTTTGATATTTTTGTGCCGCGATGAACATCTCTCTACATGCTACTACTGATATGTTTTGTCAGTAGCACATGTCACAGTACAATCTTATATATTTCAAAACAAGCAATAAAGGTAAATAAAGCAGGATTTAATGAATTCATCAAATTTCGGTAGAACTCGTCAGCTGAATACTCTACATACACGGATATATATACTTTTGAAATTACATTGGGAGATATAGGACTGATAAGTAAACAAATTACATTGAATTAGTCATGCAGAAAGACAGGTGCGAATGCTTTTCCAGGTCATGTTCAATTAGATAAGGGGAGAGAGAGTATGGAAGATCAAAATTAAGATAAATTGCATTACGCTTCAATTACATCAGTTAGATAAACAATTAGACATAAGAGAATTTAACAAGAATTGCAACCAGAGGGATGTCAATAGTAATAGTTATAATAACAATAATAATAGTATTGAAGTGAATTAAGATAATGCTACTGATAAAGGATAGTTTTAAATGAATCAAGAATAATAATAATATAATATTTCAATTTTTATCATAAGCACTACTTCTTTTCAATAAATATTTAATCTTAATTGTACTACAATAAGTAAAATGTATTTTTATGATAAATAAAATACTAAGCAAACAAAAAATATTATCAAACTGATCTAATCAATAAATTTAAGGTTATTCTTAAATACATTTACTATTGAATCTTTTCACTGATACAACACACCTATTAGATGTATAATTTTTATTGATTATCAAATGCCTACTTGAAGGTCACTTTCTGCCCATGTTATTTACTCTACAGTGGTTGAAAGCTGGGCTGAGCTGAGCTAGGCTGTAATGTGAAGATTTCATGCCGGCATTTGTAAATACAAAATTTAAACATCTTTAGTTATCGTGTACACAAGGATTCACTGAGTTCTCTTTTTTGTAGACATGAGACAGCTGGTAATTTCATTCAAGTTAATTATTTTTCCGAAAGTTTAATCATGAACTAATTTTAGTTGGAAAACTTTCGAAAACCAGGATGCACTCAACAGGTGTTTTGTCCTTACTTGGAACTCTTCATCCGTGTGCAACCACAATCCCACTGCGAGTCGGATTCAGAACCGTCAAGTTACGTAGCCAGACTCATTAAGCAATTAGCCGATTGAACAGGAATCCAACGGTCTGGGTTCGATGAAGAGTCTTAAAAACTAGGACGAAACAATCGTCCAATACTCTCTCTGATCCATGAAGTCGAGATCAGCGAAAGCACACAAGAAAGGTATACTTCTATGTATTCTCGATATGATGAATTTACCTCATCATCGCACTACTTATTAGTTAGTAGACCTACTAGGACCAATCAGGGGGCGATTTTCCCGCCACTCACTTCAAGATTCCTTCAACTTTGTCAACTCCATTGAGAACGTCAATGTATCTAGCCACACCATGCTCTGACTAGATGTGGTATTACTGTTTACGAACATCTAACTAACTGAAACAGTATGCAATATATGCGAAAATATTTATCCATAGGGGGGATAAACATCGGAATACACAATGACTATATAAAGGAACTATTGAGATGCATTCTAAGTGTCCAACTCTCCTTCAATAACGAAATATATCGACAAAAAGATGATACAGCTATGGGCTCATCATTGAGCCCATTGTTTTCAGATTTCTTCATGTCAAAACTAAAAAACACACCTGAAGGAAATAATCGACAGCTTTGAGTTTCACAAGAGATACATGGGTGATACTTTCAATATCTTGAATAATGAGGAGAATTTGTAGGACATGCTGGACTTTTTCAACATCTGCCATCCTACAGTTCAGTTCATATCAGAGGAGTTCAACACAAAAAAATCTTTTCTGGATGTTCAATTAACAAGACGTGAAGAAGATGGAACAATGAAAAGACGCATCTGCAGAAAGCCGACATGGAACGGACAACTCACTAACTCTCATAGTTGGATGCTTCAATATACAAAATTCCGGTGAACTATCATTTCTAGACTGCCTAGTTAGGAGGAGGGAAAACAGATATTTTCAGGAAGAAAGCCCACTCCAACAAAAATTTAGACTTCGGTTCATCACACTCCATCAGCGCAAAGGCATCATAGAAATATCAAACATTCCTCAGACTCTCAAGAAAAATAACCTCGTAAAGGACTTCATTAACAAAATCAACACCAACATTAAATATGGTCGGAAACCTACTCCGAAGACTTGGGCTTCAACAGTTGTCATTCCATATAGATTAGATATGTCACTATTCCTACTTCATTTTATTTTTACAATCACATTTTATTTTCTTATTAATGTAAAGAGAATATCATATAGTACTAGATGCTAAAAATTCCACATTGTATCAAACACACTGATAAGAATAAAGCCATTATTATTATTATGATTAAGGAAAACTCTTAACGTTACCATTTACAGGTGAACTATAGTGTTCAGCATCTTTTTGAAAGTGTGAACGCATAACTCGAAATTTGTGCATAATACTAGAGTCAAACTTGAGTCCTTAACAGCACTATATGTTGCCTGAGAGATTATTTGATTTGTGGTATTGTCGACTAGTAATTGATTTCATGAATCGGACTTCATCCCATATGGGGCTCTTCAACTGAATTTACTTGCGTCACAATGAGTTACGTTATTTTCAAACACTAAGGCTCAATCCACCAGTGTGCTGGGCTGTTCGAATGACATAAAGTTGACTGACTTCAGGCTATTAATAGGCCATCGAATGACATCGCACGCTGGGCCATCATCACTCTAGTGGAACCCAAATGGGAAGCAACGAGTGGGTCGTCCTAGGGTGACATGGAGGAGATGAGAGATTATGGGTAATTAAGGGGTCAGACAGCTGATGAGAACAGCAGAAAATAGAACAAAGTGGAGATGTGCATCAGTTGCCTTGTATTCCAACAACAGTCAGGATAAATATGGTATGATTAACTTCATATATATTGCCATGCAAGTGTAAATTCTCACGAAATTTCCTCTGATTTTACCTCGAAGAGATACAAGGTGAAAGATGTGAATAAAGGGGATGTCCAGTATCGGAAAGGATGACTTTAGCTAACTGTTTGCAAGAATTAACAATACCTATCAATAACGATGGTCTACGAACTCACCTTGTAACCAAAAGGTCCTGGATTCCAGCCCCTGTGGTGGATGCGTACTGTGAAGACTCCCAAATTAGGCTGACTAAACAGCTGTCCAGTACTCCAACTCTGGTTTTCCAGTGGTTCTCAAACTAATGTCAGCTCATCACTAAATCCTGTAACCAATACTTGAATAACAACACTGTCAGTTAGTTGAGTAAAAGGTGTACCACTAAACCTGCTTAAAGCCTTCAAAGTCCTACTTAATATAACATAGTCTTCTTGAGAAGTCCAGGAAAATGTAAGAGGGGCGACAATAAAGAAGAAAACATGAATTAATAAATTGCTAGAGATGAGGTTGGGTTATGTCAGCAGAAAGTCTCAGATACCTTATGTAGTAAATTAAACAAAAGTTTCTTCGATAAATACATAAGACGATCCAAGAGGATTGGATGGAAAACTGATACTAAGATAGGCAACATCCGACTTATTTCCCACCAACACATAAGAGCAGTGGAAATGAATAAGGTGAATAAAAATTGCAATAGTCAGAAATTCAAAATCATTTAAAATGAAAAGCCCAACAGTTTACGCAGTCAATAAATAGCAGATAACATAGTATTGAAGCAGGTGTGGCGCGGCCTACTTATAACCAGGGAAATAAGTAGTATATGACATAGTATCCTTAGGCGAAGTTCTGTACATCAAATTGCTATAATTGAAGAAACTTCAATGAATATAAATTTCTAGGAGGAATAATGACATCAGAAAGAATGAATGAACCTGTGTCACTGACCGTTGAGAAAGATTTTGAGCCATATCACTAACAGTCTGAAGAAAATAGACCACAATATCTGGAGGACTGTACCTCCTTATCCGCCTCAAGCCAACAGTCAAAGACTTCATAGACTGATATCTTCAGCATCTTCCAGTCAAGACTCTTTCGGAACCTTTAAGAATTGTTGTCACATATAAACCAAGAAAATCATTTCACTCAGCTCTGTGTCAACCAAAGGACTCAAGATCGTAAGAAGATAACACCAACATCATCTACAAAATAAATTGTAACAACTAAGAAAAACACTACATTGGCCAAAGTGGACACCCTCTTCGTCTTCGCATCCATGAACACAAATTAGCCATCAAAAGACATGATATCCACTCCCCATATCACTGAATACAAACAACCACAGACATTAATTCGTCAAGGACAATGTTCAAATGTTAGATAGAGGAAACGTCAAGAACACCAGAAAATTTTCGGAAGCCTGATATTTACGTGAATCGGCAACTAACTAGCACATTGACATAGATCAGATTTACCAATCCATAAGGGGAAAATCTAACACACAAAATGTCAGACTTCAGGGGTCAAGGAAACAATCATTACCAAAACAAGTCGACTAGAGGGTATGAAAACAGATACAAGTAACCAGTCACGTTCAAAGTCACTAGGACATATGACTAATAAACTCGTGGAGAAATTTATAAGCTCATTTCAAATTGAAGTATGCGCTGAAGATGTTGGCCTAGTTAGACAATGGAAGCTTCGCAGCCAAAACCGTCCAGCTCAGAGTACACAAATACATCAAAATCATCCACCTGGGCTATAAATCTTCTCTATTATATCTAAAGTCAACATTCAAGCCTAACAAAGTTTGATTCGTTTGTAGTTCAATGGTAGGATGCTCTCCAAACATGCACGTGGTCCGGGGTTCGATTCCCAGCTAAGGAATGCAGTTGGCAAACGTAACTTAGCTGGTAGTAAGTCTGGTAAGGAAGGAAGGTTAAGTGTGAGCCTAGCAACAACACCATTGCTACCAGAACTTCAAATCTGAAGCTTAAAGCCTTCGATTCCACTCAGAAAGCAAAACAATTAAGGTAAGATAAGGAGGCTTTAAAGAGCAAAAGACAACGAATATAACAAGCATTTTATTATTTCACTGAAGGACAAAAGAGAAGTGAAGAATCACTTTACACAGAAATGGTGTGATGTGATGTGATATGATATACAAAAAATAAGCGGGATAATATAATGTGAAAATAGTAATTGTATTTATTCTGATTATTTAACTCTTATATTCTGCTTGTATAGTGGAAGTTTTTATTTATGATGATTTTCTTAGCAGTTGATTATGCTTACGAGCTTCATAGAAGAACTGGGGCGTTTTGATAGTGTACCTTGATACATATATGTACACAGAGAAGGAAGAGAGAAAACAGAAAAACATTAATCTAATGTTATAGTTAATATTATGATGATTGTCTATTTTAATCCTCTGCATTCCCAGTGGAACATAGGGATTCAAGCTTTGGGCTTTGAATTTTTCACTAGCAATGGTTCTACTTCTACGGGGTGGAATTACTGGTCTCGTGTCCCACTTTCCCTCTTTACCTGTTTTACTTATTACTGGCTAAGTGGGAATTAGGAGTGCGTCCGTCGGGAATCGAACCCCGAACTACGTACGTGGATGACAAGTATTCTACTACCACCGACGCATTTAATGCCACCTGTAAAAATGATCTTTGATATTTGTGTGTATGAATGGAATTGATTCATCTCATTTTTGACATGTGAGCTCATTCATGTACACGTGATTACCTGTTGATTTGTATTATCACAATGCGTGTTTCGTCCTATATAGGGCTCGTCAACCGATTTGCTTTATCTTCTAGTGAATGTTGCTGTTGTTGTCCCTCTCATTGAGATTGAAACCTAGTAACCCCGGATCCAAATATCAAAGTGTTATCTACTAGGTTGAAGGGAGAATATTTTAATTTTCAATTGGTTAGTTTGTTCGCTTTCTGTTCAAGATGTGTTTCTCTTCGTATTTGAGAACATGAGTCAATAGTTAAAACGAACGGGAGACAGAGAGAAATAACACGGATTTTTTTCATTTTTGATTATGAACAGACTTCAGTTAGAGAATCACTGAAAAGAAGGAATTACTGGGTGTTGTGATTAGCAGGGTCTACTAAGTCAGGCATGAGGACTGATACTCACAAAGAAATTGGCTAGCCATCGAGCTATTTCACGAATTGGTAGAATTTAAAATTGATAGGCCATTGGGTACTGTCCCACTGGCTGTTTGGTATACAAGATTTCCATTGTGACCTAAAGGTCCTGGGTTGGAGCCACACTTGGATTATCCATGTGTACTGCTGAAGAGTCAGTAGAAAATTACGGGGGGGGGGAATAGCTGTTCAGTAGTTCTCTAACTGAAGTCGGTTCGTGATCGAGTTTAAAATCCATCGATTCCCTGCAAACTAACACTTAAGGGCATCGATGTATTCCAGTTTGCATCATAGCTTGAAAGTCATAAGTGTATACTGTTGAAGAGCCTAAAATAGGACAAAACAGATGTTCAGTGCTCCTTAGTTATTTCTGTATCACTGGCTCAGTGGTAGAATGTTCGTTAGCCGCATAAGAGGTCTGGTTTTGATGCCAAGCCAACACACTCATAAACTTCGCCTAGCCAATCCTTAGGACGGAGAAGCAGAAAGATTGGACCTGTGAGGCTAGCAACTCCACTCCAAAAAAAGAAGACTTTCACTACTGAAACTTTTATCTAGAAGCCTTATGTCCCAATTGGAATGGGAAAAAATTACTTTGAAAGACGTGGATTAATTCTACTTAGAAATATCAATATCCTTTTAAGATATGTTAAACGAAAATACAATATTAATTTTTGGTGGAGTTACGCAATACAAAAGGCGTTCAGAGGAATTGGATGTTGATATAAGAAGGTAGTAACAAAAGTGATGAGTTGTCACAAACGATTGTTAAAGAAGAGTTACGTAATAACATGAATAGTTTGATGAAAGAGATGGGCTCAGAGTGTACATGGAGACAAAACAACATACGGAATTACGCAAGAGTTTTAAGTAGTTAGAAAAAAGGCAAGCAACAGTTAAGTCAAATCAACAGAATTGTAGAAGTGAAGAACAACTTTGTAGATTACTGGTCATTCCATCTCAACAAACACCTCCTGCTTCAAAGTAATATACAAAGTGAAGAACAACCTGCCAAAGACAATACATTTCCGTCTTTTTTGCATTGCAGAAGCCCTAGCCAATTAGTTAGAAGAACCAGAACTATGCACACGAAAGAAAATTATTCAACCACTTCTACTATCATGATAACAACTCTGTTGATTTGACTTAACCTTTTTGCTTGTATGCTTATTTTTCTAACTCCTCAAAACTCTTGCGTAACCCCGTATGTTTTTTTTCTATGTACATCCTGAGCACAACTCTTTCATCGAACTATTCATGTTATTCATATGAACTGTGATCAAGATTTGACCGGAAAGTTGCAAAATAATTGAGATTTTTTGCAAATATAACATAATTTTATAAATTTGTTATTCTCTCCATAAGAAGACGTGGATAATCTGGAATTTGACCAAGTGTGACTAGTTGTTGATACATATCCAATTTATTTATTAGTCAGGATTTGCCATGCATCAGCTAACATCACACCTTCACGTCTGTTCAAACTGTTGGGATTCACCCATATATGTAGTACTTCTGCAGTCAGTCTTTCTTTATATGAACCAAAACCTTTCTGTAGGACCTTAGTCTTATCAAAGTCGATTTTGTGTCCCGTTTCTATCGAATGCAGTGCAATCGCTGATTTGTTTTCTAGCTTCTTCAAGTCTACAGAGGTCTTTGACTGTTCACCCACACACACATACACACAATTGTATACTGCATATACACATATATTTTAACAAAAGTAGACTAAATTTGAAAGTCTGAGGTCAAATTTTGATCACAGTTCATACAATTTTGTTTATTATACATGTTGATGCCTGTTTCATAGCTCATGATTGGACAAAGTTTCAAAAAACAAGAGATGTTCCTTTTATATATAAACCTCTGTTATGTTAATTTCGATTAATTTCCCTGAAGAAGTTCGGACCAGAATGCTGAACGAAACGTTGGAATTATTCATTTAAATTTCGCTGAGATTTTACGAATATAATTTTATAAATATTCATGTTATTACTTAACTCTTCTTTAACAGGCGATTTTGACAACTCATCACTTTGGTTACTACCCTCTTATATCGAAATCCAATTCCTTTGAATGTCTTTTTTATTACGTAACTCCGCCAAAAACTTATTAATTGTACTTTCGTTTGACGAAGGTAATGTACACACACATACAAAATAACTATATGTACATATAGATATTTGCGATTGTACAGTTGTGAAAATGAATTCGCTTAAAAGAGACTCATCGCTGAACTCCTGTTCTTCTCTCTATTAATGTTCAACTGGAGATTTTTTTATGAGTCTTTTGAAGTTACATCTAGATGAAGAGTCTTAAATAAGACGAAACTAGCTTCTAGGTTTCCATTGTTAGCCACCCCTGACCAACTGATTAATCCAGTTCTTAAAAATGACAATATCTCAACAACAACAACAAAAAATGAAAACAAAACGACGCGGAAAATTTGATATGAAAAATATATACATATACGAACAGTTCTCAACACAAAATCAATATTATCGGTTAACTGAAGAGAAACTACTTCTGAGGTACAGTGTTTTCTTGTCTAATGACCTTCATTTTTGTTTAATTATACTATAGCAGCCAGATATACAGTTTATTATAATCAATGGTTGGAATGATAATAATTTACTGGCAATCTACGAAACTTGATATTTGTTCTGTTAAACAGCCTTGAACAAACTTATTCATGTTCTACATTTGTATAATATGCGAGAAAGTTGATTTCATAATTACTAATTCTTTTAGCCTTTTAAGTTCATTTCAAGTGAGTGGGCGTTCTCATTTGTGTATTTTTGAAGTCTCAAATACATATTCATTACTACTGCACACTCTCAGTCAATACTATTGATCACTGGTCAATACTTCACAAAGCAAAATTATAAAATATCTCTCATTTACAGTAATGTTGATATTTCATGAAATTAATTTAGTTCAAGATTTCCGCCTAACTCCATTTTAATGCGGTTTTAAATTAAATAAAATCGATACAACTGACGTGGATATATATGTAATAATGAAATTAAACGCAGTGAGACAAAAAACAACGGAATTCCCAATACGACACCATTTTAACAACATTCCTCAGCTATTGATTCTTAACATTACTCAAAATAACTGAAACCAACATTCAAAAACTTCAGTAATGAGTAGCATGTTTTGTTCTAACTATCACTAACTCTTTTGTTTGGACACTAGTAACTAGTATGACGTGTCTAGTCCTTTCTTTGGTGCAGACTGAATTCTATCAGTCAGGTATTTGCAATGTGGTCATCATTCTAGGTAACTCGCCATCTAATATCATCAAATCAATGTGCACAGTGATGGCGAGCTACCTAGAATGGTGACCACATTGCGAATACCTGACTGATAGAATTCAGTCTACACCAAAGAAAGGAATAGATACGTCACACTAGTTACTAGTGTCCAATGAAAGTATTCACTACAGTCCTATAGGAGGTCAATCGCGAGCCCGAATAGCACAGTGGTAACGTCTCTGACTGCAGCACTGGGTGACGTGGGATCGAACCTCAGAAAGGCCATGAGTTCCTTCAAGGTTACAGATACGCCTTGCTGACTGGTGAGTACCAACAAGGTCTAAACACAGGTCAAACAAGGTTTCCTGACAATTACCTCCAACTATCTAATATCACTAACTCTTTCCCAACCTAATCCTTTGCCAGATAACATTGCCTGTGGAAGAAGGTGCTCTCGGGGTATGCACAGATATATCCTAGCCATTTCCTGGCGAAAAGTCAATCCCAAAGACATCGAGGTTGGTCATAGTCATCTTCATCGATGCATCTATGTTGAAGTTAAATAAAGATAATGACTTCATGCATCATTGATGAATACCACTGGTTGTCTTCAGTTCAAATGGCAACAGTTTACATAAGCTTCAACACGACTGCCTGATCTTCTGTTGCGTATCTTGAAACGACTATGATAAACATTTTATCCGTCAAAGTGGACATCCTCTTTGCCTTCGTGGATTGGTTGTCTCTGACTTGAAATATGATCCACAAGGTAATGCGGCAGTGTCAGGAGCCGAGTCTCCATGGTTTTCAGTGTCCAAAACAAGTTCATACACCATCCAATCATTCGAAACTCCAGAGCCCATGTAGACCATAGATTAGGAATCAGGCTTTTCTGCCTTCAGTAGGTAGATCAGCATGTCGACCAGCCCAGTTGTAAGCGCCAGACGTTCGGATTCGCCCTCTCACTTTTGTGAGGAGCACCCACGCTGTCACATGAAGGCAATGAATAGGACTTACCCGACAGCGAATATGGACACACGGCGACATGTCATGGCATTTCGAGAGGAAAACTGAAGTTTACCCAGACTCAGGTGTAACAGGTCGTTCATGAGGGCGATACGCGTAGACAGTTACTGACACCAGTTCGACACGGAAAAGGTGCAAATCTTGGGCATACTGAAACACTGAGAATGCCAGGGTTAGTTATTTTAATGTGGTTGTATCCTTTGAGTTGAGCGGATTAACTGCGGAGCATTCAGTGTCTTACTAGACTACATCCTGAGCGCGAAATTCAAAACAACGTGAACTTGTTTGAATTCTTCGTCAGTGATACACTTGCATCTCCTGATAAATATTTGTTTTAATCACTTGATAATTCGGATCGGTACTGATCATTTTTATTGACTTGAAATTAAACTCCTTTTTCCTCATGTGGCTTATAAGTTGTTAACTTTGATCTATAATATTGTATTTGTTGATCAGTTATTCGTCTGGGTGAGTACCAGACCTCTAGGAATTCCCTGACAATTCTAGTGTCCATGGTTGGAGGTAATCCTTAAGGATACCTCCTTCAGCAATAAATTTCCTAAAGGGGTTTTGTGTGACTTGTGGCATCCACTTTACCCTCAGCTTTCACCTTGCATCTCCTCAGGTAGAACAACAGAAGTAACTTCAGAAAACTGTATGCTCGCACATCTAAGTATAAAAATTCTATGATACCATACTTGGCACGTATTTTATGTGATGAAAATAGTGTCTGGCAAGAATTGACCAACCTTTTTTCATCTAGTAAATAAACAATCTCCTCCATCCATCCTTATATACCTTCAAGTTTTACTTTTATTATTTCTATTATATTTATGGTCCTGTTGCTTCTTTGCTTTACTTTCATAATTGCAAACATCAACTTATCTCTATGACTGCTGTAATATTTGTTTTTCCCCTCACCAAATCATGTAAAGAGAACATTATATTCAATATTTTTAATCATGCAAGGATTTGTATACCGCATTGACAATACTGTGTGAAACAAGCCCACGGCAATTTCCACTTGTATTATTATTATTATTACCTTAGCTGTTATCATTATTATTATTTCCATGTTATATACTGCATGTTTTTTATTTATTATTTTTTTTTATATTAACCCTATTGTATATGTAGAAAAATTTTCTGTGTGATTAATTTTATTTATAATTTGAGGAAATTAGATGCAATATTATGATTAATGCTGAAAATTCCATTCTGTATCACAAGTACTGTTTTTGGAATAAAGTATATTATTATTATTATTATTATTATTGACCTAGGTTACGTGTTTGTTAGCACTCATCAGAAAGGAATTGCTGTTCCCTCTGAGATTTGAACCCACATGTCATAGAATTCAGTAAGAATCAATCCAAGGAGCAATCCAAGACGCATGATAGGAATTGGCCTAAAACAGTAATCATTTTATGATTCATCGTGTGATCACATGACTATAAAGTTTTATCACCTTATTCTGGTCTTGGTATCTTGGTCAAATCGCCAACCAATCAGAATATTTGTTTTTCGTGGGCCTAGCCGAATAACCTACCAATCAGAATAATTTATTTCCACTGACCTAGACAAATTGTAATGTGGTTAAAAATATGTATAAATAAAACGTGCTTTATTCCTAATAAAATCGTATCCTGACAGTTACAGATCAGTTTTGTATTTTGATATTTACGTGGCTGAGTGAAGCAGAAGGTACTAGGGACGTTTAGGTATGTCTTGGACATAAGTTGAGTTTTTCATTGCATCAGTATGATTATATCTATGTATAATTCCACTCGGTCATATCAACTGTCGACAAAGTCATATCAAGTGGCAACATAGATCGTAATACAATACACTATATTGATTAATTTCCTAAAGTGACTGAACATTGTATGTCTAAGGATTATTTTAACTCTTCTCATTCATGTTGTATGCGGAAGAAATTGTATAATAAAATCTGGTAAAGTTAAACAATACCGTCCCAAAGGAAGTGAACGTAAAAGTGACCTTGAGCCAACCAACCATACAAATAAGTGATTTTTGCACAAAAAAAGACGTTTAATTGCAAGCGAATGCACGAAAACACATTAAACAGAGTATCTTTCTCTGACATGACTTAAAAATATGTCCCAGTTATAATGAGGAGTATCAGTTGCTAAGTTAGACCAATTTTTGTACATAAGTTCCCTGAGGTGACTTAAAGTGAGCTCGGTTGAACTACTATGGTTTCCAGTAAGAGGATCAACGATTACTCAATAGCAGAATGTGGATAATAAAACAAATTAAAATAAATAATACCAAGTCCTAATCTATCCCTAATCGTAACCCTAATACCTAACTTAACCCTAACGAGCTACTAACACATTATCCAAACAGTACTTAAAAACGTGATCTTGGTGGAATTTGCTCCTTAGTCGATGAGAAGCGTTCATATTTGCACCATAATAATGACATTTGTGCTTAGCTAACGACCAGCATTCGTTCAAGGTCATTGGAGCGTTCGCACCCATGGGACACTATTGTTCATCTTAGCCTAAGATTCAAATTACAGAAAAATAACCTTACACATTTGAAAATACATACATACCATCTTGAGACAGGTTTTCTAATTCTCTCTAACATATCTAATTTTTCTGCTTGCAGTAACATTTTCTCTTCTAATTTTAAACGTTTTAAACGTTCTTCAATTAAATTCTGATGAATTGGAGAAATGAAAAGATTGTTGTTGTAATTCACGAATCGATTGTTATTCAATTCTGTAAAGGTAAAATAAAATAAATAACATTAACTTTTGCTATTAGGCAGTTGGAGGCAGTCAGCAGAAAGCCCAGCATTGGACCTAGGTTTTGCGCTAGTTGGCACTCACTAGTCAGTAAGGCGTATCTGCAACCTTGTAGGAAATCATGTCCTTTCTGAGATTCAAGCCTGCGTCAGTCAGTGCTGCAGTCAGAGATATAACCACTGAGCTATTTGGGCTCGCGACTGACCTCATGTAGGACTGCACAGGATACTTTCGGCTGGACACAATTCAAAGTGCACCGTGATGGTAAACGACCTGGAATGGTGCCTATATTGCAAACTTGACTGATAGAATTCAGTCTGCACCAAACAAAGGACTGGACACATTACACTAGTTACTAACCAGTGTCTAATCAATAAACATTAACTTTTGTTTAAATAATATGTAACAAATACACTATAACATGTTAATAATCAATGTTTGTTAACTGAAACATATTTCTTGATTGATTGTAAAACATAGTCCCTAGCCTAATCGAAACAGTATTCTTTTGAAATCAACGTGGAGTACTACACCACCTCCTCACACGATATGCTCCATTTCACCTTCAGATCAAGGCTAAACTCATAGTTTCCTCTTCGCGTTCCAATCAAGGGCCAGCCTGGTTCGCGGTGTCATTCGACGGTCTCCACAGAGTGTTGTCCACCCATTTCCACTTTCTTCTATATATTTGCTGACCAATAGGTTCTTGGTTGCTTTGTCACCACCGCTTTTGGTTTCTAATCCTTTCTGGGCAGCCGTTTTATCTTTTGTATGGGACTAGTGAAGGCAACTGTTGATAAACATCTGTAATATGACGCGAGCGCCAGGTCACTAAGCCATTTAGAAGCGCCGACTGACTTAATATTGGTGTTGAGAATCCGAATTTTGGTTGTGAATGCTGCTGCAGAGTTCAGAAGATTGCCAGACTGACTTCAAAGTGATAAAGGTTTGTCTTGCCTTTCCTACTCTGGTTTTAACATATTCATCTGTTTCGCCAGAAACTTGTTTTATATGTGACAAAATGATCGGTCTCTACCGTTACAGGACCAGATGACATTCCTCTCGAAGCACTGAAGACGGCCTCAGAGATTACGGCAGATGTTCTCATTCCATTACTGCAAAATGTTTGGAAGGAAGGAAAGGTACCCACTGATTGGAAGAAAGACTACCTTATCAAACTGGCAAACAAGGGCGATCTAGGCCTCTGGAAAACTGGAGTGGAATGATGCTCTTGTCCCCGCCAAGTAGAATGCTAAGTCGCTTCATCCTGCTGAGAATAAAAGGCGCGCTGGATGCATAACTCTGTCAGCCCAGAACAAGCTGCATCCAGGAAAGGCAAATCATATGCTAATCAAATTGCAACTCTACGCATCGTCATCACAGAACAAAGCATAGAATGGCAGTCAAACCTCTACCTCAAATTCATCGACTTCGAAACGGCCTTTGACAGCGTTGATCGACAAGTAATTTAGAAACTTCTCCAACACTACGGCGTGCAGTGCCCAAGACTTTGTCAACCTTATTTAACAGCTATATGACAATGCCACGTGTCAGGTGATCCGCAACGGAAAGTCGGCGAGGCGTTTGAAGTGCATAAAGGAGTAGGACAAGCTGGCTGCCTATTATCACCGATGATATTCTTAATTGTGGTGGACTGGATTATGCCTCAGACTGTTTGAGGTGAGGAGTCAGAAATACGCTGGACCACCGATAAGAAGACTCTAGTAGATCTGGATTTCGCAGATGATATATGTTTCATGTCACACAAATTCGAAGGCTTGCAAGCGAAAACCAACAAACTGACAGGAGATACAGCGAAAACAGGACTCTAGGTTAACACAAAGAAGACGGAGGTGATGAAAATAACCAGTCAACAGCAACAATAGCCCGCACCCATCACCATCAACGGGAGCGACTTAACAGAGGCTGCTCCCTCGCTTCACTTATCTAGGAAGCATCGTTTTAAAAACAGGCCAGTGGGTCGGATGAAGATGTCAAAGTCAGGATCGGAAAAGCAAGACAAGCCTTCATCAACCTGAAACCGGTTTGAAAATCTTCTGCACTCAGTCAACATAAAAAACAAGATTCAGATTTTCAACACAAATGTGAAGTCGGTCAGTGATTTTATACGGGTCAGAAACTTGGCTAGCGTGTCACGAAAAGGATTTCTAATAGGTCACAACAGACTTTTATCAACAGCTGTCTTCGTTGGCTCCATACTGAAAGAATAGGCAACAAGAAACTGTGGGAACAAATCAACCAAGAACCAGTCCCTTAACAAATATGTAGGAGAAAATGGAGATGGATTGGGCATACATTGAGGAGACCATCGGATGACATCATGCGCCATGCAGGCCATTGCTCAAGTGGAATCCGAACGGGAACCGACGAGTGGATCATCTATGCGAGGGTGACATGGAAGGGAGGAGATGATAGATCATGGGCAATCGTGGAGCCATCTGAAGACGACAGCAGAAAATAGAACAAAGTTGAGATGTGTTGTTGAAGCCCTATGTTCCTCTCGAAATCCAAGGGAATAATAATAGTAATCTCCCTATTTTTATTTTTCTGGAAATGATTTTATTTCTTTCCAAATGACTATTCTTCCCTTTACTGATTAGTCATCAACCCTCTGTATTATGTAAGATCATCCAATATTTTTCATACGTTTTTATACCACATACACTTTCATAGAGAAGAAAATGCGTTCAGCAAAGAGTTACTCTTTTCGGCGATATCATTCTCAAGCTGTACAAACCGCAAATTTATAGTAATTTCTCTTGGCAACAAAAGGAATATTTCCAAAGATGTGTTAATGCAATTGTTAATTTTTGACAACAAATTACCTAATTTAGAAGGCGTTAATCGGTTAGAAACTAAAATAAATTTACAAAAGTAAGTTGGGTGACGTAATCTAATTGATAGGGTTCAATGAAAAATGAATGAGAGTTAAGTTAATAATCTGAGTAGAATTCACTTGAAAATGAATGAGAGTCAAGTTAATAATCTGAGTAGAATTCACTTAAAAATAAAGGAAATGGAGTTAGCAACAGTCGTCATGAGGGTAGAGATTTAATAGAGGGTGGGGGTAGAAAATAATGCAATTAGGAAAACAGACAAACAAAGAAGAAAGAGGTCAGACAAAATTACGTATTTGGTGTTGAGATAGATCAGGACCATTGTAGATTTAGTGACTGAACAAACTTCTTTTGTATGCAGAGTTCAGGATTCAATATGTGAATTGCCATTGCTTCTTCAGTTTGAAGAAGTTTAATTCGTACTCTTTTGGCAAGATTCCCACGTATTATGTAGATAACTGAGAAGTTGTTTTGTGGGTTTGCTTGGTGTCCGGATTCGATCAAGTGTTCTAGGATAGAGCTGTGGCGGGGGGATCTTCTTTCTACTTTATAAAACCATGAAGGTAAGTGTTCGCTGATTCGTTTGGATAGCAAACGCTGGGTACGGTCGACATACCTAGCTCCACATGAGCAGGTGAATTGATAGATTCACATTGATGAGGCCCCCAGTGGGAGCTTGTCCTTCACGTTCGTGCGAATCATACACTTTTATTTACCATTGTTACCAACCTACAGTGATATCTGACCTTTGTTGTCAGTTGACATTGCATAAATATCCTACAGAACTGTACTGCTTTGAAGTGAATTCATTAAAAAAAAAGAGATTTGCTTCACTAACTTATGTGTTCTTAATTGCATTAATGAGTCGTTATCAGGATTAAAATTCTCTTCACTTTTGTCTTCTTCAAAGACTTCTCTACTGATAAGTAGCTTATCACTGCTTTTCCATTGACGTTGGTTTGATAACTAGAAGGTATGGTAAGTAAAACCGACAGTATGACAACCGAACTTGAAAAACCAATCAAATCATTTTTCATTTAATATTCATTCTATTCAGGAGTTACTATGAAGTTTCATTCTTCTGTTGTTGTTATTTTTTTCTGTCAGAATTAGGTCAGGCATTGGCTTAAGGTTAGGAAAATGGTTTGGTCTAGAATTATTATTGTTATTATTCTCTTGGGTTCCTACTGAAACATAGGGCTTCAACAGCAAATATCCACAATGTAGCGTTCTTTGCAGTCCTCCTAGGGTGGCCTCCACAATTCCTTATTAACTTTCATCTCTTCCCTACATTATCTCCTCCAATATCACCGTCGGAATCAGGTTAAATTCATCGTTTCTCAATCAAATCTCATTCACGGTTATGGCTGACGTGCGATGTCGTTCGACTGTCTCTTCAACGTGTATTTGATCCACCTTTATCTTCTTCGGCATGTTTGTTGAGTAAAAGGTTCCTGGTTGGTTCGTTCCCAGAGTATCTTGCTGCTAATTTTTTCTGGCTGGCTGGCTATCGGATCTTCAGTATATAGCCAGGGAAGTGGGCAGCTGTTGGTGAAAGTCTAAAGTAGGCTATTGGAAATGCTTCCAATGATATATGCGCCAAGTTTCTAACTCATACAGAAGAACTGATAGGCTGAACATTTGTGATGGAAGTCTGAATTTTATTCCTTTATTCTGAGAGCAGCAGATTTCCACATTGATTTCAGAGTGACGAAGGTTAGTCTTGCTTCTCCTATCCTATCTGGCTTTATATGATATTTTGCAAAACGCTGACCGAAAATAGGGACGCTGAAGTGATGATAGACGCAGTAATCACGAGTATCGCTTGTTTTCGCCAGCCAGGTATAAAACAGCTAACCTATCTCCCAGCAGGCAACTTAAGCGACACCATACCAAGGAAGAAACAGAAAGTAAGCATACTTACACCCTAATGTATAATTCAAAATATCACCATGGATATATCAACTAGCCTGTAACGATAGTCGATAAAATAGTGGGTGTATTTTATGTGAGTCAATTCTGATTCGTTTACTTTTAGACTGGACATTGATCACCATATCATTTTGACATCTTCATCTATGCGGCCTCCCTGTAGTTGAAACGATACTGCTTAGATAAGTGAATGAATGAATAACCTCTTTCAAATTTCTGCCACTGACTGGTGATTGGTGCTTGTTGCTGTTGCGGTTTGATTATCTACATCACTTCAGTCTTCTTAGTGTTCACTTGGAGTCCTGTCTTTGCTGCTTCTTCTGATAATTTGTAGGTTTTCGACTGTACGTCTTCGAATTTATGTGACATTAGACTTAAATCGTCCAAAAAGTCCATATGTTCTACAGTCTTCTTTTCGGTACAAAGATAAGGATTTAGCTTTTATTAAGAAATCGATTTATGAGTTATTGTCATAGTGAGATAAGTAATTAGGGAATGGATTAGTATTCCATTTATTTCCCATTTGTTACAATTTAAATTTCTCTCCATTTATTTGTTCTAAATATGCTTTTCTGATCAGTACTGTCTTTTCCCTTACGTGATTTATTTGATTGCTTTTTCACTAGATCATTTGGTAAATCATTGAGTTTGTTAATTGTTCTTATTGGCGGTGTTCTTCATAGCTGCCATTACTCCATATACTACTGACTTCTGCTTATAAGTAGCACAAACCACTATGTATAATTTCCAGCTGTTGTCAATATTAGTTAGATAAAGTAAACATCCGAAGACAGTTGAAAATGTGGGTAGAAATGATACTTTTTTTCATGATCATGGTTTCTTACAAGAACTACCTGAAATGGTGTACGAATTTAGGCCGTATTGTCCTCCTAAAAATGTCGCCTATTTAACAGGCATCACGATATCATCTGACGAAAGCGTAATATAAATTTCACCTAGTATTCAACTGATGAATAAAAAGCTCTTCGTCAATGCAGTACATCATTTCTTTGAGTAAAGCGCTGTCAAATCGGTCAGTATCTAAAACACGTGTAGAATAGCGAGTACAGTCACCAGAAACCTTGATGGGTAATGAATACGCTATTGAAATCTACTTTTTCGGGATATTGTTCTGTAATATTTTGTTATTTTGGTTATCATCTTCATTACTGTTGCGATTGCTAGTAGAAATCATGCATGGAGTTGCACGCTACGCAACTGCATAGTTAAATCATATACCGAGGGAGAATGGAGTGTACCTCAATCAACTGAACACAAACAACTACATCCTGGTTAGCTACTTTTTTTGGGGGGGGGGACTGGTCATTTGCAAATCAAACACTATGAAGTAAGAATTTATCGCAGTTAACCCCCGAGCCACAGAAGTGACTGAAACCGCATTATGCTATCTATTTGACGCAACAAATGTCAGCCAAGACGAGGAGTTACATATCAACCTGGTTGGTATATTCTACTCATCGGTATTTGTAGTTGAGAACTAGTCAATTCAACCAGCAGTGCTTGGTAACCAGATAGAAGTTATCCAAACACTAGACTACACTTTCGATTGTTTTAGGCGAATCGTAATTCAAATGATTTCAACTGTTTCACCTAACTAAGGTTGAAACGAAACTTTGCATAATAAAAACAAGCACTTTATTCCAAACAATAATGATCATACACAATGGAAACTTTCAGCATTACGTAATCAGATGAAATAGAGGGTGAAAACATCCAGTTATCAGGGCAAGAAAAGACTGATAACCACTTCTTTCTGAACGCATAAATTGGGTTTCAGGCGCTTTATGAAGATTGCTTCAGCAAACTTGTACTCTTTTGCCTATTGATAATTTTGAACAATCTTGTGACGTCCACCTCATGACCCGTGTCAAAGAGATATCTGGCGATGGCACTGTTTAAGCCATTTGTTCCATTTCGAAATGGACGTTTTGGTGCATGCTCGGAAAATCGGAAATACGCCCTCCTTTCTGTTCTTCCAATGTAACTGCTCTCACAGATACATGTAAATTTGTCTTTGGTTTCGCAGAGAAAGTTATTCGAAGCTGAGCCGTGAAGAATATTTTCCTCAGTGAGAGGGACAGATGGTTTCTCAGTATTTCTGATGACGATTCCCTATTGAACTGTAGATTCTAGCAGTGACACTTTTTGAGAGCCTAAACTGTGAGCAGTTTAAGTGATTCAGGTTTCACCCATTTCGTGATGAAACGTTCTGGGAAGCCATTTTCGAGGAGGATTGTTTTCAGTGTTCAGGCACTTATATTATATTACTCCGCTCAACTCTATTTAATGTAATTTTAGTTTCTTCCCGATTAACGCTTTCTACATTACATGATTTGTTATCTGAAATTTACAATTCTAATAATGCATCTTTGGAAATACTCCTCTTGTTGCAAAGATAATTTATATATTTTTGATTGAACACTAGTCAGTAACTAGTGTAATATGTCTAGTCCTATCTTCGGTGAAGACTGAATTCTATCAGTCATGTTTGCAATGTGGCCACCATGCTAGGTGGCTCGCCATTACGGTGCACTGTGAATTGTTGGCACTAGATGGTTGGAGGCAATCGGCAGGAAGCCTTGGACCCAGGTTTCGTGCTAGTTGGCACTCATCAGCAAGGCGTATCTGAAACCTTGAAGGAACTCATGTCCCTTCGGAGATTGGAACCCGCATCACCCAGTGCTGCAGTCAGAGACGTTACCACTGAGCTATTCAGGCTCGCGACTGACCTCCTGTAGGACTGTATTGGATATTTTTGATTTATATATATCTATATATGTTTAGTGCCATGCAGAAAAGTGTGTACACCACCTGTCTGGGATCCGTATTATGCCAAGAATCAGTGTTTGAAGACTATTAGTGATACGTTCCAAAGTTGTTCTCATTAGCGTAGATGCACTCATTCTTTATCACCCTGCTTGTGAAACTCCTTACTAAACTCTACCCAGCTCATCACCCACTCGTACATCTTTCTCCACTGTAGTTTTATTATCCTTCCCTCATCTACTTTGGCTTCATCCTAAACTGATGCGCTTTAGTCTAGAGTTCTATGTTGATACTTCACTCCGTCTGGCGATCAATCCATATAGGAGATTGAGATTTCCTTGTGTCCTCCAGAAGTACCATTACATGGTAGGTCCACGAGTGGAACTGGAATGGGGAGTGATGGCTTAGACATCTGACTATGGCATAGAAAACATCGTGTGAGAAGGAAATGAATGCTTGTGTGTAGTCTGCTGAAAGTGTTGACATATGACCTGAGCGCAACGTAGTCCTGCCACTGGAACCCTATCCCTCACTCAAAAGGCAGAAAATGAATAATAATAATAAGACAACAAAGGTGGATAACTTAAAACTAAAAGGCATATATTCAACTAACTTGAATCTTCTACCAACTGATTAATTGATTCTTTTAAATATCCCAATGCAGTTGGCGGATTACTCTTCGGTGAGTATCGTCTAATTGAAGTAACGCCTTTAGACTCATGAAGTTTTCCACTTTCATCAATTAAATAATCAAAGTCTTCTTTGTCAACAGCTTGACGATAAACAGTTGTAGCTAAAGGCGGTGCCTCTTCAGCTAGAACACATTGCCATGGTGTAAAATTATCACCTGGTCGTTTAGTTAAGCCGAATGCAGGCGGTGAAAAGGTGTACAAATGTTGATTGCTTAACAAACTCAATAAATTCGTATCCTGCTAAAAGGGTTAAACAAGGAATTCGGAAATTGTTGATGAGGCAAGCTAGTCGTCTTTGTTGAAAATAATTATGGCCAAACCAACAAAAACACGGTTTCCCTCGAAATGGTCTTATCTTACCTATCATAATAGACTGACACCTTGAAGTTGGATGATAACTGAAATTATATTATGTTAAGGTGGATTTCTTTGACTGAACACTTCTCTGTAAGTAGAATCTTGCGTCTAGTCCTTTATTTCTCTGCTGCGCTCACTGAAGCTGGTGTCCCACAAGGTGCTGTACTCTCCCCACTTCTCTTTTCTTTCTTTCTACATGACTTACCATCTTCAAATGACATTAATATTGTCAAATATGCCGACGACCTGACAGCATCTTTGCCTGTCAAATGTCAAAGTGACTGCTCTAAACTAAATGGCTTTCTGTCAGAAATCATCCAGGGGCCAAGGAAAACGGTCTTACGTTAAACCCCTCCAAATGCCAAACAGTCAATTTCACCTTTAGGCATAAATCCGACTTAAACAAAGTGGTTGGCTCTCACGAGGTATGCAACATAGATGGCATTGAAATAGAAACCAAGTCGGAAATTAAATACCTAGGTGTCATTCTATCCGCTGATCTCTCCTGGTCGTCTCATATCTTGGCGATTTCTAAGAAAATATTCCGTCTTACCTTCTACATCAAGAAGTTAAAACATTCTGGTATAACCCAACCCTTACTCCTACAATTCGTTAACTGTCGCATTCTGCCTATTATTCTCTATTGTTCCCTCTTAGTTTTTCCCGGGCTACTGAAGAAAGACTATACCTTATTACACAGGATGTTAAAGGTTGTCAGCAGGATAAGCAACGTGTCACTTAACCAGCTTGTTAATATTCTGCTTGACAGGTACATGGACTCATGTGAAAAATGGGCCAAATCCATTTTATCTAACTCACACCAACCTCTTCACTCACAACTCTCCCCTCGTATCTCATCAGGCAAAACCAGAAGCCTATATAGAAAACTATATGCTTGCACCAGCAAGTACAAAAACTCAACCATACCCTACTTAGCTCGTGTTCTGTGTGATAAAGAAAGCATTAGGCGTGACACCTATAATCCATTAAATAGCCAGTAGAACAACTGGATCTCGTCTTTCCAACTCATATCATTTATAGGTACAACATTTTCTTTCTTTCTTTTCCTTTTCTCTCTTTTTTCTGTTTTGTGCTGCTTTGTTTCTTTCTCTCGCTTACGCCAGTAAATATGACAGCACCTACTTTTCTAACACCTTCAAACACTGTTCAGCTTTGGCTTTGCTACCGATATCCCAATATGTTGTTGTCATAATGAACTGAGATTTCCTTAATCTATTTAGAATTTAATTTATTCATAGTGTACTAACTGGATGCAATACTGTAGTAAAAATGCTGAGAATTCCATTCTGTATCACAAGTACTGTTTTGGAATAAAGCAAATTATTATTATTATCAGTCGAGTTTTGCAATGTAATCACCATGCTGGGTGACTCGCCAATACAGTGTACTGTGAATTGTTGATATTAGACGGTTGAAGGTAATCGTCAGGGAGTTTTGGACCTAGGTTCAGTGACAGATGTCACTCGTCAGCTCTGGGCGCGTCTGAACCTCAGAAGAGACATGACTTCCTTCAAGGTTTCAGATACGCCTTGCTGACTGGTGTTTGCCAACTAGCACGAAAACCAAGTGGAAGACTTCCTGCCAATTGCCTCCAACCATCTAATATCCAATAAGGTGTATTTCGTTACCAACCAAAACTAGTTACAGAATCATTGAGAAACAGACGGCAAGCACTACATAACTGTTTCGTCCTAGTTCAGGACTCTTCAGCAGTACATGCCAATGATCCCACCAGAGATTGGACCCAAGACCTACATATATATTGAGTTGGATGGGAATTCAATTACCCATGGTAATTCTAACCAATACCGATTCTGGATAAACTTTCAATGGCAGGCAGTAGAGTGAAGAAAGTTAACTTGAACTCAGCAGGAACCCCAGAAAGATCTAACAACTGACAAATAACTTTGTCCTTAATTAGTGAACCTGAGGAAGAAGTTATTGAAAACAATAATAATTAATGATTGAAATGAAATTAAGATATGACAACCTGCTGGGTTTATTGAATTGCTAATAACCTGTTCCAACTTACATATTGTAATTTCGCATTACTTAGATGATTTAACTTGGATTATTTTAGAGGTTATATGTTGTAGATATGTAATGAAGATTCATAGTAAATACTGAACCTTATTTCAGTTAGTTGGTTAATTGTTTAAAAATCAGTAACTCTTCACGGGTATTCTACGTATCAGACTATGAGTTACACTTAGTGTATAAGCGTCGTTTATAATCAAGTAAGTGCAGATGGACTCGAACCCAGGACTCACTGAGTGAGCATTAGAATCTAAAATCAATGAACCGCATCTCCACACCAACCCTAGTATTGTTCATTTAATACTTGATTAAAGTTTGTTTGAAGTGCTTTAAGTTTTCTTTTGACGATTACATAACTCTTCAACAAACAGGAAACAATAAGGCTTTATGATTTCTGATGTGACATACGAAAAGGATGATTGCTTTCCTTACTTTAATACAGATAATGTTCTCAAATGTCTCTAGTCTTTGAAACCTTCTCAATCCCTAGGACCAGATGGAGTGGCAGCTATTATAAAAGTATAAAACATGGGCACTGTGGTAGAGTAAAACTCCATTATGGATAAGACTTTATTTTGATAAATCACACAGTGGTGTTATACAGTAATATTAACTGATGACCACATTTCGAGCACAAACTATCACCGCTCATAATCATATCAAGTCACCCACAGAACTTTTTTTCTTTCATTTATATACATGTGTGGAATCGATTAGACATTTGAATAAAATTCAATATAGGATAATGTGCATTCAGAAATAATAATATGAATGTTATTGATCAATTACAATCAGATGGGAAATAAAACGAGTGTCTTTTATAGTCATAATATGTTACATGTTAGAATGTTATGATGTACGTGAAGTGAAATAGAATTTTAAGATTATTTATTATCCTCCTCTGATTTGACTGACTGGCGGTAATAATATCTTCCATATCTCTGGTATTTGCGATGAGTCATTTTTGTTGCATGTGTTGGGTGTAGACTCGATGAACCAGGGAGGATTCAGTAATCAATCTCTCTCTTTCCACTCATGTAAATAAATGAAGTAAAAAGTTGTGTGAGTGACTTGATATGATTACGAGCGGCAATAGTTTGTGCTCGAAAGGTGGTCATCAGTTAATATTACTGTATAACACCACTGTGTGATTTATCAAAATAAAGTCTTATCCATAATGGAGTGGCAGCTATTATACCCAAAAATGTGCGGATATTTTATGTCATACTTTTAGTGATATGTTAAGTGTATCCTTTTCCTCAAATACTGTGCCTGCTTCTTGGAAAGAAAGACACTAAAATTGTTCCGGTGCCTAAATCATCAAGTGGATTGTGCATTAATTGTCGACCTATTGTTATAACCCCACCATTTTTAAAAATAGTGGAAAAGTTGCCCTTACTTAACCTTAGACCTTCAATGAAGGCTTTTAATGACGCAAAACAATTTGCTTACAAAAACATGGCAGATATATTTTAGATGCCGCCGTCATTTTACATCCTAACATTATCTTCAGTTTAGAAAAAGGTTCATTGCGCCCTCCTAGATTACACACCTGCGTATAACTCTGTACCTAGGCCTCTGTTATTAAACAAGATTTCCATAACACAAGCATGTTGCTGGAAAAATAAGTGGTTGCATTCCTCTTTCTCTGATAGAAAGCACTACATTGTATATAAAGGAGAGCCTCTCACTGTTTTACTTACTGTGGTCGATGTTTCTCGTGGTGCTGTTTTTTTCTTGTGTTTTTTGTTGCTGTCTTATTTCTTCTTACATGATTTGATTCATTCTAATGAAGCCAATTTTGTTAAGTATGCTGGTGATTTGACTCTTTCCATATCGGTCAAATCTCAATTACTTTGATCCAAAATGAACAACTGTTCATCAGAAATTAGTCAGTGGGCCTCGTCAAGTCTCTTCAAACGTCAGATACAAACATGATTTACATGAACTGGTTCATTCCCATGGTGGTTCTTGTAGAATAAAAGGCACTGAAGTCGAATACTTAGGATTATTTCTTTCCTCTGGTGTTTGCTGGTCTTCCCCCATCATCTTAGTTTCCAGAAAGATATTTCGTTTAATCTTCTATGTAGGGAAGTTAAGACAATCAGGTATCATTCAGTTTTTGCCTTTGCAGTTTCTTAATTTTTGTATTCTACCCATTATTCTCTATTGCTCCCCACCGCTTTATCTTTCCTGGACTACTTAAGAAAGGCGTTGTTAAAAGCTATCCACAGGACCAGTGGGTGTCACTAAGCACACTTGTTAAAAATATTGCTGACAGACACTTGAACTCATGCAGAAAATTTACGAATTTATTATCTTATCGGATTCTAAATATCCTCCTTATATACAACTCTCCTGTTTCATCTCATCACGTAGAACTAGAAGTAGTTATAAACGACTTAATGTTCAGACGATTAAGTATTAGAACTCTACGATAACTAATTTGGTATGCATTTTATGTGATGAGAAAATTGCAAGGCATGACACTACTCACTTACTGTGAGACTGCCCACTGATCTGCAGAAGCCTCAAGGACAAGATCCCGCATCTGACCACTTCTATGTGCATATATCAGTTCACCTGCTGCTGTGGAGCCAGTCAGGTACATCGGTCGTTCGACGCGCACCCTGTCCAAGAGGACTCAAGAACACTATCTAGCATGGTTGCAAAAAGGCAATAGTGGTGCAATAAGGAGTGCAATAATTGAACACTTGGTTAACACTGATCATTCCATCTCAACAAACGCCTCCTACTTCAAAGTAATCTACAGAGTCAAGAATAACCTACCAGAGGCAATACGGTTTTGTCTTCTTTGTATCACTGAAGCTCTGACCATTCACATAGAAAAACCGGAGCTGTGCATACAAAAGAGGATTACTCAACCACTTCTACTGTCATCGTAACAACTTTGTTGATTTTTGATGACTTAATTTTGTTTATTTGCCTGTTTCTTTGATTGCTCATAATTCTTGTATTCATTTAGAACTCTTGCATAATTTCGAATTCTCTACTTTGTTCCTATGTATATCCTGGGTAAAACTCACTCATCAAACTATTCATATGATTGTATAACTTCTTTTTAACAACTGTTTGTGAAGACTCATCACCTTTGTTACTACCCTAATTTCATTAACACCTAATTTTCTTGACTGATTTTGTATTACTTAACTCAAATTACCAATCTTCACCTGTTTAGTTAAAACAACCATAACCAATTGTAATTTGTTTGACAAACTTAATGTACACAGACATACAAAATAACAAATATATTTGCGGTTGTACAGCTAAGAAAATGAATTCGCCGAAAAGAGACTCTTAGTTGAACTACGTGTTTTGTTTTCATTAGTGCCTGGATGGGGATTATACATGAATTAAGACAGTAAGTAAGCAGACCCTTTCTTATTCTTTCAATTATTAACATATTGTTATCAATATTGTATTACGTGCTGAAAATACCATATTATCCCAAGTATAAATGTTTGCAAAAGAGGCGTTATTATTGTTAGCAGCGTTATTCTGAAGAACATAACCGACTGACCAGTGGAGTAAAGCAGTTCGGGCATGAGGACATATACTCACCAGTGACATTCACTAGTGATCACGCCATATCATGTATTGGCAGAATTTGGAATTCATAGGCTAGTCATTGGATCGGATCCCAGTGCCCTGGTGGTCTTCGAGCTCGCTTTGTAACCAGAAGGTCCAGAGTTCGAACCCCAGTGGGTGATTGCTGTTGAAGACTAGGATGACACAGCTGTCCAGTACTCCCAGGTTTTCCAGTGGTCCTCTAACCGATGTCAGCTGATACTGAAATCCTGTAACCAATCAAATTTCCTGCAAACTAATACCTGACTAACAAAATGCCTTAGTATGACAAGGAATGCTTTTCAGGCAACATTTTATCAAACAATTAGAAGTTAAAATCTGATTTGAAATTAGTGAAACTTACCTTCATCATATCACCTAAAGTAACACTATAATATTTTTCGCGTAGGCTTTTATCACGATCCTGTCTTGTGTCGATTACATTTCTGACTGGAACAATTTGATTGTTTAAAATTCTTGATAAGTAGTCAATATTATCAAAATCTTTTATCATATGTAGTACAAAAGCAAATCACTAAGACAAAAAATAATACAGGAGAAAAAAGCACGAGAACTGATGAGTTATTATTTAATTAGTTTTTTGTATTAATGAGAAAACTTACGTCTTTGTTTAAAAAGCAAAATAAAAGTATGTTCATTTTAAAAAGCTGTAAACAAATGGTTACTCATGGAAACTAAATACAATATTAACAATAGATACATTGGTGGATCTTTTCGTGAACGGATTTAAAAGCTTGAATAAAACACCAATTTAATCATTAAAAAAAGTTCATTAATACAATTTGTTTAGACAAAAGAATAGAATCAGCATTAACTGAACCATAATAATAGCGGTTTCTAGGATGAGTAAAGTTTCTGTCACAAAATAATTTGTTAGTTCACATAAATTAAATAAACCAACTTCATTTACTAACTACATATGATGAATTGTAAGTTAGATCTGACATCAGTTAGAGATGGAATCCACTCATGACCCCACCGGAAATCGAGCTCAGGACATTCAAATTACATGAAAAGGACATGAGCATCCAGTGACCGGCTCATGAATTCTAACTCCTGCCATTTAGTGATATATATGATAAGACCATCTGATAATGGAAATCGGTGAGTATCTGACTTGCTGACGCCTATCTCGACTTCTTGCTGAAACTGTAGGCAACCCAATAAGATGCTGGATTCCCTCCCAGTGTCCTTATGGTCAACGAAGTTGCTCAGTAATATGAAAGTCCTGGATTCAGTCCTCAGTGAGGTCGTGGCTACATACCATAGAAGAGTCACACACCAGAACGAGACAGTTGTCCAGTGCTCCTCGATTTTCAGTGGTTTTCTAGCTGATGTTCACGTGTGATCTAACTTTGAAACAATCAAATCCACGCAAACCAACACTTAAATCGTAAACTGTGCACTATAGTAAAACTATCTTAAACTGTCTACAAAATGTACACATTAAATGAATCAAACAAACGAGTGGATCAATATTATTTCAAATAAATACGATCATAGTAAGATCTTTAGAGACAACCAAAAATGATTAAGGTCATCAGACAATATGATTTTTTCATTAATCTAGAGTTTCAAAAGATGAATTCGTTTTAAAGTTATTGTTGAATAATATTATCTAGATGGATAGTGACAGTTGTATACTCAAACCTTCCGCCATAGAGAATAAAATGAAACCAAGAACTCTACTAATTAAGTGGTGTTTATGAGCCAATGAAGAAACCTAACACAATAATAATAATTTCGACGGCTGAGTGGTTTCCTTTAAGAGTATATACGCCAATAAAGATCAATAATAAGTGACATGACTTTTTGACATTTAATAGAAATTTCTAAGATATTTTCAAATAAACTAATTATATGTAAGTTGTTCACATCAGGAGTACTCATCTGTTGTGGATGGTCATGTCACTCAAGTTAGACAAATAACTGAAGGTTGTATTGCATATATACTACGGACTGACATAAGTAACTGGAAAGAAATTATGGTAGCCATTAGTACTTGCTGACCATATAGAAGGAGGCTAAACACCATCAGTTCAAACAATCTGAATTGTGACTAGATACTTGAGTGAAGTGGTTACCCACGGAATTGAATATCCTGTTTTCAGATTAAAGGGCTCGAGATGAAAACCACTGAATACTTACACGCTTGGAATGTAAAACGTAACTGACTTGTTGTTGAAGAATTTTAAGGCAGAGAATTTCATTCCCCGTTATAAAGTGTATAGCAAGTGTGCCAGAATAGGACAATTTTCTAAAGCTGTCACTTAACTCCTTTACGAATCACATTTTCACTGCTAAGTAGTTCTGTTAAATAAAAGCATTACCGAATGCATATCTATATTAATCCATTTATATTAGTTCTCAGAAACAATATACAGTTTAATTGTGAAGGTATCTTAGGCTTTGGAATGTGATGAAATAGAATACCTATTTGGATCGGAAAGGAAAGCATGACTGCGTCAGGTAGGTGAAACAGGAGGATAATAAGAGCAGCATTCGCAGTGAACAAGTGATTAATCAGAGGAGTGGATTCTAGCAATTGTTACAGTGCGTAAGTTTTAATGCAGGGAAAATTCGAACTGTCATATTTGTGACTTCAAGGCATTATAACACCTTTATGACCACCCAGGACAAACTGTCTGGAGTTAACACATTAAATAAATCTCCATAGGGTTGAATATGAGTAGTCTACGGTAGACCAGTGTGGAGATACATGGATTTCACAGAGGTTTAGTGCTATAAAATGATTGCATAAATAACACGCTTCACGAACGCAAGTCGCCAACAGACATATATTGTTGGACTGACAGTCAAATAAAATCTACTATTTCAGTTTATTTTTAAGGTGATGAAGAACTCCTATGTCTATTTAGTCGGAAAATGGAAATGAGAAAAAGAGTAAAACATGAGATATTTGGGCAAATAAAGACCTATAGCACGTGATCTTCCTCGTTTATCCAGAATTTTCAAGTTTAAACGCGAATCTTTTTTGCGCTTTCGAATAATCTTTCTTCTCATTAACCCATTTATTGCATGTTTTAGTGAACACTACATTTCACAATAATATCTGAAGATATAATTTCACAAGTGAGTTTCCCAAGTGACCCATCATGTAACTCACTGTGTTTTTATCAACTTAACAGAATAGTTCTTTCGCCAAATTAACCTGGTTTTTCAGTAGAGGTAAATGATTCCCCGAAAATAATGACCACAGCACTCATCACTGAACATTGGATGCTGACGCTCACTTTTTAAGTAGACTTGTTTAGCTGAAGGCTTCCGGTCAAGCATCCATGCCATTTGGTACTCCGTCGTTTGTGCACGATCACTAACCAGCTAAGCAGTAATCTCGCACTCCGATTTGGTCCCAAAATATATATCGTAATTTGGACGATCAAATATCGTGTTTTGCTTTGCCTTTGGTTTAAGCGGAACGAATACTATAGAAGCTATGAGTATTAGATCGTACGTTAGTATAATTCGTACTATTCGTGTACGTCAATACCATCAGCCTCTAAAGGTCAAACTGAGCTAATCATTTCCCATGTTAACAAGGAAACTAGGGAAGTTTTATGACAGCGCAGCATAATTTATCGCAAAGTTTTAAGGCGACCTCCAAAACTGACAGAAATGTCCTGGAAAAAAAGTAGTGAGCATTTTTAGAAATACAAAAGCATTTGTATATGTTCCATACGGAACCGAGTCTCGCACCAAAGTGAGTTCATGCCTAACACTGATATTTTTATGGATCTAAATTGATCAAAATATCATGATTCGGTCAATATCACATCATAAATATTTTGAAGAGAAAATGAAGTGAAAACTCCCAGCTAGCATTGACTTGCGGCGCAATACAGAATGTTTGGGACAGACTTCAGAAATTTGGTCAGGCTAAGACACCTTGTCTCACGCTCGGCAGTGAGCCCAAAGTCTTCTGCTCCGAAGAAAATGCTAGCTAAGGCGTTTTAAAAACGCAGACACTTTCGTCAAACAGTTTTCAAAGAACTGTTGATGTTACTCATCAAAAATCAGGTGTATAACTCCCTTAAAATGGCCGAAATTTACCAAAATCTACACAGAAAAACGAAGAGGTGAAAAAATAATGTAACGCGAGGTCTCAATCTCCCACGTTTTCTAATCACCAGGCTACGAGTCCAATATCCAATATTGTTTTTACGATCTAGTATAAACCAATTTGATTTCTTTATGCTCACCTCTTGATTGTGAGTTAGAGGTTACTAATCTTCGGTAAACGTCCGCGTAGCTCGTCCCGCCACTCGACTGTCGTAGCTTCGGTTGACTCCAAAAGGAGTGGTGCAGGGATTAATTATATGTGTTTTGTAGTATGAGGTGTGTTAAGACTGCTACTACTGTGAACGGAGTTGATCCTTTCACCAGTCAGTCCTCCGGTATCATCGTCAATAGAAAAGAGATAATCATAATAGATATAATTAGTGAAGGTATTCAGACTAACAGACAGAAAAAGAATAAGAAAACGTAACAACAGTCAGTCAAACGGTATATATATTTAGGTGGTTACAGGCATCGACGTTCGCGAGTTGTACGGATTATACTAACTCAAGATCTTATACCAACAACCTCTATAGTGTTCGTTCTTCGAGTACCAAATGGTAAAGCAAAAGACCAGATTTTGTCGTCCAAAGTACGTATTATATTTCGGGACAAAATCGCGGGTAGAGGTGAATGCTTAGCTAGCTAGTAATCGTGCACGCACGTGACACGACGGAGCACCAAATGGCGGGGATGCTTGACCGTAAGCCTTCAGCTAAACAAGTCGACTTAAACAGTGATGGTCAGCATCCAATGTTGAGTGATGATTGCTGTGGTTAATAATTTTGGGGAATTATTTACCGCTACATATATATACCAGTAATAATGATAATAATAATAGGTGCAGTTAAAGCTGTCGGGAGAGTAAGACTGAAGAGAATGTAAAGAAGTAAAACTATCAGTTTAATTGTCTAACCTTGAATGGTGTATGCGATTTTAAGGGGATAGGCCATTTGGATTCAGTCCTTGTGTCTCTGCATGGTTGTCCAGCTTTCGCTTAAAGGCGTCCACAGATGGTGCCATAGCTACATCTGCCGGTAAGGAATTTCAGGGACGGCAAACCCGCAGGGAAAAGAAGTGGGACCGCACCCGGATCCTTGCCCTCTGATGAGCTATCCTTCTAGGATTTCCACGAGGGAGCCTATACCTACTCAATGGTAGAACACATTTGTTTGGGTCATTCTGATCATTTGTTATTTTGTAGGCAGTAATTAAATCCCCCCTAAGACGACGGTAACTAAGTGTGAATAGGCCTAATTTCTTCAGCCTTTCATCATATGGTTTATTTCGGAGACCAACCACTCCTTTCGTTGCCCGTCGTTGGACTCTTTCCAAGAGGTTGGCGTCTCTTCTAAGCAGTGGGGGTGCATTAATATTATGCACTTCAAGGTGTGGTCTGACGTATGTTTTATACAACCTTAGAAAGAGCTCAGGAGTGAGTGCACCTAATTGTCTATGTGCAAAGTGTATGACCGCATATGCCCTCGCTACATCCCCCGTGTAATTTACGCTTGTGTCCATTTTCTCCGTTAGAGCTAGACCTAAGTCACGTTCCTTCGTTGTCCAGGATAAGCTTTCATTGCACATGGTGTAACTTGCATTCTGCAGTCTACAGGTGCGTACCTTCACTACCTTGCA
This sequence comes from Trichobilharzia szidati, assembly GCA_944472155.2. NCBI lineage: Eukaryota > Metazoa > Platyhelminthes > Trematoda > Strigeidida > Schistosomatidae > Trichobilharzia > Trichobilharzia szidati. Next base: position 41,668,497 of record OX235276.1, on the reverse strand, counting down.
CTTTTTCAGGTTGAAAGTCATACCACTGACCACCGCCCAGTCTCCCAGAAGGTTTAGATCTTCCTGTAGCCTACCTGAGTCCTCCAGGCACTTTATCGCCCTCCATATCTTCACGTCGTCAGCGTATAGAAGAGTCGGGCAGCTGAGATGGCATGGTAGATCATTGATAAAAATCAAGAACATCAGTGGTCCTAGGATAGAACCCCGCGACACTCCTGATGACGAGCTGTGCCACGATGATCGGACTCGATTGACCTTAGTGCGAAATTGCCTTTCAGCTAGGTAGTCCCTTAACCATGACAGAAGAGGCTTACCTATACCTACCTGGCTTATTTTGTGTAGGAGAAGGTCATGGTGAACAGTGTCAAATGCCTTCTCAAAGTCTAGGAAGGCCACATGGACTGGAACATTCATATCTCAGCATGATGTCCAATCGTCCCAAGCTCATAGAAGGTTAGTAACGCAGGATCTCCCTTTCCTGAAACCGTGTTGGGCTTCATGGAGTATATTAGACCTATCCAGATATTCCCTGATGTGATCATCAATAATACTTTCCAGTGCTTTCGATACCACTGGGAGTAGAGCTACTGGTCTATAACTAGTGGGATTTTGCCTATCCCCAACCTTGAAGATCGGATAAAGGATGCTTCTTTTCCATTCCTTTGGCAGTTTCCCTGATTCCATGGAGTGTTGGAACAAGTCGCATAAGGGCCTGCAGAGAGCTTTGGCACACTGTTTCAGGACAGATGGCCTGATTTCGTCACAACCTAGGGACTTCCCATGTGTGAGTCGCTGCTGCTTTCTAAGTACTATTGCAGGGTTTATTTGGGGAGCAGGTCTTCCTCCTGTGAAATAGTGGTGCCACCATTTTGGTCCGTAGCGGTATTCAATATCAATTTCGCGAGCTGGTGTGAGCTGAAATAGTTTCTTTGCGCTCGCTTCTTAGTTTTTAGGTGGAGATTAGTGGTTGTTTGCAATTTTATGAGTAATCATCCCCTACTCGATAGTAGTAGCCTTGGTTGACTCATAAAGGAGTAGTCCTGGGACTGATTATGTCTGGTTTCTATTATGCGGTGTGTTAAGACCAATTCTCTTTCGTGAATACAACTGATCCCTTCACCTTTCAGTCGTCCGTTGTGGTCAAAAAAATGGCAATGACAATAATAGACATAATTAGTGAAGATTATATAATAGAAAAGAAACCCTAGAACAGATGGCCAGTGACATATATATGTCAATAACAATAGTTGTGTTAGGGCAGTGATTTATAGAGTAGTCAGAAGAGTAAGACAAGGGAGAGTGTGAAGAAGTAAAAAGATGTATTTAAGTTTATACCCATTAATAGTGTATTTGAGTATTGGAGGGATAGGTCGATCGGACGCAGTCCTCATGTCGCTACATGATTGTTCTATCCATTCGTAAAGCTTTTCACGGAGGCCGCAGTAGCCACATCCGCCAGTAGAGAGTAATAAGAAATTGGAGAGTAGTCGACTCTTTTCTCATTGGTGAGCTATCTTTCGTGGACTGACATGAAAATCCCTATTCACGCAAGTTGTTGTATGACATGTGTTAAGACCGTGCCGCTATTGTGAACAGAGTTAATCTCTTCACTCGTCACTCTTCCAGACTAGTCTGAAAAAGCGATAACAGGAAAACGTATAATAAGACCAGATCACGTAGAATCAGAAAAAATATGTAAGAGCAGATAGATGATGAAATTTAATACTCATAAATCAATCAATTAAAATGATTGAAAGATAATAACAAAGCAAGAAAATAAACGGCGAGTGCAGTCAGAAGGGTGAGACAAACAAAACTGAGCTGTGGGTGAGGATGAGTTAAGATGCGTCTCAACTAATACTGTGGTGTGGTGGTTGTCAAGGGATAAATTACTTTATTTTTTATTATAGCTTGAAACCATACAGTATTTTTGGCACAAGTATGGAATTTTCAGCACGTGATAACGGTAGCCCAAATTTTGCAGGCCGACCGTTGATAACAGGTGTGCACCGGCAGGGGATCGAATCCCGGACCATGTGCATGGTCGGCGAGAGTCCTAACGACTGTGCCACCAACGCATATGGAACCAGTCGATGCGTCGCTGCCTGTTTATCACCTCTCCGCCTAAAGTTTATCACTGGCATTTCAGCAACCATACCTGCCAAATCCATGGGGAAAGAAACGTAATCTTTAAGGTAACCTATAAGCCGATGGTAGCTAATTGTGAAAGACTTGATTTCTTCAGTCCTTCATAATATGGTTTATCCCGACTTTTGACTCATTCCGAAAGAATAGCACATTGTTTTAAGTAACAGGGGCATGCTTTCCATTCTTTTCCATTTGTAAGAACGGCTTTACCGACTAGGTGGTGAACACATAACTGTGTTTATTTCTGGCGAATCTTCTCTCGTTTCACTTATCAATCGCTATGATTTTTACAAAATGAAGTCTAAAAACCAAAATATGTCTTCTCTAACATTCTGAACTGTCAGCTGAAACTCAGAAAACATTTCATCTCGAAAACTCAGTGCCAAGTGGTTCAACTAATACGAAAACAGTAACCCGAGCAGGTTGGAAGACTTCGGGCTTGCCTCCAGTTGGTTTTGACTAGACATGACGCCCACGATTGACGTGTAGGCTTCCATCCTGCCAAACCTGTTGATCCTTCGGCCTGGCTCTTACCTGGTGGCCGAGCGTCTCTTAACATTATCTCAGGCAGAAGAGAAGGAATGGGAAACTTACCTCTGCCGAAAAGTGTATCTGCCAGTGATGAAATGAGATACCATCACACAAAAACGAGGCTACCTAGGGCTTGTCCCCTAAAAATCCAATCGTCACACTGTGTTTCAGTTCGCGCAGACAAACTAATTGATCTTTGAAGGTTAGACCGATTTGAACCGATATACTGGTACCCTAATGACCTGTTTCGTTCACATTTTGCGCTTTGTTGTTTTATAGCTGATGATAAACTGCATGTTTTGGGTTTTTTCTCGGAATATTTTCACTCTTTTGTGCCATTAGGTTAACTTATTTATTCAGTACAATGTCTCATTTGCGCAACTAGCAAAATAATTTCAAATCACCATGGCAGAGGTGGATTCCTTTGTGATTGAGAAAGTTGGATTACTTGATTTTGATCGACATGACCTGGAAAAGTGGTTTCCTCAAATAGTGAACATATTTGGCCAGCAAAAGATTGGTTCTGAAAACACCAGGTAAAAGGACGTGCATCCTCCGTATTCATACGAGATTAGCACACCCATATGGCGAATGCTAAATCATAGACAATCAAACAAAGAACCATATTCAATCTGACAGTTTTCATTGAGATCAAATAGCTTCTATTTTATTAGTGTCGTGAAAACCTTATTTTTTATTCATCCTACGGCGAATTTAAAGTATCATACCAAAAGTTAAGGTCTTTTGAATATTGATATTCATGAGAAGTTTAGAATATTATGAAATGTCATTCCAAACCCAATCGTGTCTACCCTTTTGGTCGTGCAGAGAGTATACACGATGCTCTATTTATCTGCTATGTACTTTTTACTGCAAATCTATGTTATTAGATAGGGTTGTGGCTTTTGGATTAAGGCTTAGGGTGTAGTGTTAAAGTTATGGTTAGAGTTAGGAGTAGGTTGAAGAACAGTGTCAGAAATATCAAAAGACCTCAAAGTGCCATGACATGCAGTCGCCTGGATGGATGCATACACCGCGCATGGTACGACTGGTTAATAAATCATCTACATAGTGACTGGAATACATTCTTACAACACATAAGCTACAAATATACAGAGTAATACCATGTTCGCAATATATTTTAGTGTAATTCCCAAATATTATGTGACTCTTTTGCATCTGGATTGTGATCCGTTGTCAAAGATCACCGTAGTTTCAACTATTACAGTTAAGCTTCTACCACCATTCGTCGCCTGAATATATCACTAATCCTTTCGCAACATCTTAAAAAACCTCACATTTCTCCAGTAAGAGAAGTGCATTGAATTTGTAGCAGTGAATAATTCAACAAGATTATCAGCTGACAACATTCATCACTCAACACTGAGTGTTGACCTTCAATTTCTAAGACTTCTGGATAAACTAAAGGCTTGCAGTCAGGAACTGGAACCATTTCGGCCCGCTGTTATGTTAAATTCAGGGGTTCGTATACTCTCCGGATTTAGTTAAGCAGAAATTGCCTCCCTACGATCCCAAACTCGATGGATCACCGTTTCCGTCTGGAATTTTAACCGTTCTGTGTTCTAGGCAGAACAAATACACTGCTTGGCTGAGGGTACACATGCGCCTTATTTTGAGTACTCATCCACATCCTTCGCCATGTAGCAGTGTTTTGCGAACGGAATAGAGATCACCATGGAATATTCTACGCCAGTATGAACCGGTCCACTATTATGAAATATATAGTATCAGAAGTTATTCAAATAACCAGTTTTACTAGCTTCATAAGTGGAAATGTGGCCATCTGCAATAACCGAAAGCTAGTGCACTGTGGTAGGGTTACACTGGTTAGATTGTTTTCAGTAAAAACCAATACCACTTTCGGTAGGTAAGATATATGTTATTCCTCCTTAACTGGATATCTTTCCCACAGGACTGTAGAAGTATAAACAAATAGGGTGTCACCTCTCACGAAACCCAGGAAGTTCGAACAACCCACTGGTCTCCTCACAGTGTAGGTGTCAATTTCAGGAAATCAGTATCTTTGATTCAACCGTTAGCTATCACCCATAGAGTAACTTTGAGTTATTAACTGAATGCCCACTTAAGAAGCATGCTGAGGGAGAAGAAATTGTTGGAAAGGAAAATATAAGGGACATCGAAATGATTGCTGCCATACCGGCGAACTAATCAAAAATACCCATCAGGACATAAGAGGGAAAAGAACAAGAAGTTCAGCAAAGATATCTTTTCAGAGATTTCATTCTCAAAAGCAGTACAATCGCATTTATATATAAGTTTCCATGGACACAATTATTTTCTATTTAATTCTACATAGCATCGAGGGAGATAATAATTTTCAACTTGATGTGAATGTTTGAAGGTACGAATAGAGATTACAAGGGGCTTAGAGACAAGGACACATATGATTAGAAAACAGTAACAATGTATGGTAAATTAATATTTGATAACTGGATAATTAATTTTAAAGGACGATAAAAGACGAGAACTATTTTCAACTTGATATGAATTACAAGAGGTTACGAAACAAAATTTGTTCAGGGATAGAACGAATTACAAAAACTGAACAAAATTGGCATGGAAACAAACTTAAAACAACTGATTTTATAACTGGAAATTTTTAAGAACAACTGAATGAAGACAAAGAGGGAAAAATACAAACACGGCGAACAAAATGGAAAAACTGAAGGCTAAGTGAACATACCGAACTAAGTCCACAGTAGTTTTAAAGGCTGGACTGGTTTCTTTTGAACTAACAGCCCCGGCTTTTCGATGGGTATGGCGAGAGCTTCAGCAGTACAAAGAAGTTGGAAACACACTCCTTTTGGTATTTATTTTACTTACTGTGTCAGTTATTGACGAGGCGTTCAGTAATGGCGCTTCTGATTGAACCAGTGCCTCCTTTTTGCAGCCATGCTGGATGATGTTTTCTAACACTTTTTGAGAAGACTTTCATAGAACGAATTGTGTACCTAGCTCCGCACGAGCAGGTGAACTGATATATGCATATTGAAGTCGTCATATGCGGAAGTCTGCCCTTCACGTTGCTCCAAAGCAGTGGGCGGCTAGAGGATATCACTTTTATGGTTGCTGCAGGAATAGTCTTCTTCAGGGAATCGGAGATTATCCTTTTAAGGATATCTGCTTCTGGGTCTCCCCTGAATTACAGGTTCAAATAAGGTGCTTTTTGGAAATTCTGGCGCATTCTCTTTTTGGCTTTGGTTTCATGTTCTTCTCCACGAAACGCGGTGGGTATCCATTTTGAACCAGGATGCTCCTGAGAAATATGAGCTCTTCTTCCAAACAGTCATCGCCACAAATTCTTCTGGTACGGTGGGCTAGCGAGATGATGAGAACCATTTTACGGCTGATAGGTATCCAACTGTAGAAGTTAGTTAATTCGCCGTTCCATGTTGGTTTTCTATGGATAGATGTTTTCAGAGTTCTGTCAGCTCTCCTTATCAATTCGACATCCAAGAATAGAATCTTTAATTCATTTTCAACTCCCATTGTAAATTTTATTGAGGGATGGCAGTTATTAAACTCCTGTAAGATACAACTTAAGTCAGAATCATCCTGAAAAACGATAAAAGTGTCATGACGAATCTTTTGTACTGCAGCAATTTGTCCATTGTTAATTTTAAGATCCCGCTTTCCAGGCTGGCCATGAAGCAGTCTGCCAAAGTGGACCAAGAGGAGAGCCTATAGCAATCCCGTCCTTACTTCCATAGAAGAGGTCGTTGAATGTATGTTATACGTTAAGTGTTTACCTTAATAAAAACTGTTTAAGATATGAGGTTGGTATTCCGATGCTCAGATTTTCGTCATGCATATATTTGCAAAGGAAACAAATTGTTTTTGTGAGTGGCACATTCGTAAATAGAGATTCTACGTCCAGTGATAACATTCGTTTGCCATTTACATTCAAGTCCCCTATGCATTCAATAAATTCAAAAGTACCTCATGGGGAGTACTTACAGAGTTGTTGTCTCACAGGATCTAGGATTTTGGACAACCGTTTGGCATTCGGATGGTAAGGTGATCCCTGCATGTCTAAAATTGGTAATGCTTTGACATACCTGCTTTGTACACCTTTGGTAGACCGTAGAGCAGAGGGATAATGGATCTTGTTGGTCTCAGACGTTATCATCATCAGTTATGAGGCAGTCATCCTTCGTTCTCCTTAAAACATCTTTCAGTTGCTGTTCCACCTGTCCTGTCTTATTCTTCTCATTATCTGGTTTTGAAAATTTAATATCATCAGAGATTAGAGATTTCAGTTTATTGATATACACATCCTTATCCATAAGGACCACTCCCGAACCTTTGACTGGACGTGTAGTGATTAGATCTTCGTTGTTTGTCAAGTCCTTAAGCTGCTGTTTGTGTTCCTTTGTCAAGAGGTGTAGCACTTTAGTTTTTGAGTTGAGGTATTGATTGCAGCAGTCGAATATTGTAAACTTGAAATGTAAGAAATTTGCATTAGGGACATGAGTAACGTCGCTTATTTGATTAACAAGATTTTCGAATTGGACATACGTTCGCAATCTGTTACTGTATAGATTTACGTCACAAAATTTCAACCCTTAAGATAGGGCTCCTAGTTGTAACGTAGACACGCTGTCGGAGGAGTGATTGAAAACAAATTTGTTGTGATCGATGAGAAACTTCTGTACTTCGATGGATTTGTTGCTCCTGTCCAAATCTAGCCTGACATTCCTAGCTCGTTTGCTTTGCACCAAGGCAACATATTCATTAAACGATTCTCTTTCAGTTGATGTTAGTAAGTCGAAAAGATGTCTTTGCTGAACTTTTGTTCTTTTCCCTCTAATCAAAAATGAAGAGAACAGTTAAAGTCGAAATCGAAAGCATTTTGTTGAATGGAAATTCACAAACTTTGTGTACGGAGTTCTTGTTTATTTTGAGGATTCGTCAGAATCCTCAATATACATAAATACTGAATCGCAGTTACTCGTCGTGCATCATACTGCTTAATTTGTGTGCCATCCTGAAGAGTGTCTCTGTTGAAGCTGCGTTGACTGAGTTTACCATATACTCAGAAGCTGAGCCAGTGATCATATTACGTTAGGCATGTCGGAGAATATTCCAAGGTTTATTAGGAAATTGTGCTCCCTGTTCGGCTGATATAGATATCTTCACAGGGGCTAGTAAACATGTAGTCACATGAACTGGCCCATAGCGGCAGTGCATAAAGGACAAATATCGAATATAACTCGGACACTGAAACCATTTTGAACTACAGAAGTGGGTATCTGAGGATTTCTTCCGTCCTCCAAAACATTCCTGACCTTCATCCTCCTAGAACGCGAAATCATATGAATTTAAGCCTCATGCGAATAGCTGCATTGCCAAGTGGACCTCATTGAACACATGCTTGACAGCAGCCCCAGTTGTTTTAACATTCACAAACGTATAACTAGCTATGGACCACTGCAGAACCATCAATTGCAAACAACTTGGTCACAAATTCGGTTTTGAACCATTTCAATACTCTTTGTCCACTGCCCTCATCAATTAGGAGATCAGTCGACGATACCTGTTAATATGGAATGTATATTTTCGAGCTCTTTTGTCGTTTATGTAATATATATTATTACTATTCTGTCAAATACTATGGAAAGGCTATCAAACGATCATAGCCGGACACAGTTTAGTAAATATACGTCATTAATTATAGTTGAAGATGGTTTCAGGAAGGATCGCTCTTGCGATACCGATGCGATGGCAGTTGGGAACAATTTTAGATTATATTATAACCAGAGTACTCCAATTCTTGCTCTGTACCCAGACATAGCGGAGGCCTCTGCTCAATTTCGCGAAATTCTAACTTGGACTGATTTAAAAACGGTAATCAGTAACCAGGCTAAATCTTTAGTGAGAATATTATGTGAAGGCATGGTACAGGGAGGGGGGAAATCGACCACTGTTTAGCTCCACGAGACACTTGATAGTGTCATTCGTAATTATCAAAAGCGATAAGGAGTGCTTGTGGTGATATTGATCAGCTACACTTTACCAGTCCTTGCTTAAAAGAATTCGTCTACGTACCCAATGATTTATTGCTCCACCTAATTTGTAATTACCGATGACAAGATGCAAATTAAAGAGACTTAGTTATTGGGGAAAAAGTGTCCACGTGTGCCTTATATTTGAGGAAAAAAGGTAGAAATTACCCAGGTAAAAGTTCTAGAACTTATCTAATGGGTATGACCTCACTACAGACTCGAGGAATGTGTGTAAAGACAGCACAATGGAATAGCGCAAAATGGTGTTGTAGCAAGTTCGTATAAGTACAAATTAAGACCAAGTCTTTGACATTGGAATATGCACCACAGCGACAACACAAATCTGATTTGATGACTTATGGTCGCAGGGATTGTGGTAATGTCAGATGTTCATGAGGGTTTTATAAAGACCTGGACACTCAGTAGAATATCGGATGACATGCAACGTTAGCCTGTTAATTCCAGAATTATTGCCGTAAACGAAAGATACACGTATTACAGTTAAGAAAAAATGATAGACTTTGGAAATTTTTGATGAAGAGAAACTTCTTCAAAAAGATGAATACGTTTTTGAAAGCATTTGCTTAAAAACTTTTGTTTTCTGAATATTGTTAAAATGTTTCGCTTCACAATGTTTACCGCACCCGGTTAAATTAAAGTTCGTCAAAGTAAGCGTATTTTTTGATACTAATTATTAACGTTTATTTCCATAACAAGTGATTTGTGCTATTTGTTACGCTTAGTGATCGTTGATAAAATTTCCTCAAGATGGTTTTTAGGTGACACTAACCTGAATATCTAGACAAAAGGATGAAGTGTATTGTAGTTTAACTCCTTTGAATTAATTTAATCCGTTATTTTATGCTCCTGAAATTCGGAAAATTGTGAACAGAGTCGCAAAGATGCTTTTCGAACAAATTGCGGTTTGATAACGATAAGAATCAAGTGAATATCAACGTACATTTCCTGGGTCTGATACACTATGCGGAGCATGAGTGAGGTATAAAACCAAGAGTTACTACTGATTACCGGCAAGCATTTACAGATGCATCTAAAAACAAACTTAATAATTACTCTTCAGTACGTTTTTAATTGGGATAATTCTAGAATAGTCCAAATAATTAGGTATTTATGTTATTAAACAATCTAGTTATTCACAACCTTTGGATAAAAAAACTCAGCGTCTGCCATACTTCGGCTTCCAGATATTGTGATTACTTTGAGTAGCGTGCCATTAGGAAACTGAATTTTGGACTCGTCCTAATTATCTATATAGCTTAATGGTATTCCATATATATATATATATATATATATATATATATATACAAATTGGTGATGCCGATAAAAGACTTTAAAACACTGATCATGACTCGATCTTGACTAGTGTTCACGACTCTTATAATTAGTTTTGCAGTTGATTTAAAAACAGTTTATTGTCACCATATTTCACTGTTAATGTCCATAACGTTGTAGTTATATCTAGTTCCGAAGGCCGAGTAGTAACATCTCTAAGTGCAGGACCGGATAACACAGATTTAAACCACTGAGAGAACATCAGTTTCTTTGAAGTTGCATATATGTAGTGGAAATGTGGGTCTGGGATACAGTTCATGTTCCACCTACTTCAGCCTAGGCAACTGGGTAGTATTATGAGCTCTTGCACGACAGTATGGCTCAGTCGGCTGCATCAGAAATCTTTTGCGGAGAACTGAGGTTTGATAGTAAGTAGTTGTTTTTATAGTAACTACGTAAGCAGTGATAACATGTAGGTTTAAATGTGCATTTGTATCTCAGTGACTGTCTGAGACGCAAAGCAAATAACGTATCAGAGTTGGTCTCAGTGATACGTCTAAATCTTATATTTAAAGATAAACTAGGTAAATAGTCATCAGGTTGTGTTAATTTTGATTAGAATGTTTCGTATTCGACGTTTTGTGAAAACTGTGTTAGTGACACTTAAAAGCACGAGGAACTAACTGGAATACTGAAAATGTAGTTCCAATGTAGTAATCATTGATGACCGAACTTGTTTTGACTAGTCTTAGTAGCACTGAAGACTTCACGGTATACACTTCTGGTTGGGGAGTAGTTGTAAACCGTACACATGAAGCTCTGGCGCTAAAGGTAAACTCGAGTTTTTTCCACTAGTCAGCGAGTAGGGAAATAATGGTTTGCTGGTAAAGTATACTCTTTTACTCACGCATAAAAGAACAGCTTAATCAACCTGCATATTTTTTTTGCTTTTCCAGGTTCCTCCCAAGATAACTGTTGATGGGTTCTATTCACTCACTAATAGATGCTCCAGGAGGCTATTCCATTCTTCAAAAAAATTCAGAAACCCGTCACTGTCGCTTTTGTGGATCTGCTTATAATGATATTTGCACAAAAAGTGTAGTTAATGCTTCAGGTTTGGAAATTCACCATCCTGCCGAACTCTGTGGTATTTGGCTTGGAAAGTTATACTTAAATCAGATTGGAAACCTTCGTTTGCATGGGGATTTTCGAGCATCATCTATATCTCCTTTACATTGTACAGAAACTGATGGCAATTTTGAACCAATTCAGTCACCATTAATCACACTACCGAAAAGATCTTGTCCTCCAACAAAATCTCATGTTGCAACATTGCTTCGGCATACTGACACTTCGAAATTCCAATCAACTTTAAGAGAAGAGTTTTTTTCTACAATGGACGTCAACAACCTCAGTACAACTCAATACGCTGAATTAGAAGGGTGTCGTATTAACGGGTGTTTGTTTGTTGAACATGGGAATTTGGTTTTCCAGGCTGTTAATAAGCGATCACGTATCCCATTTCTACTTATCGACCAGCAAATGGCTGGATCCACTAGTGAATGTGCTTCATCAACAGTTCATAGTAAGTTTACTTTTGTTTCATTTTGTTCATTCCGAGTAAAATATAAGTCTTCAAACTTTGAGATTTCGGTAGTTTTCACAATATGAGACTGCTGCCGTCACACTCAACTTTAAGCTTTTTCCGGGCTTACTATTGGTTAGGCGTGTTTTATGAGTGTGTCGACAGGGAATTGAACACACGCTTCTTGCGCAGCTGGCTAGCGTTTTGCCATTATACCGTAGACGCACAATTCCCACTGTTACCGAACAAATTTGCTTTCTGATTCCGTTACATCGCTACGTTTAAATATCAAGAGAGATTTGCCTAGTGGTAGTTACCCTCATACTAGCAAAATACGTAGTAATCATGTCAATTAAAGTTCATCATAGGTTCAGTAACTAGGCTATTGAGTTTATAATTGTACAAATAAACCTTTCAGTTTTTGTTTTGGACTTAAAATGTAAACCATCAATTTCTATAAACTCTCAATGTTCTCTAGTTGGTGTAGTTGGCTAGAATTCAGTTACTCTGAACAAATGTTTTTCACATACCAGGGTATACGCCACACTGATTGTTTGTGACAGTGATTTACCCAAGCTTAAGTAGGTGGAATAGGAATCGAACTTAAGCTCCAATGACTGGATGTTGTTTGCTGCTTAATGAGTCAATGAGTCTCATCTCCACCCAATATTCTCTACCTCTGTCTAGGTTTAATTCCAAATTCTTGTATTTTTTTGTCGTTTTCAACTACTGTTAATCAGATATACATTTTGTAACGGTTTTCCACACAAATTATACGTGTATGTATATAAGAAATAAATAAAATTGTCTTATTTGCGATGAATGCCAACTAGAATGACCTCTGATTTCAGTCTCTGTGGGAGTATACAATTTGCAGATGTTGCAGGCTCATAATTTTCTGATGAGTGTCAACATTGAATAAATTGGGTGTTCATGCGTGGCGTTGGTGGTTCAGTGCTAGAATGCTCGCCAACTATGCACGTGGTCCGGGGTTCGATTCCCGACCGACTCACTCCTAAAGCTCGCTAACCGATATTAGTTCCGGTAAGGAGGAAAGGTTGAGCGTAAGCCTTGCAACCTCAAGCTGTAAAAGACAACACCACCGCTACTGAAACTTCAAAACTCAAGCTTGAAGCCGTGTATCCCACTTGGAATGCAGAGAAATTAAATAAATAAATGAGGTGTTTTTGCAGGCTGATTCTGTCTAACGCCAGATAATAAGTTATATACAGTTCGAATTCGACGGACTGATAATCATTCTTCTCAAGAGAAAAGATGTATGGAAATGGAGCACTCTTTTCTTATGATTACGCGATAATAGTAGTGGGGAGGTGGTTTATTGGTCTAGGCGCTCGATTTCAAACCAACTAAGCAATGGGTTCAAATGCTGCTCCACCTTCAGACGTTTGAGCAGTTATATAATGTCATCAGCTCTCACACAATAGGTATGGGTCATTGCCAACTGCTTGAAAAATACGTGAATGGTTGTTGGGTGAGCAGCACACAAATTAATAGTAATGTTTCACCCATTCAGAAGTTTGCTCCAAGCATCCAAGTTGTAAGAGTAGTACAACTTAGCCTGGTAACCTGAAGGTCCTGGATCCGATCATCCGTGGCGTCGTAAGTGCGTACTGCTGGGGAGTCCCAAACCAGCATGAAACACTTGTCCAATATCCCCACTGGTTTTCACTGATTTTCTAACTGACGTCAGTCGCTGATCAGACTTGAAACAAATCAAATCTCTACAAACTAACTCTAATGCATTTTACCACTTCATTGCCAGTAAATGAATCAATTAAGTTATGCCGTGTATCTCCATATTTTCTTGTGTATATACAGGCAATTCTAAAACATATAGCATAGATCAAAATTCAATGCCAATTTGTTCATCTCTTGACAATGGTTCTCGTTCAGTTAATCTTGGTCGAATAGGACAGAAATGTTCAACTACAACACATGGAGATAATCATTATGGATTAACAAACAAGTAAGTTATAGATATGTGTGCATAATGTGTTTGTGTAAATACGGCTTTAAAATATTCCCTAACTCTTAAGACGCTTCTCCATGCCTATATATATAACCACTAAGACTGAAGCAGAACTGTGGTTAGTTACAGTATTAGCTTTACTCTGAACAATATTGATATAATGTACAGAATTTTCAGTGGAGTTTATTACACGATATTTTCTCTTCCTCCAGGATCTTAAAATAAAAGATTAATTGACAGTAGATCTTGTGACACAATTCTATCTTGACCGGAAGCTCAAACCAATCCATTATATGACATCTCTTCTTTTTCTTTCTCGAGATACACACGACATTTTGTTGAATGCCGATTATCAAAAGTTCAGAAGTCCATTTTGTAAACCAAGAACATCCCTCTCAGGAACGGTCGTCTGTTGTACTGGGATAAGCTGTCATCGAGGATAATGCTTATTTTCATGTTTAGTGGAAACGTGCATCTAGGGTGCCGACTTTTATCCACTAGTCATAGGTATGAACGCTTTTCCACATATTGAGGTTCTTTGTCTAAAACGTTTAGAAATGAATGCCATGTTCAATAGGGCTTAGAAGATTTTGAGTAGAAGATGAACAGAAAAGCATGGTGTTATGCTTATGGAAGTTTTTGAACCTTTATTACTTCTTTGTTATCCACACTGTGCATGTTGATTTCTTCATTTATGTGGAAGAGAAAGAATATTATTGTAGTGTGACCACAAAGCCCCCCGGATAATACCTTGAGGTCAATCAACATATAGCATGTTTGGAGTTGTGGTCGTACGTAGAATTCACCACCAATTACGGCCTGCTTCAGGGTAAGTTGAAATTTAAAACTGTCTGGGTCAACTCTTTTTAATCCCTACTCTCCAGAGGGAGAAGACAGGATAGATAGCTTACTGGTTGCTCGAGGAAAACACTTTATTACTGTGACACTCCTATTTGCCAATGATATGAATTCTCCCCTCCAGTATAATGTAAACCAACCACACTATGATTACTTTCAGTGTCCGAGCGACCTTTCTGGTACGATGGACACCCTGCAGGAACATTCGTTCAAACCAGTATAATTCTTTGCATCATTGTGATATGCAAGTCTGACCATCGCTTCAGGGTAGCAACTATCGCTGGAGTTAAATGATCTCGGTAGATTTTTTTTAGCATGGATGGATATATTAATTACTGTACGATAACTGATCCATACACCTAGTTTAGTCCAAGTGACTTAATCACCCTTAGGTTTCGAGTGGAACATGGAGTTTCAAAAGAGCATCTCCATATTATCCTGTTCTCTGCAGTCCTTTTTGCCTGGTCCTACAACTGCCCATAAGCCTTCATTTCCTGTTCACACGGTCTCCTCCATGTCGACTTCGGACCCAGGCCCAACTCGTCGTTTCCGATTTGGGTACCACTCGAGCCATGGTCTGGCATGCAGTATCACTCAATGTTCATCTCAGCATATGTCAAATCCATCTCCATTTCTTTCTAGATATTTGTCGGGCGTAGATTTTTGTGATTCCTGATTGGTTCATTGCTAAATTCCCTCGTCGCTTTTCCTTGCTGGTTATTTGATCGTCAGCATGGAGTCAAGACAGCCGGTTGATAGAAGTCTGCAGTAGCCTGTTGGAAATGGTTTTGATGAATCACTAAGTCTCTGAAACCGCATAGAAGCGCTTAGCGAATATAGACCTAATTCTCCAAGTTAAAATCTGTTCCTTCAAAATATGTACCAATATGTAGAAATAGTAGGTCAAGGGTTTCACTCACAATCAATTCATCAAACATTTTAGCCTTATCAGTAGTTGTATTTTATTTGTTTATTTGAATTATCAGTGAAATTTGTTGCTATCATTCTATAATTCATGGTGTTTGATCCTTTTTTTAATAGATGCCCTGAAGATACTAAACCGCGTCTTCCACCGCCGCCTTTAAGACTATCCTGGCCGTTAGTTACACTGCGCCGTTTTGGTTTCTATGGGAATAGTTTATTTAAAGTGGAAACAGGCAGACGAGCTCCACGTGGTGAAGGACTTTATCTATTTCGTATTAAACATTTGAGAGAATTTAAGAAATCCTTTGAGGTTAGTTAGTTTTTGTCTTTTTTTAATTATTCTGTTTGCCATGATATGACATTTTTAGAAGTACCACCTTAAAATGAATGAGACATCATCATTCTAGTAGTAGAAGTTGATTTCTGGTTTCAAACAGTTTTGCATTTCTGTTTATCTTTTCCATTATTCTTCTATTTTTTGTTATATGATTCATAATGATACTTCTTTGTTTAAGTTCAGGAGAGGGACACTTTCAGTTTTGATTATGTAAGGACATATGAAGTATTTTCATGTGTTGGTTTGCCTGGTATTCGGTTGGTTTCAAGTTATCTTACGAACCGACTTCAATTAGGGAACCAAGGAGTACTGCACATATGTTTCATCCTAGTTTCGGACTGACTTTTCATTAGTACGCACTCACGTCCTTATCGTAAGGGATCTATTTTAGGACATTTGGGTCATAAGGCGAGCCAGCTGACCATTCACTTACTGGGGGAAAAATCCAGTCACCCATGAATTCTAATCTAATCTAATCTTGACTAGGCAAAAAATCAGGGGTGTTCACCAAACTGGTTGTAAGGACTAGAACTCACAGATGAAATTGTCTCCTGTTTGAGCTACGTGTTGCAAGTTGGTAGAAGTTAGAATTCATGGACCATTGGATTTTCTCCCCGTGACTGAATGGTCAACAGGCTTGCCTCATGAATTCATGGTTTTGGGTTTGATTCTAGGTAGGATAACGGTTGCGTACTGATGAAGAGTTACAAATTAAGATGAGACAGCTGTCCAGTACTCAATGGTTTTCAATGATTCTCTGACTGAAGTCAGTCCATGATTTAAATCGAAATATGTCCTATGTAGATTATTATTATTATTGTTTCCTTTAATTCCTAGAAGAACATAGGGCTTCAGCCTTGCGTCTCCATTGCGTTCGGTTCTCTGCTAGAGTCTTCACCTGGCTCCAAATCTGCCCACATGCTTTCATCTCCTCTTCACATGACCTTCTCCGTGTCCCCTCGCACTGACGACCAACTCACCGCTTCCCTTTCGGTCTCCACTCGAACGATGGCTTGTCTAGTAATAACACTTAATGGTTTCCTCAGAGTATGGCCAATCCACCTCTATTTCTTCCTGCCTATTTGTTTCACAATCGGTTCCTGGTTGGTTTGCTCCCACGGGTCCCTATTGCTGATCTTTTCTGGCCATCTGATCTTGAATAGTATTGAGTGAAGACAACTGTTAATGAAGGTCTGTAGTTTGTTTGAGATGCTCTTTATGACGCGCCAGGTCTCTGATCCGTATAGTAGCACTGACTTCACATTGAAGTTGAAAATCCGGATCTTATTTTTGATGCTGAGTGCTGCTGACCTCCACACAGACTTGAGAGTAA
The DNA here is from genome assembly GCA_944472155.2 of Trichobilharzia szidati. Lineage (NCBI taxonomy): Eukaryota > Metazoa > Platyhelminthes > Trematoda > Strigeidida > Schistosomatidae > Trichobilharzia > Trichobilharzia szidati. Next base: position 41,651,451 of record OX235276.1, on the reverse strand, counting down.
CGAAAGCTTGTCTTGCTTTTCCGATTCTTGCTTTGATATCCTCGTCAGTTCCGCCTGTAGTTGAAACGATGCTTCCCAGGTAGGTAAAGGAGGTTGTTTCTTTCAGCTTCCTCCCATTTATGCTGATCGTTGTCTGTTGTTGGTGGTGTTGGTGTTGTCCAGGAATCTTCATCACCTCTGTTTTCTCTATGTTCACCTGAAGTCCTATCTTTGATGCTTCTTCTGAAGTGTAAATTATTATTGATGGAAAATACAATGATACGCATTTATCAACTCTTTATTCTTCTTGTAAAATGACTACTATGCTGGTTACTGAATATATTACAGGTCACTTAGGATGTGAGATGGGTTTTGAGGCGTGACACTACTAAACTACATTTTCTTACTAACTAAGATTATGTCTGAGTGCTGTGTAAAGTTGTAATTGAACTCGCTATCCATTTATAACAATCAAATAACTTTTCTCAAGTTTTTGAAATATGATGATTGACTGTGTGTATATTTTCAGAAATTCTTAGCTTAGTTGTAGGATAAAGATGTTAAAGAACTGGATAACTGCACAGAAAAAGTGAAGTAGTTCAAGTTGCTACACTCTGGACAGCGCACAGAAGTAGAGGGAAAGACACATAAGTGTGTGGGAAAATGAATAAGTACACAGGGAACAATCAGATCAGAAAGAATGAATGAACTCCTCTGCGGCATTGAGAAGAACAATTTCGAGTCATATCGTCATCAGTCTCATCCATTTGTTTTTAGTTTCCAAAGAATCTCAACCAGACAGTCTACACCTCCTTAGGTAGCTTAGCGCAACAGACAAAGACTTCTAACTTGACTACACCTTTTTTCTCTGCGTCGGTGGCACAGCGGTAGAGTGCTTACCGACCACCCATGTAGTTTGAGGTTTAGTGTCCGGCCAACGTACTCGTTCACCTCGCTAAGCCAGTAATAAGACTGGTAAAAAGGGAAGGTTGGGCATGAGGCTACTAACCGCATTCTGTAAAAATAAACACCACTGATACCGAAATCTCAAGCCTTTAGCATTAAGGCCTATGCTCCACTGAGAACGTGAAGGGATAAAAAATATTACGCAATTTAAAACACGATCAATTTGTAAACGTGAATCATGGTCATTTATTTGAATTTTAGATTTTCCCGTCGATTGAATGGACTGAAATGCTAGGTCTCAGGTTGATATATCGGCTTCTTGTGCAGATGCTGCGACAATGTCTGGGCATCTAATTCGAATTCAATTGGTGTATGGTGACTAGCAGTGGAATCCAGGATAAAGCGCATTTCGTCCTATTCGGGACTCGTCATCTGGATGTGCCTGCATTCCCCCAGTGAGTGAAACTATGGGCACTGGGTACCAAGCCTTGGTGGGAACATGTTCACTCACTGGGGAATGCAGGCACATCCAGATGACGAGTCCCAAATAGGACGAAATGCGCGTTATCCTGGTCACCATCCACCAATTAAATTGTAGTGACTCATGGTCATTTACAATAGGTGTTCGAATTTGCGTTTCATACCATTAATCAGTAAAGTTAAGTTTCATGGAAGTGTTGTGTGGATCATTGATTTCTTCAGTACTTTGACTTTTAGCCAATAGATACCGATCCAACCTATTTCAGCCTAGACAACCGGGTGTTTTGTTATCAGCTTTCACAGACTAGGAATATGGCTCGCACAGCCTGGTAGACATTAAAAAAGAAACATCTGTTTTTGGATAAATGAATTCCAACTGACAATCTGTGATTCACAAGAGTCTATGCATACAACATGGTTTTTATTCTGACTTCTTGTGTTCTAAATGGAATATAAGGCTTCAAGCTTTGAGAGTTAAAGCTTCAGTAGCTGTGGTGTTCAATTTTTTGTTTTGACAGAGTTGGCGGGTTGTTAGCTTGCTCACACTGTGCCACCTCCCCTCTTTTCTGAACTTACTACCAAATAGTGATTTAAATGGGATAAGGCAGTGGAGCTGCGTTCTCATGGTTGCCTTTGACCAAGACAGGCTCATCGTATGCCATTCGATTCGTTTGGGTTCTGGAGCTCATGTACACCATACGACTGGAATCAAGGTTCTCTAGCTCCCCGTATAAGAGGGGAGTCATAAGCGTTATAAGCGCCAGATTTTCGCATTCGTCTTTACATTTTTGTGAGTAACATCTCAGCAACTCATGAAGGCAGTGAATATGACTTACCTGGCAGAGGTAGGCTATGAACGTGTGACCACATGAGGGGGCTTTTCGTGAGGAAGGTCGAAGTCTACCACCTACCCTTGGCGCGCCTATACCAGGTTGTTTATGGGAGCTGTTTAAAAATTGTGAAGAGAAAATATACTTTGTTTTTCGTCTAAAATTCTTTTATACATACATACCTATTTTATAAATTATGAAATTAATACTTCTGAAGGAAAAGAACGAATAGTGGATATCCTGCATTTCCCACTGGGACATGTATAATTCTACACACGCAACACATATGCAATTTACAGAAGAATTTCTCATATCATTTCTTTGATTATTTTTTCTGGTTCCCTGGAGTTTTTTTCCCAAATAGTTCTGTGTGTTTGTGTGTAGCATACTGGGAAATATGTATATTGATAGGGTCGGTTACGTAATACAAGCAGGAAATCACCCAAATTATGTGTGTTGTGTGAGTTGTGTGTGTGTGTATACATCAAATGAAAACGATCTCTAACCTACTCCGCTTTTTACAGTTCTTTGTAACTCACAATTAGAAATAAGACGAATAGTTGAAACCTATTGGAATACTTTAAGGAAAAGTTAAAGAATTTAAACCTTTGAAATTGGCGGTAAAATTAGGTTAGAAAATTGATTGAAGTTGATTCCAAATAAACAGAGTACTTCCAATCCCACTGGCTGATAGCTATGCTAGTATTATTTGTGTTAACTGTCTCTGTCAATAACCATAAGCATTTTGTTGAAGTTGTCAATAAACCACACGTAATTATATTGAGTCAATACTAATGTGCCAGGTCAGTGAATCTACATGGTTCAGAGACTTAGCGTGTCACCCACCAAAAGTATCCCGAAGAGGCTACTGTAGACTGTTATCAACAGTTGCCTTTTCTGGCTCCATACCGAAGATCGAATGACTGGCCGAAAGGGCTTAGCAAGAAGGAACTCTGTCAGGTGATGAAACAACCAAAAACCAAAAAAATACTGAAGATAGAGGATGATGGGACACGTGGTGTGGGTGGAGAACATTGAGTGAAATTTTGCGCTAGGCAGGCCCCCAAGTGGAACTCGAATAGAAGACGATGAGTTAGGCCTAGGCCCGAAGATGACACTGGCGAGATTGTGTGAACAGGGAAGGAATGATTGCTTATGGGCGGTTGTGGGGTCAGCTATAAAAAACTGCAGAGAACATGGTGAAATGGAGATATTGTGTTGAGGTTCTATGTTCCACTCGAAACTTAAGGGGATAACAATAATAATAATAATGTCAAGGCTAATAATATTTACTACCATGCTGGTAGGTAGAGTGGGTTTCGAACCTGTAACCCTCTCTCTGTGTATGGAAGTCAAACGTGTAAACCAAATACACTACAGCTCTTCTATACACAGTATAACAGTGTATTTATTCAAGAAGTAAAAATTTTTATCTAAATCAAGCAATCAGTTTAGAATTATTTATGGGTTTCTCTGTAATGAAATCTGATGCTCTCTATTGACTGCCTACAGGTCGGAGTTTCCTGGAGTCTTAGTAAGAAGATGTAACCAGTGGGGTCCCTCCTGTCGGGAGTGAGAAGAAATGCTCGCCTATGGCTGGTGATCACGCTAAAATCAGGAATCGGTAGAAGTTAGAATTCATAGCCTGGTCATTGAATCGGGTCCCAGTGGCTGAATGGTCTACCGGAAGGCCCTGGGTTCGAAATCCGTTGAGTGCGTACTGCTGATGAGTCTCGAACTAGGACGAGACAGCTGCCTAGTACTTCATGCTGGTTTCCAATGGTTCTTTAACTGGTATCATTCCATGGTCAAACTTGAAAAACAAATCAGCCCCCAACAAACTAGCTCTTGAAAATAATTAGAGATGTATTAAATGACTTTGATGTAATTGTAGGAGGATTCAAACCGGAAATATAGACTTTATTAAGTGTTGGTTTGCAGTGATTTGATTGGTTACATATTTTTGATCACGAGCTGACACCAGTGAGAAAGCCATTGAAAAACTCGGAATTACTTGGCACCTGTTTCGTCCCAGCTTTGGACTCTTCGGTAGTAGGCACTCAGGACTTTCCCCCTATCACAAAGTGAGCTCGTAGACCAGTCAGCGATTGGGATTCGATCCCGTAGTCCATGAATAAAAACTTCTGCCAATTGGTGATAAATATAGCGCAACCATCAGCCAATGTTATAGGCGAGTAACTGTTATCTTACCTGACTTGAATAACCCCGCTGGTTACCAGTTCTCACTAAATCTCCAGGTAACTTCTTGTAGTATAGACTGTAAGGCTGGAAATCATGTACTTTTTGATTAGAGACGAAAACGTGATGAATCTGAAATAATTTTTTGAAAGTCTCTAGAATGAAATCAAGAAAAAGAAATGTTTTTACCAAGTGGGAAAAATGTGGAATATATTCAAGGTGTGTACTATACAAAATTCCGATTGTTACTATTTTTTGTTCAGCTTGAACTCTGTATGTGTAGAGATAGCTTCAATAGGTGTAGGCTGAGCGTCAGGGGTGGGTGGGTGAGTGGGTGGTTCGTTGGGGGATATGTCGGTGTATAAGTCCCAAGTATTGTTTGTATCTGTACAGCCTACGCTATAAACGAGACGAAATGCAAATTTTACGGATTTAACAATTATTATTATTATTAGTTTTTCATTCATCCTACATGCATATTGAAAGGTGTAAGAAATTTTGCATATATGTATGGTAATAGTAATGTCTAGATTCATGGAAAAAGCATTCGTTTGGGATAAAAGGTTTTGGTGCTGGAAAAACTGACATCGTCATGGTTTAAATTAATATATGTTTCTTTGTGAATACACAACATTAAGACGAAGAAATTTAACCACGAATGCAAAAAGCTCGTCTAGCGTTTACCAGCTCACGTCATCTCTAGCGTAACCGTAATATCCGGCTATCTGTCAAACGGCATGTACATTGTACAGCAGTTCGCTTTATCCTTCTTTATGGCTGTGAGGCATGGGGTCACTGAAGATATAAAAAGGCTAACTATCTTTGATCATTGATGTCCGTGTTCTATCTCCTGTGTCAAGTGGTGTTTTATTTTAAGTAATATTGAGGTTAGGCTTAGAGTGTTAGATAAGGAGGATAAGTCCATCGATGTGGTTGTGAAAATGAAATAATCGAGATAGCTGGGAGAAGTGTTGCGCATGCCAAGTCTTCTTCTTCCTCTACCTCAACGAGTAATATTAAGTGAGATAGAATTAGGTTAGAGAAAAAAGTTAGGGTTGGTCAAACCAAAGGGTGACATCAGTCCACCCAGAAATCCGAAAAATTCTACTCTCCCTTTTAACACAAATGGAAAGGAAGAAAGGGAAGCATAAAAAAATCAATTTTCAAAGTTGTGTGTAATTACAGTTGATACGCTATATTCCAAATGTAATCCAGGAAATAATGTTAATACTGTTTCACACTGTGTAGCATATCCAGTAAACAAAAAAACAAAACACGGATTTATACACTACCACATGCATTCTGAGATATATGTGAGTATACAATTTTCCTTTGGTCATTTTGCTTTAACTCTAGTGTCATGGTTCTCTTCATTTTTGTTTTGACCAGGTTAATTATTCGAGTAAACAATTCTAGTCGTTTTATTTACTTAGATATTATTATTCACTTAAGTTTCGAGTGAAATATATAGGGCTTCAACAAAATATCTCCATTTCGTCGTGTTCTCCGAAGTCCTTTGTAGCTGACTCCATGACTGCCTCATAAGCTCTCATCTCTTCCTAAAACTATCTCCTTGATGTCACCCTCGTACTCAGGCCCAACTCGCCATTTGCAATTTGGGTTTCACTCAGCCGATGGCCTGGAGTGCGATGGCACTCAACGATCTCCACAGTGTTTTCCTGATCCATCTACATCTTCTTCGGAATACTTATTGGGCAAACATTAGGTTCTTGGTTGGTTAGTTCGTTGCCTGACAGATTTCCTTGTTGTTAATCCCTTTCGGCCAGTCATCTGATCTTCAGTATGGACCCCGGGGGGGGGACAGCTGTTGATAAAAGTCTACAGTAGCCTGTTCGAGATCCTTTTGGTGACACGTGAAGTCTCTGAACTATATAGATTCACTGATTTGACACATTAGTGTTGACATGACATAATTACATGTGGGTGGAGTACTTCGAAAGTCAATTTAGCTGTTCAACAGCACCAGCATCCAACGTCACTAACTACAGTAACCCATGGTCGGCCAACACCGACCCACCAAACGAAACGGAGGTTCGAAAGGATCTCCTAATGTGTCGAAACACTTTAAAGCACTTGGCCTAGACAACCAACTCCTGTCATCTTTTTTTTAAATACAGTGGCGACATTCTCGTTGGAGCATTGACTGAACTATTCAAGAAAGTATGTGGAAGTGAGAATATGGAATAAAGCCGTCATGGTTCCCCTCTTTAAAAAACGACCTAAGTAGTAATATGTGCAACAATTATGGACTTATTAGTTTGCTATCAGTCGCGTTGAAAATATTGTCTGCCATCTTTCTTTGTAGTCAGTGCAAAACACATGAAGAGTTGATTCTCCAAGAGTAGGCATTGATCCTGTGTGTTCACATATTGTCAGTTGCTAGAACACCGTCATTACACCGTATTACAGGCTAACAATCGTTGTGTTTCTTGATGTTGTTGGAGAGAACAACTCTTTGGGACTGTCTGATAGAGTAAGAAAGACACAAAGGTGTACCTGAGAAGTCTTATTAACATCCTTAAAGCCATATACAGAAAGAAAACTCAGACACAGTGAGGCTAGACAACCTGTTATCATCACTTTTAAACAACTAATAAGATCTTAAGCTTTCTGTCGACTGCCTCCAACCTTTTGACTCCCTTAATATTTTTGTTGTTATTTTTGTTATAGTGGTCATTGTGTGTATGTGTGCATGCATATACCTCTTTATGACCATAGATACTATATATATAAATGTGTGTATATACATGGTTTCACATAAGGAAAAGCTGATGGAATGTTCAATTACTTTACACTTTTGAATGATACAGATATTTCCCGTTATTTATTTATTTATTTGTGTATTGTTTACTCTTTGAATATATATTTTCTTATCTCCCTCTATTTCGGTTATCATGGCCGCCATGACAAACTGATCAATATCCTCCTAAAAGGGGATAATACAAGAATAGAAAGAAAGGGGTATATATATGTGTATATATTTAAGGAAAGAAAGTGCGAGAGAGAGAAGGAGGAATTGAAATTTGTCTAGTTTATTGTTGACCTTGAAAAAAATTTACAATTTAAACAAAATAGTAGTATTAGTAGTAGTAATCGTAGTAAATGGTTCAATATAATAATTGGACTGTGTATAGCTTTTTTCTTTCTTTCTTTCTTGTTTTTACTATTCAGCCTACACTGCTAAAAATAGTCTTCCTACTAAATATGTATATTAGAAAAAAAGAGATGTAAATGTTGTCGTGTTGAAATTGTTAAACAGATTTTGAAGAGATTGAAAAGTGGTTGGTTATATTGTCGAGTTTTATGATTCCTTTTGTTGGAATATATCTCTCTGTTTGCTTGCCCCTAAAAATCTAGACTAACTGACGACTGTCTGCATCCCTAAAACATACGTATATATATGTCATATCAAGGTAAAGTGAGTGAATAATAATAATAATCAGAGGCATTGGTTTTAGGCTATCTGTATGTGACAAATTGACAGGGTTAAAATTCACGGGACTATTGAATTCCATTTCAAGTAGTTGAATTTTCCAACTAGCTTTATTTCTCAACCTAAAGGTCTCGAATTTTAATCCCTAGTGGAGTGGTGGGTGGTATGCCTTGCTGAATAGTCCCACACTAGGACAAAATAGCTGTTCAGTGTAATCTCTCGTAATCCCTCAGTGATCTCTCTAACTGATGTTGAAATTGATCCAAATTCTTACAAAAACCCACAATCTAAAATATGTGTGTATGCGTTTTTGACTGATCACAAATCGTCCAACTATTTTTTTTACGTGATAGCTAAAGTCAATCTATTAGATACACAACCGTGATAATGATGATTACGCTTCATTTGCATACACGTTTACAGATAACTCTGAAGTGTGGAAGTATTTTGATTGGACAGGAGTAACTGGTTTCATGTGTCTGGTCCTTGGTTTACTGCAGACTGAATTCTGTCAGTTAAGTTAGCAATGTGACTCACCATCACGGTGCACTGAAAATTGGAGGAAATAGACAGGAAGCCGTGTTGTCACTCGTCAGCAAGGTGGTGTATCTGCAATCTTGACATTCAACTAGAGAATGATGAAACAATAGTTAGTTTTGATATAACTAGTCTTTATACTAATATACCAATCATTATGGCCTTAGAAGCAGTTAAAAGAGAACTAACTGCAGATCCTGAACTCACTCATAGGACAAAGCTGCCCATTGAAGAAATTATTTTAGGGATTCAGTTATGCCTCACATCTACTATCTTTAAATTCCAAGGCAACATATATAGACAAACAGAAGGTGTAGCAATGGCATGGATCACCAATATCCCCTATCATAGCGGACATATTTATGGGCAGCCGGGGAAATAGTGCTCTCCAAAAATATGGTGGAGATATGTGGATGACACTTTCACAGTGTTAAAAACAGAACATATCATCTCTAGCGTCTTGACACTAGTAGAAGGAATAAAATTCACATTTGAATCGGAAAATGAACAAAGAGAATTAGCTATGTTAGAAGAATTTAGACTGCACACTAGTGTTTATAAAATGTTAACGCATTCTAATAGATAATTAGACTTTAATTCGTCTCATCAGTTAACTGCTAAGGCAGGCTTAGTTAAATGTCTAACAAACCGAGCAGTATTACTAAGTAGCACAAGAAAAGACCTAAATGATGAAATAAAACAGATAGAAGAGGTGTTGGTGTTAAATAACTAACTATCCTATAAAATTCATTAGGAAGATCAGAAAAGGTCATAAGCAAAATAAAAATAATGTTGAAACTAATATTGATAACATAAATTAGAGAGAATATAAGTCATCCACTGTTATACCATATAAGAAGGGGGACATCTGAGACCCTACGTAGGATTCTTAATAAAGCAAGAATTAGGGTGGCATTCAAACCTACAAACTCACTCAGGGACAAGCTCTGTAGGTTAAAGGACTCAGTTGGCCCAATTAGACAAGATAATATGATTTACAAAATACTTTGCAATGACTTTGAGTTAAGTCAACTACATAGGTCAAACCAGTAGGTTAGGGGTAGTCAGATTGTCGGAACATAAGAATTTAGCTGAGGTGAGAATGGTTGACCCCGAGAAGATAAGTAATTTTGAAAAATGCTCATCGATTGCACTGCATGCATTAACACACAACCACACAATAGGGTGGGAGATAGTTAAACTTCTAAGAAGTAATCTGGGTAGGTGGAGAGAGGGAGGTCGATTACTGAATCCTTGTTCATCGGTCTACATCCAGCAATAGAAATGAAAATTTTCAATTAGTCTAATGAAATGTCAGGAGAGGGGTTGGTGTGTTTAAAGTCTTCCCAGTGAAACTTCTTTCATGTGGCCAAGTATTCATAGCCACTACAAGTTATGTCCTAATGAATCTACCTTCACTCAGTACAGATTAATCTCACAGAATCGAAAAAGTGAATGTTGTTTCCCAGAGTGGTGGTGGACATGTGAGGAGTTATGCCCAGGAGAGTTAGTAGAAACCTCTGATTTCAAATCAAAAGCCAGTAGGAATGATTGGTGTATCAATGGTTTTTCAGTCACTACAAACTATCCATCCCCCCTTCTGAGATTGGTGTGCTTATTTAATTAAGTACACAATGATATAGTATTATTTACTGGATCATTTTACGAGAACAATTTACTGCTGACTATCATTTCAGAGTTGAATAATCACTCTATCACAATTCTTAAATTTGAATCTTATATCGATGGAACCTCTTAGTGCCTATTGTTCTTCTTAATATCCTCTCTCTCTCTGCCACTCAAGTCCGGATTCAAATGGATCACATTATCATCAACTAGAGATGATGACAATGTGCTGAGACAAGTTCGGACCAGATTGCCGAACGAAACGTTGGAATTACTTATTTCAATATCGCTGAGATTTTACAAATATAATTTTTTACAAATATCTACTTCTCACTCGGCGCCCAAATATTTTAGAACTATTCGGTCAAATCTTGACAACAGTTCATTTGAACTTCCTATTCTGTTTGTAAACGTAAATGTCAGACTGTATCCAGGGTGCCGGCTAACTATATAACAATCCACACTTATTTTCAAGTAGTCAATGATACTACCCAGTCACTTGGGCTGAATTCGATGGGACAGAGTTCGAAGCTGTGATCCATTCATTGGTTAAAAGTTAAGTGAATAAACCATAAAGCCTTATCACAATTGTAGAATACTATGATTACAGTGGTTAAGTCAACTGCATAGACTAACTAAATTTATTCTAGATTTTAAGTAACTGCTAAAATTCTCACTCTTCAGCTGTGATAATATTTCTATTGACTAAATCAAATTTTATAATCACTGTTAGAGAAAACTACGGTTTAACCACTGAACCTCTGCTCCCTACTCATGGAGCATAATTAATTCCTTAACTCTGACTCAGTCATTTGAGTTTTTTTCACATTCAAATAATGATGTCGAAGATAAGGAAAGGGGCTGTATGAGCACACAGGTTCAGTTTCTTCAGGTGAATAATTCCCCGATGGTTTAAGTTGCATGAGGAAGGTCAACTCGTAAGGCGGTGGGGGGGGGAATTAAGATTAGCCGAAATACGATAAATAACTTTAAATGCCTTGTTATAGCATGAATTTTACATTTACAAGGTGAGCTGGAAACCTGGTGACGATTAGATCTTGTTTTGTCTCTCTTGCTTCATAACCAGACAGGATGATGTTGAGAAATTCAATAATGAATATGCTTAATTGAACACTCCTGGTGTAAATTAAGTAGTTTATTTTTATTTCCCGAATGTAAAATTGGAGTGGTTGTAAATGTCACACTGTGTCCTGTGCTGGATTGAATGCTTATTTAAGTGCATTTTTCAGGTGTTGTGTTATTATTTCACTGACGTTATGGACATTTTTTGCATTCTAAATGTTTAAATGAGAATTTCAGCTGTATTGTGATGTGGTTCCACTTGTTTGATTCAAATATCCATCCATTGAAATATTTTGCCTTGCACTAAGATGTGTGTTGAAAACATGCTGAAATTCAAGATTGCGATTAATTCATATTAATAAGAAGCAGTGTATTTTTGTTTTAATATATGGAAACAACATGTTTGTACTGTGTAATTGAATGGTTTACGCCTCGCCTCGCCGCTCCTGGCCACGTCCCTTTCTCTCTCTCTCTCTCCATATTTCTCCCATTCTGAAAAACACCCCATGCGATACAAATCGAATCAATAAAACAAATAAATAAATAAGTAAGCGAAACTTTTAGCGGCAAATTCGTCATTTTGTTCATTGTAGTCGAAAAACACAGATTCAGACAATTCAACACGTGCATTGTTCCCTACCGAAGGTATTTCCTTCCTTTGAAACCACTTAATCGGTAGTCAGAAAAAAAAGTAAACATATTTATTCTGTCATGTGATTGGCGGCTTCAATCCGTCTAAGAGTTAACTGCTTTGTAGTAGTATTATTGTAAACACATTATAATAGGCCTTGTGTATTGTTTCATGTTAATTAACAATAAAGATTAAGAATTTAGCACACTAATGTAAATAGAAGAAACAGTAAGCAGGTCATGGGATCTTCATTGTCTACAGGCAGCAGACATTAAAGGTGTAATGGGAGAAGACAAGAGACTTGGCAATGGAATGTTTACTTCCAATTCGATAAACATATGTAAGAAAATTATGTACACTTTATGTTGAAATCGTTATTTGCTGCATAGATCTCCCGTGTTGTGCTACTTCTGCCCTTCGTATTGTCTTTCTTTGTCTTCTTTTCGTGTCTGCCATATTTTGCGGCAGTATATACTACTGGTTCATTTCTTCTCTCTTTGACGTCAAATCTATCTCTTTCGACTATTTGATATTTTTGTGCTGTGATGAATGTCTCCTCATATACTACTGATAAATCTTGTCAGTAGTACACGCCACACCAGTATGTTGTGTTTACCAGACAGTGAATTTATTTCTTCCTAACAGAAATGTATCCCCACTATTGCGTATTGAGCCTAAAAGACTCAGCTGGCGCTTACTTACTTGTGTCATTTCCATTGCACATGTGATATCCGGCTATCGTCGATCAGAGGAGGTATGTAACGGCGGGAGCAGAAAAGGAACTTTGTCATGGATCATTATTGAAGAAAAACACATCTTATTTATGCATTCTAGCCACATTCAAATTCGGCTACTTCAGAGAACCATAAATTGTTCTGATTGGTTGGCGTTTTATCCAAGGTTAAATAAGTCGTCCAATGAGGTTATTTCATGACCAAAACGTAAACACTTCTACCTCTACAGCCAGCCATTGGCTTAAAATGTTGAATTCAGTTTTCTTTTTGGCCACTTCCCATCAATCTGTATTATGCTACTGATGTGTACTGCACAACAATTCGCTTAGTTCACATACTTTTGACAACTATGTATAATCGCCAATGAATGTGGAACACTGAGAAAACTCGAGCGAGTGTCAGCTGTCGAGCGAATTACCAGTCCCTAACCCAATAACAGTCTGCCAACTCTCGGCTATCTCAAATAATCTCCCATCTTAATTGACTATACGAATAGGATTAGCAGGAGGAAACCTATTTGTGCTGACGGATAATCATATTACAATTCTTTCACATGCATAATAACTGTTCATTACACAGGATGGTGATTGTAGTGATATGATGACCCAATTATTAGTGGATTCCCGTTGCACATTTGACAGAACGCTGTACTAGTAATTCGGAGGCTGTTTGTTCGAATCCTGATGCCACTTAGATATTTACTTCACCTTCAGTCATTATCCATTACATGAATAACAGTCTGATAATCTTAGGTTATCCCATGTAGTTTCACTGTCGTCTACGAAATACTTTGAAACAATATATGTATTCAGTTGGGAAGTAGTTTCCATAGTTCGATATTCAAAAACGGGTGTCGGATTCAATGTAACTAACTAATGCGTTACTCCAAGTTTAATCACGCATTGATGTCAGTTAGAGAACCATTAAAAACCGAAGAGTACTGGACATTTGTTCCTTCCCAGTGTGGACCTCTTCAGTTGTATGCACGAATTATCCAACCAAAGCTTGAATCCATGGTCTTCAGGTTGCGAGTTGAGGTTGTTTACCAACTAACCCACTTGGGCTGAAGTCTAATGGCCCGTAAACTCTAGCCAGCCAGTAACCTGAGGTTCCTGGGTTCGACCCCTTGTGGAATCGCGAGTACACACTACTGAAGACTTCCAAACTAGGAAGAAACAGCTGTCCAGTACACTCTGCTGTCTGACTGATGTCAGCTCATGGCCAAACTTGAAAGAAGTCAGATCCCTACTAAAAACAATTAACACAATATTGTCATTTATTGTTCGATACTATGGTGATTGTTATATGCTATACTTTCTCTCTTAACACAAGTCATCACAAATTCCATATGTTCTCATTGATGAACACATTCTACTTTAACGGAATAATATGTCAAGCTTTGAGTTATGTATTCACTCTGTGTATATGAGAGCTGACAATACTCCCTGGCTAGCTAGTTAGCTGCCTAAGGTTGAAAATCTGATGGCACACTGCAGGAAGAATTTCAACCTGGAATCCATTGACACAGTGTAAAAGTTATAATCGATTAGATAAACGAACATATTCAATTCGTCTACCAACTTTTGTCTGTTAAAAATATGTATTAAAAGATATAAGTTTCTTTTTTTTTTAAATGGATGAATTTTGTCAATTTTAACATTTAAATAATTAAGTTAACAACAATTCATATATATGGATTGCATCATACCTCTTTTGTCATATACAACACACACACACGCATAAATGTACATATATAGGGGAATGTATGTGTCTATCTGTATGTACTTGTGCATGTGCATAGATGTATCCCTTTAACTTCAGTGAAACACACACACTCACAAACCGACTTTTCTAGATGACAAAATGAACTAATCTTCAATAAGTGTATTCACTTTTAAAGTGGGAGCGATGTGTATGTGTGTGTGGGTGTGAGGGGTGGGGCGGGTAAGTGCTTATGGTGGTTACTTCAACCGTCAGCTACCACCACAACAGCAATGGTATGTGAGTGTTTGTCTCCGTGTGTGTGTATGTGTGTGTGTGTGGACAAAACATATGTTGAAAACAGATAAAATGCAATATAACTAATCTCCTTTTCTACTTTTTACTTTTTTTCTCTTCTTACTTTTGACTACCTTGTAGTATTGTAAGACTATTCTGACTCTAATTTGAAAAGCGAAGATAGTGGGTTATCTGACTGACTGACTGGTTAGTTGGTTGGTAGGCTTAATTTGTTTCGCCATTGTTTTCAACTTTCTCTTAGGTATAGTGTCATTTTTGAATGTTTTGCTTTATAGGTTGATGTATCTTTCAAATTGGTGGTTTGCAGGGATTTGATTAATTTCAATTTAGATCACGAATTGAATTCGGATAGAAAACCTCCAAGGAGTACTGGACAACTGTTTCACCAGCACGCACCTATGACTCCACTGCTTGGAGTCGAACCCAGGTCATACGGCTGGCCTGTTAACCAATTCAACTACTAGCCAGTTTCATCAGCGGGTATTTTGTCCTCACTTGTCCAACTTGGTGAACAATATTACCTTCTCACTTGAACTCCAGGCTATTTCATTCAGTGATCAATCACTAATGAGCATAAGATTACTCCTCAAGTGGTGATTTCCAGAAATTCGCCTGGTTTCAAGTTAGGGAACTATTAAAAACCAGGTAGTACTTGAGGGTTATCTCGTCACTAGAATTTTAGACAACAGTATGGGCTGTTGGATTTCTTCCCAGGGATTGAACAGTAAACGATCTGGTCCCGTATCCTAAATGCCATAAGTGCGTGCTGCTGAAGAGCCAGTGCGAAAGTAGGACGAGACAACTATACGCACTAATCAACTGATTTTAAATGGTTCTCTAACTTGAAGTCATTTTGTGACCTGACATGAAGCGGTTGTCTGTCTTTCTTTAGACTATAATAATCGTAAGGTTTTTAAATATTATCTTATGAGAAACCATTATATTTATGTTTTATGACGAATGATAACTGTAGTGCTATTTGGTTGAATTTTTGTGGCACGTGTTTCGTCCTGTTGGCGATTCATCGGCTGGATATATCCATATCCTCCTAGTGATGTGTGGATTGTGTTGTTCCTGTTGTGGGATTCGAACTCAGCACTCTGATAATTAGTTGTACTTCTTTGTAGCGTGTATGACAGCTTGTAATTTGATTACTAGTGATGATTAGACTAGTTAGGCATCGTATAACCACTGGTGGCGTTCATCTGTGAAGGAGGTCTGGATCCGATTCCTCACGCCTAAACCCTGCCTAGTTTACTTAGTAATAGGCTCGGAAAAGAGGGTATATTAGATGTGTGAGGCTAGTGACACTACCGCTACTGAAACTCTACAGCTCAAAGTTTGGACCAATTATCGTTCCACTCGAAATGCAAGGGATGAAGAGAACTATTGTGATTGGGCATCATTGAGAATATATTTTAGCATGAACTCGTTCTCTTCTTTGTGAACCTTGATTGTGTTTGCATATTCTTACCTGAAAAGTTATAAGAGAGACAAGGAAAGGGAAATTTGAAGTTAACAGGCTCAGAAGGAGAGAAGAGAAAGGATGATGAAATTGGTATTTTCAAGAGTTGGTTTGTAAGGATTAAATTTGTTTTTACGAGTTTGACCACGGATTGATATCAGTTAGAGAACCATTGAAAACCAGCTGGGAGTACTGGACACCTGTTACGTCCTAGTTTGGGATTCATTAGCTTTACATGCAACCACTGGGTTTCGAACCCAGGACCTTCAGGTTACAAGGGAAGTTCGTAAACCACTCAGCCACTAGGACCCGACTCAGTGGTCAGCCCATGAATTCTAACTTCTACCGATTCGTGATTTTAGCGCGACCACCAGTCAGTGTCATCGGCGGGAACTCCATCCTCACTCCCGACAGGATGGACCTCACTAATCACGACTCCTCACTAGAATTCCAAGCAACTTCGTCCTGTAGCCAGTCACCAGTCGCGCTAAAATCACGAATTGTAAATAAGAAGCCTTTATATGTACGACTGCAATTCAAGGGTGACGTACCCAGTGAAATAATTACTAACAATTTGAGAAAATCCATTCAAAGAACTTTTAATGCTGGTAAAACTACAAGACCGGTTGTGATTCCTCATTTGTAAGATGAAGTACCTAAGCTAGCCATTTCAAATTGTATCTCCCACACCAACTGCACTTGTGCAGCAAGTTATATTGGCCGTTGTTCTAGGAACTTGATTTCTCGTGTTCTCTTCGAGAATACGTATCAGTATGGCTAAGTAAAGGTGTAGTAAAAACCATCAACACTTCGATATCAGACCACTTGGTCCGAACCAGTTATAAAGCTAGCATTGAAGAATCCTCCTGCATCATCTATCGGGTACCAGATAAGTCGCCAAAAGCATCCAGGCTCTGAAAACTTCAAACAACAGAGGCTTTTTCATTCTCCTGAAAACAACAGGTGCTCTGTGGACAGAAGAAACAGGTCCAACCAGCTACTATTACTGCTCTGACCTTCTGTGGAGCCTATAAATTGATGAATTCTGTATTATTATTATTATTATTTTTTTCCTAATTTCTCCGATATTCATTCAGTGTACTGTTGTGTTGATGTATACCATCATGCTTACACATGCTGTTGAACTGTAATCTATTGATATGGTTAATTCTATGTGATTTAAACATTAATGCTGTTAGTAACCCTAATTCTGTCATTTTTATGTATATATGTAACTCTAGAACCTGATGGAGAAGTTATCGAAACGTTTTTTGCTTGTGATTGTTTCAATGACTAAATTTCTCTCTCTTTTTTCTCTTCCCTTTTTTGTATTGATTTCACCAAAAAGCAGACATGTGTACATCATCGTCGTCATGACACCTTGTCAGCGCATCATTTGTCATTATCATCATCACCAATAAAATTAACTACTGGTGCCACCGCTTCCACTGGCGGCGGCAACCCAGAGACTCGTTCATTTCATCGTAATACCATTTCTACTAGCCATCATCATCATAATCAACATCATCATAATACTAAACTTGGAAAGTTTTCATCCATGATGTCATTTAATAAAATCTTTCATAAACCATCTTCATCTTATGCCGGTAGTGGTACAACAACAACAACACCTATCATTGAAACATTGAATGAAAATCTGTTCAATAGTCAATGTGATGAGCGTACAATTGCTGTAGATAATGATAACAATAATAACACATTACAAAAGCATAAAACTCAACAATGTCCACCAGTTTTATCGGAAATCAATAATTTGGCCTTTTCATTCGATGATGCAGAGATTGATCTACTGCAAAGTAGTCAAACCGGGCATAAAAATAATAATAAGAATAAGAGTAGTGAAAGACAAGAACATCATGATCGTGTCTCCTCGAACTGTCTTCATTGGCTTCAGTTACAGAATTCAAATATAGGTTACAATAACAATAATAATAATAATAGTGAGAATAATAATAACACTACTAATAATAGAAGTAATCAAGACCATAGTCTACGGCATTCTACATTTAAGTATTCATGCCCACAACTCATTGACACATCATTATCATCAACAATGAATCCAGGGAATTGGAATGCTGATTGTGATACTGTTGATGGTCGTCATGGAGGCGGCAGTCACCACCATCATAATCATTGTCAGCAGCAGCAGCAACAACAGCAGGTTACTCATCGTTCTCATGAAGGTAAAGACTGTTGCCAACAACACTGCTGTGTTGTTATGCATCATCATTTCAATCAACGATGTCAGCACATTCAGGAAGAAGGGGATTGTAAGCATAATGATAATAGTAATAATAATAATAATAAAGAGAAGAAGTCTATTGATTTGGGTGAGACTGTCAGTGATGATGAGGATATATCGAATCTACCGGAAGCACCATTACCGCCTGTGTACAATACCGCCGTCACCACTAATAATAATGATAATACTGATAACAACTCATCCTATTGTGATATTATTCAAGAACAGGATATTTGTCATCAAAAAATCTACGATAATATCATTGTTCTTAATACTAGTGATAATGATAATAGTAATAATGACGATGAAAGTTGTCATACACTGATTCGCCGACCACCAACTGTACCAACAATGACTGCACCATCAACAACTCTTTGTATAACTCATCAAAGATTCGATGCCTTAAAGCTATCTGATGGAGAAGAAGATGATGAATACAAAAGGGTGGTGGAAGAGCAGTCTAAGATGATGATTATCACATGTGAAAACAATTCTGATAGACGACAAGAAAATGTCGATGGAACAACAGTGAGAAGAGGGGATATTGATGAGATGTTGACAGTAGGCGGCGGAGAACAACAAAGGCAGTCGCAAGCAACTACTAATGCTACTGCTGTCAGTACTTGTGAAAATTCACCTGTCTTAATGAAACAGTTAATGTCAACTGTATCATGTTCATCAGATATGAATTTATCAGAGATGATTGATAAACGCAGTGGCGTCATTATAGTAGATAATAACATAATAATACTACCAATAATAACACTAATAGTACTAAAGATGATATTGTCAAAAAGTGTAAGAATAAATCACAAACTCTAATTCTACCCAGACTACCATCATCACTATCGTCCTCAGCGTCAACATCGTCGTCTAAAATGTATCTACACGCTAGACATGCTAGCCTGCCTAATCCAAATATTTCTAATACTACTAATAGTAATAATAATAATAACAACAGTAGTGGTTGTAATGTTAGTACTAGTCGTTGTGGTCATAGTGATGTTGACGATATGGATGTCAGTATGTCGTCTACTGCTGTTACTCCAGCAACTTGTAGAAAAAGTCAAGAAGAGAATTTATTTCGTCAACAGCAGCAACAACAACAGCTACAAAAGAAATTATCTTCTGATTATTTGTGTAAAATACATCGTAATTTAAGTAATTCATCGGATAAAAGGAATACTGATGTTCTGGATATGATTACAGAGCATGCACCATATTATAATTTATCAAGTCCTGAAGTGAGTCACCTTTGTTTTGTTTGTTGTTTTTTTTTAACTATAATTTTTGCTTCCGATGACATCATTGTATATGGTAATTTTAAAGTCCAGCAGTGTATGTATTTGGATACGATGCTGGAAGGCACGTTGGATTGAGTGTAGTTGTCTTAGAACTCTGATTTCAGTGGCTTGGGCATGCGCTTGCTGTGAATATCATTCCAGGGGCTTCCGTGTATGTGGGTGTTCTCTAGCCCTGGGACTGGATAGAAAAAGTGGGGGTGGCCAGCCCATGCATGCATGACGTGGCGCCATGGGCTGAAGGATACTTTTGTAGTAGTTAGTAGTATCAGTTGGTACGTTACGACTCCTTGGTTATCGAGTTCATGAAATAGATCCGATACATAATTATATGGTCAGGAAGCGCAGTCAATGGCGAACTTGCTGTGAAATTTCCTTCTTATTTAATAATAATAAAAATAATTTGCTTTATTCCAAAACAGTACTTGTGATATAGAATGGAATTCTCAGCATTTTTACTACAGTATTGCATCCAGTTAGTACATTATCAATAAATAGAATTCTACATAGATTGAGGAAACCAACAGTTCATTATTACAACAATACATTGGCATGTCAGTAGCAAAGGTAAAGCTGAAACAGTGTTTGAAGGTGTTAGAAAAGTGGGAGCTGTCTTATTAACAGGCGTAAGCGAGAGAAAGAAACAGAGCAGCACATAACGGAAAAAGAAGAGAGAGAAAAGGAAAAGAAAGAAAACTTTGTACCTATAAATGATATGAGTTGGAAAGACGAGATCCAGTTATTCTGCTGACTATTTAATAAGTTATAGGTGTCACGCCTAATGCTTTCTTTATCACACAGAACACGAGCTAAGTAGGGTATGGTTGAGTTTTTGTACTTGCTGGTGCGAGCATATAGTTTTCTATATTGGCTTCTGGTTTTACCTGATGAGATGCAGGGGGAGAGTTGTGAGTGAAGAGGGTGGTGTGAGTTAGATAAAATGGATTTGGCCCATTTTTCACATGAGTCCATGTGCCTGTCAACCAGAGTATTAGCAAGCTGGTTAAGTGGCACGTTGCTTACCCTGCTAACAACATTTAACATCCTGCATAAAATGTTATAGTCTTTCTTCAGTAGCCCAGGAAAAACTAAGGGGGAACAATACAGAATAATAGGCAGGATGCGAGAATTGACGAATTGTAGGAGTAAGGGTTGGGTAATACCAGAATGTTTTAACTTCTTGATGTAGAAGGTAAGACGGAATATTTTCTTAGAAATTGCTAAGATATGAGACGACCAGGAGAGATCAGCGGATAGAATGACACCTAGGTATTTAATTTCCGATTTAGTTTCTATTTCAGTGCCGTCTATGTTGCATACCTCGTGAGAGCCAAACAGTTTGTTTAGGTCGGATATATGCCTAAAGGTGAAATTGACCGTTTGGCATTTGGAGGGGTTTAGGGTAAGACCATTTTCCTTGGACCACTGGCTGATTTCTGACAGAAAGCCATTAAGTTTAGAGCAGTCGCTTTGACATTTGACAGGCAAAGATACAGACAGATCGTCAGCGTACTTGACAAAATTAATGTCATTTGAAGATGGTAAGTCATGTAGAAAGAAAGAAAAGAGAAGTGGGGAGAGTACAGCACCTTGGGGGACTCCGGCTTCAGTGAGTACAGCAGAGGATGATTTACCTTTGTACACGATGTACTGCATTCTGTTTGAGAAGTAGGAATGCAACCAGTTAGTGACCCAAGACTCAGTTTTCGTCAAAGAGAGCTTATTTAGCAGGAGACATCTAGGAACAGAGTTGAAAGCAGAAGTGAAGTCAAGAAACGTGCAGCGGACGTACTTGGTACCTTTATCTAATGATGAGACAATGTTGTTGTGTAAGACAGCTGCAGCGTCTAATGTACTCCTACCCTGTCTATAGGCAAATTGTTTTGGGTCTTCGAAGTTTTTAAGGGAGGGTTCGAGTTTAAGAAGTATTAGTTTTTCCATAAGCTTTAGGAACGGGGAAGTGATGGCAATGGGTCTGAACTTTACGTTCTTGCCGTTTCCAGGTTTAGGGACAGGGACAATTTTGATGTCTTTCCATGCGTCAGGTACGATATTTTTAGAGAAAGAAGCATTTAGATGTTGGTTAGTGGAGAACACAACGCATCTGCACATTGTTTTAGAACATAGGCAGGTATACCATCAGGACCAAGGCTACGTGAGGGCTTGAGTGTTTTAAGACATTTTAGAACATCGAGAGTATTAAAGTCATGAAAGTTTTCAGCTACATGATAGGTAACATTAGAAGTAGTTAAAGTAGAAGGACAGCGTATACAAGACTGATTAAGAGCATTAACATCATAAGAGGGAAAAGTATTACAACACCTTCTATTACCAGTAATTTCATTGAAAAGTTTCCACACACTGATTGGAGATTTACATGATAAAAGTGTATCATTATAGATAGCATTAAGATTTTTGATTTCAGATTTGATCTGAGCATTAATCTTTTTGAGTCCTAACTTGTCTTTGGATTTGAATAAAGTTTCTTTTTTCCTGCGAAGTTGTTTGAGATAAGGAGAGGAGAAGCGGTCGAGGCGTTTGAATAGAGTTTGTTTGGGACAGCATATATCAAGGCAAAACTTAAGATAATCCGTTATATTGACAATTGTGTCATCTAATGAACTTTTATGGAATAAGTCCCAGTTAGTATTTTGTAACATGCTCCTTAGATTGAGTAAGTTTTCGGATGAGTAGCATCTTTGTTGTGCTTTCATAGACAGATGCGAGAAGACTTTAATATGTGTTTTGCTGTAAATTTTTGGTAGAACACGAACAATAGAGTGATCAGAGTTGAGGATCGGTGCACGTTTACGTGCTTCATAGATTCCTTGGTCATTTGTGAAAACTAAATCAAGTGTTTTGTCTAGTCGAGTGGGAAATTTGACAATGTTAGAGTGACCAAGTGCTTCAAGGAAGGAGCAATCTGACGAGTTGAAGTCCCCAGTAATAACAATAGAGAGTTATCGAAGTTGGCGGCAGCAAACATGGTGAATCCATCAGCAAAATTTGAAAGATTAGATAGTGAGCAACTTGGAGATATGTACATGTTTGTGATAAAGATGTGTTTATATTTGGGGAGATGTTTGGGACGACATTTGACGGTGATGCAGTCTATGAAGTCATTTGAGAATGAGAAGCAAACATTATTAGAAATAGACCATTTTGAGTTAATGAAAGTTGCTACTCCACCCCCATTTTTCTTATTACAACATTTTCGGTCTTGTCTAAATAGGATGAAGTCCTTTAGAGAGATGAGATTGTCATCGTACAGTTCGTGTAACCATGTTTCTTGTAATGTGATTATCGCAGTATTGTGATAAGTGTCAGTGGACATCAAGTATTGTAGGTACATTATTTTGTTTGGCAGGGAGCGGCAGTTAGTGTTCATTATGACAGGGACCGTAGTTAAGTGTATTGGTGTACGTTTAAGAGCTCTTTGCCAGCCACTACGATGCTTCCTCCTTGATTTCTTGGGAATATGAAAGTTATTGGGTCGTAAATGAATGATAAAGTTGCGAGAGTAAATGATCCTTTTAGAATTCATATTTGGGTGATAAATAAATGGAGTAAATGGTAGGTTGGATGCAATATGTAGATTTTATGGTAGCAGGCCCAAAAATTCAAACAGGCCGCCAAATCAACATAGATATCGGGTAGATATCCATTTCTGAAGGTAACGTGAAGTGAAGAGTGTTCAATAATCTTGACAAAGATGCTGGTTTGCCTTCTGAATGAAGTCCTTCATTCATTCATTCTATCCCTACTGTCTCTATATGTTATTATTATTATTTGTGTGGCGCATCTCTTGGTATCCATAATGTAGAGCAGGCTTGTGTTCTAAATCAATAAAAAAAATTGGATACTTTTTGCTCAAGAATGATATTTATTGTGGTTTTCCTATCATTCATTGTATAACTTCTCGAAATATATATATATATATATATATATATATATATAAGTAATTCACTATTAAATGGGCTGATTTTTACAACGACTTACCACATACATGATGCTTTTACACGTCACATCATCATATATATATATATATATATATATATGGGCTTAAGTCTTGTGTACTTACATGGAATACAAAAGTATCCTTCCTCTGAATTATTGTGGACATTTTGTTTTCATCCAGCCATCTCAATTGCATCTTTGGGGAAGATAGATTTCAAACTGATTCATCATATACATTGTCCTTGTGTTCGTGATTTATTATATTTCCGCTAATATAGCCTTTCAATTTTCTTACTGATATGTTTATCCACTTAAGCGTTATTATAATTGGGTTCTGAGTGGAACATAGAGCTTCAGCGGCATATATCTCCACTTCACTCTATTCATCGCAGTCTTAACCGGCTGCACAGCGCTGACAAGCTTTCATTTCCTGCTCATGAGATCTCCATGTCACCCTTGGATGCGCCACACCTCATTTCCCATTCAGGCTGCACTTGATGACCTGACAAGTTGAACAGTCTTCATTTCCTTCTGTTTAATGATTGGTTAGTTCATTTCCATATTTGCGAATGTTTTCTGGCTGACCATCTAATCTTCATTATCAATTGAAGGAAGCTATTGATGAAATTCGGTAGCAACCTTTTGGAAATACTTTTCATGACACACCAAGTCTTTGAATGATATAGAGAAACACTAACTTGACATTGGTGTTGATAATTTCTTATACTACTGAGTGCCAGGGGATTTAAACATTGATTTCAGACTAACGAATGTTTTAGCTCTTCAGATTTTGCCTTTAACATCTTCATCTGCGCTAGACAGTTATACACTCAAGTATTGGTTTGTAGGGATTTCATCATGAGTTGACGTTGGTTAGAGAACCATTGGAAAACCTGGGAGTACCGGACAGCTGTTTCGTCCTAGCGCTTGAGACTCTTCATCAGTACGCACCCACCGGTGTTCGAACCCAGGACCTTCTGGTTACAAGGCAAGCTCATAGACCATTAAGCCACTGGGACCTTATCCAAATGGCCCATGAATTCCAACTTCTGTCAATTCACGACATAGTGCGACCGCCAGCCAATGTCTTCGGTGAGGATTTGTCCTCAAACCCGACCTACCACACCCTACTGGTCACGAATTCCTACTAAAATTGAGGTAACTACCTACCTGCATAGGGCCAGTCGTCGCTAGTGGACATCTCATTTGAGTTATCGTACAATGACCAAGCCAGTAAAGGCGAAATCATAGTTGTAGATCAGACAGATAATGTGGTGCGTAGAAAAAAATGCAATGAAGAAGATGGAATGATAAATGTCGCTTCATAAATCGCTCGTTTCTAGAATTCACCATTTGAATGGATTAGTGATGCAATTATAATGTATTGTGTACAGATGGATTCTCAGTCTTGTCTTAAACTACTCATTATTTCACAAGCTGGATATGCTTGAAATTCAGTAGCTACTTTCTTTACTATTCGCTTGATGGTTAGTTAACGTCAGACACGTGTTCAGTGTATCAGGCTATGAGTCACAGTTACTCAGTGTGAAAACCAATGATTCTATCCAACTGGAAAGTAGTTGAATTGGAACTCGAACCCAGGGTGTACGTGGCTAAATGTTTAGGCCAATAAGTCATTTCTTCACTCTTTACTGTATCTTGATGACCATTTCGTGTTATACACTGGAAACACAAGGAATATATATAAAGGGTTAGTATGTTGTTTTGTTTTTCCTATTTTAGGCGTTAACTCATCTTCATTGCAGTGGATTGTGTACATCACAAACAATCACCTCGTCCTCAGTACCCAAGGAGTATAAACAAAGATGTATTCATTCATCGTCTAGTGTATCATGTCTTCCAACTACTGTTACTGATATTCGATTAACTCGTCAAACAATCGATGATAAATCATCACTCATACTGCATGATTCACAATGTTGTAATGATTATGCATTACATAAGAAAGAATCATCTACGCATAGTATGCCTGTCTCCTCCTCCTCCCCCACTTCCTCCTTTCCCTCTTAATCATCAACCCTCATCATCATCATCGTCGTCAATCTCAATGTCAGCAACTATGGTCAATAGTAGTAATAATGGTTCTTTGACAATGTCAATGCCAACAACCACGCTGACGACGACGACAACAACAACGACAACTGTTCCACGTAGACTAAACACTATTGGACATCGTCGATATTGTGAAAGGCCTACAAGTATGCTGCATTATGCTACTTTAGATTTTGGTCCAATTACATCAGATTTACATGTATACAGAAATGAAAATACAACAGTAGATACGACAACAACAACAGATCATCATCATCATTCTAATGTGTACAATAATAATAATAGTAATAGTAATAACAATACCACTTATGATGGTCATAATTCACATTATAATTCTAGTCATATTCAAAGATGTTGTACTATGACTACTGATAGTAGCAGTAATAGTAATAATGTCAATAGTTCCCATCATATCAATGATAATTATTGTTCACGTATTTATGGAACATTAACTGATACACTGCATTTACAACATATGCTAGATTCGCCTAGTCAAAATAATCATTTTTCAAGGTATACAACCATATCGAATACTGGCACTACTACTTCGACAACAGCAACAATCACAACAACTCCTACGAGTCATAATAATAATGCTCACGACGATGATGTATGTCATGATGATGGGACAGATTCTGATCTGCCATCGAATTATGTGGCTATCTGTCAACTGCAAACATTGGCTATGCGTGCAGTATTAAGTGCAACTACCTAATGAGACTGTGCAATAAAATACCCCCTTCTCCTCCTCCTCTTACTACTAATATTAACAGTTGGTCAGTCAATACTCCATGAATATTTACAAAAAAGTAGTTTTTAATAAAAATGAATAATATTATGTAACTTTTTATTTTCCCAGTTTTTGTTTTTTTCTAGTTTTTATTACCTGCCTTATATATAATTTTTGAAATTAGGCTGCAAAAACCCACCAACTAGGGGAAATGAATTCTCATTCTCTTTTCTTGTCAATATTTTTAAAAATATACCTACAACAAATATATAATATATATATATATAGGATGGATGATTTCATGATGATTTTTATGTACCATTTTACACTTCCATCTTCCTGTCCCTGCGTCTTTCGCTCTCTCCCTCTCTCTCTGAATACCCTCCAACCCCGGCTTCCTCAGAAATCTTTCCATTTTCTAGTCAGTCATTCTGTTGTTGTTGCCGATTTCTCTTTGCCTAAATGGTCGTCAATGCCCCCCCCAGCCCCAATACGCATCCTCAGCTTCCTTTAAAACCCTCATAACTTTCTAGTCAGTCATATATACGTACATGCAGACCCCCAGACACAATTACTTATGATAATATGTTTTGCTTAATGTAAAGTATTTTACAATAAAGTTGACATTTTCTACCACTATTATTATTATTACTATTATGATTTATCATGTTAGTGTTTGTAGTAGTAGCAATAGTGATTATGTTGATTGCATGAACCGGACTAATATAGCAGAGTTTATTCACATAACTCTGTCTGTGTTTTTTAATCAGTGTACATCTTGTTTGTTTTTCTTTGCATTTTGTTCAATATTGAAGGAACTTGTTTGTTTGTTTTATTTTTAATCACAACATTTAGGTGATTTTGTTTTTTCATTTATTTTTACTTTTTGCATGATGATATGTCTATCTCTTTGTCTCTCTCCCTAGCCTGACTTTTTATTTTGAAAAATCAATAAAAGATGTTTAATTCCCCGGATATATTTTTCCTCATTGTGTTCTCTTTTTTTGATCCCTTATTTATGATTTGTTTTCAATTTTTTTGGTTACTTATTTCTATAAGACACATCAATAGATATCTTTTTCATAGGTGTACAATTTTATTAATGATGACAGTGAATAAAGGGGCACCATTGATCATCAAATCAGTTCTGTGTGTGTGTGTGTGATTGGCTCATAATAATCAGCAAACACAACTGGAATCTGCCAACAAAATAAGTCTGGGCTGGTGTGTGTGTGGCCTTCACATAGCTGACAATCTAGTCTAGGCGCCCTGTTATAATACATGATTTTCTTTGATTTTCGTTACTGACATCAACATGAATCACAGTTGATGATGATCACTTTGATTCAGTACTCATGGTGTGTGTGTGTGTGCATCTACACACTACTCTAATTAGTAGTAGTTGTGGTAATTAATAGTAGTCTCATCAGATGTACTCTGCATTTATGTAACATTGACTTTTATTACTTACTACTTCTTTTTTCTTAAATTGAATGTTTGTGACATTGTTGTGTTTTAATTATTGAAGATCATCACACTTTTTAAAAAAAGTTTTAAATTCTTCTTCTGTGTATTTTATTTTTTAATTTTTCATTTATTATTTTAAAACAAAATAAAGGAAATTAATTAGAATATGTAGTCCTTATGATTATTATTATTATTCTTTTTTACCATCAAATAATTACTTCCTTCAATCAATTTAGATAGTTTTCTATAGAAAATTAATCTGATGCTCGCTAGTGACTTGCTGCAGGATGGAGTTTCCTGGAGTTCTAGTGAGAAGTCGTGACCAGTGAGGTCTAATTAGATGTCACGTGTGTGGATGGATGTCCCACCAACGACAATGGTTGGGGTCGCGCTAAATCACGAATTGGTAGAAGTTAGAATTCATGGGTTGGCCATTGAATCGGGTCCCAGGGGCTGAGTGGTATACGAGCTTCCCTTGTAACCTGAAGGTCCTGGGTTCGAAACCCGGTGTGTGCGTGTAAAGCTGATGAGTCCCAAACTAGGACGTAACAGGTGTCCAGTACTCCCAGATGGTTTTCAATGGTTCTCTAACTAATATCAATCCGTGATCAACTCGTAAAAACAATTTAGATAGTATTTTATTAGAAGACAGAGATTGTTCAAGATGATGTATTGTCGTATTTGTGCAATAATAATACATTTTGAACAATCTGATCCCTCCTCACATTATTCACTTGTCAAATCGATTTAATACGAAAAATGAGAAAGGCTAATTAAAAGAAATAAAATGTCGTAGGTTATTTAATTTAATTTGGACTTTCCCGTTGATATATATTGTATATTGGACCGAAGTGATTATTGGCCACTGTTGACATGTCGGCTGTTTATGGAGATGCCTTGGACAAGAGGTAACTCTTGTGCTTTGCCGTTTGAAACTATGGGCACTTGGCTCGAGTCCCAGTGGGAACACTGTCATTCACTGGAGAATGCAGGTACATCATCCAGCGACGAGTCCCGAATAGGACGAAATGCGCATCCTGGATTCCACTAATTATCACTATGTTTGGTAATATAAACAGATAAGGATTACTGAGGTAGGTTACGGGTGATAAATAAATTGTTTTTGTTCACACAGGCTGGAAGGGGCTTAAGTTTACAGAAAGCTTTCACCTCCGCTTATTTCAGTAGGCGCCCTTGACTGTTTTATGTAGATAATCGCGAAAGATGTCTTGGTATCAGTCTTGTGATTCATATCAAATGAATGTTATGTTTATGGACGAAGTTGGTAGTCTGCCGACTGCTTTTGTTGAGATTTTACAATTCATTTACTTTCCCAGCCATTTGGGTAGGTATTCTTCCATTTTTACACATAAAGTGCGATTGCTCCTCACTATGGATGTGTGACCACACACACACACATGTAAATTGGAATGTAGTTGCGATGTGACATAATCATTTGTGTAATGTTAAGGCATGTGGTAAAGCATATTTTTGGCTTTTTCGATAATTATGAGTCAGGCTGCATAGTATTTGTGTTACGAATGGCTGAATTTAGTCTCTATCTTCATATCCTACTGTCGGTTTCCCCATTTCAAAGTAATTTGATATAAACATCTTTCTTTGGGATAAAATAAACTGTAGGCTTTGAAACGAACTAACCTCTACAGCAGTTCAAAAATTTGAAAGGATATCTATTTTTGACAAGTTTATGTGTCAATACAAACACACTGAATCCTCTTGAATAAACACTTAACTATTTCTCTGTTATATTGTAATAGACATAAATAGTGAAAATGTCGATTGAAGAGGAATATACTGGTATTGCACTGACGGCTGGACGAAGTTGCTTAAAGTTCTGGTGCAAAATCGTTACAAATGGGATCCACTAGGTCGGGTGTAAGGAAAAATTTTCGTCTATGACAATGACTGTCTATGGCGCTAAATAGCACGAACTGATGGAAGTTTGAGTTTCCACTCATGGGTTTTAGGATTAAGACCTCATTTCAGCCTGAATAGCTGGGTCTTTCATTAGGTCTGACACAGTATAGATGTGGGTTACAGCCATGTTCAACGGAAACCTCTTTCGGCGAATTGGTTTCTAACTCAACCTGTTACTATTTTTATTTCATTCATAAAGACTATGGGTAGATGATAATTGAAAATCCAGCAAAATTTGTCAAAGTGTTGTGTTGAATCATAAGAGTTTTCATATCACTGGATGTTCGAATCTTCAAGAAACTAAAAAAGTACTGTTGTGATGATCATTCTGGAGGAATTATCCTGTATGTCATATGTCAATCTTAAGGTACATTTCCATGATTATTTATTAGTAACTTCTAAATTATGAAGTAATTAAATTTTCTAACGGTTAGCTTCTAGAGATTCGATATATCAGTCACAACCTAGATTTCCTTTCAAACATGACATTGTAGGACCACTGAAAATCAGGAAGCACTCTGCAGCTGGTTCGTCTTAGCTTGACAGTCTTCAGGTGTACGCACCTATTGTCAAACTAGTACTTAGGCTCATTTCCTCCAGGGTATGAGCGATCACGTTAAAAAGTTAGTGGGAAAGCCGCTGATTTGAAATCCAATGGGATACAAAAGATAAACATACTACTACTCGGTTTCGATAACACCGGCAAATTTTAATGGGGGCTGATGTGACCAGCACTAATAATTCTAAGGTTCGATACAGGGAAGCAGTAGGTGACTCGTCCAAAGGCCGAATATAAAATACTGGTTTTCACTCACTTTTGACCCTACCCTCTCCTCCAGAGCCTAAATAAGTAAAGACAGACTAAAATATCGAAAATAAAGACCAAACCCAGTGTTGTCTTCGCAATGCCAGAACAGCTGAAAGTAGGCAAGTAAGTTATCAAATCATGTGCCATGAACTGACCCTAGTATTTATTTATCTTTTATTTTATTATTGAAGCTTGATTCCACACCGTATTTTGGTACAAGTATGGAATTTTCAGCATGTGATAACGGTAGCCTAAATTTCGCAGGCCAACTATTGATATCAGGTGTGCGTTGGCAGGGGATCGAACCCCGAACCATGTGCATGGTCGGCGAGAGTTCTAACCGCTGTGCTACCGACGTAGTCAAAAATATTCAGGAGAAGAATTATTCTCAACAAAATATAAAGGTAGGGATAAGAATATTAAAATCGAACGGAAGAAAGTGAATTGTGGCTAAGTTGAAAATCCAATTATAAGAAAAAGTATGAAAGCTTTGAGTTTTCGAGATGTAAAGCTATACCGACCGTGGCTTCTAAGTGGAACGAACTTTACACCACCTATACCGGGTGGTACCTCTGTTAGGATTGATATAAATACCAGTCGGGAAACATATTATCATATATTCAGAAAAGCCAAACAGTAAGGTTGAAGAATTTAAAGACAAATGTCGATAGTAGATGTGAAACAGTAAGGTGAAAAATTAGGCTGAAGTAAGATAATTTATTATAGTTGAAACTGTCATGCTGGTGACTGTGTAAAACAACTTATCTAGGCTAGCCACTAGCAATAATAAGTCGAAAGGTAGATAATCTAAATACTACTTACATTGTAGACGGATGCACTTTGATAATAAGTTTTTATAATGGAGGACATTTGTAGCTCAGGTGGTGATTTTGATTTAGTTATGTTCCCTAAGCTAATCACTGATGAATGTGTTTTCATCAAAAATGTTTCAATGCCAGCTTACTATGACTCTGGGTAAAATCCCCCCTAATAGTTGATCTATTTGCATACCAAATAAGAAGATGTGAATGATCTACAATGAAATGTAGATATTTGGGAAATTAAATTACGACTGAGTACTTTATACAAGTGTAGGCACTTCATTTTGACTTAGAAATAGGGTACTTGTCACTAAATGAATCCTTCGAGTTGATCTCATAGGTTAATAACACAGAAGAGCACGGTGATTAGTTTCAAGTTTTTGAACAAGAAACTGTTCCATAGGTATCCAAAAATGAGTACTGGTATTCTCACTTTTATTAAAATTGGTTGATCTTCATCTTTGTAAGTTATTAGAAGCAAGTGTGTAGTTATACATGTTGCTCATAACAATATCAACAACTATTCAGTTAATAGCTTTACTTTACCTGAAGTTGCCTACTATAAGAATTTAGGAGTGTTTGTAAACCATGATACGGAAACCGCAGCTAACAATTGTTGGGAAGCAGTTGCCAAAGGTTTTAGAAAATTATATGCTGTCCATATGGTCTTTTTAAGTTCTGATGCTGATGTATTTCTTACATCATGTCGGACCATATATGGAAAACAGAATCCAGGCAACGTGCTGGTTCTTCAAATGAGAAGCAGATAAATTACAAGGATTCTAAGGGTGAGGAATAAAAGAGACATTTATTTGATTGGAATTATTCCTAATTTCGTGTCGGCTGCTGAGAATTGATCTCACAGAAGCACATAGATTTTTGTGCCTCTTTCTTTCTTCTTGAACAACTTTGCTTAAACCATTTGTTGGGATATCATGTGCAAGTTTAAAAAAAACGGCTGAATCGTCTATATCTAGAAGTTCGTTCCTCTCATTTGGTTGTTTAACCAGGTGGATTCTGTATGTGAACTTGCCGTAATAGTACGTTCTTTAGATGTTAAGATTGGATGCCCACCGTACACCAGATCGACAGGATTGATATAGGCCTGCTATTCCTAGCAATTTGTGAATTATAAAATATATTCCTATAAGTGTGAGACCAGATGTTTAGTGACATGAAAAATCATTACCTTAACATGCTAAGGTTACCTCAGTAACACAGTCTAGGAACGGTGGAAACATAACCACGACTATGGTTATCAAAAAGTTGCAATTTAAAGTTCACTAGACTGGTATCTACCGTCACTAAGATGTAACAAACAGTTTAGCTTTATGTCCTAAAGTATATCGATAACATAAAATGCACCAACCTTTGATTATTTTGGAATACCATGTGTCAAATATCTTCATATTATTTCAGTCCCATTATTACAAAAAAGTGGTGAAGCTTTACAACATAAAGTTTATTTCCAAATAATTTGGAAGAAATATAAGACAACTCTTTAATAGCTGTACACACCGAATGCAGACGCTACACAGAATAATGAATCATTTACAAACGAAGCTTCCGCAAAATTGTCAGTATCAGCATCCCAATAACATCTATGAGCCATCTTAACACCTTGGCCTTTTTGCTCTCCGATAACGACCTGTACCAAATATCTGTAACGTTTCAGAGATAAGCTCTTCTTTAATGTTTGTTTAATTTCATCTGCTAGGGCGATACACTTTTCTGTACAAAAGTGTAACTACATTTTTTGCATACCATGAGTATTATCAGGAGAATACACTTCATTTTCTAGTCGTTCTCGTAATATTTGGGAAAGAATACCTTTTACAGTCCATGGTCGGTATTTTTGGTCAAACTGAGGTCTTATGACATAAGAGTTAGGCGTTCCATCTGAATTTTTAACTTGACCAGAAGACTCCATAGTGTTGAAATTTCCACCTATCGTTGTCATATCAACAGCGTTTCGATGTCCAATATCCAATAACCTGATTACGAGCTAGTATAAACCAGTGATTTCTTTGAGCTCACTTCTTGATTGTAAGGTAGAGGTTCCAGATCTTCGGTGAATTTATGCGTATTAAGTCCCGCCACTCGACTGCTTTAGCTCTGGTAGACTCCAAGAGGAGTGGTGCGAGGATTGGTCAAGAAGTGGTTTGTAGTGTGCAGTATGTTAGGACTGAGTTGCTGCCGTGAATGGTCATTCGGTGTAGTCATAAAAGCAGAATAGTAATAATAATAATAGGTTGTAGTGTAGATGATTTAGGTTGAGATAAGTGAAATAATAAAGGTGACCTAAGGAAAAGATAGAGTAGTCGGTACAGCGAGAGAAGACAGAAGGGGTCATGGGGATTTAGCTTGTATGCTTATCCATTGACAATGTGGTTTCAAATTTTAAGAGGATAAGCCATTGAGACACAAACCATGCATTTCCGCATGATTGTCCAGCTTCCGCTTAAAAGTCTCCACAGATGGCGCTGTAGTCACGGCCGCCGGTAAAGCGTTCCAGAGACGGCAAACTCGAAGCGAAAAGAAATGTGAACGCACTCGAGTCTTTGGTCTCTGGTGTGCTATCCTTAGCGGGTTACCTCGTGGAAGCCTATAATCACTTAATGGCAGGATGTGTTTATTAGGGTGGGCCTGGTCATTTAAGATCTTATAGACGGTGATGAGGTCTCCCCTGTGACTACAGTAACTAAGTGTGAAAAGACTTAATTTCTTCAGTCTTTCCTCATATGATTTGTTGCGGAGGCCGATCACCCATTTTTTCGCTCGTCTCTGGACACTTTCTAGAATGTTAGCATCCCTTTTGAGTAGCGGAGGAGCAATGATATTATGCACCTCAAGGAGTGGCCTCACGTATGTCGTATACAACCTTAAGAATAGTTCGGGAGTAAGAGCTCCCAGCTGCCTATGCATAAAGTGTAAAGTTGCGTAAGCTTTGACGACGTTCCTCGTGTAATTTACACTGGTGTCTAGCTTTTCTGTTAAAATAAGGCCTAGATCGCGTTCTGATGGCACACAACTCAAGTTCTGGCCACCAAGGGTGTAATTTGCACTCTGTGACCTGCCGGAATGAAGTTGCACTACTTTGCACTTCTTTAAGTTGAAAGGCATTCCGTTAGCCAGAGCCCAGTCTCCTAGAGTTTGCAGGTCAGCCTGCAATCTGTCGGAGTCTTCCGATGAGTTTATTGCTCTCCAAATCTTTACGTCGTCAGTGTAAAGAAGCGCAGAGCAGTTCAGTTGACAGGGCAGATCGTTGATAAAAACCAAAAACATCAACGGCCCTAAGATAGAACCCTGAGGAACCCCTGATGCCGAGGTGTGCCAGGATGATCGGATGCAGTTGACTTTGGTGCAGAATTCTCTCTCGCCTAAGTAATCTTTCAGCCATGCGAGAAGTGCTCCAGAAACACCCGCCTTGCTTATTTTGTGAAGGAGCAGACCATGGTGAACTGTGTCGAATGCTTTCGCAAAGTCGAGGAAGATCACATGGACTGGTACCTTTACGTCTCAGGATAGTGTCCAATCGTTCCAAGCTATTAGGAGATTCGTCACACAGGATCTTCCCCTTCTGAAACCGTGCTGTGCTTCATGGAAAAGGGTTGTCCCGTCGAAGTATTTTCTCATGTGGTCGTCAATGAGACTTTCCAATATCTTCGATACCACTGGAAGTAGCGCAACTTGTCTGTAACTGGTTGCATTCTGCCGGACACCACCCCTGAAGATACGGGATAGGATGGCTCGTTTCCATTCACATGGAAGTTTTCCTACATCAAAGGAGTGTTGAAACAGATCACTTAGGGGTTGGCAGAGACTTTCCGAACACTGCTTCAGGACGGATGGTCTTATTTCATCGCAAACTGCAGACTTTCCCGAAGCCAGCTTTCCCAATTTTACGAGTACCATAGCCGGGGTAATTTGAAATGTACCCAGCAGGTTTCCGCACGTTGGTTTTGCATTGTAATCTTGATGTTTTGTGGGGGTAAAATCCTCGTTACTGTTTAGTTGCCTGTGAAAAGCTAGACTGAATGTCTCTGCCATTTCACGACTAGTAAGAGATTTCCCATCAGAACCCACTAGATTGCAAGCCCCCTGATTGGTCGGTTTTCTTTCAGACATAAACCTGTATAGGCTTTTGGGGTTCACGAGAAGCTTATTGGCGAGGTTTCTCTGAAATGTCCTTCTATCACTCCGGAGCCGTATGTTACATCGATTCCTGAGTTCAAGGTACACTTCATGTTCAGGTTGACTCAAGGTTTGACGCAAACCAGGCTTTTCGCTTCGCCTGTAGAAGGCGTTGTGTCCCCCTTTTTAGCCATGAACGTTGCTTCCTAGCTTTTGGTGTGACTAAAGGAACAGTGTCTGAGACCGTCTGGTGAATGATCTCCTTTACCACTCCTCAGTGTTCTCCTACTGTTAGCTCTGTCCAGTTTTTTGGCCAATTTGCTTCTGACAAAAGTCTTCGCATTTCGGTGTAATTGGCTTTGTTATAACACAGATAGGGCTGTGTGTTGTGCCACTGTAAACGCTCGCGGTGGACTATGTCGAATGTTATGACCACGTGGTCACTACTACCTATGGGAGTCGTGATCTGAACGTTTTCCACTAGTAGCTGGTCACTAGTGAGCACGTAATCCAGTCTAGAAGACTTCCCATCTGGGCCCCATCTAGTATCCATTCTGACATTTTCAGTGAATCCAGCCTCCCTGATGGTATGCAGCAGATTTCGATCAAATCTATCATGGGCATATCCCGTCATCAAGTTAAGAGATGGGGCATTGAAGTCGCCAGCTATGACAATTTGATCATAACCCATGTCTTGTGTCGCTGAAATTGTATTCAGCAGTACCTGGTTGTGGTCTGCTCCACATGAAGGTGATCTATAAATGCTGCCCACTAGATATTTACAGTACCCAACGGTGAAATGGCACCATATGGAGTCAGGGAGCTCAGTGAGGGGAGGGTCGAATGCATGGACACATCTGAGCTGTTTGTCGACGTATATGGCGAATCCACCTCCTTCTTTCAGGTCCCTATCTTGCCTGACTAGGACCATATCATTTATACTGACTTCGCTGTCTGCCACCGTAGGGGTTAGCCAGGTTTCCGTCAGTATTATGATTTTGGAGTTCAGCTGTGATTGTAGGTATC
Source organism: Trichobilharzia szidati (assembly GCA_944472155.2). Lineage (NCBI taxonomy): Eukaryota > Metazoa > Platyhelminthes > Trematoda > Strigeidida > Schistosomatidae > Trichobilharzia > Trichobilharzia szidati. The sequence continues at coordinate 41,614,990 of OX235276.1, read as the reverse complement.
TAAGTTCAGCTGTTTTGCCTCCTAGCCCTCTCACATTACTGTACAGGCAACTGGTAGTCAGTCTCACCACGTCCCCGTATCGGGGGGTGGTTGACGTGATGTGGGCTGTCGGTTGAGCAGTTATTCTATGAACTAGTTGGCCTGTTGGCGGGTTTTTGTCTTCTAGTTCAATCGGAGTGCTTGGATGACACTGGCTATCATCATCCATGCTGCACCGCTGTATTGTGAATAAGGGTTGGGATTTTCTTTGACAACGTTTTGTTCTCTCCTTTGGATACGAGGCCGGCTCTCGCAGCAGCGAATGTGTCTGTTGACCTTGTTCTTGGTCTCGCACCATCTCTGGAGAGCAATAGTCAAGTGGTCTCGGGAGCTGAACTTAACAGCTAACAGACGTGGAGTGTTAATTGACATAAGGTGAGTGGGTCGAGGCAGTCTATAAATAGAGACAGCCCCTGAACTTCCCAGAGCCATCTGGGATGCCGACCATCTCCATTGCTGTTCCTCGTGACAGTGCTTCTCACAAGCGTTCCCAGTTACCAGTTCGAGAATGCCGTGAACAACCATGGAGACCGAAGGAATAAGCTCTGGCGACTCCCTCGCCATCAGTCTTTCCTTCCATGGCCTATCTGTCCTAACACGTATATTGCAGGCCCTCCCTATAGAAAGGACTTGAGAAGTCAGTAAAACTTTTTCGACATCGTCGGTAGAGCCCAGTGTTACCCTCAGCGGGGATGGTTTGCCATGAGGAGCAGCAGTGCCCCTGTACAATCTGCACAGTTTTACTGGTTGGATGTCCAGAACCAGTGTGCTACACAAGTTGGACCACTGTTCCCGATCAAACAGGGCCCTGTTTTCCAGCAGACTACTACTACAGTCTCTTACATTACAGAGGATTACTCAGTTTGATCTACTAACCGTGCACTTAGGTTCGGTCCTCGCACATTTGTCATCCCCCTTTAGACCATTTTGTTTCGTCTGGTGCGACTGGATATTATTGTGTGTCTCAGTGCCGTGGCCACTATTACTGGCAGACGATAAGGGTCTTTTCCCAGCGACAGATACCCCCCTCTGTGTCGGGGGCTGTTATGGCAGGAATTGCAAAATTAGCCGGTGTGGATTTTGGTATACCCGATTAACGTGCAATTGTGCTGTTTTCCGAGTTGATGGGAGTAGAACGTTTCACGTTTTCTCACCACTCCTCTTGGAGTCTACCAGAGCTAAAGCAGTCGAGTGGCGGGACTTAATACGCATAAATTCACCGAAGATCTGGAACCTCTACCTTACAATCAAGAAGTGAGCTCAAAGAAATCACTGGTTTATACTAGCTCGTAATCAGGTTATTGGATATTGGATAATGAACAACGCTGTATTCGTCGCTTAGCGTTACAGTTGGCATCATAACTTTTTCTTCACGTGGTAAGGGTGTGACACACTTGAATTTCGTTAATCTCTGCAGTATATGTTTCCCTTAGGATTATGTTTTTAGTAGAAAAGTGAAACTTCGCTACTTAATAAGTACCTGTTAAATAAAACATTCAGTATGACAAAAATATGCGAAGAATAGCTAAATTATGATTTGAATCGGCAAGTGGTAAAAAAGACAGGTCTACGGTTAGGATAAGGGTTGTAATTGGGATTAAGAGTAGTGTTTAGTTTAAGGTTAAGGTCAGAATTACGGTTTAAGTTTACGATTAGTGATTGATTTAGAATTGATGTCATTTATTTCAATTTGATTTACTATCCACATTTCCCTGATGACAAATTGTCGATCCTCTTAATGTCAGTCACAGTAATTGAACCGTAGGCTTTTGGGGAGAACTGCACAACAGGATAAGAGTGATAAACGATTTACAGAAATAGCTCATCTTCAGTCACCTCGGTGAATACATGTACAGAAACTAGTCTTACTTTGCAACTGGTATTCATCATTGTAACTGGGGAGTATTTTTAAGTCATTTAAGGGAAAGATACTCTGATTAATGTGTTTCCACTCATTTTTTTGTAAATATACGACATTTCATGCATCAATTCCTCATTTTTATGGTTGGTCAGCTCAAAGACACTCGTGCGTTAGCATCCCTTGGGACGCTATTGTTGAACTTTGCTGAAAGATGATATCATGAGCGAATCCTGGTTGAATGATATAGAAGTGTCACTGAAACTGGTTGAAATGTAAAGTAGTGGTCATATAGTGGAAAATATTGGTTACATTGTGACAAAATACAAAGCTATTAGCATCAAATAGCCAGACGTCAGTAAAAACAATATCGTTTTGTTTTTCATTCATTGGGAAATACAAAAAAACCTTTATTATAATAAATATCATGTATCCACTGCCCAAACTTTTCAAACTGTTAAAAGCGAACTTGATTCGGACATATGTGACAAAGTATTGTCTACATTTGAGTCAAAATAGGAAAAATTGTGTCATATGACGAAAATTCGCCCATTTTGTTCTTGCGATCAGCCATGCCTATTGTATACTCACTATTCATCGGTGTTTCACAATTTTTTTCGACTGAGTTTGGCTTGCAAATTGGTTAGCCACCAACAGAGCAGCTAATGGTGAAGCTAAATTGTTTTAAGATCAGTGAAGATAAACTGCACCGACCCAAATGAATTATAGCACCATTGATCCCAATTCATCTGTCAGAATCAAGCACAGCATAAGTTATCTCAAGCTTACAATAAATAAAGCTCAGGAATTCTGAACTAACGCCTATTTCCTATAGAAGGTAAATTCTCAAATGGCTTAATATTCCGTACAAAACATGTGCTGCTCCTACGCTCTACCCTCATTATCTCAGTACCTGATGGCATTTTTCTCAGCATCATGTTAGCGTCTCCAGCCCCTATTCGGTCCTGACTAGCATTATTCTAGCACAGCCCGCCTTAGTTCAACGTCCATTGTAATATTTAAGCACTACCTGCATTATTTCGGCGCAAAGCAGACTCTATTTTAAGCACAAAATATCCCATTACCACTAGGCCTCATTATCGACAGTGTTCAGAATTAGTTTAGCATCATTGTAAGCTCGGGGCTATTCATGCATAATAAAGTCAGCTCCATCCGGATTCAGTTTTGTGGCGGTAGTTGGTTAGTCATGAAAAATAGACTGGCTTTTCGTAATGGCTATTTTCGTACACAGTGACCGCCTAAGGTCACCTACAAATGCGTGTGTAGATGTATGTGTTGGCAAACTGTAACTTAGGGGAATGAATGGTACTTGGTCGAATATATTAATTTTTCTAGGTGTAATTTTCCACGGACAGAAGTACTGATCATTTGCCACAGTGGTGATTTAAAAGTGTAGTGTAGGCCTCAGCTGTGTTGTTGAAATACTGAGCACTACGGTGATATTAGCCCTGTTTCGTCTTGGTATCATGAAGAAGGAATCATACATGTTTAATACGTTTAAGTCAGAGGGTAAATGACTTTGTTCTTTAAAAACATGTAAGAATTCATAAATACTAAGCAAAACAGTTTTGTGTTGTGAAAACATTCAGTCTGTCGTCTCAGTGTCATTGGGTAAGCAGAACCATATTCTGTACACAAATGCATCCAGTTTTATGTCATGTGATCCGTCGGTTGTTGGTACTCTTTTCATCCCCATAATCATTCTACTGAGTTAATGTGAGAGTCCGTCGATGAATTCCTGATGTGACGAGTTTTCAAACTCAAATGAAAAGAGAACAACTAATTTGTTTTCTATGTTCTCAGACACATATTTTAGAATCAAGTCCGTAGGTCTAATTGAGAATAAATTATTGACTTGTCTTGTTATGTTCATCAGGATGGTTGTTTTTTGGCTTCCATCGTTATCAGTGCACACAGAATGAAGAAGAAGTGAAGAGCCATTAATTAGAGCACTTGCATTAGTAGAAGGAAGGCAAGATAATAGAGATGAAGATGAAGACAAAGGAGAGTGAGGATTAGAGAGGTTTCGTGTGCACATCGGATTGTGAGGGCGATTGTTACTTCCCGGCTGCCCACACCGTGGAAGTTGGTTGCGTGACCGCAGAGCCCAGGTGACAACTGCTTGAGGCCAGTCACACACGGCCTGTTTTTGTTTGTTGTTTTTCATTTGGTGTGCGTCGGTGGCACAGTGGTTAGTACTCTCGCCGACCATGCACATGGTCCGGGGTTCGATCCCCTGCCGGCGCACACCCGATATCTATAGTCGGCCTGAATTTGGGCTACCGATATCCATGCTGAAAATTCCACACTTGTACTGAAAATACGGTGTGGAATCAAGCTGTAAATCAAAAATAAAAAAGTCTCAGTAGCGTATTTATCACTTCTGCCCTGTGACACGGCAGCAGAAAGCGCGGTCGTTGTTAATCCGGGCCCCGACCGATCCAGCATGATATTTTGTGATTTATTTGAAGTCATAGGATTGGATTGGGTAACTGCTTTTAGTCTAACCGCTATCCAAACAACCTTTCTGGCATGGTAGGACCTGCACGAACATAAGTTCCAGCCAGTATAGCTTGTTGGGTAGCAGCTTTCGGTCTACCATTACTCATTCTGTTTCACTCTTATACTTATCTAAATTCTCTTGGTTCTCCTCTCTCATTTTCCTGTCTACCTTTGTGTGCTATTTGGAACATGGCAACTCGAACTGCTGCACTTCTGTGCCAAGTTCTATGTTGAATCCAGCAGCAGCAGCAGTTCATCAGGATGACAATGCCTGTTGTCTTATTGATGAATATAAGTGTAAGTGTTCTACCACATAAATGATTACATTATTAAATTATGGCTCACCTGTTATATTTTATTGATAATATCTAGCTGCATTAGTCTATGCAGGTTGAGTTTACAAGTCTGCAATCCACTAATATGAACTTTGATAGTTCCACAAACATTGGTTGGCAAGTGAAGGTTAGACGTTTATTTACGATCTTGTTTTGGCTCTGTCAGTCCTTATCAATCTTACTATTGTAAAATCATGTGTAAAAGTCGTTATCATTGAATCACATATGCTGATGTCCTAATGAATCACTTTCTGTATTGACTACAAAAAAAATCATCCTTAATTATTGTCCAACTGCATATTTTTTACAGCCAAATAATATCACTTGCGTTTCCCAAATGAAGGTATTCTCTCTACCAGTGCTGGTGATTCCGACAGGGTTTAATTTTATAGTGTGAACATATACATACTTTGATTTACTAACAATGACTAATATTTTATTGCCTTGCCTATGGAGATATACTTGAACCTTTTGATTATTATTTAGAGTATAACGTTTCAGAATATGACACAACTTATAACACTGTAATAACAAGTATTTAATTTACACTAGTAGGTATTCAGCAGTGTTTCCTTATCATCTATCCTACTCATGTACATATGTTCCACTTAAAACATCGTATTACTGTTGGTTATTATTACTGTTACTCTCTGTTGTTACTTCTCTGTTTTTCCAGGGCTACTGAAGAAGGACTATATCTTATTACGTAGGGTATTAAAGGTTGTCAGCAGGGTAAGCAATATGCCACTTAACCAGGTTGTTAATATTCTGATCGACAGGCACTTGGACTCATGTGAAAAATGGGCTAAATCCATTCTATCTAACTCACACCACCCTCTTCATTCACAACTCTTCCCTTCTATCTCATCAGGCAGGACTAGAAGCCTATATAGAAAACTATATGCTCGCACTAGCAAGTACAAAAACTCAACCATACCCTACTTAGCTTGTGTTCTGTGCGATAAAGAAAGCATTAGGCGTGATATCTGTAACTTATTAAATAGTCATTAGGACAATTTGGATCACGTCCTTTCAACTCATATCATTTATAAGTGCAACGTTTTCTTTCTTTCTTTTCCTGTTCTCTTTTTTTGTTATGTGCTGTTTTGTTTCTCTATTCCTTATAAACTCTACTTAAAACATTCTTCTTCGTTCTTTCACACTCTGTATATCTCGACCTTTCTGTTACCGCTTACATCAGTAAATATGCTAGTATCTACTTTTCTAACACCTTCAAACATTCTGTTCACTTTTGGGTTTGCTACCGATATGCTAATATTTTGTTGTCAAAATTAACTGAGACTACCCATAATCTATGTAGAATTTTGTTTATTGTTAATGTGCAAACTGGATGCAATACTGTAGTAAAATGCTGAGAATTCCATTCTGTATCACAAACCCTGTTTTGGAATAAAGCAAATTATTATCATTATTATTAGTTTTATTTCTCATTTATATTTGAAGCATTATAAAATTGAGATGAAAATAATTGCATCAGAACAATCCACATTTGCCTTCTGGATTTTTTTATAGTGTTCTGTGCAAGCCATAACATATCACACTATTTAAAAGTAGAGTAGAACGATAGCAATAACTGCTTCACAAGTGACTTTGTGTGGTAGTTGTGTTTGCCTGTGAAACCTTATTATAAAACCCATATTATTTGAAACACTAGGTGTTAAAGATTCTGTAGTATAAGGTAAATTAAATAAAATTATAAGTAATAATTTCCAGCGAAGTTAAATTTTTTTAGTTCCTAATAGTACAGTTTTAACGATAGCAGTGGAGTTGTGTTTTTCATTTGTTTTCCAGCCAGTAAGTCACTGTTTACAACCGCGCTCTATTTATTTACTTACTGAGGTGTGCACTACCAGTTAGTATCATGAGGCTTATATGTTGAGTGCAGCTCGTTAACTGTTATTTAAAAATGAAACAACAGAAGCGTTCTGCATGAAAATTAGTCTGTCTTTTACCACTCTTATCTTTTCAATTTAAGTGACTTCTCTGCAAAAGATACCAAGTGAAAGGGGATTAATGAAATATCGATAAGAAAGAGACTAAGTGTATCATACGACGCAAATAGCGTCAAGCATGGTAATAATTTTGATTATCTACTCTAAACCAACCGGCTCCGGTGGATTGGACATGTGCTGCGAATGTCATCCCAGAGGCTTCCGTACAGGTCTCTGTTCGCTAGCCCTGAGACGGGATGGAAAAAGCGGAGGGGTGGTCAGTCCATGACGTGGCGTCGTGGGATGACGGATATTTGTGCTAGATTAGCATCGGTTGGTGCGTCACGACTCCCTGGTTAGGGTCCACGAGATAGATCGAATCGATGGCTCGAAACGTTATCGGATATGGCCAAGAATCGTAATCACTGGCGAACGTGTCGCAATTTCCTTCTTTCTTCCCTTCCTGATGATAGTTGACGAATACTGTTTGAACTTGTTAAACATGACTGTTTTCCTTCCAGATGAAGTTCTTTATCCGTTTTCTACTTATATTTTTACTTTTAATCTATGTTGTTTTATTATTATTGTGTGGCGCATCTTTCTTGGTGCCATATTGTACAAAGTTTTTTCTGAGTTAAATAAATAAAATAATAAACCCTAAACCAAGTGATATCGAAACATGTGTATGTATAAGTAGGTAAAAGTAGCTGTTTTTCTCCAATTGTGGCTATCCTTTTTTGTATGTCATCTAACTTTTAGACAGTCTGATTTTCACTAACTTTTGTAATTACAACTTTCAGGCTTTTCCCCAGAACGTAACAATGAGTGTAGAAGATCCAAAGCCAATGGATTGTTCTCCTATCAATAATAATAATCGATTGTGTGCTATATGCCTAGAAAATGAGTTCAAATATAAATGTCCAAAATGTGAAATTAAAACTTGTAGCCTTTCTTGTTGTAATAATCATAAAAGTCAATTTAATTGCAATGGAATCTGTGATACTGTTACCTATTGTCGACGAGAAGATTATTCCACATTTCTTTTTCAAAGAGATTATAGATTATTGGAAGAAATTGACAGAAGGAATGCTGATAGAGAAAAACAGCTTTTATCAGTAAGTAATGATTCTTTTTCTGCAACACATGCTGTAGTACTTCTCTCGACTTTCAGTCTTTAGAACACAGTGATACCTTTTAAATCAGTTAATATTAGGAAAACTGTCTAGGAAAACACACCTAGAGGTTCTATAATGTCTGAGCGATTTCGTTTCCTTTCAGCCATCCGCTTCTCCAGGTGAATCAGTGTTAACCGTACGTGTAGCATTATGTTTTATAATGGTGAGAGGTCAGTGAAACTGTCTCAAAAAACTCTGTCCAACGTTTTTTGTAGATGCAACCGATTGCACTAGTGCGCATTACATCATTTAATTATCCCCATTATTCGGTGGCAGCTAGCTTTGAATCTAGTAATATGTGATATTTATTGCTAGTTGCAGGTGTAACCAATTCGCTTCCATCTATATGTTTAGGTTGACTTCCATAATGACTGTCAAAAGTCAAGATAAACGATCAGGATCTAGATGATGATGCGTTCAAATTTGAATACGTGCTAACGGTGATTGATGACAATGTAATCCATTTGAGTTCATCATTTATTAACTGAGGGGTAACACTAAGTAGTACATCAGTGATAGCTGTGTCCAAAGTTGATGCTCGCTGGACATAGATTGTAATCTACTCTGAATAGAGTAGGTAAGCGTCTAGATCTGTTGATGTACAATAATCTATTCGCCGTTAACCACTTGTGCAACTTTCTTTTTGAACCTAGATGTCCGATCTCTGTGCATTTAAGTCCCCAGATGACAGTGTAATATCTGTCGATCTGACGTCGTTAATATCACTCACTTTAAATTGCCTTGAAGTAATGAATAGTACTTACCTGACAGAGATTATGAACTCATCACTACATGACAGCATTTCGAAAAGAATATATGAGTCTTTCCGACCCTGGCCATCAAGAGTTCACTCAATGAATTCACACAATCTTGACTCCACGATGATTCTGAGTATGTGTCCCAGAATCTGAAATAAAGATTGACAACATATGAGCCTATTTCATTTTTCACAAGAATGAAAATGAATTTTGCAAGTTCATCTTTCTTTCTAAATGTCTTATCTAGTGTCTAAGTTTATTAATACGGAACACTACTCTTCATAGTTTGTTCTTAGCGGAACAAAAAGTACATTTTCAAGTGTTTTTCTTTAAGTTTCTTATGCGCGATAAATAATTGTTCAACCATCTCTTCTACTTTGTCCCGCAGCATGTGAAGTGTTCTTCATTAAAGTTAAAGTAAAACGATACACAGGTGATGAAGATTCCTGGGCAACACCACCAACAGCAACAACAACAGACAACAATCAGCATAAATGGGAGGAACCTGAAAGAAACCACCTCTTTTACCTACCTGGGAAGCATCGTTTCAACTACAGGCAGACGGAACTGACGAGGATATCAAAGCAAGAATCGGAAAAGAAAGACAAGCTTTCACTACTCTCAAGTCTGTGTGGAGGTCAACAGCACTCAGCATAAAAAATAAGATCCGGATTTTCAACTCCAATGTGAAGTCAGTGCTACTATACGGATCAGAGATTTGGCCAGCGCGTCATAAAGAACATCTCAAACAAACTACACATCTTCATTAACAGTTGTCTTCGCTCAATACTCAAGATCAGATGACCGGCCAGAAGAGATCAGCAACAGGGTGGGATCTCTGGCAATGAGCGAACCAACCAGTAACCGATTGTGAAACAAATATGCAGGAAGAAATGGAGATGGATTGGCCATACCCTGAGGAAACCATCAAGTGACATCACTAGACAAGTCCTTGAGTGGAACCCGAAAGGGAAGTGGCGAGTTGGTCGTCCAAGAGTGACTTAGAGGAGGTGATGTGGAAAGGAGATGAAAACGTGTGGACAGACTTGGAGCCAGGTGAAGACTCTAGCAGAGAACCGAACGCAATGGAGACGCACGGCTGAAGCCCTATGTTCCTCTAGGAATTAAAGGATACAATAATAATAATAAATAATATATGTAGGTTTCCTGGAAAAGATTTTAAATCTTTACTTAAGTGTATATGTGAATCTAAAGAGACAGAATATTGAATGTCAGAGCACTGTAGTGTTGGTTGACATATTAAGGAGCTTTGATATCGTAGAATATGTTTGACTGGCCTAGGCACTAATTGTTCAATCACTAGGTCCTGGTTTTCAGTCTCTCTTCCCTTACTTTATCATCAGTCTTCACGTAATCATTGTGACCCATAATAGATCTATCCTAACATTACTATAGACCACGTAAATATTTGAAAACAACTAGATCATATTTTAACATCTTTTGTTTTGTATATCTACTTTTGATTCGCAACTATGCAGTTATTAATTTGATTTTTTAAAAATCCTTCTCTTTCGTTAGCTGTCTCATCGAAATACTGGAAGAATACGAAAAAGAAATCAGTTAGTAAAGTTGGCTAGTGAATATGGCATTACTCTTCGACTCTCACCAACACTTATCCTGTCGCGTACCAAAGTCAACAGAACTCGTATCCATATACAGAAAGATGAACCAAAAAGTATATTATGGAGTGTAGAGTTTAGTCTTATACCATTGGAGGCGAATTCAACTCCTGTTATTGATCAATCGAAATCTCTACGACTGGTTGTACATGATCAAGAACAACAGAGACGATTGTGTAATATATGGGATGATCATGTATTGAATGTTTCCTCTGAGAAACAAGATTCATTAATCACCTATTCACCTCCACGTTCACCGCCTTTTGGAAAGATTTCATCATGGTTGCATTGTGGAACAAATCAATCAAGTGATGATCCTACTAACTCGATGAATAAAGTCTATTTCTATGTAAAAGTTCAAGAGATTAGTGTTCCACAAATAGATGAAGATGTCAAGACAACACTGACTCGTCGATACAAATATGTGGAGATATTTACAACGAATAGATTGATTGATATATTAACTATCCCTGGTCTTATAATCCATGAAATGCCTACAATCTACGTAACTAAGCATGAATTAAACAGTTCAAATACAACTTGATTGATTTTTGAAATTTCTATTTGAAATGGCATTCAGTGTATGGTGGCTAACAACAGTAGTGATTCACTCGTTTTCGGACTGTCGTGTCGATAAACTCACCCTGTAAGCATAATCCATAGCTTACGAAAGGCGTTTAAGCTAGGAATGCTAATGATTTCGATTATTATGAAGTTTGGATTAAAACACTAAACGAATATTGTTTCAATGTTTTGATTGGACACTAATAACTAGTGTAATGTGTCTAGTCCTATCTTCGGTGCAGACTGAATTCTATCGTGTGGCCACCATTCTAGGTAGCTTGCCATCACGGTGCACACATTGATTTGATGATATTACATAGTTGGAGGCAATCGGCAGGCAGGAAGCCCAGCCTTCGACCTGGGTTTCGTGCTAGTTGGCACTCATCAGTCAGCAAGGCGTATCTGCAACCTTGAAGGAATTCATGTCCCTTCTACGAGCCTGAATAACTCAGTGGTAACGTCTCTGACTGCAGCACTGGGTGGCGCGGGTTCGAATCTCAGAAGGAACATGAGTTCTTTCAAGGTTGCAGATACGCCTTTCTGACTGACTGGTGAGTGCCAACTAGCACGAAACCTAGGTCCAAGGCTTCCTGCCTGCCGACTGCCTCCAACCATCTTATATTGTTTCAATGTTTTTGGATATGTGTATTTTTAGGGATATTGACTGTTCGGAACTATACGATATTATTCTGATATTGTGTTTACAGTGACTTGAGTAATTCCACGGTGGATTCCGCTGTAAAAATCCGGCGCTCAGTTAGAGGAGCGATGAAAATCAGGGAGCATTAGAAGACTGTATCTTCCTCGATTGGGGCACTTCAGTAGGTACATCTATGACTTTCCCACAGAAGCACTACAGGACTTTCATATTTGCCAGCATTTGAGAAAGTAAATTGTGTTTCTTTTGTCAATAGAGATTAATCATAGAGCTTTTGACAAGGGAAATAATCACGGCACGCTTGAACATGGTAAGAAGTTGATGGAATAAACAATTTGGACACTTACCAAGCTAGATTTTCGATTACATGAGAATGAGGGGATCTGCACGGCTTTGAATACATTCGCCTTCCCTTTAATTTACGTTGTAAATGGAAGGGTACGATTCTTCAATGACAAATTTTTAACCCTTAGTTGTGGATTTAGCCTCGACATTTACATTTCAGGGTGGTTTCACACATTAGACAGGTGTCTGTCTGTCTGTTTTCGACATAGAACTTTGCACATATGTGCGGCAGTGTAAGTCACCACACTCCTTCCTTGTAGCACACAAAGCAAAAGAAGAAAGTAGGAGAAATGCATATTAGAGACAGTAAACAGAGGTGTGAGACAAAGGAATAGTAATAACGAAGAACAAAATAGTTTAATTGGAAATCTGCGCCACTGAGAACGATTTTGAGCCATGTCACCAATTGTTTCCAACCATTGGTTTTTACCGTCCCGAGGACCCCAACCAGGAAGTCTACACCTTCTTAAGTGGCTTAAACTAACTGTTGTAGGTTTCATTGACTGGTGCCATGTTTTCGTTTCACCGCCGCTAGCTCTTTTCCAGCCTGACCCTATATCAGCTAACATTGCCCGTCGAGGAAAGCATACGTAACACATTTCCTAACCATCTCAGTCGATGTAATCTTACAGCCTCGTCGATTGATTTCCCCTCCTTACCTAGCACTCCACCGACTCCTGACCTCAATATTGCTCAGTTTATTATGCCACTTCACACGAGAGATAGAACACAGACACCTATGATCGAAGACAGCTAATCTTTTCATGTCTTCCACTCTCAATGGCCAGGTCTCACAGCCATAAAGGAGGACGGAGCGGACTGATGAGCAGTACATACGCCCTTTGGTCGATAGTCGGATATCACGTCTACGCCAGAGACGGCGTAAACTGGCATATGCGAAACTGGCCCTCTGTATCCGTGCTGAGATTTCGTCAGAGATCAACCCGTTGGGGCTGATGGTACTTCTCAAGTAAGTGAAACGGTCAACGTGCCCTACCACTTCACTCCCTATTTCTAAACTGGAAGTCAGTGTAGTCCAGTCCTGTAAAATCGTCTTACATTTGGCGGGAGCAAATCGCATGCCAAACATTCATAGATTGCAACTCAAGATGTTCAGAAGACTCTGCATTTTGTCAGCGTCCTCGCCTAGAAGGACTATATCATCTGCATATTCTAAGTCAACGAGATTATTCCCTCGTAGTAAGTCAATCCCTGAGTCGCTGAAGTCACTTAGGGTTAATTCCATTAGTACATCTATGATGAAGTTGAATAGAAATGGGGATAATGGGCATCCTTGACGGACGCCACTAGCTTACATGCTCTAAGATAGCTGATTGATACCTGGTGACATCTTGATGTCGTTGACTGTGTAAAAAAATCACAGTTGACTAGATGTAGCACAATAACCGTCGGAACAAATGGTTTGTTAATTCATTGACTCGATAAAACTATCATACTACTTAAGGGGAAATGATAAAACCTTTTCATTAGTATTTGATCTCTTTTGAACGCATCAGTTCATCTCTGCTTTAATATAAATCCAAATGACTACGACTACTTAAGTCATAAAACACTCGAAATGAATCCTTATTGAATTTTAGGCGGTTATAACCTGCACATAGAAGGTTGAAATTTCTTTGCACTCATTTTAGCAGGCTAGTAGTTCTGAGGTGAAACAATAGTCAATAGAATTTCAGTCTTTAAGGTTAATGTAAGGCAGTTGTAACCAATAAATACACTAACAGTTTGTTTGATTTAATGTTGATCTGTGGCTTATTGGTTCACTCACCGGACTTTCAAATACTTAGCCAATATGATCCAACTCTGGTCGAAGAAGCAGCAAAGACAGGACTCCAGGTGAACATAGACAAAACGGAGGTTATAAAAATAACCAACCAACAACAACAACAGCAACATCCAGCGCCAATCACCATCAATGGGAGGGATTTGAAAGAGGTTACTTCATTCACTTATCTAGGGAGCATTGTCTCAACTACAGGAGGAACGGACGAGGATGTCAAATCGAGAATCGGAAAGGCGAGAAACACATTCATCAACCTGAAACCAATCTGGAAATATTCGTCACTCAGCCTACATCAACAACAAAATTCGGATTTTCAATACAAACGTCAAGTCAGTTCTTCTATACGGATCAGAAACTTGGCGGTGGGTCACAAAGAATATTTCCAACAGCCTGTTGCAGACCTTTATCAACAGCTGTCTTCGCTCTATACTCAAGATCAGATGGCCGGAAAGAATCACCAACAAGAAACTATGGGAACAAACAAACGAAACAAGAACCGATTGCCCAACAAACATGCAGGAGAGAATGGAGATGGATTGGACACTCGCTGAGCTGAGGAGGCCGCTGGGTGACATCGCGCGTCAGGCCATTGCTCGAGTGGAACCCGAAAGGGAAGCGGCGAATGGGACATCCAAGGGTGACATGGAGGAGATCGTGTGAAGAAGAGTTGAAACAGTATGGACTAACATGTATGCAGCTGAAAAGTACAGCAGAAGTAAGTGGAGACGTGCAGTTGAAGCCCTATATTCCACTAGGAACCCAAGGGAACGATAATAATATTATAATAATGATCCAACTATTGAGGTTCTTTCACTCAGTATCATTAGCCTCTCTATACAAAATGCCTAAGTTGTTGCTTGGTACATGTGAGTGCAAGTACTCTTGAGTAACACCTCATTTGACTTATTAGAAATTTGAAATAAGATTTCTTTACTGAATGAATTAGACCGTAAGTTATCTGATTACAATTCATTTCGTATTTAAGGTTTTTACTGACAAATCTTCAATAACTCAAAGGAGTGGAAGGAAATTCGAGTTACTTTTGGAGATGTTAAAGAGTCATTGAATCTGCTTTGTTGTAAGGACCTTCTTATCATCCCGAAGACAACATCCTAAAAATGTATACACAACCATATTACCCATACTAACAGTCAATGGCCACGTGACCTGAAAGTTCCCATCACATTAGCATTAAGTTGATCTGAATTGTTGTAGTACCCTCACATACTTTGTGGCAATACATACGAAGTTTCGGACAGATAATTAGTAATTCCGAGACTAACTATAACCAAAAGTGTATTGGAGTGATTCTAAACGTTATTTCAGCCAATAAATGATTAATGTAAGACAGTGGAGTAATTTAGATCAACAATTATTTTGCTTCCATCTTTGTGTGTTTATTTATAGTGTACTGGACAGCTGTTTCATCCTAGTTTGTGACTCTTCGACAGCACGCACCCACCCCAGTGGGGTTCGAACCCAGCACCTCCCGGTTACAAGGCAAGTTCGTAGACTATTCAGCCACTGGGACCCAGCCCATGAATTCTAACTTCCGCCAATTCTCTATATATAGAGCCACCACCAAGCAATATCATCGGCGGGTATCTATCCTCAAATCCAACTTGGTGAACCCCACTGTTCAATAAGCAGGTTTTCTCACGATGTTGGAAGAAAGTGTTTAAGAAATTTGAGGATAAAAATCTACGATAGATAGAATGAAAGCGTGAAAATCTTTCTCCAGTCATGATTCCTTCTCAACTACACCTTAACCACACTTAACTGAAGAGGGATAGTGAAGTAGGCGGGATTGTTACACCACTTATACTGTTAGCTGTATTACACACACGGTGTGTTGATTTCTCCCAAAAAAAATCTCAGTTAATCAAATTCTTTTAATAACAGCTACATCATATCTTCACTTATGACTGAATGGGAAATAAAAATCAGCATCACAGAAGGATTCGAACCTGGTGGCCTGAACATTGTTGGGTCGGCTAATTACCGGTCTGTCCGTGAGACCTAAATGCTAACCACGTTCTCTTCCATAATGCTCCCTTGTATACCCGCCACCAATGCATCCACCTACTGAACTTACACAAGTCCTTTTTCGTACTCATTCAATACATAAGCCTTGTCTGTAAAACCCAGACACTGATGCTTCATTTGAAGACTGTAGATTGTACTCCATACCTCTGTAGAATTCAGGAAAATATGGCTGCAACACATAGAATTGCTCTCTTAAGTGCATAAGCTGCAAGTAAACATCATAAAATGAACCAAAACAAACTACCCTGTGAATATATATATATACACTGGTGGACCGTGTTGTGTCTATCAACTGCTTCGCAAGGACAACTCACTTTCCTATGGTACTGTCCCTATATATGTTATGGTGTCACGTTCGTCATACGACATTTGCAGTAGCCTGAAGAAATGCAGACAGTAAATGATAACAATAGAAAGTCAGAAATATGTCTGACTTCCACAGTATTTAAATTCCAAAGGGACTTACCATGGGGTAAACAATATCCCCGATTGTGGCAGATATATTCATGGATAGGTGGGAAAACGTAGCTATTGAAACGTTCAGCCACACCACAAAAGTATCATAGAGGCATCTAGATGACACATTCACTGTACTTAGAACACATAATATAAATACACTTTTCGAACACATCAACTCAAAGGTGGAGGCAATTCAATTCACTTATGAAGTGTAAAAAGTCAGTAAGGGGAGCTTCCAATGTTAGATTTTAGTGTAAAAAGGAAAGAAAACGGGAAGTTAAACACTAGTGTTTACAAGAAATCCACAAATTCAAACTGATATTTGGATTTCTAATTTCCGTTCACCCCATCAAAAATGGGATTAGTGAAATGTTCAAGTAATAGGGCATAGAAACTTAGTAGTACCAAAGAAAATCTAAGAGAGGAAGTGAGGCATATAAGAGAAGCTTCGAAACTTAATAATTACTCTGATAAATTAATCAGGAATTATGTAGGAAAATGTAAAAATAAAGTAAATAATAATAGTAGTGCAAGTGATAATAATAATAGTAATATTAACAGTGATAATAATAATAATATTAGTGACGACATCCATGTCAAACATGCACAGGATAATGACAACACCAACAATAGGGAATATAAATCACCATCAGTAGTACTTCCATGCAGAGAAGGAACCTCGGATACCACTTTCTGGAGAATTCTTAACAATGCAGGCAGGAGTAAAAGTGGTTGGAATTCAAACAGCGCCTAAACTTAATTAGGAACAAGCTTTGTCGGTTAGAGGATCACTCCTGTGGAGTGAATTCAACAAAACAATTTAGTTTATCGAATACCCTGGTGGAATGATTATCACGTGAGATGCATAGTTGAAAGTAGTAGTCAGTCAGTCAGACCAGTGAAGTACAACAACCAAGTAGCAAAATCTAGATTAGTTGACCGAAATGAGACAAGAAATCTGGAGAGTAGTTCAGCTACGCCACTCACTACATGCAATTACACACAACCTTACAACAGAATGGGATAAGACGATAGTTCTAAAATCTAATGTAACAGCAGGGTGGAGGGAGAGATTGATAACGGAATTTTTATTTATCGAATCGAGTGCGAATCAACGTGTAATAGGAATGATTCAACACCTGTCCACCCAGACATCTGAAAAATTCTACCACCCCAACGACTACGAATAGGAAAAAAGTAAAGAAAACTATAAAACTCACGTTTCGAAGTTGCGTGATTACAACTGATATCATTATGAACAGCAATAAATTGTGTTCGAAACTTTGTCATCCAGTAAATAATACTGTATCCTTATGTTTTTCACCTTGTTGCAATATGAACTCCCTACTTCCGGAATCTGAGTTCTCTTGTATGTCTCAGAGTGTAACTGCTCTGGTTGATTATTTAGCTCGCGTGGTTTTCTTCTTTGAAGGAAATCGGGGTTTCATTATTGGTCCACAAAATGCGAAGAATGAATTAATGATTACTTCATACTTATTACATCCTCCAGTGGCTAATATCATATTGGGGTGTTTTGTGTTAGCGACATTTCTGTTAAATCTTGTTATAGTACAGCATACAATAAGATCTGTTGAACATGACGATGTAAACAAAATGCTGCACCGCAATGCTGTTACTTCATGAGATTCTGCAGCAACGCAGTACTTTTCCTACTTGAATTTCCCTATCTTATGTGGAGATTCGATCAGTTTACTAGATAGTAGTACATTGTTACTTTTTTCATGCAACATCAGCAGAGACTTCATTCAAAGTCATGTGTAAGAAGTAAGATCAAATTGTTCATAAGGATTTTGCTGACATCTCATTTATGCAACTGGAATTTCAGCAATCCATCCGAGATTACCTGGGGTCTGTGTTTCGGAAGTGTTTTATCCAGCCTATTTTACTATCATGACCTTAGTGTCTATTTCATTTGTTGTACAACCTACTCTATGAAATCTTGTTATTCTTATCTCTTTTAATAATAATATTAATAATAATAATAATTTGCTTTATTCCAGAAACAGTACTAGTGGTGCAGTGTGGAATTTTCAGCACATATCTACAATATTTGCATTTAATTTTATCCAAAATTTAAAAGGAGTATTTCAAAAAACAAATAAATATAAAGACAACAACAGCAAAAAACAAAAACACAAAAGAAAATTTTTAAAAGATGCAAAAAAATACCAAGAAGTAGAAAGGAAAATAAATAGCATATAATAATATCTCAGTATTGAGTAGTGGAAGCTATGATATGATTATGCATGGTGACAGTAAAGCTATAGTCATACAAGAAGTTATGAAATGATATTTAAGGATGTTTATCTCCAAGATGATCAGTTAATTTGGTTGAAACAACACTAAACAATCATAAAATAACATTTCAGGGTTGTTTTTTATTGTCAGGTCTAATGCGGTGTTTGTAGTGGTAGAGTGAGTAATCCTGCATAATACAAAATTTTAAGATGGCGATAATGGCGTTTACAACCAATGATTGTCAGTTAATATTATCGAAAAAGAACAACCACAAAAACTAATAATTACATGAAGGTTAGTGACAGGACAGTTTTGTAATACTCATAGTGCTAATATAGTCGGAACCAGTAGATACACAAAAGAAGGAATACAGTAAAGTACAAAAAGTAAGCCAATGTTAATAATTTAGGTAGCTAAGTATGGTTAAGAAGGAGTTCACTGTAGAATACAAAATAAAAAGAGCCTAAAATTATGTTATTAACAACAAAGGAAGTCATAGGTTTCGCGCTTAACATTGTCTCTGTCACTTAGAACACTCATTTTCGCCTCCTTGTGCTCTTGTTTCCTATCAGTCATTTACAAATGTTTACTGATCACTTAGCCGCGACTGTGGTGTAGTGGTTATCATGGTTGCCTTCCAAACAGTCGATCTGGGTTTGACACTCGGCGTCTGCAAGTGGTTTGCATGTCTGTATTTTGGTGGTAGAATACTAGCCATCCACGAATGTGGTCTGCGGTTCGATTCCCAGCTGACTCACTCAGAAACCCCATTTAGCCAATAATAAGTCCGGTAAAGAGGAAAGGTTGGGCGTGAGATTAGCAATTACACCAGGTAAAAAACCTATTCCTATTGAAACCTCAAGGCTGAAGCGTGAGGCTTTATGTTCCACTCGGAAAGCTAAGGAATAAAATATTCATCACTTAACTGATTAGTTGTGAACTTCCCCAATCGAGTAAGAATATTCACTATTTTCCAAAGATTGTTCTTTCTCATACACTTTGATTTATCTTTGTTACTAAATAACATTAACCTCTGATCTTTGTTGTCAGTTAACATGGTACATATAAGTTTCTAAATAACCTTACAAACTGGAAGAAAAGTTACGAAAAAAGAGGCCGCTTTATTTTTGATTGCACAATAGTCAGTAACTAGTGTAATGTGTCTAGTCCTATATCCGGTGCAGACTGAATTCTATCAGTCATGTTTGCAATGTGGCCTCCATGCTAGGTGGCTCGCCATTACGGTGCACTATGAATTGTTGGTATTAGGTGGTTGGAGGCAATCGGCAGGCAGGAAGCCTTGCTTGACCTAGGTTTCGTGCTAGTTGGCACTAACCAGTCAGCAAGGCGTATCTGTACCCTTGAAGGAACTCATGTCCCTTCTGCGAACCGGAATAGCTCAGTGGTAACGTAGCCACCTATCATGGTGGCCATATTGCAAGCATGACTGATAGAATTCAGTCTTCACCGAACATAGGACTAGACACATTACACTAGTTACTGACTAGTGTGCAATCAAAAATATTCAATACAGTCCTACAGGAGGTCAGTCGCGAGCCTGAATAGCTCAGTGGTAACGTCTCTGACTGCAGTGCTCACTTGGTGACACGGGTTCGAATCTCAGAAGGGACATGAGTTCCTTCAGGGTTGCAGATACGCCTTGCTGACTAGTGAGTGCCAACTAGCACGAAACCTAGGTCCGAGGCTTCCTGTGACCGATTGCCTCCAACCACCTAATACCAAAGAGGCCACTTTGTTGACCGACCAATTCATAAATCGTGTTGCTTTAGACATTTAAATCTGCCTAATCCGAGGCAGAGGTCAGAGACAACTGTTGAGCATTCTTGTCAACCACCCACGTGATCAGGTGTTCAAATCCCAGTCGATGCACTTGTAAGAGTTAGACTTAGGTTAACTTTGACCTAAATTAGCCACTCTTACAAAAACTCCTTCACCGCTTTACGACCTTAATTGTACTCTGCCTAATGTGCATATACTAACGAACTGAATCAAGGTAAAAAGACTTGAGATGACTAGCGTGACTGGAACAGAGTTATATTTACACAAAAGAGATATGAGATTTGATAAAGAATAAGAGGGTATACACTTATCTGCAGTCGAGACGGTGGTAAGCTCGGAGAGTGTGCCGGATGAAAGCACAACGAGAGAGCGAAACCAAAGCCATACAGGAGATTCACGAATCGAAAGAGGAAGTGGTGATAAAGGTCAGGTGAGTCCGTTCAAACAAAAGTTCGAAGGTTCAATGTACACTACACACTCACCAAACCCCATTTAGCAGGTAGTAAGCCCGCTAAAGACGAAGTGAGGTTAGCGATCCTACCCCGAAAAAAAGGATGTTATCACGGTTACTTAAAATTCAGAACTCAATCTTGAATCCCTATGTTCCCTTGTTAGAACGGTAAGGAGTAATTAACAAAATATATATAATAATTCACATGATTGGCTTCACTAACAATTCAAAGTCAAGATTTTTCGAGATATTATCTAATGAAGTACAAAGTCTACAGATAAAATTTAGTCACCACTACAGACTATGACATTGGCTACTCCTGCACTAACCAATCGATGAGTTCCATTTGAATATTTGAAGTATCGTGACATGTTATCCTATCACACACACACACACAGTAGTTCTAACCTAATCTAGCCACAGTCATCCTATTATATGTGATAGTCATCAATAGTGACCAGTCCTATGTGTTTAACAACAATCATTCAGTGTGCGGCCATATTCATTCAATACTGAACAGTGATTGGTTGAATCGTTCATAACAAAAACAGGTTGTTATACACAGCCTACATACGATTAATTGAATATTTACATTACGAAGTATTATAATTGTGAGTGGATCAAACCACAGCACTTATTTCATATTTGAAAATTGTCTAGTTAATTAACTTTGTCGTACTGTTTTTATTAAAAGACAATATGCTCCATTCACAAGTGTTATTGATATCTCTACTACTTATATTGACACAGGCAACTTTATCAATTAATGGTGAGTAAAATGTTATGCATCTATGGTTGAATTTAAGAATGTCATCGACTTGAAACTGAATTGCATATAATATGTATATTTATATATAATTATTTTGAGTTAATCTCAGTGTGTTCAGTTGTAGAATACTCATAAACGACGGTCGTGGCTAAGGTTCGACTCCCAGGCCAGGCGACGCATTTCTAAACCAAGTCTACTGGTAGTGAGCCCAGAAATGGCGGAGCATTTGGCGTGAGGCTAGCAAGCCTGAACTATGAAGTCTCTGTAGCGGCAGCTTTGTTTTATTTTACGAGGTCAGGTTGCTATCCTCCCTCCCAAGACTTCTTCCTGTTAAGCGAGGGTTAACAGTGTACCTGCCTGTCGCGAACTGACCTGTTGACCAACTATGTTGTTGGCAAGGAGTCCACCACTGAACCCCCGACGCATTCAGTATGTTTAGAAACTTACAATATTACCTTTTTGTTTATATTTCTCGAGTATATGTGTAAAACTTGGGCACTGTGGTAGTAAGTAATTCCATATTAGTTTGTTTATTAGATATATCACACAGTGAAACAGTATTATTTACTGGATAGTCGCTGATTTTGCATTGCCGGAGGATTGTGTTATAAGATCATGATCTACATTGGTAACTATTCCTTTTGGCTTTTGTTTTAATTGCTCAATTTCAGATCTGATATGTTGCAACTTTTTAACGATTCTGTGGATCTCTTCTTTCAGGCATAATTTTTGTAGGCCTTCTATTCTGCTTCTAACTCTGTCCGTTGAAACTGGAGCTTGTAGACGTAGATATTTAGGAATGATTTCATTTTTTTTATTTCTTGTGCAGTTTGTCGTGTTAGCGAAAGGCTTCTTCAGTAGAGTTACTTCTAAACATGCTCGGGTAATGTTTTTTAAACATAACTTTATGATAATTCAGTTAGACTCGGTGATAAAAATGTTCCAGGATATTAGTGAAATCTACGATCTTGTCATCGATGAATAATTTTCGTAATAGTAAGAATTAGTCTTAATAAAACTAGTAACAAGTGAAGATTTAATGATTTCCTCAAATTTCGGTAGAATTCCTCCTCAGCTGAATACTCTACATACAGGGATACATATATACTACAGGATATCTTTTGAGAGATATAAGATTGATCAGCAAATAAACTACCATGAATCAACTATGAGGCTAGATAGGTGCGAATATATTACAAATCATTTGCAGATAGATAATGGGGATGAGGTATAAGAGATTAAAATTAAGATTACAATGTATTACGGTTCAGTTACGCCACTTAAACAAAAGATTAGTTATCAGATAAAGGACTTGAAAGCATCAGGAATGGCTAACTGAGTAATGACAATAATAAATTTGAGTTAGTACAGCCGTGCTGACAAAATTTAGTTTTAATTGAGTCAAGAATAATAACAATAAGAGATGGAATAAAATATTAATATTAATAATAATAGTTAATAAGTAAAAGGTAATTCCATGTTCGATTCGAAATGACCAGCGTTTCCTTGTGTGCATAGCTACCGCGTTTATAAGCTTCAATTGTACAAGCCTCTACAATTATCTGCTGACAACACTGAATGACTTGACAGTCTCGAGTATCATGCCCGTAGTCTACAAGATGCTTTCTTGTTGAACTTTTTGATACTTTGACGTCTTCATCTTGCGGGTAAACAACCGCCTCTCTGTACGACCTACAAACACACTCAAGCTGATTTACTCAGTTCAAAGTCTAGAAGATTGGAGACTAGAATTTTCCAGAATGATCAAGCAACTGCGTAATGAGTTCTTCTAAAAGCTCTCCCTCTATATATATATATTATATAGCCTTCTTTCAAACGGTTTGGATAGTTTGACTGACTCTTACTCCTTTAGAATACTTGTTGACAGACCTCTCAGAATATCCCTTCCTAGAGAAAAAAAATAACAAAAAACAAAAAATATTCAGTTTCGATATCTTCTTCTTCATCATCAGGTTCTACAGTTATGAGATATATACCCATTATAACTAAAGCACTTTTATTATTGGCAACATTGATGTGTTTGTTCAAGTGATATCGAATCATTGATACCAAAATTCCAAAAAGTATCTGCGAATAGATTGTTACTGTATCACAGTTTGAAACATGCGTGTATATAATATATATATGCATAAATATAACACTAAATTTGAACATTACATTTCAAAAATCAATGATCCGAAATAACAATGAAGTATGTTTCAAGTGGCCAAACAGATGACTCTTTGTGCGTCGGTAGCTCAGCAGTAGATCACCCGCCAAACCATGCACATTTTCTAGGGTATGATCACCAGGTCAACGCACTGCTTAACCTCATTTAACCGGTAGTAAGTCTGGTAAAGAGGGAAGGCTGGGCGCGAGGCTGGCGTTGAAATTTAGTGTTATATCTATGCATATACATGTTTCGAACTGTAATCTAGTAATAGTCGAGCCGCACAGACGTTTGAAAATTTTGATATCAACGATTCTGCATCACTTATGTACTGAAATTATTGCCACAGGGTAGTGGATTGATATTGAAGGCACTGGTATGGGCAGCGCCATGTCGCCAACTGACAAAGTTTGAATTTTATAGTTCATTGAATTCCAGACTAAGTGGTTGAATGGGCGACGAACTTGGTCTTGTAACCTGAAGGTCTAGGTTTCAAATCCTGGTGGGGTTCGTCAGTGTGGACTGATGAAGAGGTCCAAACGAGGACGAAACAGCTGTCCAGTACTCTCTGCTATTCAATGATCCTTCTAACCACATTTCAAATCAATGTGGTCAATAAAAACTACTGTTCAACCATTACGGATACATAATTACGGTTGAATTTGAAAAGTATTCTTTGAACACTAATCAGTGTTTTGAAATTTATAGCAGACATTTTCAATCAATAAAAAAATATTTATCTGCGGTGAAGTTTTATTCAGAAGACCTTTGAACACAATTCAGTTTTGGTTACAGGTTTGATTATGAGTTGACATCAGTTAGAAAACCATTGGAAAACCACCCGGGAATACTGGACAGCTGTTTCCTCCCAGTTTTGGACACTTCAGCAGTACGCAGCATTCCAAGTGGAGTTCCAACACAGAACCTTCCAGTTACAAGGCTAGCGAGCTCTTATACCATTAAGCCACTGGGACCCGATGTAATGGCCAAGCCAAGAATTCCACCTTCTACCAGTTCATGACATAGCGCGACCACTTCGCAATGTCTTCTTCGATGAGTAACTGTCCTCACCTTCGACTTGCGGTACCGTATTGGTCATGGCTTCCCACTAGAAACCCAGGTTAACTGCCTGAATATGACTAGTCGCTAGTGAGCATCAGATCGGTTATCAAGTACAAGCTTGCCTTGTAACCTGGAGGTCCTGGGTTGGGAACTCCACTGGGATGCGTGTGTACTGGTGAAGAGTCCCAAACTAGTCTGACGAAGTAGCTAGCTGTCCAGTACTCCAGTTTTGGTCTTCCAATGGTTCTCTAACCGATGTCAGCTAATGATGAAATCCTCCAACCAATCAAAACAAAATCCCTACAAAAACCAATACTTCATAATAATAATAATCAATTACATTCCATGATTTATTTTTTCTTCCATAATATTTCTTCAGGTGATTGTGTTCCACTTAACGAGAGATGTACAAAAACTGTATTTTCACCGTGTTGTAATAATACAGTATGCAAATTGGATGGTCCATTCTATGGAAGGTGTGTAGAATGTTTAGCAGACGCTGCATGGTGTTGGCATGACAATGAATGCTGTTCTGGAAACTGTGATTGGTTCAGATGCATAAAACGCGAAAACTAAATAAATAAATAAAAAGCTAAACAATACAATAAACATGCATCATATTTATTTAAACTATTGTAACATTGAATGACTGATTTTACTGATTTTGTTTAAATGATGAATTATATTTAACATATTAAAATGTATAATTGATTTTACTCCCCTTTTTGGTTGTTATTTATGCGAACAGATTTGGTCAACTGTATGTCACCTTTTTATCCGTAAAGTATTCAGGAGTTTGAGAGATGTGATAGGTAATTTTTGAATGTAGATGTCGTCATGATGCAACATGAGTTAGAGAATCGTTGACAACTAACTGGGAGTACCGAATAGCTGTTTCGTTCTAGTTTGCAACTATTTAGCAGTGCGCAGTCATGACTTTGCAAAAGATCGAACCTGTGGCTTTCGCGTCATAAGGCCAATTCGTTGGCAGTTTAGCTGCTTGGGTGAAAATTCCCTGACCCGTGAATTCTAATATATGTGTAAAACTTGGGCACTGCGGTGGTGTATAATTCCATATTAATTTGTTTATTGAATATATCACACCCAGGGAAACAGTATTATTGCTTGCTGGATGACAAAGTTCCAAACACAATTTATTGTTCATATTAGATAAATCAAACAATTTGGAGAAGGTGAATATTCACACAAAAACAGGACCATATGAGGAAATTAAGAAATCAATAGATACTGCTATGAATAAGATTAAAATATCCACAGTGAAACTTATACGCTGAATGAAGTTATTTCTAGGTTAGTCTAAATGGTTTAATTTAATGCCCAAAACTAATAACCCCAGTAGGATCTATGATGGTGTTGTTAAATTTCATACGTCAGGATACCCTATTAGACCGACGGTTGAGTTTTAGAAATCCACCTACTTACGAATTATCTAAATATTTAACCATGGTATTAAATTTGCTTAGAAGCCACTCAAAATATAGACTAACAAATTCTTATGAACTAAAACATAGCGCTCACCCTGAAGAAGCCTGGAAGAATATTCAATCAGCCATAGATACAGCTGTAAAAGCTGTGAATAAGGTAAATCCAAAGGTGAGTAGAAACCATTGGATTTCCACTGCCTCATCCGAACTGATAGATGCTAGAAGACTTATTCCGGCGAGCTCCGAATTCAATGAGGAGCGAAAGCTGCACAAAAGGAAACTTACGAAAAGTCTCCGCAAGGACCGTGAACAGTGGTGGTTGACAAAGGCGAAAGAGATGGAAAAAGCATCGGCGATAGGCAACACAAGGCAACTCTTTAGACTCATCAGGGAAACGGGTGGGAGAAGGCAAATCATAAGTGAGACTATTTGTGAGAAAAATGGCTCCTTAATTAGCTCTCAGGATAGACGCCTCGAACGCTGGAAAGAACACTTCGAGAAACAGTTTAACTTGCCTACAGCCACACTGAGCCTCCCAGCCATCCAGCACACACCCGAATGGGACATAGACACTGGCCCGCCGTCTGTAAGTGAGGTCACCAAAGCTATCTGTAATTCGAAACGAGGCAAAGCGGCAGGACCCGACGGAATTATTCCGGAGGTGTTTAAATATGGGGGTGACACACTAGTATATAGTTTAACTAAGGTACTAGGTAACGTCTAGGAATCAGAGACGGTTCCATCAGACTGGGGTAAGTCACTTATTATACCAGTATTCAAGAAGGGAGACAGGTACTCATGTGACAATCATAGAGGAATCAGCCTAACGAACATAGTCTCTAAAATCCTAGGCTCAGTAATCATGAACAGACTAAGCCGAACTCGGGAGGAACAAACGAGGGAAAATCAAGCGGGCTTTAGGCCAGGTAGAGGGTGCATAGATCATATCTTCACTCTCCGACAGATCCTAGAACATAGACACACTTTTAGGCGTCCAACAATTGCCATATTTTTTGACTTGAAGGCGGCCTTCAACTCCGTGGATCGAGAGGTACTATGGCAATGTTTGACTATGAAGGGAGTGCCAAAAAAGTACATTGCACTAATCAAGGCACTCTACTCAAACTCACGTAGCTGTGTAAGGGCTTATGGGGAATTGTCATCTGAATTGATAACAACCAGTGGTGTCCGTCAGGGATGTCCACTTTCCCCTTTTCTGTTTAACTTCATCATAGATATGCTAATGGAAGTATCCTTAACTGAACTTAACGACTCAGGAATCGACTTGTTACCAGGGAATAGTCTTATAGACTTAGAATACGCAGACGACATAGTCCTGTTAGGGGAGGACGCTGACGAAATGCAGAGTCTTCTGAACACCTTGAGCAGTAATCTTCGTATGTTTGGAATGCGACTCGCCCCTGTAAAATGTAAGACACTGTTACAGGATTGGACTACGTCAACTCCTAGCTTAGTGATAGGGAGTGAAGTGATAGAACATGTTGACCACTTCACCTATTTGGGAAGTTGTATCAGCACCAACGGATTGATTGGTGACGAAATCACAGCAGGGATCCAAAAAGCTCGGGCTGCTTTCGCTAACTTACACCGTCTCTGGCGTAGGCGTGACATCCGGCTGTCAACCAAGGGACGTGTATACTGCTCAGCAGTTCGCTCCGTCCTTCTCTATGGCGGTGAGACGTGGCCACTGAGAGCGGAAGACATGAAGAGATTGTCTGTTTTTGACCACAGATGTTTACGATCTCTTTCTCGCGTTAGGTGGTATAATAAGGTAAGTAATGTTGACGTTAGGCGTAGAGCGTTGGACAAAGAGGGAAAATCAATCGAAGAGGCTATGAAGTTACATAGATTGAGATGGCTAGGTCACGTACTGCGCATGCCTAACCATCGTCTCCCCCGACTGACGGGCATTACTAGCTGATATAGGTGCAGGTTGGAAAAGAGTAAGTGGTGGCCAAACAAAAACATGGCATCAATCCATGAAATCCTTGACAGTTGAACTGAGTCAGGTAGGGAGATGCAGACTTCCGGGATGGGGCCCTCCGGACTCTAAGAATCAATGGCTAGAGACAACAGGTGACATGGCTGAAAATCGTTGTCAATGGCGCAGATTTATTCAGTCTGTTTAACCTTCATATTCCTTTCTACCATTACTCATTCTGTTTCACTCTTATACTTATCTAAATTCTATTGATTCTCTTCTCTCATTTTCCTGTCTACCTTTGTGTGCTATTTTGGAACGTGGCAACTCGAACTGCTGCACTTCGGTGCCATGTTCTATGTTGAATCCAGCAGCAGTAGCAAAACATAGATTAGATAATTTAAAACTAAATAGTGAAGAAAAATTGGTTAGTTTTGACAGTGTCAGTTTATATACACGTATGTCAATAAATATGGCTATATAGGCAGTCAGAAACGAACTCATTTCTCACCGACAAGTCGAACTTAGGACGAAAGTACCACTTGAGGACATAATGCTGGGAGTGCAGCTATGCCAGACTTCCACAGTATTTAAATTCCAGGGGAAAATATACAAACAATTTGAGGGAGTTGCCATGGAGCCAACAATATCCCCGGTTGTGGCAGATATATTCAATGATAGGTGGGAAAACTTAGCTATTAAAACGTTCGCCATACTAAGAACACAGCACATAAATAGATTTTTCGAACACATCAGCTCAAGGGTGGAGGCAATTCAGTTCACTTATGAATTGAAAAGTCAGTACAGAGGGCATCCAATGTTAGATTGTAGTGTAAAGTGGAAAGAAGACGGGAAGTTAAACACTAGTGTTTAGAAGAAACCCACACATTCAAACAGATATTTGGATTTCCGATTTCCGTTCATCCCATCCTACGTCAATAAAAATGGGATTGGTGAAATGTTCAAGTAATAGGACACAAAACTAAGTAGTACCAAAGAAAATCTAAGAGAGGAAGTGAGTCATATAAGAGAAGCTTTGAAACTTAGTAATTACTCTGATAAATGAATCAGGAATTTTGTAGGAAAATGTGAAAATAAAGTAAATAATAATAGTAGTGCTAGTGATAATAATAATAATAATAATAGTAATATTAATGACGACATGCATGTCAAACATGCGCAGGATAATGACAACACCAACAATAGGGAATATAAATCATCATCAGTACTACTTCCATACAAGGAAGAAACCTCGGATACCACTTTATGGAGAATTCTTAAAAATGAAGGCAGGAACAAAAGTGGTTGGAATTCCAATCGCGCACAAACTCAATTAGAAACAGGCTTTGTCCTTTAGCGGATCACTCCTGTAGAACCAATAAAACAAAACAATTTAGTTTATCGAACACTGCTGAAATGATTGTCAGGTCAAATACAGAGGTGAAAGTAGTAGAATGTTGTCAGTCAGTCAGACTAGTGGAGTACAACAACCAAGTAGCAAAATCTAGATTAGTTGTCCGAAATGAGACAAGAAATCTGGAGAGTAGATCAGATACACCATTCACTACATGCGATTACACACAACCATACAATAGGGCGGGAGGGATAAGATGACAGTGTTAAAATCTAATGTAACAGCAAGGTGGAGGGAGAGATTGATAGCGGAAGCTTTATTCATCGAATTGACTGCGAATCAATGTGTAATAGTAATGATCCAACACCTGTCCATCCAGACATCTGGAAAATTCTAGTACTGCGACGGCTAATAGGAAAGAATAAAAAGAACTATAAAACTCAAGTTTCGAAGTTGCGTGATTACAACTGATATGATTATGACCAGTAGAGTGCAGCAGGTCGGGTGTGAGGACAAATACTCGCCGAAGACATTGGCTAGGGGTCGCGCTATATCGTGAATTGGCAGAAGTTAGAATTCATGGGCTGGCCATTGGATCGGGTTCCAGTGGCTAAATGGTATACGAGTTCGCCTTGTACACCAGAATGTCCTGGGTTCCGACCGTGGAGGTGGGTACGTACTGATGAAGAGTCCCAAACTAAGGCGAAACAGCTGTCCAGTACTCCCTGGCAGGTTTTCCAATGGTTCTCTAACTAATGTCAGCTCATGATGAAAATCCTGTAATACTACACTGTGTTCGAGACTTTGTCATCCAGTATATTATACTGTTTCTCTGGGAATTCTGACTTCTGTCAATTTAACTAATGATACTGCATTAAGGCCAATCAATGCTATTGATGCGTATCCACATCATCCTGACCTGATGGACCCTGTTGGCGACGACTGCACATTAAAACTTCATGACATCCATCCACCAATAGCCACTAGTGAGCTGTTGACTGATATTTACATTAGGGGTGTGGATTAGCTGCAATACAGATTTCGTCAGAAAACATCATCAGTTAGAAAACTATTGCAAACCTAAAGAATACAGGTTCGATCCCTTATGGATTTGAACTACTAAATAGTCTCAAAAAAGGATGAAACAGACACATATTACTTTCTGATTTTCAATGAATCACTAACTGATCTTGTTTCATGATAAAGTCTATACTAAGAGCAATGCAAACCCTTAAAACCCCATTAAATATAATACATTATCTGCCCTACTATTTCGTGGATGATGACTAACAGTGGAATCCAGAATGTATATTTCGTCCTATTTGGGGCTCATCATCGGATGTATTTACACTTCCCGTGAGGTGAAGTCATTCCTTTTATCTAATATTATTGTTCCCTTGGGTTCCTAGTGGAACATAGGGCTTCAACTACACATCTCCACTTGCTTCTGTCTTCTGCTGTACTTTTCACCTGCGTCCATGTTAATCCATGCTGTTTCAACTCCTCTTCACACGATCTCCTTCACTCGAGGGCCTGACGCGCGATGTCACCCCGCAGCGGCCTCCACAGCGAGTGTCCAATCCATCTCCACTTTCTCCTGCATATTTGTTAGCCGATTGGTTCTTGTTTTGTTTGTTCCCATAGTTTCTTGTTGGTGATTCTTTCCGGCCATCTGATCTTGAGTATAGAACGAAAACAGTTGTTGATAAAGGTCTGCAACAGGCTGTTGGAAATATTCTTTGTGACCCGACAAGTTTCTGATCCGAATAGAAGCACTGACTTGACATTTGTATTGAAAATCCGAATTTTGTTGTTGATGCAGGCTGAGTGACGAAGATTTCCAAATTGGTTTCAGATTGATGAATGTGTTTCTCGCCTTCCTGATTCTCGATTTGACATCCTCGTCCATTCCTCCTGTAGTTGAGACAATGCTCCCTAGATAAGTGAATGAAGTAACCTCTTTCAAATCCCTCCCGTTGATGGTGATTGGCGCTGGGTGTATATAAACAATAACCTTATTTTTCGCTGGAATCGGGGAAGTGAAATGACGCAGGCTGGTGAAAGTTTTCGGAAAGCCAGTCATCCGATGTGCCTCCTTTCGATGTTTGCAAAAATAAGGATGGGGACGAGGTCATTCCTACTGACAGACAAGCCCAGAACCTATCATATCAAACACCAAAGCTTCCTGAAACAGGCTAGGGGGTCTACGAGAGCCTCTTATGCAACGAATGTCAGCTAATAATTGTTTAAGTGAATTTCACGTCTCCTGTTGATTGATTATGTCGGATCTAAATATTCAGTCTCTGTCGACATGTGACGAGGAAATTAAAGCCTGTTAACAGCCATAGAGCCGTCTGAAAATGATTTCACTGCTCGGAGCTGTATAAAGACTCTCCTCTGAAGGCTTATTTTTCATTTAGAAGCCAAG
The DNA here is from genome assembly GCA_944472155.2 of Trichobilharzia szidati. Lineage (NCBI taxonomy): Eukaryota > Metazoa > Platyhelminthes > Trematoda > Strigeidida > Schistosomatidae > Trichobilharzia > Trichobilharzia szidati. The sequence continues at coordinate 41,583,154 of OX235276.1, read as the reverse complement.
AAATGATTAATAATACTAATAACAATATTGTAATATTAATTAAAGTGTTTACCACATAGAAAATGATATGAATTTTTATGACCAGTAGTGGATGTTAGTCAGTTCAATTAAAAACAAAACACGGCGTGTTACTGTAAAATACAATCAAGATGTACTTCTCCAATGATTGAAAACAGACTGCAATGTTTTCGCCGTATTTTTAAAATGCATGAGTAATTTCTAGTGCTCTAAATGCGCCTGTGGTTCAATGGTTTGGTGGCTGCCTGCCACACGATAGGTTAGGATTATATTTTCAGCCGATGCACTCAAAAATCTCGCTTGGTTTACTGGCTGACAGTAATTCTGGAAAAGAGTAAAGATCGGGTGTGATGCCACCAACACCACCCCTTGTACAACGAAATAACTGAACATCTCAACTAAAAATTTCAAAGTCTAAAGTCCTTGAGTCCACTCGGAAGTTAACAAATGAGACAAAGAAAAGTCTAAGGGTTAAAATGGTATTTTAATTGTTATTTAATTCTTTTACCAATGTGTTCATGCCTGTGAATCAAAGTCCTTATTAGTACATACATAATCTCTTCTCATCTCATTTTAACTTAAAATCAATAAACCTTTTGAAATGAAATAGATTAGACACGCATCATGAGGTGAACGTCGAAAGTCCTTCAAAATTATCAATAAGCAAAAGAGCTCATTTCTTCTTAAGTTTGCTGAAGCCATTTCCATCAAGCGCCTGAAACCTGATTTGTGCGTTCAGAAAGAAGCGGTTATCAGTCTTTCTTTGCCCTGGTAACCGGATATTTTTCATCCGAATGCGAGATACTGAAAAGTTTTCATTGTGCATGATTATTATTGTTCGGAATAGTGTTTAATATTGCATATATATATGTATATATTGTTAGTGTATGCGTATACTGATCGATTGATTTTTGTTTAAAATGAACTCTGTACGAGTATGTTAAAATTGCTTTTGTAGATATATTTATTAATGTCTTTGCCTTGTAAGCAGCTGACGAGAAGGCGACGAAATAAAATATGGTACCATTTTATTCTGCTAAAACTGTAGTTGTTGCTTTGTTCAAATAGATTAGAATTTCTTTATCCTTATTTAACGGTATACAACATAGTCGGCAGTATAAATAACCAGCAATACCTTGGAAAAGAGAATGGCAATTGTACCCTTCTCTCCACCTACCTATATTACGTTTTAGAGATTGATTTCTGAATCCCGGTTCATCGAATAATCTACACCCAACACATGCAATACAAGTGACCCAATGGAAATACCAGAAATATGGAATATATTATTACCACCAGTCAAATCTGAGGAGGATAATAAATAATGTTAAAATTCTATTTCAGTTCACGTACATCATAACATTCTAAGAAGTGACTTATTTTGACTATGAAAACATCTTATTTCCCATCTGACTGTATTTGATTGATAACACTCATATTATTATTTCTGAATGTACATTATCTTATATTGACTTTATTCAAATGTCTAATCAGTTTTTACCCATGTGTATAAATGAAGCAAGAAAGTTGTGTGTGAGCACCTTGATATGATTATGAGCAGTAGTAAGTTGTGTTCGAAATGTGGTCATCAGTAAATATTACCATAAAACACAACACTGTGTGATTTTATCAAGATAAAATCTTATCTATTAAGGAGTTATACTCTACCAGAGTGCCGAAGTTTGATACTTATATCAGTTTAGTACAAATATTTACAATAAATATCTATTAAAATCTTGGTTACCTATCCTGTAGTCTAATAAAGAAGCTATAAGACCCAGGTGTTAACTAGGAGTTCGGCATTTTACTGTAATCTTCACACATACACACATGCACATACTGCTCAGCTGTCATGCGAATAAATGACACTTAACCCCATCTGTTTTTCAGCACTCATTAACTAGCCAACTGCAGCTTGCGTTATCGATTCTAATTACATGGAGAAGAGACTGATATTTTGAGTTCCAGCCGGAAATGCAAACTTCAATGCTTCACCTTCAATCGTTACTCATTACATTATCAGTAGTCTGCCAACCCGAGGATATAAGAAATGGTCGGCGAAGTTAAACAATGCCGTCCCATGTGTGTGAACATCCCAATGTCCTTGAACGCATTCTAATCATTGCCCAACAACACCTATCATTATTATAGCGTAAATATGAATGCTATTCTGATCAAACACCAGTAACTAGTGCGACGTGTCTAGTCCTTTCTTTGGTGCAGACGAGTGCTAACTAGCACGAAACCTAGGTCCAAGGCTTCCTGCCTATTGATTGCCTCCAACCATCAAATATCATCAAATCAATGTGCACCATGAGGGCGAGCTACCTAGAATGGTGGCCACATTGCAAACCTCACTGATAGAATTCAGTCTGCACCAAAGAAAGGACTAGAGACATTACACTAGTTACTACTGTCCAATCAAAATACCCAATACAATCCTACAGGAGATCAATCGCGAGCCCTAATAGCTCATTGGTAACGTCTCTGACTGCAGTACTGAGTGACGCGGGTTCGAATCTCAGAAGGGATATGAGTTCTTTCAAGGTTGCAGATACGCCTTGCTGACTGGTGAGTGCCAACTGGTACGAAACCTAGGTCCGAGGCTTCCTGCCGATCGCCTCCAGCTATCTAATATCATGAGTGCTATTCACCAACTAAGGAGCAAATTTTACCAAGACCATGTTTTTAAGTACTGTTTGGACAATGTATTAATAGCTGGTTAGGGTTAGGATTAGGGTTATGATTAGGGATAGATTTAGAGTTGGTATTATTTATTGTAATTTGCTTTCTTATCCACATTTTCCTAGTATAAGTAGTCGTCAATCCTCTTACTGGGAACCATAATAATTCAACCCAGGGCTTTTCGGGAAGACTGCAAAACAGGATTAGAGAGCGACAAGCATGTCACAAAAAAGCTCACTTTAAGTCACCTGGGTGAATACATGTACAGAAACTGGTCTCACATTTTAAAAACTGATACTCCTTATTATAACGGGGACGTATTTTTAAGTCATGTCAGAGAAAGGTACCCTGTTTAATGTGTTTTCATGCAGATATACGTCACTTTTTGTGCAAAACTTCATCATTTTTATGATTGGCCGGCTCAAGGGTCAGTCGTGCATTAGCATCCTTTGGGAAGCTATTGTCTCACTTTGTTAAATGATCTCAACATAACCTTATTTTTACTTAACTGCGAAGGAAAGAAAAAATCTAGTGGAAGAAGGGAACAATGTTTTCAATTCACATTACGACATTCTGAGAAGTTACTTATTTTGACTATAAAAACACTCGTCTAATTTCCCATCTGATTGTATTTGATCGATAACACTCATATTATTATTTCTGAATGTACATTATCTTATATTGATTTTATTCATCGTCGTATATCCGAACATCATCCAGCATGATTAAGCAAGGGATAAACAAGATCTATTCGTAGCTCCATTTTAGCACACATTGCAGACAGTGAGCATAAGGTTAATGTGAATACTGCATTCAAAATTATTTATCGCATTCCTGCTAATCTTAATTTTGCTCTACGAGTTCGTCTTCTACAGACAGCTGAAGCAATCGGAATCCACCTTAAGAAGCCAAGCCTATGTGTTCAGAAAAAATTTGTACAGCCACTTTCCTTACCGTGACCATCTCTAGAAGAATGCATAAACAGGACTACGTCGCCCCCCTCCCCCTAAACCTATAAAGATTATAATTTTCCAAATTATTATATTTTTATTTATTTTGACCACTTCATCTTTAATTACGTGTTATCCTTGTAAAATTAATTTTCTCTAACCATTTCTACCTTTTAAATGTGTATTGATTTTCTTCGTTAATTATCAACCCATTGACATTTTGACACTGACTAATTATTGTTAAGAAACATATCAGTGCCACTTGTTTGGTAAACTGTTGTGTATTATAATAAAAATGCTATACGTGTATATTAGAGTAGAGCCAGAGTGAGATGAGGATCTAATTGAAAAGTAAATATTTCTTCGCTCAATCTTTCAGTTTTCCAAATGTCTAATCATCAAGTTTTACTCATGCATGTAAATGAAGCAAGAAAGTTGTTATGAGTGAGTGACTTGCTATGATTATGAGCAGCAGTGAGTTGTGCTCGAAACGTGGTCATCAGTAAATACTACTGGATAACACAACACTGTGTGATTTTATCAAAATAAAATTCTATCCGTAATTTGAGAATTCAGCAATGTATATATATGTATATATGATACAAATGAACTGTCGTCAAGATTTGACAGAATAGTTCTAAAATATTTGGGCGCTGAGTGAGAAGTAGACATTTGTAAAAAATTATATTTGTAAAATCTCAGCGAGATAGAAATGAGTAATTCCAACGTTTCGTTCGGCAATCTGGTCCGAACTTCTTCAGGGAAATTAATCAAAATTAACATAACAGAGGTTTTTTTTATATAAAAGGCACATCTTTTTAAAAACTTTGTTCAATCATGATTCATAAACACAGGTATTAACAAGTATAATAAACAAAATTGTATGAGCTGTGATCAAAATTTGACCTCGGACTTACAAATATTGGTCTACCTTTGTTAAATACTTTAAACAGTGTGCATGCGTGTGTGTGTAAACAGTTGTAAATCACTTCTTAACGTCTCCATAGGAAGATATAGACAGTCAGGAATTTGACCAAGTATTATTAATTAGTGATACATGTCCATTCTTATTTATTAATCAGGATTTCCTATGCATCAGCTAACATCAAACCTTCATGTCCGTTCAAACTGCTAGTATATAGAATTTTATGATTAGACGTATTTTCAAAATTATGGTGTTTAGGATTAGAGTTTAGTAGAAGCACCCTGTCGAACTTATTGCATTGTCTTCTTTCTGAATATTGAGCTGCTTTATTCGACCTACTGGAGTTGTCAGGTGACTCGACAGCTACGGATTTAGGATGTGCATTTTGTTCTAGACAACGGAGACTGAAAACACGATGATTGTGCCAATTACATAGTTTCTTTGTTAATTTAATTCGATAGCAAAATAATTCAAATGAACTGTCGTCAAGATTTGACCGAATAGTTCTAAAATATTTGGGCGCCGAGTGAGAAGTAGACATTTGTGAAAAATTATATTTGTAAAATCTCAGCGATATTGAAATAAGTAATTCCAACGTTTCGTTCGGCAATCTGGTCCGAACTTCTTCAGGGAAATTAATCAAAATTAACATAACAGAGGTTTTATATATAAAATTGGAATTACTTATTTCAATATCGCTGAGATTTTACAAATATAATTTTTTACAAATGTCTACTTCTCACTCGGCGCCCAAATATTTTAGAACTATTCGGTCAAATCTTGACGACAGTTCATTTGTATCATATATACTGTTTGGAATAAGGCCATTATTATTATTATTATTATTATTATTATTATTAGATGCCTATTAAAGGTAGTTATGGTATAGTGGAGCAGTAAATTAATCAACGAAAAAATCACTGGCCTACAACTTGGAGGTAGGTGAGTGGAGGCGGAGTGAGGGTGACCTTGAATGTTTTTAAGTCAGCTGGTCAAGCTTGAATTCCACTACCGAGCACCCGCACTAGCAGGCACATTGTCGTGCATGTTCTGTGTTCAATTGTTTATGCACACAATCAGTAATTTAGTTAAGCACATATATTATAACAATTCTGAAATATAATATATTTCGTAATTCGATCTCTTGAATTATTGTTCCGATCTGATTTACCAGTTTTTTTTTCTGATCTACGTAGTATAAGTTCATTTACCTTAGAGACTGTTGTTATACGCTTAATTAAATATGAATGTATCAGCCCCCCCCCCTTCTGTGTGTATTAATCAAATTACAATGTTCATATAATTCAGTGACCATTTTTTCCATTCCTGAAGAACATAAGATTTCAAAATTTAAAGTTTCATCAGAGTTGGTGTTGTTCCTTCCGGCCTTACGATCAACCCTACCGCTTTCCTGGGCTTAGGACTGATTAGATGAGGTTCCTGAGTGTATCGCCCAGGAATTGAATCCGGCCCAAGTGCATGGTTGGCAGTCATTCCACAACTATTTAACCACCAACGTTTCAGCTAATTATACCATTGTTATTACCACTTTCTTGGGTTCCAAGCGGAACATGTACCTTCAACAGCACATCTCCTCTTTGTCCTATTCTCCTCCTCACACAACCTCCTCCATGTCACCCACCCTCGAACATACGCACAACATGTCGTCTGATATTTGGATTCTATTCGAGAGTCAGCCTGGTTCGTGATGTTACTCGATGGCGTCCTCAGCGTACATCCAACGCATCCCCATTTTCTTCGACATATTTGTTGAGAAATAGGTTCTTCTTCTTCTTCTTTGTTCCCATAGTTTCTTGTTGCTAATTTGAGTTTCGGTATAGAGTCAGCGAAGGCTGCTGTTGACGAAAGTCTTTAACTTTATTTGGTAACACTTTTCGGGATGTGAGAGCCAAGTTTCAGACCCATATAGAAGAACTCACTAAGTCAACATTAGTGTTGAAAGTTCAAATATTGTTCTGTATGTTGAGTACAGAGAATTCACAAACTAATTTCAGAGTGGTGGAGGTTTGTCTTGCCTTTCCAGTACTGGCTTTGACGTCTTCCTTCGTGTTACCACCAGTAATTGAAACGATGCTCCCTAGGTAAGTGAAGGAAGTGACCTGTTTCAAATTTATTCCACTGATAATAATTGATGCTCTTTTTTGTTGTTGGTTGGTTGGTTGTCATCATGACCTCCGTCTTCTCTATGTACACTTGAAGTCCTGTCTTTGATGTTTCTTCTGAAAGTCTATTCATCATCGCCTGTAACTCTTCGGGGTTTTTTGTGACGTTGAACATAAATCATCCGCGAAATCCGAATCTTCTAGAATCTTCCTATCGGTTCGAAGTATTCCTTACAATCCAGTACATCATGAATAGGAATATTACCGGTTATCCTAGGCAGTCTTGTCTCAGTCCTGCCTTCAGTTCTGAGCCTTCGCTCAATTCTACGTTGTGGGTCACTTGACACGTGGTATTGTTATATAACTGTTGAATGAACTTAAAAGAGATTTGGTACCCTCCATACTGTTGAAGCAGTTTCTAAAGGAATTCGTAGTTAACGCTGTCAAAGGCGTTTTCAAGTTGAGGAAGAGGTCTGACTATCATTTTTTGATCTGTGCGATAAAGATCCGCCACAACACAAAGTAATATGCAAGTGATTTGCTTTCCTTGCATCCCTCTTGTTCTGGGCGGAATTCTGAAACTACAGCATCTTTCATTTTCTCCAGGGTGATGCAACTTAGTATTTTCCATGGAATAGGTAACAGCACAATTTTGCACCAGTTGTAGCGAATGCCTGAGTCGCATTTCTTTGGCAGTTTGAAAGGACAGTCGTTCTCTTAGTCCTTAGGCACCTTTCCTTCCCTTCAGACCTTCTTTTATAGTGACGTCAGCGTATTCGCTGTGGTCTCTAGTCCCATTTCCACTGCTTCAGGGGGAATTCCATCTTGTCCTGCAGTATTCGCAACTAGCTTTCGATAACTTTATGCCATTCAAGACCGATGTTTTTGTTGATGGATTAGTATTCACTAACAGTTCTGTAACTGTTGGCAGTATTTCTACATGAGTTGAAGGTGTTGGTCGACTAACTTATTCATTTATTCGTTCGGGGCTTCGTATACTCAACTCAGCAACTCTTTTCGTCGCCAATCTCTGTACTGCACAATTTTCTGTTTCACAATCCTTCTTTCCTCTATTAGCTCCCAGGTGTTCGTATAGAACCATTCCTCGTCCTACCTCTTCTTTCTGCTTAAAATATTTGTACGCATTTCCTTTAACGTCACTTCCAGAGAGTTTCAGTGCTCTTCCACACAGGTTTCCTCTCTGATACCACGTATTGTGATTATTCTGCATGAAATCATATACACAGAAAAAGAAACTGAAGGAAAATATCTTTCCTCACTGTGCTAGTCACAAGGAGAACTGACGGGTCGTTGGAAAGATCTATTTACAGAAAATGGATGAGGGCAAGACTACTGACCAGCTTTTATAGTTTCGTCCCCATAGACAGAAAAAGAAATCTAATCGGTTCTCTCTCAACATGGGTCCGGAGAATTTCTGGTGAAGATAGTGTTGAGGATGAACTCAAACAGTTGAAAGGAACCTTCATAGAGAACAGGTATCCATCACGCTTCGTAGAGGCCAATAGCAAATTACGTGGAAGAAATACAGAGATTGACGAGATAGCTAAGCAACAGTGTTGCACCTAGACTTAGAATTTAGGGGTGACACTGCGATTGAGCTACTTAAAAATCGTCTGACAGGATCATTGAGAAAAACGTTTTTTGCTGTTCACTGGTGCACCTTAATGTCAAGGGAATATTATTTCGATTATGTAGTTCCATGTGCATCAATATGTCCACCTGCTCTTGCTAGGTACATATAACTTTCTTCGAGAAACATTTCCTTCTGCATTCGAGAACATCTCACAGAAATGGCTGAACAAAGGAGAGCGTTCAGGTATTAATTCATCGGTATTGCAACTTATTGTAGATACTGACTACGCAGCATCTAGTTACATTGTTTAATATAGTCTACAAACTTCAATAAAGTTTGCCGAAAGGGACACGAGTGCATTTATTTTTTATAGCAGAGACTTTGGCAATACACAACATAAAGTCAATAACTTTGTGTACAAAAACAATTTGCACGATCTCTTTCGTTACCATGGATGTGATTTTACTATGCAGTTTACATAAAAACTTTGTTGACATTCTTTATTCCATGCTCCATTTTGTTTTATTCCGTTTCACTTTATGTTATCATATTCTAACTTTTTACCTACTCTAACACTTTGACAACATTTCACTCATGCATCTATGTATACATCATATTAAATTCACATATTCGCATTTCCGAATGTACTTTATTTTCCGATCATCTATTTCATACTTGTCCAGTGAACTTTAGGTTGACCGATATTTATTTAGTTATTCATTCACCTATCTAATCAATTATAAATTATTTAAATTAATCTCAGCGTGTTAAAAAAAAATCAAAACAAGATTTTTCTGAACGTTTCGCTGTGTAAGCCACAGCTTCTTCAGCAGATTTATTCGGATTTTTATTAATCATCAAAATATATAGTCAAAAATTTTACAAAAATTGAAGTCAGTTTATTTGAAGGTCATTTGTCCATGGACATTTTTACCAATAGAAAATATGTGAGCAGTCATCACATATAATTGTAATGACTAATGTCAAGTTGTTGTTGTGTTCACCCTTCTAATGTTAAAATTCATGAGCCATTGAATCGGGTCCCAGTGGCTGAATGGTGTACGAGCTTGCCTTGTAACCGGAAGGTCCTGGGTTCGAATCCCAGTGGGTGCGTTCTGCCGATGATTCCCAAACTAGGATGAAACAGCAGCTGTCCAGTACTCCCTGGTTTTCAATGGTTCTCTAACTGATATCAATCCGTGATCAACTCGTAAAAACGCCCTTCTATAGTTGATTTGTACAGATTAGTTTTGTATGAGTGTGTGTATGTATGTTATATGTCATGTGGAAATTACGTGAATTCATATATGATAAACAAGATACTACATGTTTTAAAAGGTCATGGAGGCTCATTGAGTGTTTACTGTTTTTTCATCTGTCTTGCCTCATAAGAGTTTGCCATATAGGTGATAAGTCTATCCTTTCTTTCCTATTCACTGCATTCGATGTGGTTAAGATGTGCAAGGCTTCAGAAGTCAATCTTTCTTTATGTGAATGAAATCCTCTTCCAAGAATTTCGACATTGTCGTAATCAATCTTATGTCTGCTGTCTATCGCATGCATTGCTATAGCCGATCTTTTTTCTAGACTTTTTAGTTCTACTTCATTTCTAGGTGGACATTTCGTGCATAGTTTATGTTTGCGTCTACAAGATAATGTGTTCAGAATGTGATGCATGCTATATAGGGGAGAGCAGTAGGCAGGTGAAAGTCAGAGTGAACGAACTAATCTGCACAAATCAACTATAGAAGGGTGAACACAACAACAACTTGACATTAGTCATTACAATTATATGTGATGACTGCTCACATATTTTCTATTGGTAAAAATGTCCATGGACAAATGACCTTCAAATAAACTGACTTCAATTTTTGTAAAATTTTTGACTATATATTTTGATGATTAATAAAAATCCGAATAAATCTGCTGAAGAAGCTGTGGCTTACACAGCGAAACGTTCAGAAAAATCTTGTTTTGATTTTTTTTTAACACGCTGAGATTAATTTAAATGATTTATAATGAATCAATCTGACTCGGCGCTCAAATTATTCCAGGAAGTTCGTAACACCTACGGCCTGGAAACCTATAATCTTATATAATCAATTGTTTTTACGAGTTTGACCACGGATTGATATCAGTTGGAGAACCACTGAAAACCAGGGAGTACTGGACAACTGTTTCATTCTAGTTCGGGAATTGTCAGCAGTTCGCACTCACTGGCGTTCGAACCAAGAACATTCCAGTTACAACTCAAGCTCGTATACCACGGCGTACTGCTGATGATTCCCAAACTAGGATGAAACAGCTGTCCAGTACTCCCTGTTAGTTTTCAATCATTCTCTAACCGATATCAATCCGTTGTTAAAATCGTACAAGCCAACTCTTGAAAAACTAATCAGTTTTTGACTCACAATCCTATACACCAATATTATCGCACTTCAATGTCACTATTCACTGTCAAACTTTAGCACACACACACACACATGCACACAAGAAAACTGATTGCTACTGTCCACTGTAATTCATATCTATATATGTACGATTGTAGAGCTATGAAAATGGAATCGTAGAAAAGAGAATTTTCTTCTCTGAATTTTTTGTTTTTATGATTTATTGGACTTTCCCTCATTTTTCAAAATCCAATAATTTTATAAAAAACATATATATATACCCATATCTGCGTATACGATAAAAAAACTGTATACTTTGTTATAAAAATCAAAATGAAAGTTACGTAACTACCACGTACTCAATATGCTGGACATAATAATCCCCTACATTGATATATATATATAAATCCCTGTTAATGCACTAAAGTTTTCATAGAAAAAAAGGGAATATGCTTGATAAAACTTATTTCTTTGTGTTACTCACTATAATAATATTATTGTGGAAATTAAATTTTGTCTCAGGTAAATATTAATTTATAAAGTTAATATGGGTTTATATGATTTTCGAATAATTTTATGTTAGATGTGATCGTGAACTTTGTTAAATTGATACTCCTCAGCAGTAAGTCTTTATGTCCCTTTCCACCCCCAACTGTTGTTTAAAACCACAAGTTAACAGAACAATACTGTTCATAAGTGATTGGCTATGGGATAGACTTCCTGGAGTTCTGATGATATATCATGATTTCAAAGTTCCTTCTTATACTCACCAGTGACCAGCCATGTTCAGGCAGTTACTTGGGGTTCTAGTGGGAAGGCGTCACCTATAGGGTACAGTAGGTCGAACGTGAGGACAGTTACTCATCGAATACATTGCTAAGTGGTGGCGCTATATCATGAACTGATGGAAGCCGGAATTCACGGGTTGGCGGTTGGATCGGGTGCAAGTGGCTTAATGGCCTAAGAGCTTACCTTGTAACCACAAGGTCCTGCGTTGGAACTCCACTGGGGTGAGTGCGTACTGCGAAGAGTCCCAAACTAGGCTGATGAAATAGCTAGCTGTCCAGTACTCCAGTTGTGGTTATCCAATGGCTCTATAACCGATTTCAGCTCATGATGAAATCCTCCAACCAATTAAACAAAATCCTTACAAACCAATACTTGAAAATATTATGATTATCTTTGTCAATGTTATTTCCTCTGAATCGAATGGTATGATTACAAAGCTTTCATTGTCCTATCAGCACTGAAGATGATACCTTGAAAGACAGTGCAACCTTGCAACTAACAATAAAAATAATCACTTTTTAAGTATTGGTTATGTAAAGATTTAGTTAGATTGGATGGGGATTTCATCTAGCGACTGGCCCTTTTCAGGCAGTGACCTGTGGTTCTAGTGGGAAACCGTGACCAGTAGGGTACAGCAGGTTGAAGATGAGGCAGTAACTCATCGAGGAAGACACTGCGAAATGGTCGCGCTATGTTGTGAATTGGCAAAAGTTAGGATTCATGCACTGGCCATTGGAGGGGGTCCCGGTGGCTCAATGGTCTACGAGTTCGCTAGCCTTGTAACCAAAAGGTCCTGGGTTCGAACTTCAGTAAGTGTGTACTGCTGAAAAGTCCTAAACTAGGCTGACGAAACAGCTGTCCAGTACTTCCAGGTTTTCCAGTGGTTCTCTAACTGATGTCAGCTCATGATGAAATCCCAATCTAATAATCACTTTATTCCAAACAATAGTAGTCATACAGAAATGTAATTTTCAGCATTTTTATACAAATATCAACAATTTAGCTACTTTTATAAATATATAAATATATAGAAATGTAAAAGTGATAAAGCCACAATAACTGAAAGTTAGTGGGACATAATGAATTCTAAATAGATAATATCATAGATAATACATGTAATAACAATAATCTTTGCTAGTACTTTCCAGTTCAGCTACTGGTTTAAAAAGTTTATAGGTTCTTTTCTGACATCTGACTATCTCTTCACAAAAAACCCTTGCTAAATATGGTGGTGTGGTAGAATTTTTATATTTAGTTCTAGGAGCATAAATCCTTATGAAGTTTCTTCGGACTTTACCCTAAGATATTCAAGGAAAGAGTTGCGAATAAGTAGAGAGGATGTTCGATATCAGACAAGATAACTTTGGTCAACTACCTGCATGAAATGAAGTGGCTATCGACAACAATGTTAGTTAGTAGTTGAGTCAAAGGCACACCACTAACCCTAATTAGAGCCTTCAGTGTTCTACGTAATATGATACAGTCTTTTCTAAGAAGTCCAGAATAGAATAAGGGCGAACAGTAAAGAAGAATGGACAAAATTCATGAAATAATAAATTGTAAAAGAAGAGGTTGAGTTATGCTAGCAGAAAGGCCCAACTTCTTCATGTAATAAGTCAAACATAAAATTTTCTTAGAAACCAACGGGATAGGAGACGACCAACAGAGATTGGAAGAGAAACTGATGCCAAGGTATGAGTTATTCAGATTACTTCCTATCACACTGCCGTCAATATTGTTGGAACCCTGCGACAGAATCAATCAGTCCACTCAAGTCTTGCTCGCATCTGAAACTAAAATCAACAGCATGACAATTATATGGATACAGTTTAAGATTACTTGTTAACTTCAGATAAGAATTGATTGATAGAAGAACAATCCAAAGCAGACACCAATAGAACAGAGATGGTTAGATCGTCGGCATACTCAATGAAATTAGCTTTGGAAGAATACGGAAGGTCATACAAAAAGAAGGAAAAAAGACATGGATAGAGTACAGAGCCTTGATTCACACCAGCTTCCATTAGCGCTTTCCATTCTCAACAGTAGTGTATCAACTACTAAACTCAGTGAGCATAACAACCTGGCAGAAATCCCCCACCTGAGCAACAAATTTTAGACATTATTTCGATTGTTATCTTTTACAATAGACTTTGAAGAAGAAGGATCGCTCTACAATGCGACTTGCGAATATTCACTTATACATTTGTGTCATAAATTGATGCAGTTAGTAACATTTTGGATACTTGTTTCAGACTAATTTCTCGATATGGATTAGTGTCCTAACTAAATCGTACACAACCTTTAGTGGACGAAACCTGCAAACAAATCAATATAGAACAAATATTTAAAACTTCCAGCTGAAACTAAATATATTTTGTAGATAAATATATTGTACTATAGAATACATCATTCTGGTACAAGTCTTGATTCTATGGTTCTTAAATAGTGTCACTTGTCAGTTAGGAGAGTGTAAAACCTTGCAGAAACTTAATGTCATTTAACGGATGATAGCTGTCGCTGTAATACATAATGCGGGTTTATTCCTACTTGGAACCCTTCTTTCGGAGACACATGAAACCCTAGTGATTAACAGTGTTTTCACTGGGACTCAAACCCAACATGTATCGACTCAAACATCAAAGTTTTATCCACCAGGCAATTCAGCTACGACAGCCACTTCGTCTGCAATAGGTATTATATGCTATTCTTTAAGATGGACATCTTGAGTTTCCCTCTCAATAAAATCAATCGGCGGGAAGATTTTGAGTTAATCATTTTTATAAATTACATTTCATATTCCGGGGAAATATGAAATATTCAAGTATTGGTTTTATAGGGATTTTTGTTTGATTGCATGGAGGATTTCATCATGAGCTGACATCAGTTAGAGAACCACTGGAAAACCAGAACTGGAGTACTGGACAGCTATTTCGCCCTAGTTTGGAACTCTTCATCAGTACGCACCCACCACAGGGGTTCGAATCCAGGACCTTCCGGTTACAAGGCGAGCTCGTAGACCATTAAGCCACTGGGACCACCTCCAACGGCCAGCCCACGAATTCTAACTTCTGCCATTTCACAACAAAGCGCAACCATTTCCCAGTGTCTTCCTCGATGAGTTGCTGTCTCATCTTCAACTGCCTTTACCCTACTGGTCACGGCTTCCCACTGACCATTGGATCGGGTCCCAGTGGCTCAATGGTCTACGAGCTCGCCTTGTAACCGGAAGGTCCTGGGTTCGAACCCCTGTGATGGGTGCGTACTGATGAAGAGTCCCAAACTAGGACGAAACAGCTGTCCAATACTCCAGTTCTGGTTTTCCAGTGGTTCTCTAATTGATGTCAGCTCACGATGAAATCCTCCATGCAAATATGAAATATTCACCATGTCCTAATAGATAAATGGCATCTAATTATTTTAATTCTGAATCTGAGAATAACTCTTAAAATAGATCAGTTATTTCGAATGACATACGTTCAAATATGTATCTTTAGTGTATTGATTTTCTGGTATTATTATAATTAATATTATTATAATTCCCTTGGGTTCTGAGTGGAATATAGAGATTTAGGAGCGCATTTCTGTTTCACTCTGTTGTTATCAGTCTCTGCACGACCACCTCCCTACACGATCTCACGTATGTCTGCTACCATTTGAGTAACTTTTGTGGTGTAGAATTTCACTGGAATGTTTGTCCAATCCCTCTCCACTCAATTTCACAGTAATTCCTGGGTAATAAAGACGTTGTTCGTTGGTTCACGGACTACCACACTTCCTCGTTGTTTGCTTATCCTCTAACACCGGTCATCCAACTCTCAATATCGAGTCAGAAAAGGCAATATGTTGATGAGAGTATGCAGTAGGATGTCTCAAATGCGTTCGGTGAGGTGCACGTCAAGTTTCCGAATCATTTAGAAGCACTGAGCGACTGATCTGACATTATGGTGTTGAAAATCTAAGTCTTTCTCTATGTGTTAAGTGCTGTAAATTGGCACAGTGATCTTACAATAATGAACGCCTGTCTCACTCTCCCCATCCTGACTGGCTTTGAGACGATGCTGCCTAGTCGTGTGTGTGAAAGACTTCGTAATTGAGCAAAGTAATTAAAGCAGTTAATCATTCATTCTAACCAGAAGTAAGTCATGTGGCAGACATGATCACAGCTTAATATGCATTTGTTAATAACAGAGTTACCATTTAAAAGTATCCCGCAAATCAAATCTTCACTACTTAGACCCTTTTCCTAGTAGAAAATAAAAACAGGTGTCCAGTGCACCCTGCGAGTTTTCCATGATTCTCTAAATGATGTCAATCCGTGGTCATACTTGAAAAACAGATCAAACCCCTATGAACCAACTCTTGAAAGTTAATCTTATGCTAGTAACGCTAGTAACTGGCTACAGGATGGAGTTTCCTGAAGTTCTAGCGAGAAGTCGTGACCAGTGAGGTACAGCAGGTCAGGAGTGGAGACAAACACTCACTGATGACACTGGCTGGTGGTCGTGCTAAAATAACGAACTGGTAGGAGTTAGAGTTCATGTACTGGCCACTGAGTAGGGTTCCAGTGGCTGTATACTCTACGAGCTTGACCTGCAACTGGAAGGTGCGGGGTTCGAACCTTGGTGGTAGGTGCATATTGTCCATGAGCCCCGAACTAGGACAAAACGGCTGTCCACTACTCCATGGTTCCCAGTCTTTCTCTGACTGGTATCATTCCGTGGTCAAACCTGATAAGCAAATCAAATCCCGGTAAACCAACTCTTGAAAATCAGTCATATTTGCTAGAACGTTTCTATATTCGTGTTTCCTGATTTCGTGGTACACTTTTACTAGTTGATTAAAACGTATGATAATCGCCTATTTCTCAAATCTTCGATAAGTATAGCTTGCTAAATAATATTCATACTTGTAGCAGAGATCATCAAAATAAGTAAATTCCTTATTAGAATGATAAACAGTCATTCGTCTTTCAAATCCCTGGTATTATTGGCTGTAAATTAACTACTTTGTTCATTACCTTGCGTTCTTAGTGGAACATCGGGGCTGCGATCTTTGAAGTTTTAGTTGTGGTAGTGTTGTTGGTCTTTTCATGGGGTAAAGTCATTAGTCCCAGGTCCAGTCTTCTCTCCCTCCTCTAAACTAACTACCGGTTAGCAAACTTGATGAGGTTTCTGAATGAGCCTGACGGGAATCGAACCTAGGATCATGTGCCTGTTTCACAAGCATTCTAAACTTGAGCTGACTGTTTAGTGGATGGATGATACTGAAGTCACCTGATACTATCAGAATAAAATTTGAAGCGGAGTACAATTCCGTAATACAATAATTTTATTTGCCATAACAGTGATACTTCGACCGGAACAGGCTGGATTCAGGAAGAACGAGTCATGCATCGATCAAATCGCAACACTACGGGTCATCATTGATCAGAGCGTGGAATGGCAGTTAGCTCTCTATGTCAACTTCACTGACTTTGAAAAGGATTTCCACAGCGTCAATAAAGAGTTGATTTGGAAACTACATAGCTACTACGTGGTACGGCCGACAATTATACATCTCATCCAACAGTTGTTTGACAGTGCTGCTTGCCAAGTAAGCCACAACGCGAAACTCACAGAATCCTTCGAAGAAGGGAAGATGGGAGTAAGACAAGGCTGACTAGCTGCCTACTATCTCCAATGATTTTCGTGATTGCAGTAGACTACATAATGCGACAGACAGAAAGCGGGCAACGGGGAAGCAGGCATAAGATGGACCCACACAAAATACTTGGAGGATCTGGACTTCACCGATGAGATATATGCCTGATGTCTCACAAACTGGAAGATATGCAAGTGAAAAGCAACAAGTTGGCAGAAGAAGAACCAAAGATGGACCTTCACTTCAGGTGAACATAGAGAAAACAGAGGTGATGAAGTTTTCCAACCAACAGCAACAGCGACAACAACAGACGACAATCAGGATAAATGAGAGAAATCTGAAAGAAGCAACCTCCTTTACCCACCGACCTGGAAGCATCCTCTCAACTACAGGCGAATGGAACTGATGAGGATATCAAAGCAACGAGGATCGGGAAAGCCTGACAAGCTTTCATTACTGTCAAGTCTGTGTGGAGATCAACAGCACTCAGCATGAAAAATAAGATCCGGATTTTCAACTCCGATGTGAAGTTAGTGCTACTCTACACGGATCAGAGACTTGAAGCGTCATGAAGTGCACCTCAAACAAACTACAGACCTTCATCAACAGTTCTCTTTGCTCAATACTCAAGATCGGATGGTCGGCAGGAAGAGGTCAACAACAAGGATCTCTGGGAGCGAACCAACCTAGAAGAATCCAATTGTGCGACAAATATGCGGGAAGAAATGGAGGTGGATTGGCCATACTCTGAGAAAATCACCAAGTGACATCATACGTCAGGCTCTCTCTCTAATGGAACCCAAATCGGAAGCGAAGAGTTGGTCGTCAGTTCAAGGGTGACGTGGAGCAGGTCATGTGAATAGGAGATGAAAGCATGTGGGCAGACGTGGAACCAGGTGAAAAGTTTGGCGGACAATCGAACGCAATGGAGACGTGTCGCTGAAGCCCCATGTTCCTCTAGGAACTAAAGGAAACAATAATAATAACACAGTGATAAAGTATTATGTACTTACTTACTGTTGCTACTTCGAATACAATTTATTTCTCATGTACAGTTCCAGGTGCTCACTTAACTTCCAGATTTCATATATCTAGTTCCATTATTACCTAGCTACTGATTTGATTGGTAATAATATTTTCCATATCTCCGGTATAGATTTTGTATTATATCTATTGCTTATGAGCGATACAGATTCGATTGACAAGGATTCAGTGATCAACGTTTGTTCATACCGAACGATATTACTTCTAAGAACTGAAGCACTATTTCAGCGTGTTGTGTGACGGTGTTTTAGTGCATTCATTCTAGTGGCTGATTCTTCCCTTAAATTGGTAGTCTTCTTGGGGTCAGTCATTCTAAAGTTAGCTGAATTCCCATTGCAATGACCATGAGGTCAACTACATAGGTCGGGTTGAACACATGCAGTATAAATGATGCAACACCGATACTGGAGATATACAAGAGTATTATTACCAATGAAATCAGTGGCTATGTTATTACGGAACTATATAAACGAAATCTGAAGGTTATGTGAGCACTTTAAGTTGAATATGAGCAGCAAAGTTGTGTGCAAAATATGATTACTAATAAATAAATAGTACAGTATCTTTGTGTGTTGCATCAGATCAAATCATTCCATCTTGTAATTGGACTGATACTAGTTGATCTGTCAATCTCATTGGTTGATAATGTGAAGCCGACTGATGACTGTTTATGGAAAACGGAATTACATAAACAAGTTTCTGCTAAAGTGATGTCAGTTGTGGATAATTTCAATGGTCATTCATTAAACAGCCAATGAATTCCAACCGGTGAATATGAGACTATTTCCTATGGCACCTCTCCTCATGATATAGTGTAGGATCACTGTCTGGTGACTGTGACACGATAAGATGACTATCACAATTATTCCCAAGAGCTGCATTCATCGCCTCAACTGATGATAGCATGGAGGATCTCATCATGAGCTGACATCAGTTAGAGAACCACTGGAAAACCAGAACTGGAGTACTGGACAGCTGTTTCGTCCTATTTTGGGCCTCTTCATCAGTACACACCCGCCGGGATTCGAACCCAGAACCTTCTGGTTACAAGGCGAACTCGTAGACCATTGAGCCACTGGGACCTGAGCTCGTCTTGTAACCGGAAGGTCCTGGGTTCGAATCCCAGTGGGTACGTACTGCTGAAGAGACCCAAACTAGGACGAAACAGCTGTCCTGTACTCCAGTTCTGGTTTTCCAGTGGTTCTCTAACTGATTTCAGCTAATGATGAAATCCTCCATGCAATCAAACAAAATCCCTACAAAACCAATACTTGACAATCAACTGATGATACTTTAAGAAGTAGAATGTGTAATAATCACGACCATAATTTGAAAGTTGTCTACTTTTGATTAAACTTTTATAAGGTCACGCTCCAATGCGTTTTTCAGGCTGTTAACGATAAACTAGTGAAGTTTATCTTTTCCGATAATTAGACAACACCTATTTAGAGTGTTCGTTTTCTTTTTCATCTGACCAATGAGAAACTGGAGTGAAACATTCTCAACCTAGGCTTAGCATTTTTCCTAATCGTATAGAGTCTCATTTCCTCACTCTTACTCAGTTCATACACAATCTAAATTCTCATGGTTGATTTTGAATATCGATTTCAGCGGGTTTTCTTTAAGATTGAATTGTACAAGCGATTCATCAGTTGATAATCCTGTTTCAAAATTCATTAAATACGATGAATAAATCTGGTATTGTTGTGTTCTCTGAGCTGCTGGATGTTTAGACTTCATCCACCTTTTAGATGAAATCTTCAGCCTCAATTTGAAAACTGAACCATCCAATTCATAGAACAACACAGCATCAAAATGTTTATTTTTTCTTCTCTGATTACAGCTTGATTCCAAACTGTATTTTTGGTACAAGTATGGCTCTGATTATATTAGATAGTTGGAGGTAATCGGTAGGAAGCCTTGGACCTAGGTTTCGTGCTAGTTGGCTGACTGATAGAATTCAGTCTGCACGATTGACGTCCTGTAGAACTGTAGTGGGAGGTCAATCGCAAGCCCGAATAACTCAGTGGTAACATCTCTGACTGCAGTCGGCACTGGGTGACGCGGGTTTGAATCGCAGAAGGAACATGAGTTCCCTCAAGGATGCAGATACGCCTTGCTGACTGGTGGTGAGTGCCAACTAGCAAGAAACCTAGGTCAAGCAAGGCTTCCTGCCTGCCTATTGCCTCCATCCATCTAATATCATCAAATCAATGTGCACCGTTATGGCGAGCTCCCTAGAATGGTGGCCACATTGCAAACCTGACTGATAGAATTCAGTCTGCACCAGACAAAGGACTAGACATGTCACACTATTTACTAGTGTTAAGTCAAAATACAAGTATGGAATTTTCAGCATGTGATATAAGTATCCCAATTTTACAAGCCAACCATTTATATCAGGGGACTGAACCGCGGACTATGTGCACGGTCAGCGAGAGTCCTAACCGCTGTGCCACCGACGTACAGTTACAAAAGAAGAATCAGCAGCATTGGAATAAAGATCAGGATCCGACTGAAGTATATTTTGAATTGATACTGTCAGTGTAACTTAACTGAATGTCGTCCCTGTTGAAGAAACGATTTAAACTTATCTAGTGGGATTAATACGACAGAGCTAGGAATCCTTAAAACTGAATAATTTCATATCAGCCGTCAATAAGAAAAACTTTGAAGAAGAAGTCTTTTTCACATACCTGACTAGTCGGCACTGTCTCAACTACAGCAGGCACGCATGACGAAGTCACAGCCAGTCAGGGTCGGGAGAGTGAGACAGGAGTCCAGTATTTTAGGATCAATGCGCAAATCTTCATAACTTAACTTATGGAAAAAGTAATAAGCTGGGTGACACAATTGATATCATTAATCAGAAATGGCTTGAAGAGTAAAAATAAAAGTCCTAAATTACGTAATACTCAACGCCACAAAGCAAGAGGTTAAAATTGTTAATGAGTGAGGAGAAAGGTGGTTGAGTGTCCATTTACCTACAGGGTGAGACTAAATGGTACAAAAGGCGTTAGATATGGGCATTTGTGCATGGCGGAGGCGTTGGCAATTCGTCAATTCAACCCCGAACTCTGTACACAGAAAACGTTTATCCAGTCTCTTATTATACCATGGCCATAACTTCTTCATTGATCATACTCTGTAAGCTTTTAGTTTTAATAATTAATTCACTATTATCACTCTCACATATTCCTTTTGCACATTTTCTCACCCTCTTCACACTTGTTAAATGGACACTCAATTGCCTCTCTCCTCAATCAATAACAATTTTGAACTCATCAAATTCTTAACTCTTCCGTCCTTTGTACCGTTGAGTATTACGTAATTTACAACTTTTATTTTTACTTTTGAAACCAATTCTGATTAATTATATCAATTATGGAACCCCTCCCCATCTGACTCAATAATAGACTGCTATACACTTTTTGGTAAATGCAAATACGACTAAACAGACTTTGAAGATGATTTCGTTGATAAAGAGAATTTTCTTCGCTGAATTGTCGTTTATTTTCAATCTGACTCAGTGGGTATTTTCGATGAAATAGATGAAGACCTAACTTTTCAACACTAATGACAAATCAATCACTCATTGCTTCTAAATGATTCAGAGAATTATGCGTACGTCACCAGAAGTATTTCAAACAGCCTACTGCAAACTCCCATCAACAAATTGCCTTTGCTGACTCGATATTTCAGGTCGAATGGCCGGTGTGAGAGGATAGGCAAGGAACGAGGAAATGTGACAGTCAGTTTACCGACCAGCAACTTATATATTATCCGAAAAGTGTTCTGAAGGGAAAGGAGATTCAAAGCCTCAGGATGGTCGGGGGTGGGTGCCTTGCGCTGCGGGTTGGCCATCCCTCCGCACACCTCTTGAAATGCTCCCATATGACCGGGCGTCTTACATAGCTTCTCCTGAGGAAGTCCTACTCACTACCTTCACGTGGCGGATGTGTTTTTCACCAAAGTGAGAGGGCGAAAGCGGATGCCCGGCGCTCTTCACCGGGTTGACTGTCCATTGGATGACAGTTTAGGGGAGATGGCTAAACCCTGATTCCAAACCTCCAACGACTGGCGTATGAAGCTCACTGGAGCTCACCAGCAGACGTATGGACAAAGGGCTTGTTGGATGTCCTGGATGTCTGGCCCCATTCAAAAAGGCGTATGAACCGAACTCCGGTCACCCGCTGCCAATGGATAGTGGACTCCCTACTCCACTCCTACTGCCTTGTAGGTCACACTTGGTTGTGTAAAGGCTAGAGCTGCACTCTCAAACAAAAGGCCGAGCGATTCTGGGGACATCACTCGTACCAAATTCCCATGAAACTTCATGAACTCTCTTACATGGCTTGGTACAGTCAAGGCTGATATGGAGTGCCTGGGGCTGCAAACCGTCTACGGACTCCGTCTGTGGAACAAGAATTGGATAACCCTTTCGCGAAACCTTGCATCAGATCGCCGCGCCTGGGCAGCGATGATTCGAGATGTTCATGAAGCCGGCTCATCCTCCCGTAGGAGATAGCCGAAGTAAATTAAATTAATTAATTAAAGGAGATTCAATATTAGTTTGTTTATTAAATGTGTCACACAGTGAAACAGTATTATTTACTGGATGACGAAATTTCGAACACAATTTATTATTGTTCATAATCATATTAATTACAATCACATGACTTGGAAACTTGATTTTCATAGTTTTCTTTGTTCTCTACTATTTTTCGTCGATGGGGTAGTAGAACTCTCCAGGTGTCCAACCAGGCAGGTGTTGAATCATTCCTATTACAAGTGTTCTCCTCAGTTGATTCGATAAATAAAGCTTCCGTTATCAGTCTCTCCTTCCACCCTGCTGTTACATTAGATTTTAAAACTGTCATCTTATCTCATCCATTCTATTGTATGGTTGTGTGTAATTGCAAGTAGTGATGGTTTGGCTGAACTATTCTTTAGATTTCTTATCTTATTCTGGTCAACTAATCTAGATTTTACTAGGAATGGAGATTCACTGAACAAACAGGGTGAGGAGGCATTTCAGTGAAATCACACATCAGGCTGTTGAATGGAAGCTGATGAAAGCGAATCATCTATTTGGGAGTCCTAGGGTAACACAGAGATCATATGAGAAGCGGAAATAAACCTTCTCAGATGGAATCGATACCAGAGAACCGAGTGGAATAATGGCGTTCCTCTGAATCCCCATGTTATAATAATAATAATTATTATTATAACAGAATATCCAACATTATTAGAATCGGTAATATTTTTGATTGTTAAAAATTTCGTATTGGCGTATAATCCACTATGATAGCTACTCACAGAATACTATGCATAAACAAACTTTCAGCCAGGTGACATCAGAATAAATTTCGAAATTATTCATCCACATAAATATCACGTTTTTAGCATTGTGATCATGATTATTATTCAAACGTAAACAATAAGTCTGACTTAAGTTTGTGGATTAAATATATAAACACACACACACACACACACATGGACTAATCTTCATATCTAATAAACTGTTACAGATTTAATGTATTAAAATTCAATGAAATACCAGTGTTTCTCCATGTAACCTTCTTTTTTTGTCAGTTTTATGAATAACCTCCTTATTAGTTTGTTTATTACTTATATGTGTATATATCATATACACACACGCACAAACACAAACACATAGACTCACAGTAAAACAGTATTATTTACAACATGACATTTCGAACACACTTTATTGTTTATAATCACACTATTGATTGTGTGATTACACAACTTTGAAACTTCGGTAATTTTTTTGTGAATAACTTTACAGTATTTAAGCTGCATAACGTTTCTAATTGGTGGATGGTGACTAGCAGTGGAATCCAGGATAAACGCGCATTGCGTCCCATTTGGGACCC
This sequence comes from Trichobilharzia szidati, assembly GCA_944472155.2. NCBI lineage: Eukaryota > Metazoa > Platyhelminthes > Trematoda > Strigeidida > Schistosomatidae > Trichobilharzia > Trichobilharzia szidati. Next base: position 41,559,096 of record OX235276.1, on the reverse strand, counting down.
GTCAACTGGATGTACCTGCATTTCTCAGTGAGTGATGATGTTCCCACCGAGGCTCGAACCCAGTGCCCATAGTTTCCAACGCCAAAGCGTTATCCACTAGACCACTTGGACTACGAGAGCCACCTTTTTCTTGTGCAACGGGTCATACTGATTTAATTGAATTTTAGATTTTTCCCGTCGAAGCATCTGCTCAAGAAGCCGGCATGTCAAACTGAGACCGAGCACTTCGGTTCAATCAATCGACGGGAAAAATCTAAAATTCAATTAAATGCATAACGTTTCGTTAATGTAATCCTTTAAAAGTTAATTTTCATAAGGATAAAGACAATCGACTAGAAGCTGTGAAGGTGTAACGACAGAAGACAAAGGCCAGGCAACACATCGTTCATTGAGAAAATCAACAGAGATTTTTATGTTACATTATTTTCAGCGGAAAAGCAACCTCGTCTGATTGGTTATTTTCTTGCTGATGGTTATTCCGTACTGCTTGTGACCGTTTCTTAGAAAGTTAAGCCATATATCTGCGAATCGTACTTGCACACGTTAAGTCTCATGACCCCGATTCGGGATGTAAACATTGACGTAAATTGTTGTCTACAATTTCGGCTTGCAGACAGCTCTCACCACAAACTTAGCTTTCTGATATATTGCCATTTATCAGAAAGGTTTATTTGCTACCTTGATGGGTCTGTTGCACCCTCAGAGATTCGAAGTTGAAGAACTTAATTTGGGTTGAAACTAGTACTGGTTCTACCTGTGTAAGTAAATCTGATCTTTTTGGTTCATGTAGATCTGTGTAAAACAAAATTTCAGACAAAAGTTTTGTAAACTCATTTCATTCTCACTTTAAAGTTATTTTCTTCATATGCCAAACTGTTTATTATTATTTTCAAGTGTTGGTTTGTAGGGATTTAATTTGATTGGTTACATGATTTCACCATGAACTGACATCGGTGACAGAACCGTCGGAAAACCAGTAGACAGTAATAGACAGGTAGCTGTTTCGTCAGCCTAGTTTTGGACTCCTCGTCAGCACACACCCACCCTAACGGGGCTCGTACCAAAGGCCTTCCAGTCACAACGTGAGCTATTAGACCATCAAGCCACTTGGACCCGATCCAGTGACCAAGCCATGAATTCCAACTTCTGCCAATTCACGCAGTGTATATAGCGTGACTGTCAATTGGCAGTGTCATCGTTGGAGAGTATTTAATCTCACACCCGACCTACCGTAACCCACTGGTGACTTCGTTCTAAGTGGAATATAGGGGTTTTCAGCCTACAGGATAACCCCACATATAATATTCCCTATTCTCTTGGCTTACTACCGGCTGGTGCATCGACTGAGAATCGAATCCTGATCCTATGCGTTGCTGATAGGCGGTCTACCAGTGAATCACTGTCCCACTAGTCGGCAACTCCATAAAGATATTTCCTTTCAATTCATAACCATGATCGAGGTAGTTAACAACTTGAACTGATACATTTTGGTGGTTAATTGATACCCTCGTAATACGTCAGTGAGTCAAGTTCAACAGAACTCATTTCGCATCATATAGTAATAAGAGTACAAGTGTTACCAGAGTATTTGTGCGATATAACTATTCTACTGATTCCACGTTTTATGTCCCTCCATGATAACACCGTTAAATTCAAAGAGTTTTATGCGACTAACTAAATTAAACTATATATGAAATGCTACAGTGAGTCAGAGGTTCAATGATAGAATGGTCCTCAACCACAGACATGATCCGGAATCGATTCCGGCTGAAACATGCATCAACCTTTTATTTTACTAGTCAGCAGTTAGCGCAAAAAAGAGAGAAGGTTAACACTAACAATCTATCAGGTTTCGAAGATGTACGTACCATTCAGAACTAAAGGAATGATATGCCATGAATACACAATCATATTTTAGCATGACTATTCCCCTGGGTTCTGAGTGGGATGTAGGGCTTCAGCATCACGTCCACATTTTGTCCTGTTCTCTGCGGTCCCCTTTAGATGGCCCCACAATTGTCCATAGTCTCTCATTTCCTCCATATCACCCTCGTAAGCCCAACTCGTCGTTTCCCCTTTGAGTTACACTCCAGCGATGGCTTGGAGCGCGATGTCAACCTACGGTCACCTAAGCGTGTGTCTAATCCATCTTTGTTTCCTTCGGGATATTTGTTGATTGATTCGTTCCCAGAGTTTCATGTTGACAATCCTTGCTGACCGTCTGATCTTCACTATGAAGCAAAAATGGCAAATGTTTATAAAAGTCTGCAGCTGGCTTTCGGAAATGCTTTCTGTGACATGCAGTGCTGATTTCTCACTCATATAGAAGAAATAACTCAACACTGGTGTTGAAAATACGAATATTGCTCTGAGTGATGAATGCAGAAGACTTTCCGGCTGATTTCAGAGCGATAAGGGTGTGTCTTAGTTTTTGGATTCTGTCTAGCATTAGCAGCCTTCCGGCTATGGTTTAAACAATGTTACCTAGATAAGTGGAAGAGGTAACCTCTTTCCAATTTCTGGTTGTTGTTGCTGCTGTTGGCTGGTTATCTTTATCAGCCAGTTTGTCAGTTTTTACCGGTAAGTCTTCGAGTTCATATGACATCATCCGTAATATCCAGATCTTCTACTGTCTTCTTACTGTCCCAAAGTATTCCCTTCTTCATGCTCCCTCTGCACAGTGTGCCTCATGATCCAGCCTACCATAATCTAGAATATCATTGGTGATAATCGGCAGTCTTTTCTTACTCCCGTCTTTACTTTAGAGCGTTCGTTGAGTTTTCCATTGTGGATCACTTGAGACGTACAACTGTCAAATAGCTGTTGAATGAGGTTGATATGAGCAGACCAAATATCACCCTCTAATAAATCCGTCTCCTATTCGCTACTTGATTACTTCAAAAAAACAAATTTCCCTTCCAGTTTATATTATATATATATAAGCCGTCAGCTAAGAAACCCTGAAATCTGATGATGATCATGATGATGAATAGTTTTCAAACTACTACTGACCAGACTGGAAATTTACCTGACAATCTACCTGTTTTCCAACCCTTTTAGAATCAAAATTTGAAGATTGAGTTTAGGTGTTTATAGAATAGAAATATGATCAACACAATTAAGGCCTATAGGAATAAAGACACGGAAAAGCTTTAAGCTATTGAAAAAGTTGACTTAAAACACGTTATCACTTCTGTACGACAGAATTATTAATCACATCAATACAAAAATATAACGCCCTTCTATGTTCATAACTGCTTTACCCTGACAATAGTTTTAAAAAAATAGATTTTGTTTGCAATCCTTAAGTTTGCACTGGAACACAGGGCTTCAAACACTCAAGTTTCAGTAGCGATTGTTTTGTTGCTTTAACACATTGAGACTTTGAAAAGGCCTTCGACAGCGTCGACCGAGAGATGATTTGGAAACTACTAAGCTACTACGGTGTGCCACCAACAATTATACATCTTACCCAATAGTTTTACGACAATGCTGCATGCCATGTAAGCCACAACGCGAAACTCACAGAATCCTTCGAAGAAGTGTAGACGGGAGTAAGACAATGCTGGCCGCCCACTATCTCCAATTATTTTCGTGATTTCAGTGGACTGAATAATGCGACAGACAGAAATCAAGCAGCGAGGAAGCAGGCATAAAATTGACCAACACCAAATACTTGGAGGATCTGGACTTCGCCGATGACATATATGTCTGATTCCCCACAAACTGGAAGATATGCAAGTGAAAAGCAACAAGTTGGCAGAAGAAGCACCCAGAGAAGATAGGCCATCACTTCAGGTGAACATAGAGAAAACAGATGTAGGTGATGAAGATTCTCGACCAACAGCAACATCAACAACAACAGACAACAATCAGAATAAATGAGAGAAATCTGAAAGAAACAACCTCCTCCACCTACCAACCTGTGAAGCACAGTTTTAACTACAGATGAAACTGACGAGGATATCCAAGCAACGAGGATCGGGAAAGCAAAGCGAGCTTTCATACTGTCAAGTCTGTGTGGAGATCAACAGCACGCAGCATGAAAAATAAGATCCGGATTTTCAACTCCAATGTGAAGTCAGTGCTACTGTACGGATCAGACACTTGGCCAGCGCATCACGAAGAGCACATCGAACAAACTACAGACCTTCATCAACAGCTGTCTTCGCTCAATACTACTCAGGATCAGATGGTTAGATAAGATCAGCAACAGGGATCTCTTGGAGCGAACGAACCAACTAGGAACCAATTGTGCAACAAATATGCAGGAAGAAATGGAGGTGGATTGGCCATACTCTGAGGAAACCATCAGGTGACATCAGAAGCCAGGCCATTGCTCGAGGGGAAACAGAATGAGAAGCGGCGAGTTAGTCACCATTGCGTGGGTGACATGGAGGAGGTCATGTGAAGAGGAGAAGAAAGCATGTTGGAACATGTGGAGGTAGGTGAAAACGTTGGTGGACAACCGAACTCAGTGCGGCTGAAGCCCTCTGTTCCTCTAGGAATTAAAGGAAACAGTAATAATATAATTATAACATCTTGAAATTGTTAGCCTTAAAACTCAGTCTTCCCTCTTCTACAGGCTTAAAATCAGATAGTAAGCTATGCGAGGTTTCATACTGCGTCTACAGGGAATTGAAGCCTGACCTGTTATATGACTAGCGAATATTCTACCAATGAAATACTGAAACATTACAAATTATACAGGCTGCATTAAATGTCACTTTTTGACCTTTTGATAGTGGTGTGCATTTCAATAGAATCAGGGAAAGGCGTTAAGATTCTACTAGAGATTCATTCTCTGGATATACCTGCATCCCCAATGAGTGGTGGTGTTCTTACTTTGGCCTGAACCCAGCATACATCGTTTCAAAGTATTATTCATCGGGCTAAATAACCACCTTTTTCTCTAACAGGCATCCCTTATTACTTAAAGAAACTTTTAAATATCCCTCTTAATTGATTCACTTGTATTTGAAATTCCCATTCTGTGTAAATATGTTTTCTTTTATTTTGCTTTCTTCTTTACACAGGTCACTGCAGAAAAGAAGGCGACAATTGTACAAAATCAATATTTGATCGATGTTGTGACAATGCAACATGTCAATTACATGCATTATTTAAAGGTGTATGTGTAAAATGCTTATCTGAGAAAAGTTTTTGTCTCTTTAATTGGGAGTGTTGTGGAGGGTCATGTTATTGGTTCAGATGTAGAGAGGCAGAGTACACCTGAACAGTACTGTATACTCACGCTGATGTAAGCAACGTGAAAGCATATAAACATGATAACAAGCTAAGTAACAAACATTTTATCACTTCGGTTCATTATATGTTTATTTCAATGATTAAATAAACTCACTTTGAAAGAATCAGCGGATCTATTTTATTTCGTAATCACACTATCTGCGATCATTTTCGGCGTAATAATAATGATGATGGAAAATCTAGATCACAGTAGGATTCAAACTCCAACAGATCTGAGCAGAGATTGAACACACACATTGGTGCAGAATAGTATGGATCCACTCTATATCTTTTATTTTCATCAGTTGTGTACAACCTACAATATTCAATGCAACCAGTTATAATACGATTTCCACATACATTTCGTTCATTATCATGAATCAGATTCGATAGGTTGTAATAACTAACCTTGAAAGTGCTTCCATTTGTCTACATGATGACGGCTGTCAATCATCAAATAAGACAAAAATAGTGCTCCTTATAGATTCTGTTTGGTCTTTTTGAAACCATGGCGGAAGTTGCTGAGTAATATGTTTGTTAAGCTGTTAAGCCATTCACCATATATAGCTTTTTCTTCTACAGGAGTAGATGAATTTTTAAATGAACACAGAAGCGGCACAACTAGTTGGCTTATCTTTCACTTAAGTATTATTGATATAAGTATAAAACTTGGGCACTGTGGTAGAGCATAACTCCATTATAGATAAGATTTTATTTTGATAAATCACACAGTTTTGTACAGTAATATTAACTGATGACATTTCGAGCATAAACTATTGCTCATAATCATATCAAGTTACTCACACAACTTTTTTCCTTCATTTATTTGCATGTGTGGAATTGACTAGATATTTGGAATAAAATTCAATATGAGATAATGTACATTCAGAAATAATAGTACGACTGTTAATAATCCATTACAATTAGATGGGAATTACGACGAGTGTTTTTATAGTCATAATAAGTTGATTGTTAGAATGTGTTGATGTGCTTGAATGGAAATAGAATTTTAAGACTATTTATCATCCTCTTCTGATTTGACTGGCGGTAATAATATCTTCCATATTTCTGGTACTTGCATTGAGTCATTTCTGTTGCATGTATAGGGTGTACACTCAATGAACAAGGATTCCGTAATCAACCTCTCTCTCCACCTACCTATGCTGCTCTTTAGAATTTTAACCCTATCCCACCCTATTGTGTGGTTGTTCGTTAATGCGTGAAGTGCAATTGCTGAGCTTTTTTCCAAATTACTTATCTTTTCAGGGTCAACCATTCTTACCTTGGCTAAATTCTTATGTTCTGATAATCTGACTATCCCCGGCCTACTAGTTTGACCTATGTAGTTGACTTCACATTCATTGCAGGGTATTTTGTAAATTATATTATTTTGTTTAATTGGGTTAACAGGGTCCTTTAATTTACAGAGCTAGTCTCTGAGTGAGTTTCTGCTTTATTAAGAATCCTACGTAGGGTCTCAGATGTCCCCTCCTTATAGGGTATAACAGTGGATGACTTATATTCACTCTTATTTATGTTATCATTACTAGTTTCACAATTATTTTTATTTTGGCCTTTAGTTATCTTCCTAATGAATTTTCAAGCATAATTATTCAACACCAACGCTTCTTCTATGTATTTTATCTCGTCGTTTAGGTCTTTTTTTGTGCTACTTAGTGCTATGGCTCGGTTTGTTAAAAACTTAACTAAGCCTGCCTTAACAGTTAACGGATGCGACGAATTAAAATCTAAATATCTATTAGAATGCGTTGGTTTTCTATACACACTAGTGTGAAGTTTACCTTCTTCTATTCATTTTATTTTACAATCTAACATAGCTAACTCTTCTTGTTCATTTTCCGATTCAAATGTGGATTTTATTCCCTCTACTAGTGAGTTAATATGTGTCAAGAAGCTAGTGATGATAAGTTCTGTTTTTAACACCGTGAAAGTGTCATCCACATATCTCCACCATATTTTTGGAGTAGGACTAAATGTATTTAGAGCAATATTTTCCCAGCTGCCCATAAATATCTCCATAATGGTTAAGATTTTATTTTGATAAATCACACAGTGTTGTACAGTTATATTAACTGATGGCGTTTCGAGCACAAACTATTGCCACTCATAATCATATCAAGTTGATATGATATGATTATGAGCAATAGTTTGTGCTCGAAACGTCATCAGTTAATATTACTGTATAACACTGTGTGATTTATCAAAATAAAATCTTAACCATTATGGAGTTATACTCTAACTCAGCGCTCAAGTTTTATACTTATGTCCATAAATATGTCTGCTACGAAAGAATCAGTGGATCTATTTTATTTCGTAATCACACTATCCGCGATCATTTTTGGCGTAATAATGACGATAATGGTAACTTGAAAATGAAATGAATGAAAATGCTGAGTAATATGTTTGTTAAGCTGTTAAGCCAATCACCATATACAGCTTTTTCTTCTACAGGAGTAGATGAATTTTTAAATGAACATAGAAGCGGCACAACTAGTTGGCTTATCTTTCACTTAAGCAGTCATAACTGACAGGCTGAAAAATGATAAACAATGAGGTTGACGTCAGTTTAAGTCCGTTATTTGACTCCACTAGCCATGTTTGAATTGAATTACAGCCTCAGGAACAATTCTTGCTCCTTCATCGTTACCTTCCTCTCTTCACTCTGCAATGTGTTTATACGCATCCTTACAAATCAACTTCATTTCCAGTAGTCCAGAAAAATGACTACACTAGATTGAAATACTATCTAGTACGAATGCTTCAACAGTGTCTTAAGCCTAACATGTCTGGGCTAAAGTAGAAATATAATCACCCAGTGGAGATACAGGTACATTCAGCAAACAAGTCTCGAATAGAATGAAACGTGTGCTGCGCATTTACTGATTCTCATTCTCTTATTTTCAAGAGTTGGTTTGTAAGGATTAGATTTCATTTTCCAGTGTGACCACAGACTGAAATCAGTTAGAGAACCACTGAAAACTAGCAGGGAGTACTAGACAGCCGTTTCATCCTATCCTAGTTTGGTAATCATTTGCAGTACGCACCCACCCCAGTGGGGTTCGAACTCAGGACCTTCAAGTTACAAGGCAAGGTCGTATACCATCCAGCCACTGGGACGAGATTCAATAGCCAGCCCAAGAATTCTAACTTCTACCAATTTTTTTTAATAATAATCTACTTTATTCTAAAAACAGTACTTATAATACAGAATGGAATTCTCAGCATTTGTCACAATATTGCATCTGGTTTACTCAAAATATAAATAAAATTAAAACAAAATTAACCAGAGGAATTTGTCCACATTTACGATATAAAGTCAAAAATATTCGAAGCACGAATTGAGATTATTAAATATAATAATAATAATAATAACAGTGAGTTTGTTTCAAACGGTATTGTCGATTCAGTTTGGAAACTTTAGCATGTTATAGATTATTGGATCTAATGTTCTGTTTATATAGTATAGTGAGGGGAAATACAAAATTAATAGTTATAATACAGCTTAAATTATGTCCACGCTTATAAGAAAAAATAAACAAAATAAAAAAATTGAGAGGATTATAAATATAGGAAGTACAATAACAATAAAGTTTGATGCTTTAAGGATAGGGGAAATGGTTTATTTAGTGATGCACAGAAGGTTAGTTAGTTCATGCCTGATACTATTTTCATCACATCAAGTACGTGCTAAATATGGTATAGTGGAATTTTTATACTTCGACGTATGTGCATAAATTCTTCTGAGAAGACTTCTTGTTTTACCTGAGGAGACACAAGGTTGCAGCTGCGGCTAAAGTGGATGCTCACAGTCTGACAAAATTCCTGTAGCAAATTTGTTGCATGACATAAAGTGCCTATCAGTGACAATGTCAACGACATGGCCTAATGGGATACCACTCAACCTACCGACAGTCTTCAGAGTTCTACGAAGTATGACATAGTATTTTTTTTAAGCAATCCAGGAAAGAATAAGGGTGAACAGTAAAGAAGAATAGGTAAAATACACGAGTTGACAAACTGTAAGAGGAGTGGTTGAGTTATTCCCGAGTGCCTTAACTTCTTAATGTAAAAAGTCAGACGAAATATTCTTTTAGAAATCGTTAACACACGGGAGGACCAGGATAGGTCAGAAGAGATAATTAATTCAAGATACTTAACTTCAGATTAAGCGCTATCACCAATCAATCTATCCTCACACCTGACTGGATGGACCTCACTGGTCATGACTTCTCACTAGAACTCCAGGAAACTCCGTCCAGTAACAAGTCACTAGCGAGCATCAAATTAATTTTCAAGAGTCCGTTTGTACTGATTGTATCTGTAATCAGTTGTAAATAGGCTGTTTGGAAAACATAGAAAAGATCAATAGGCTACCTGAAAATTATGATGAATTTTCCTCTTTAAGGTGACCGGCAGTTTTAAAAACTATTAATTTAGTCTTCTTTGAAACCTTTTGGTGTTACTTTATGGATATCTTCAATAGGCTGGAATTTTTTATAAGAGCTTTGAGAAAATATTCCAAATGAATACCACACAAGTTTTTCTAAGTAACCAAAGGCACAGAGAGAGAGAGAGGTAAGTGTTCAGTATTTCTTCATACTTCCAATCCCCTTGATTAATAAGCTTGAATAAAGGAAGTTGGAAGAAATTTTCAGATATCTTCATGTTTGCATTACCTGGCTTTTAGTCTGAATCATGTTTTAAAAGGCATTGATGACTCAGTGGTGGGATTCTTGCAACCAACTTGCGCGGACTTAGCTGGACCCCCGGGCGGACTCACTTATAAACCTCCATTAACCAGTTGTAAACCCATTAAGGAGAAAGATTGGACCAACATGAGGCAAACAACCCCAACCTGTAAAAAGGAACAACATAAGTGAAACCTCAAAGCTCTGGCTTGAAGTCATCCTTTGTCCTGCTCGGGACGCAAACGAATACAACAGCATGCTTCAGAAGAGATCAATTCATAATGAACTAAAATGAAATGGGCGGCTGACTATATCCTACAGCCTTGGTCCGTTAAAATTTGAAAGAAACTTCATCAAATCTCTTCTCACCATAATTTATTGGACATCCACGAAAGATAATACTAAACTGAAACCCGGAGTCTTTCAGAAACACTCTGATTCTGAATTGTTATCCACCGGCAGTCATCAGCAGCACACATGAAACGTATGCATGCTTGATAGCTGGCAAAAGACAGAAGTACCATCCAAAAAAATTAGTTGTTAACCTGAAATTCAAAAGTGACACAACAGTTGAAATTCTTCCACGTAGATTATCGACAACAGTTTGAAAAACATTCTTATCGGGATGTCTACGTCCCACCTCCTGCACACAACCTCTTATTTGCCGAAGCGTTAGAGACAGTTGGCAACATCCATATGTGCATAACAATTCACTTGTTTTTGTGGAGTTATGAACATAGGCCACATCAGTAGGATACTGTCTAGAGCTTCACAAGAACATTCCTCACTGTGGCTATTTGAAGGAGAAATTAGTAACAAAACCAACAATGCAGTTCTTGAGCATCTCGTTCATATACATAATCCTACGTCAATAGAGAAGTTTATCAAAGTCATATATCATGTAAGGCCAAGTGGTACAAAGGGTTTAAGCAAAAGGCGGTCTGTTCAATCCCTTAAATCTTTTTTTTCGACTCGAAATAATTTAGTATGTGATTCATATTCATTCGTTTTTCTTTTTCGTACTTTTCAAACTCACAAGTTTGAAATATACCTTATTCTTTGAGAGAAGACTAGTTAGTAACTAGTGTAACGTCTCCTTTAGTCCTTTGTTTGTTGCGGACTGAATTCTGTCAGTCAAGTTTGCAATGTGGCCGCCATTCTAGATGCCTTGACATCACGATGCACTTTGAGTTGTTGATATAAGATAGTTGGAGGAAATCGGCCACAGGAAGCCTTGCTCGACCTAGGTTTCATGATCGTTGCCACATGCCAAGAAGGTGTATTTACAACCTTGTTGACGAGTGCCAACGGTCATAAAACCTAGGTCGAGCAAGGCTTACTTCCGATTGCCTCCGACCACCTAATTTCAGATATTCTTTATATACATATATATATATTCTGAAAGTGTTACTCTAATTAACAATATTCCCGTATTTAAGTGCTTGTACTTCCATTAACCAGTAATACACCCAGTATAGAGGGAAGATTGGGCCTACATGAGGCTAACAACCCCAACCTGTAAAAAGGAACAACATAAGTCAAACCTCAAAGCTCTGACTTGAAGTCATCCTATGTCTCACTTGGGAGGCAAACAAATACAAAAGCATGTTTCGGAAGTAGGAGATTTTCATGAAACACCATTTCATTTTGTTGGCAGTACACTCTACACTCCATATGTAGTGTTTATTGAAAAAGTTACCGTAAGACTAAGAGTCAGTCGTATTGTCTCCCCTGTCGTTGTCTTGGATAACTAGGGATTATTACTAAGGTCAAAATCTTCTTGAAAATCTCAAGGAATTGTTAACAATGAAAGTTTTCTTGTCGCTAACTTATGTATTATTCTGCGTAGAACTTTACGCCAGAGTGCACGAGTTTGAGTTGCTGTGCTTTAGAAATAGCAGAAGAAAGTCTATGGGTTATAGTGTAACAACAGAAGACAAGGGCCTGGAAACAGATCGTTTATTGAGAAAATCAACAGATATTTATAGGTTTTATGTTACATAATTGTCCGCGGAGAAGCTACGTCTTCTGATTGGGTGTTTTCTGGCTGAAGGTTATTCTCCTTGTAGCCGTTTCTTAGAAAATCAAGTCATGTATCTGTGAATCATACTTCCACACTTTAACTTCACTGTGATTGGTTGGTGATTTTCTCAAGGTCAAGCTTTGTTCTTGTTTTTCTCATGACCCTAATTCGGGAAGGGAACATTGACGTAAATTGTTGTCTACAATTTCGGCTTACAGACACCTCTTAACACAATACCACTCATAGAAAAAATGGAAGTGAACGTTGGAAACTATGAAAATCAAGATTCGAGGTTGTACGTGGTTACAACTGATAACGTGATTGTGAACAATAATAAATTGTGTTCGAAATGTTGTCATCTGATAAATAAAAGTGTGCTGCTGCTGTGTCTGTGATGCACCCAATAAACAAATTGACGTGAAATTACACGCTAACACAGTGTACACATTTTGCACATACATGAACATATTACTAGCAACAATATAAGTAGCAATAGTATTATTATTATTGTTCCCTTGGGTTCCCAGTGGAACATAGGGCTTCAACTGCACGCCTCCACTTCCTTCTGTCTTCTGCTGTACTTTTCACCTGCGTCCATGTTAATCCATACTGTTTCAACTCCTCTTCACACGATCTCCTCCCTTGGACGTCCCACTCGACCCTCCCCCTTTCAGGTTCCACTCGAGCACTGGCCTGACAAGCGAAGTCACCCAGCGGCCTCCTCAGCGAGTGTCCAATCCATCTCCACTTTCCCCTGCATATTTGTTGAGCGATTGGTTCTTGTTTTGTTTGTTCCCATAGTTTCTTGTTGGTGATTCTTTCCGGCCATCTAATCTTCAGTATAGAGCGAAGACAGTTGTTGATAAAGGTCTGCAGTCTGTTGAAAATATTCTTTGTGACCCGCCAAGTTTCTGATCCGTATAGAAGAACTGACTGACTTGAAGTTTGTATTGAAAATCCGAATTTTGTTGTTGATGCAGGCTGAGTGACAGCGGAAGATTTCCAGATTGGTTTCAGGTTGATGAATGTGTTTCTCGCCTTCTCGATTCTCGATTTGACATCCTCATCCGTCCCTCCTGTAGTTGAGACAATGCTCCCTAGATAAGTAAATGAAGTAACCTCTTTCAAATCCCTCCCGTTGATGGTGATTGGCGCTAGATGTTGCTGCTGCTGTTGTTGTTGTTGGTTGGTTATTTTCATAACCTCCGTCTTGTCTATGTTCAACTGGAGTCCTGTCTTTGCTGCTTCTTCGACCAGTTTGTCGGTTTTCGCTTGTAAGTCTTCGATTTTGTGTGACATAAAACATAAATCATCCACACGCGAAATCCAGGTCTTCTAGGTTCTTCACGTCGGTCCAGGATATCCCTGTCTTCTCTTTTCCCACTGTCTGAAGCATAATCCAGTCCACCACAATTAGGAATATCATTGGTGATAATAAGCACCGTTGTCTGACTCCTGTGTTTACTCCAAACGCCTCACTGAGTTTTCCGTTGTGGATCACTTGACATGTGCCGCTGTCGTAATAGTGATAAATTTTAATGTAGCAACCAAAATTTATCGTCGAAAAAATATGTTTACTGAGGCCTTTCTCATATAAAAACAAACCTATAAATTAGAATATGTCAACATTTTCATCCCAGGAAGACATGTGAATTCACAAAAACACTGATAGGTAAAAGAAAAAAGGAATTTAAGTTGTGAGAGTTTCTTGTCGTTTAGCTCTTTTTTTGGTTATTTTATTAATTAAACGAATTTTATAAATTAAACGAAATCGATGTCTATTAGAAAGATTCGGTGGGATACGATGAATCACCTTGGAAGCTCTCGTTTCCCCACCACGTGACCACTTTCAATTAAATGTGACAAAATTGAGCTACGGATTGTTTTTGTCTGTCCTTTGCCAAACCACCACGATGAGAGATGTTCACTAACACGTTGGCTAAGCTGTCTAGTAGTACGCTCAACATAACTGTCACCGCAGGTGCAGTTAAACTGATAAATGCACATAGATGTGGCAAAACTATCAAGCTTATCCTTCGTTTGCGTCCCAGTCATTCGTCGGCTAGAGAATGGCAAACATAGGTGTGCTGCGTAAATTTTTCTTCATATACTCCTTGAAAGTCTTGAAAGTCATCATCTTATTATCCTATAGACAAAACACCATGATTGTTTTATATTTGAATTTTTATGTGTAAACTTATGTGTATTAGAGTTAAGCCTGATGAGATCTAATTGAAAACAATATCGTGAATAGACAGAAATTGGAATCAGCAGGTTAATAAAATTCAAACTGAATCGGTAAATATTCAACAGAATCATCTCTCAACATGAAGGTTTAATGATAATAATCATAATAATAAAGATTTGTTTTATTGCGAAACAGTATTCGTCATACAGTATGGAATTCTCAGCATTTGTTACAGTAGTGCACCTAATTTACTCAAAAAATAAAACATTCTATTGTATAAGTAACCAGAAGTGTTAATGGCGACTTTTTTAGCGTCAACAGTAACAATTAAGTCAAAAATGTACAAAAGGTATAAAGTACATATAATAATAACATTATTAACTGAGATTATAAGATAATAGAAATGGTGTCACTATAAATTACAAATAGGAGATAAAAAAAATGGTCATCATTTTGTTACTTACAAAGTAAGTTATACGTTTCACGTTTGATACTTTCTCTATCGTACAAAACTCGGGCATCGTTGGGTTTTTGTACTTGATTTTACGAGTGTATAACCTTTTATATTGACTTCTAGTCCTACTTAATGAGATGCAAGGCAGAAAGAGTTGTGAATAAAAAAGGGTGCTAAGAGTCAGACAATATGTATGTCAGCTCATGATGAAATCCTCCATGGAATCAAACAAAATCCCTACGAAACCAATGCTTGAAAATTAATCTGATGCTCACTAGCGACTGGCCCTATTCAAGCAGTGACATGGAGTTCTAGTGGGTACAGTAGGTTGAAGATGAGGCAGTAACTCATAGAAGAGGACATTGCGAAATGGTCACGCTGTGTTGTGAATTGGTAGAAGTTAGAATTCATTCACTGACTGGCTATTGGATCGGATCCCAGTGGCTCAATGGTCTACGAGCTTGCCTTGTAAACAGAAGGTCCTGGGTTCGAACCCCTGTGGTGGGTGCGTACTGATGATGAGTCCCAAACTGGGATAAAACAGCTATCTGTCCAGTACTCCAGTTCTGGTTCTCCAACTGATGTCAGCTCATGATGAAATCCTCCATGCAATCAAACAAAATCCCTACAAAACTAATACTTGAAAATATGGATTTAGACCACTTCTCGCATGAGTTCAGATGTCTGTCGACTACAGCAGTAACAAGGTGACTTAGCGGTACACCACTTGCCATACTGACAACCCTTGATACCCTTCACAATATCTTATAGTCCTTTTTGAGTAGTTCAGGAAAGATTATGGGGTGAGTAGTGAAGAACAATAGGTAAGATACAAGAAGTAACAAACTATAAATATACAGGTTGAGTTATACCAACCTGATTATCTTAACTTCTCAACGTAAAAGATTAGACGGAACACTTTCTTAGAAATTGACAATATAAGGCATGACCAAGAAAGGTCAGAGGAAACAACTATTCCAAGGTATTTTACGCTTGACTAGGTTTTTATATCAGTGCTTTCTATGCTAAAAGCATCATGTGAACGCATCAGTTCGTGTAGATTAGGTCCATGCTTGAAGGGTAAAGCTAACTGTCTGACACTTAGAGGGATCTAACGTTTGAAGGTTTAACTTGGACCACCGGCTGACATCTGACAAAAAGCTATTCAGTTTGGAATAGTCAGATCAGAATGTAACTGGCAACGAGAAAGTCAGATCATCAGAGACTTTAATGATGTTGACATCGTTAGAAAGAGGAAAGAAAAAAGAAGAGAAGAGAGAACGGCAACTTGAGGAACTCGAGATTCAGAAAGCAGGGTGGAGGAGGATTTGCCTCTATATACAGTATATAGCTTTCTGCTAGAGAAATAAGAATGCAATCAGTTACTAGCCCAAGACTCAGGTTGTGTGAAGAAAAGTTTATTTAACAGTAGAAATCTCAATAAACAGTCCAAAGCGGATGCATAGTCAACGGGGGTACATCCATTATATTTGGCTCCTTTGTCTAAACAGGAAACAATGTTATAATTTAAAGCGGTAGCAGCATCTAAAGTACATCTGTCCCATTTATTTGCGAACTGTTTCGGGTCATTAAACATTTTCAAGGAAGAAGAAGCACGGGCACAATGTGCACTAATATTAAGACGACAAAAAAAGTGGAAAGCCTAACCTGACAAAACCAGAGATAGAAGCCCCAAAACACCTTAAGAATAACAAGGATATAGTAATTACAAAGTCGGACAAAGGAAATGCAACATTAATATTACACAAATCAAACTATTTCGACAAGGTGAATACTCACATACAAACAGGACCATATAAAGAAATTAATAAATCAATAGACACCGTTATGTTTAAGGTTAAGAAATCCATAGTGGATATTATACGCCGAATGAAGCCATTTCTAGGTTAGTCTAAATGGTTTAATTTAATGCCCGAAACTAATAACCCCAGCAGAGTGTATGGAGTTTTTAAAGTTCTTAAATCAGGATACCCTATTAGACCCAGGGTTGATTTTGGAAATTCACCAACTTATGAATTATCTAAATATTTAGCTATGGTAATAAATCTGCTTAGAAGCCACTCAAAATCTAGACTAACAAATTCTCATGAACTGAAACACAGATTAGATAATTTAAAATTAGATAATGAACAAAAAATGGTTAGTTTTGACATTGTCAGTTTATACACACGTATACCAATACATATGGCCATAAAGGCAGTTAGAAACGAACTCATTTCTGACCAAGAACTCGAACTTAGGAAGAAATTACCACTTGAGGACATAATGTTGGAAGTGCAGCTATGCCTGACTACCACAGTATTTAAATTCCAAGGGAAAATATACAAACAAATTCAGGGAGTTGCCATGGTGTAAACATCATCGCTGATTGCTGCAGATATATTCATTGATAGGTGGGAAAACATACCGATTGAAACGTTCAGCTACACCACAAAAGTACCGTAGAGGCATCTAGATGACAAATTCACCGCACTTAGAACACACGACATAAATAGATTTTTCAAACACATCAACTCGAAGTTGGTGGCAATTCAATTCACTTATGAAGTGTAAAAAGTCAGTTAGGGGAGCATCCAGAGTTAGATTTTAGGGTAAAAAGGAAAGAAGATGGGAAGTTAAACACTAGTGTTTACAGGAAACCCTCACATTCCAACAGATCTTTAGACTTCCGATCATCCCATCCTATGTCAGTGCAAATAGGACTTGTGAAATGTTTAAGTGACAGAGCACAAAAACTAAGTAGTATCAAGGAAAATCTAAGACAGGAAGTGAGACATATAAGAGAAGCTTTGAAACTTAATAATTACCCTGATAAATTAGTTAGAAAGTATGTAGGAAAATTTAAAATAAAATAAATAATGATAGTAGTGATAGTGATGGTAATAATAATAATAATAATAGCGACATACATGCCAAAAATGAACAAGACAACACCAACAATAAGGAATCTAAATCATCAATAGTAATTCCATACAAGTAAGGAACCTCGGATACCACTTTATGGAGAATTCTTAACAATGCAGGCAGGAATGAAACTGCTTGACATTCACTCACCCACAAATTCAATTAGAAACAAGCTTTGTCGGTTGGCGGATCAATCCTATAGAGCCAATAAAACAAAACAATTTAGTTTATCTAAAACTCTGCTGGAATGACTGTCAGGTCAAATACATAGGTGAAAGTAGTAGAACGGGGTTAGTCAGTCAGACTAGTGGAGCACAAAAACCTAGCAGCAAAATCTAGATTAGTTGACTCTAATAAGATAAGAAATCTGGAGAGTAGTTCAGCTGTCGCACTCATTACATGCAATTATACACAACCTTACAATAGGATGGGATAAGATAACTGTTTTAAAATCTAATGTCACAGATTGGAGGGAGAGATTGATAACGGAAGCTTTGTTTATCGAATCAAGTGAAGAGAATACGTGTAATAGGAGTGGTTCAACACCTGTCCCAGACATCTGGGAATTCTACTACCCCTGAGACAAATAGGAGATGACAAAGAAAACTATAAAATTCAAGTTTCGAAGTCTTGTGATTATAATTGATATGATTATGAACAATGCTAGATTGTGTTCGAAACCTCGTCATCCAGTTAACAATACTGTTTCACTGTGTGCTACATCTAATAAACAAACTGATATGATAGTTAATTAATGTAGGTCTAAATTGAACGTCCATACCCGAACGTCATTCAGGTACCGCGATAATTTTAATGTCTTTTCATGCTGCCGGTACTGTGGTGAGAGCTGTCTACTAGCCAAGTGGTGGACAGTAATTGAGGCCAATGTTTATGTATCAAATATTAGTCATGTTGTGGTGAGAGATGGTTGCTGGCCAAATTGGTTGACAGTAATTGAGGTCAAAGGTCAAGGTGGACAGGCGGTTACAGTTAACATATAGATGAACTGACACAGCCACAAGAGATGCAAGGTTAACTTTGTGTGAGAAACAACCAATCAACAGACTGTATTTTCTACTAACATTGACCTACAATAATGTACATAAAAATCTATAAATACGTGTTGATTTTTCGTAATAAACGATCTGTTGCCTGGCCCTTGTCTTCTGTTGTTACATTTGGTGTCGCTGCCTACCGACAAATGGAAAGCCTATGCCCTGCAGTTTTTGATGGAGACATATGGATCTTCGCGCAGGACTTGGAGGCTTTTTCGCAGTTGAGTGGCGTTCAAGATCTGTCAGCGATGAGGCTGCTACTTGGGACGCTGCTGGGAGGTCGGGAGAAAGCAGCATATGGAAGTGTGAGGCGAAATACCTACGAATATGCGACAGGGTCAGGCAAACAGTTTCCAAAGTGGGAAGGACCATATATGGTCACGTTGAGATGGGGTTACGCAGACACAATCGCAATGGTAAACACCGTTAAACAAGTGGACATCCGCAAGCGCCGAGATTCCAGACAGCAAGACAACAGAGCAAAGCCCCGAGAACCGAGAAGACCGAGCCGACTTCAGTCCAAACTATTTGACGGGGGGACGAGTGTGGTGAGAGCTGTCTACTAGCCAAGTGGTGGACAGTAATTGAGGTCAATGTTTATGTATCAAATATTAGTCATGTTGTGGTGAGAGATGGTTGCTGGCCAAATTGGTTGACAGTAATTGAGGTCAAAGGTCAAGGTGGACAGGCGGTTACAGTTAACATATAGATGAACTGACACAGCCACACGAGATGCAAGGTTAACTTTGTGTGAGAAACAACCAATCAACAGACTGTATTTTCTACTAACATTGACCTACAATAATGTACATAAAAATCTATAAATACGTGTTGATTTTTCGTAATAAACGATCTGTTGCCTGGCCCTTGTCTTCTGTTGTTACAGTACAACGTTACTGGGATAAGAAGCACTGGAAATGTTCTTAAGAGGACAACATAAAATATCAGAACATCCTTTCAGGAAATGAGCTAATACACCATTAAGACCAAGGCTTTGCGAAGGGCTTAGAAATTTGAGACATTTGAGAACATCAAGGCTGTTAAAACCATGCTAGTCACTTACCTTATTATTTGTAACAGTGGGAGTGATAACATCAGCTGGAGAGAGTATCTACATCAGAAGAGAGAACAGCAATATCGTTAGAAAGCCTCCACATGCTAGAGAAGGTTATTCGTGGTAAAAACCTTTGGCTATATACATTGTATTCAGATATTTTGTTGCAGATTCTTTCAAAGGTTTTATCCTTTTAGCTATGTTCAACCGTTCTTTTTCTCTACGTAATTTTTTTGAGATGAGGAGATAAGAATCAGTAAATTCTTTTAAATAGTTTGACTGGTTGGAGGATTTCAACATGAGCTGACATCAGTCAGAGAACCATTAGGAAACCTGGGAGTATTGGACAGCTGTTTCATCCCAGTTTGGGACTCTTCAGCAGTACACACTTTTGGGCAATAGATGTTGAGGATGAATTTAAGATAATCAGTTTTGCACGTGATTGTGTTAACTACTGAACATCCGGTGAATAGTTAGTATCCTTCAACGTTCATCTAAGATTATGTATATTGTTCTGGGAGTTACAAGTGTGTTGAGTTTTCTTTGAAAGATGCTAGAAGACCCGTGTATATGACCTACCATGTATTTTAGGCAGCACTTGTATAATGCAATGATCTGAGTTTAGCATTGTAGCTCTTTTGCATGCTTCATATATTCCATCATCATTTATGAACACTGTATCAAGTGTTTCGTCAAGTCGAGTAGCAAAATTGACAATCATTACATGACTTTGTGATTCAGGGAAAAAGCAGTCTCAGGAATTGAAGTCTCCAATCACTACTGAGACAAGACAGGCAGCAGCAAAGTTTATGACTTCATCTGTAGAATGAGATAGATCCGAGAGGTAACAGCCAGTGTTTGAGATGACATTTGATTGTAATACAATCAATAGAGTCACTCGAGAACGTGAAACATACACTGTTTGAAATCGACCACTGGGAATGAATGGAAGTTACCGCTCTACCGCCTCATTTCTTCTTGGAACAAAACTGATCTTATCTAAATAATGTGAAACCATTTAGAGATACTAACGTATCATCCATGTAGCATGATTATAAGTGTGTTGTGATAGGCGTCATAGGATAAGAGAGACTGTGAACTCATAATCTTGTCACGAAGAGGATGGAAGTTGGTAATAACGCTAAAAGAAACAGTAGTGCTATGTATAGGTTTGCATTTTAATACACGTCACCAGCCTCCCTGACACTTTTTCTTAGCTTTTTTACAAAACTTGAAATGCATTTCGTCTTAAACATTTTAGAAATTCTCAACAGTAAATAATACTTTTTTCCAAGTATTGGTTTTCGTAGGGATTTTGTTTGATTGGTTGGGGGATTTCATCATGAGATGACATCAGTTAAAGAAGCATTGGAAAACCTGCAGAGAGTACTGGACAGTTGTTTCACCCTAGTACTGTTGAAGTGTCCCAAACTGGGTCGAAACAGCTCTCCAGTATTTCTTGACTTTCAGTGTTTTTTTAATCGATGTTAATTCATGAGCTGACTTGATATACATTTTACTTAATCTCTTTACATTTATTATTAGGAATTTCTTAATAATCCAAAGACAAGTTAGGACTCAAAAAGATTAATGCTCAAATCAAATCTGAAATCAAAAATCTTAATGCTATCTATAATGATACACTTTTATCATGCAAATCTCCTATAAGCATGTGGAAACTTTTTAATGAAATTACTGGCAATAGTAAGCGTTGTAATGCTTTTCCCTCTTATGATGTTAATGCTCTTAATCAGTTTTTTATACGCTGTCCTTCTACTTTAACTACTTCTAATGTTACCTATCATGTAGTTGAAAACTTTCATGACTTTAATACTCTCGATGTTCTAAAATGTCTTAAAATGCTCAAGCCCTCACGTAGCCTTGGCCCTGATGGTATACCTGTATATGTTCTAAAACAATGTGCAGATGCGTTGTGTTCTCCACTAACCAACATCCTAAATGCTTCTTTCTCCAAAAATATCGTACCTGACGCATGGAAAGACATCAAAATTGTCCCTGTTCGTAAAACTGGAAACGGCAAGAACGTAAAGTTCAGACCCATTGCCATCAATTCCCCGTTTCTAAAGCTTATGGAAAAACTAATACTTCTTAAACTTGAACCCTCCCTTAAAAACTTCGAAGACCACAAACAATTTGCCTATAGACAGGGTAGGAGTACATTAGACGCTGCAGCTGTCTTACACAACAACATCGTCTCATCATTAGATAAAGGTGCCAAATACGTCCGCTGCACGTTTCTTGACTTCACTTCTGCTTTCGACTCTGTACCTAGATGTCTCCTGCTAAATAAGCTCTCTTTGACAAAAACTGAGTCCTGGGTCACTAACTGGCTGCATTCCTACTTCTCTAACAGAATGCAGTACACCGTATACAAAGGTAAATCATCCTCTGCCGTACTCACTGAAGCCGGTGTCCCCCAAGGTGCTGTACTCTCCCCACTTCTCTTTTCTTTCTTTCTACATGACTTACCATCTTCAAATGACATTAATTTTGTCAAATATACTGACGATCTGTCTGTATCTTTGCCTGTCAAATGTCAAAGCGACTGCCTTCTGTCAGAAGTCAGCCAGTGGTCCAAGGAAAATGGTCTTACCCTAAACTCCTCCAAATGCCAAACAGTCAATTTCACTTTGAGGCATAAATCCGACCTAAACAAACTGGTTGGCTCTCACGAGGTATGCAACATAGACGGCACTGAAATAGAAACTAAATCGGAAATTAAATACCTAGGTGTCATTCTATCCGCTGATCTCTCCTGGTCGTCTCATATCCTAGCAATTTCTAAGAAAATATTCCGTCTTACCTTCTACATTAAGAAGTTAAAACATTCTGGTATAACCCAACCCTTACTCCTACAATTCGTTAATTCTCGCATCCTGCCTATTATTCTCTATTGTTCCCCCTTAGTTTTTCCCGGGCTACTGAAGAAAGACTATACCTTATTACGTAGGATGTTAAAGGTTGTCAGCAGGGTAAACAACGTGCCACTTAACCAGCTTGTTAATATTCTGGTCGACAGGCACATGGACTCATGTGAAAAATGGGCCAAATCCATTTTATCTAACTCACACCACCCTCTTCACTCACAACTCTCCCCTTGCATCTCATCAGGTAAAACCAGAAGCCAATATAGAAAACTATATGCTCGCACCAGCAAGTACAAAAACTCAATCATACCCTACTTAGCTCGTGTTCTGTGTGATAAAGAAAGCATTAGGCGTGACACCTATAATTCATTAAATAGTCAGTAGTACAACTGGATCTCGTCTTTCCAACTCACATCATTAATAGGTACAACATTTTCTTTCTTTCTTTTCCTTTTCTCTCTCTCTCTCTTTTTTTTCCGTTGTGCTGCTTTGTTTCTTTCTCTCGCTAACACCAGTAAATATGACAGCTCCCACTTTTCTGACAACTTCAAACACTGTTTCAGCTTTTCCTTTGCTACCGACATGCCAATGTGTTGTTGTAATAATGAACTGAGATTTCCTTAATCTATGTAGAATTCTATTTATTGATAATGTACTAACTGGATGCAATACTGTAGTAAAAATGCTGAGAATTCCATTCTGTATCACATGTACTGTTTTGGAATAAAGCAAATTATTATTATTTTTTTAAAAATTCTATAAAATGTACTAATCAATACAAGTGATAATGTTACTTCATTGTAAATCTATGAAAATTCATGACATAAAGGTTAAATTTGTCATTTATGTCAACATAGTTGAGAGGGTTTTGTTTCAAGCCTTGAAGTTTTTATCTACTTTACTTCAAATCAAATCAAAGTAATCCATTACTTTGAGCCTTCAATGTAGTTATACAATCAAACAGGTAAATATATATATATAAGTATATTTAAAGCATACAGCACTTCAGAAAAAGTGTAACGTTGCTCAGAGTAATGAAACAGATATTATGTGCCTTATACATTCTGTCCATTGTGTTTATCTATACCAACACACCAATTGGTAAGTCTCTGAAAGTGCTCTGTATTACAGTTTATAACATTTTTAAAAGCTACCGTTTACAGTAATCATAATATGGGCTTTATTTTACTTCAACACTATGGCGTACATGCCCAAGTCTTTACCAACCTCATTCAAGAGTTGGCTATATGACAGTGGCACGTGTCAGGTGACCCATAACAGAAAACTCAGAGAGGCGTTCGAAGTTAATTCAGGAGTAAGAGAGGGTTGGCTGCCTATTATCACTCACGATGATATTCCAAATTGCGGTGAACTAGATTGTGCGTGAGACTGTGCGTTGGGAGCGAGGAGACAGGACTACGCTGGACCACTGATAAGAAGACGCTAGAAGATCTGGATTTGGCAGATGATCTCAGTCTAATGTCACACAAACTCGAAGACTTACAGGCGAAAACCAACAAACTTGCCAAAGAGGCTGGCAGGCTATGAAGATAAGATTCAAGGTGAACACAGAGAAGATCGAAGTTATGAAGATAACCAACCAACTGCAACAGCAACAACAACCAGCACCAATCACTACCAAAGAGAAAGATTTTTTAGAGGTTATTTCCTTCACTTTTCTCACCAGGAAGCAGGATTTCAACCACAGGCAGGAGGAACGGAGGAAGATGTCAAAGCCAGTTAGAATCAGAAAGCAAGATACACCTTCATCAACCTGAAACCAGTTTGGAAATCTTCTGCTTCACTCAGCCAGCATGAAGAATGAAATTCGGATTTTCAACACAAATGTGAAGTCAGTCTGTTGGTTCTCCTATACGGGTCAGAAACTTGCACTAAGCGTGAGCCACGAAAAGGATCTTCAGCAGACTGTTGCAGACTTCTATCAACAGTTGCCTTCACTGGCTCTAAACTGAAGATCAAATGGCTAGCTGGCGAGAAAGAACAAGCAACAAGAAACTGTGGGAACAAACCAATCAAGAACCTATTGCTCTAAAAATATGTGGGAGAAAATAAAGATGGGTTGGGCGTACTTTGAAGAGGCCGTCGAATGACGTCACGCATCGAACCAGAGCTCGAGTGGGATTTCAATGGGAAACGACGAGTTGGTGGTCGTTGCGAGGGTGACATGGAGGAGATCGAGTGGGCAAGAGGAGGAGTAAGAGATGAGATAATATGGGCAGTTGTAAACCCAGATGAAGAGGACAGTAGAAAATAGAAGAAAGTGGAGATGTGTTGTTGAAGTCCTATGTTCCACTCGGAATCCAAGGGAATAATAATAATAATTCTCGGAATTAGGTCTGAACACAATTTAGAATTCTCAGAGTAAATTCATGCAAAATATTTACCCATTAAAGCATACAATATTCAAGTAAATATTCACCAACAGTATATCCTATGACACAACGTCATTGCTTCTGAAACAAGACTCCCTCCTCTCCAACATATTCTGCCTGCATTTTCTGTTTGAAGTGCACAAATTAGTAAGTCGGAAGTCGATTTAAAATGTGCACCAGTTCATGTTGTTGTGATCCAAAGACAATCATTGGGAGATTGAAACAAATCGCTAGAAGGAAGGGAGTACAGTGGACGGATTACGTTTGGTGGAAATTAATGTAGCCCAGTGGTTTAAGCAGGCCGCCATATATACCATAGCATATTCTGTTTTCTGATTCATTTGACTAATGCTCATCTGCTTCAAATCCTTTAAATCTTTACAGAACATTTTAGTGATCTCATACAAATGGGTACAACATTTGGTAATGTGGTATTGTATCTCCAAGTATGAGTATCATTCTATTATAATAAAGGTTTTTTGTATTTCCCAATGAATGAAAAACAAAATGATATTGTTTCTACTGACGTTTCGCTATTTAATGCTAATAGCTTTATCAAAGTATTATTAAACCGGAATTTACAAAATCTCAGCATATATATAACAAAGAGTTAGGGGGTGAGAAAATAGACTTAGGTCAAGTTAAAGGGACATATTGAAAGTAAAAATAGCAATGAAGATCACTAAACCAAATAACAAAGGTAATAGTATGTCTGTTATGATATCAAAATAAAGTTTACTAACTTGATCATCGTTCGTCTGTCTGGGGGCATTTTTAGTTGTCAAGTTGGTCAATTGGTAAAGATAACAAAACCATCATGTGTAGATAGTTGGATATGATAAGTGTATAAGATTATAAAAGCAGCGTGTGTTTACATGATGAAAGTGCTTATCACATTCGTGTTGGTTTTGTCACTTGATGGGGGGGAGGGAGGTGTTGTAACCAGGTCAGATTCTGTTTTAGTCCATCATTCCTATTCAAAAAATTTGGATTCCACTTGATATGAAGTGCTTCTGATATTAGACGTTCTTCGTGATCTCTGAAATCTTTCTCCTGGATTATTTCAACATTGTCAAAATCAATTTTGTGGCCTGATTCTATAGAATGTAGACCTATGGCTGATGATTTTTCAAGTCTTTGTAGTTCAACAGGATTTCTCGGTGGTCGAAGAGATGCTCTACGGTGTTCATTTCTTCTGATTTTGATTTCTCGAGATGTTTGTCCGATGTATATCGCATCACATTCCAAGCATTTTATTTTATAGACACAATTAGATGGAGAATCTTTAGGGATTTGGTCTTTTATATGGACAAGGTTGCTTTGAAGTGTGTCTGATGTTTTGAAGAAAACTCTAGTGTCGAACTGATTGAGTACTCTTCTGATATCGCCTGACGTCTCTGCTCTATATGGAATGACGACTGTTGATGTCCATGTTTTCGGAATGCGTTTTCGGCCATACTTGATGTCTGTGTTGATTTTGTTGATGAAGTTCCATGGGTAGTTGTTTTGCTTGAGAGTTTCAGTAATGTTTGATATTTCTTCTTCTTTTTCTTTCTCATGCGTTATCAGAGAGTGTGCTCGTCTAAGAAGACTTGAAACAACTGAAATCTTTGCGCTAATGAGGTGTGATGATTTGAAGTCTAAATATTTATTTGAGTGGGTTTTCTTCCTGAATATGGATATACTAAAATGTCCGTTTTCCCCTCTCTTAACTAGGCAGTCTAGAAATGGTAGTTCACCGACGTCTGATTATGCTTCTGAGGTGAATCGGGTTCTGGGAGATACACAGTTTATTTTCTCCATGAATGAATTGTTTAGATCTCGTTTTAGTACTACAAAAGTATCATCTACATATCTTAATCATATTTTAGGAGTGAGTATGCTTGAAAAGATGTTATTTTCGAATTTATTCATGAAAAGGTCGGCGACTATTGGGGAGACTGGTGAACCCATAGCAACATCATTTGTCTGTCTATATAAACTCCCTTTAAATGTAAAATAATTACTTTCTAGATAGAATTTCAAGCTCTTAATTATTTCACTGGTGTCCAGTGGACATCTTTGTGATAGCGTTGTATCTGATTCTAGAAGACTGGAAATGATATCAAAACTTTCGGTAATGGGGATGCTAGTATATAATGAGTTAATATCATAGCTTACCATAATGTCTTCTTTATCAATTTCTCAGTGTTCTATTTGGGATTTGAAATCATATGAATTTCTCACAATATTTTGAGTGTCCTTTTGTAGTGGTTGTAGTGTCGAGAGTAAGTATTAAGATAGGTTGTATGTCGGTGAATTGGTTCATTCTACTTGGAACTAGATATATTTACTGAGGATAAGTTTTTGAACAAAGGCAACAGTTTTATCTAGACCATCATCTCTGTAGTTAAGTATTCCTTTGGACTAGTTTCAAGACAGAATGCGTCTGTTCTAATTAATGCCATCTTTCGCTAATCGTATCATAGAGAATTACGTTTCATTAAGAAATACGTATATTAGTGATATGCAGTAGATATAATAGAGAAGATTTGTAGCTCAGGTGGATGATTTTGGTGTGGTTGTGTTCTCTTAGCTGGATGGTTTGGTTGCGAAGCTTTCATTGCTCTACTGAGCAACATCTTCAGCGCATACTTCGATGTGAAGTGAGCTTTTAGAATTCTCTATGAGTTTATTAGTCATCTCTTCTAGTAACCTTGAACGTGATTGGTTGTTTTTGTGTGACTTCTCACTTTCTAGTTCACTTGTTTTGGTGTTGACTGTTTCCTTGACCTGAAGTTTGACTTTGTTTTTGTGTGAATTTCTTCGTATGGATTGGTATATTTTGTCAATCTCTATGTGTCTATTGATTGCTGATTCATTTGAATACCAGGCCTCTAGGAATTCTCTGGCATTTTTGCAGTTCCCTTTGTCTAAGATTTGGACATTGTCCCAGTCGAATTGGTGCCCGTGGTTGCCTGCATGTAGTGATATGAGGGAGTGTATGTCGTGTCTTTTGACAGCTAGTTTGTGTTCTTGAATGCGAAGACGAAGAGGGCGTCCACTTTGACCAATGTAATGTTTGTCGCAGTCGTTGCAATTTATCTTGTAGATGACGTTAGTTTTGTCTTCCAGCTCAGAGAACACAACCACACCAAAACAAAGTGATATGCAGTATTTGTAATCAGGATAGAAAAGTTTTCAATGCATCCTACTTGTAATGCTCAGTGTCATGGGCTTACATCGCTCAGATACTTTCGCTACAAAACCGTCTGCCTGAAAACGAATACGATAATATTTAGGAAAGAAAACACTCAAGAAATACTTCAGAAGGCATCAAAAACATTTTCAAATTATATTCCAACTGTTACTTTAAATTGATTTGATTTGTTTTAAGTTAGATGAATAAGGAACAACAGCCAGAGAACCATTAAAAGCCATGGATTACTGGACTGTTGTTCCAAGCTAGTTTGGAGCTGCCTAATCATTACTAACCACCATGATCTTCAACCGTCGATCAGACCGAGAGTCTTCAGGTCATCGCCAGACAATATCGTCGGCGAGTATCTCTCCACACACTGAACCTGGTGGACCCCACCAGTTATAACCTGCTGTTACCAGAATTCCAGACAATCTATCAGTGTTCGATTAATTTTCAGAGACTAAAAATGTACTAATGAAGAAAGCCTCGTCGTTTTACAAAAATTGTCACCGTAATTCTTATTAACTTTTATCTATTCTTCCTCCTGCTTTTTTCTCTTTTCCTAGATGCTTTTGCATGTAAAAAACTCAATGAATCCTGCAGTAAAACTGTATTCAGCAGGTGTTGTGATAATCTAGTCTGTAAAATGGGTGGAGTGAATAAATGCGTGAAATGTCTGGATTTTGGTGATACTTGTATAAAAAGTAGTGAATGTTGTCATGGAAAGTGTAGACTGTTCGCTTGTAAAAATATAAAGTAAACTGTCAGCTTTTTTTTTACCTGGTTATGGTTTATAAATAAATAAAGATGAATTTATTAGTTCAGTTGTGTTGTTTGTTTTTCTCTTGAGAATTGAGAATTGTTCTCTCCAGTCTACTGATAGAACATACGTATCCTTTTTCTAGGGAACAGCCTTATCGATTCGAGTATGCAGATAATATTGTCCTCCTAGGTGAAAAAAAAATGCGGAGTCTTCTGAACATCCTGAGGAGTAGTGATCTTCGAATATTCGGTGTGTGATTCACTCCTGTCAAGTGTAAAATGGTGCTGCATAACTGGACTGCGCTGACTCCTAGGTTAAAGACAGGCAGTGAAGTGGTAGAGCTTGTTGTCCACTTCAGTTATCTAGGAACTTGCATCATCCCGAATGAAGCAATTTCTGATAAAACCTTAATACGGATAAACAGGTTAGTATGACACTTATTGACTTACGTCATCTGCAACGAGGACATGATAGCCAAATATCGATCAAACGACGTGTGTACTAAGGACCAGTTGACTCTGTCCTGCTTCATTTCTGCGAGACATGACCACTGAAACTGGAAGACATAAGAAGGCTAGTTGTCCTTGATCATAGATGCTTGTATTCTATCTCCCGTGTTAAGTGGTACAATATGCTGAACGATATTGAGATAAGGCGTGGAGTGTTAGGTAAGGAGTGTAAGTTAATCGATGAGGTTGTGAAGCTGTATCGGTTAATTTGGCTAGGACATGTGTTGCTCATGCCTCGTCGACTAATGTTGCCTGACATAGAATCAGGACTGGAGAAAGTTAGTGGTGATCAAATGAAGACACTGCATCAGTTCATGAATTCTTTGACGGCTAGTTTTATCTCAGAAGTTGTCGACTATCTGTCTGGGGACCTCGAGATGCTAAGATCCAGCGACTGAAGACTATTGGTGATATGGTTCAAAATCATTATCAGTCTCGCAGGTGCATTTACTTCTTTGTTATCTCCTAGATCTCCACATATTTCTCTCCGTTGCTATTGCATCTCCCTCACATTTCTACTTATGTGTAGTTATTTTAAATTGCAGTTTTCCTCTCTTTTCTATACCTGGAGTGGGGGAAATGGACGAGTGGTAACTTAAACTGCCGCACGTCTTTTTAGAGTTCTACGCTGATAGTCTGTCAGTAGGCACGTCTTTTATCTCAAATTGTTACACAATTAAAAAGTTGTTTATTTTTGCATTCTGTTATGTAGCTGTCGAAAGTTAGGCTAACAAACAGCCAGTTATCTTGGTTACATGAAGTCGCACTTCAGGGTTACATACCACAGATATGAAAATATTATTACATAGTGTAAAAATTGGATTACCAAGGCTGATTTCATGTAATAAAACGTAGTTTTTGAACTCATAAAACACATGTAACACGCTCTTGAGTCTAAGACTTTTAACGAATGTTAGTACGTGATCCCAACTGGTTTTATATACTTGTTTTAAAAGAACTATTGAAAACATATTTATGCTATGCGGCTGATGACGTCTGACACCTTTTTCACAAAGTCATTTGATTAAAGGTGATTTCACTTGCTCTTGCAGCCACTTAACCGGTAAAAAATGATGCGTCCTTCCTATCATTCACAGCCAACGACATTTGTCTTATAGTGCATCATAGAATTGCTTCATAGATTTTATGTTAATAGTGGCAGATATACTGAAACGTTCCAGATTTCCATTTCTCGGTTTATCGGCGCTTTACCACATCTTAACAGGCTTCCCGATAAAAGTAAAACTGTTCTTAAAGTGCTTTGTTTATGATCAAATAAAAATTTATTGAGGATCAGATTTGAATGACAACTTATTAAGAATTAAAAGTCAGCTGACAGGGGGGCATGAACTTTGAGCATTACTCAACAAATCTTAGAGTTTGGTAGATTCATTTGTGATACTAGCTTGATTTTCAACTTCAGCGTTAAATCATGTAGAATTTCATTAATCATGAGATTTGAAAACCTCTAAATTTATGGATTGGTGACAAACTACTGTAAAGTAATAAGTAGACTGTAGAAGTTGAGAAAATGTTTTAGAGTTCATTCATTGAAGTCTATTTTCAGATTGTCAAAAGTTATCACTAAAACTTCCTAGTTTCCTATAGACTACAGAGATAGAAATTAACAGAAACTATTGTATGTAGAAACTGTGGCTCTAAATAGGCAGTGATTCTTCAGCTTGCTGGTCTTTATTTTATTTACTTGAGCTTTATCATTAAACAGGTTGGTCTGAACCAAATTATTTGGTGAAGACGAAGTTGACAGTTCGTCGTATTGGTGGGATAATGGGATTAAGATGTTAACCTTTATTAATGTTTTCAGCTGCTTGAAGTGACAAGTATTCTTTCCAGTAAAAATATTCCTCTTACAATCATTTTTTTTTCAATATTTGATCAAATGATTTAACATTTTTAGAATTAGATTTAGATGCATCACTAGCCGATCAGGAGGTTGGGTTTAGATTCCCACCCACTGCATTGCTGGATGTCTATTAACCATTATTCAGTTTGGAAAATTGAAAAGGTTGAGCGTAAAACTTCCAAACCACCGTGTTGAAATTCTTCCACCTTCTCTACTGAATACTTCATAACTGAAATCTTTGAGCACTATGCTTCACTCAAGAGTCACGGGAATTTAAAAAGGAGGGGACTTTCATGCTCAAAAACTAAAAATAGATTGATACGTTTTCGATGTATATTGTCTTTTATACTTCTTAACCAACCAACGTTTTTCAACTCAGAACTTCAAATGTCAGGAATAACAACATTAAGCTTTAATGACTGCTGAATCATATTCGTCATTCTCCTTGTGTACTTTCGGTAGACCATAAAACCAGGGGAATTGTGAAACCTGAGGGTTATGTTTACTCAAATGGTTCACAGCTCGTAATCGATTCGTTCTTCATCTTCTTCAGTATTTGTATTATCTTCCCTTCACTCTTTTCCTTTTGGTCTCTCTGGTTACTTTGGTTACTACCAGATGGAACAAATTGAAGGGAAGTTAACACAAATACTGAAGAAGATGAAGAAGGAATCGATTACGAGCTGTGAACCATTTGAGTAAATACGATCCTCAGGTTCCACAATTCCCCTGGTTATATAGTCTACCGAAAGTGCACAAAGAGAACGCGTAGGGGACTGTCTAGAGCAAGCTTATTAATATAACAAATATGCGCATAAAAACCCAAGTCAATGGGAGTACAAATCAAAAATATATTATCAAAATGCAGTAATGAGCTATATTAATTTAAAGATTACTTGGATACGCTGTTAAAGTCCACTGCTACAAATTATTTATATAATCCACAGAAGCGTTGACAGTTGAAATCGTGTCTACTGGTAGAAGCTGTATTCCGGTTGTAGAGTTTTCCTCGGATAAGGATAATAGGTTCCTGCAATAAATCCAAAGTATACAACACGGTTTGAGTGGAGCGAGTAGACATAAATGGCCAGAGAGAAGGCGAAGCTACCAACAGTATATTGTATTTCAAATTGCACTCGGAAGTTATATGTATTTAAACATAAATCGTTTTAAACAAGAGTCATGTACAATGTTTCTAATTCCAAAATCGAACCAAAATGTGTACAATCATATGGTTACGTACTCCACAAACGTTCCACTATGTCCAATCTTGGATAAGAAAAAGTCACCATATTATGCAACTGCCAAACGGTTCGAAGACATTCGCCTACCTATCAGAAATAATCTCTGTTAGTCAAGTGTTTCAGATTCATATAAAATTCATCGATTCAATAAGTGATGCTAATGTATCCTGGAAATAAAAATTTATCATCTTCAAAAATTGAAATCCACTGCGGTTTCCTATGAATTAAAAAAAAAAAAACAAGGAGGATTATATTATACACTGCCTAATTACTACGAGTTTTTGGAGTGATTTTCACAGTAAACGACACTGTACTCAATCACTCTTGAAAGCTTTTACCAAATAACTATCCTTTAAAATTCATTAGGAAGATTGAAAAAGGCCAAAAGAAAAAGAATTGTGAAACTAGTAATAATAAGATTAATAAGAGAGCATATAAGTCATCTACAGTTATGCCATATAAAGTGACTCAGGTAGGACAAGCTCAGTAGTTTGAAGGACCCAGTTGACCCAATTAGACAAAATAATATAATTTACAAAATACCCTGCAATGACTGTGAGTATAGTCAACTACATAAGTCGAACTAGTAGGTCAGGGGTGGTCAGATTGTCAGAACATAAGAATTTAGCTAAGGTAAGAATGGTTGACCCAGAGAAGATAAGTAATTTAGAAATATGCTAAGCGATTGCACTGCATGCATTAACACACAACCACACAATAGGGTGGTAGAGGGTTATAATTCCAAAAAGTAATCTAAATAGGTGGAGAGAGAGGTTGATTACGGAATCCTTATTCATCGAGTCTACACCCAACACATGCAATAGGAATGAGTCAATGTAAATACCAGAGATATGGAAGATATTATTATATTTATTAAAACTGAATTTTCGTTTTAAGGTTTTGTCGTATTTCACCATCCGTGTACACTGTTTTAGAGAGTGATAAGAGAGAGGAATTTGTTTAAAAGAAATAAAGTTACTCTTCTTCAGGTTCCACAATTATATAGATCCATCAGTTTCACCATACCATAGGCTAGTTATTATTTAATACTTACTTTATTCCTTTACGTTCCCAGTAGAATCTAGATTGTCTTAAAGCTACAGCTTTGAGGCTTCGGTAGCAGTGGTATTTGAGATTGATAGTGTTCTCTGAGCTGGTTGGTTTAGTTGCGGAGCTTTCGTCGTCCTTCTGGACAACATCCCCCTTCAGCACAATATTCAGCACAAAGTGAAATGATTTAAATTTCTTCATGAGTGATATAATTGCGTCTCCCGGTAACCATCTTCACATACGTATTGACCATTTTCTATTGACTTGGATTTTAAACTTTCTGGTCACCTGATTTACTTTTTATTAGTTGGTATATTTCGTCTACACTAATGTGTTTGTTAATTGCATTTTCGCTTGAGTAGCAGGTTTCTAGGAATTCCCTGGCACTTTTGGTGTTTTCTCTG
Organism: Trichobilharzia szidati; assembly: GCA_944472155.2. Lineage (NCBI taxonomy): Eukaryota > Metazoa > Platyhelminthes > Trematoda > Strigeidida > Schistosomatidae > Trichobilharzia > Trichobilharzia szidati. The sequence continues at coordinate 41,525,145 of OX235276.1, read as the reverse complement.
TCTAAGATTTCGACATTATCCCAATTATCAAATTGATGTCCATAATTGTCTATATGCATTGATATGAAAGAGTATATATCATGTCTTTTCACGGCTGATTTGTGTTTTTGGATTCTAATTTGAAGGGGATGCCAACTTTGGCCGATGTAATGCTTGTTGCAGTTCATACAATTTATTTTGTAAATGGTATTAATTTTATCCCCTTTTTCTGTTGGATCTTTCGGTTTGCATAATATCGAATTAAGCGATTTGACTGGCTTGTGTGTTATATCTATATCAAACGGTTTCAGTATTCTAGCTGTTATTTCAGAGAAACTTCTCATGTATGGTACGATGAATTTTCTTGTGGTCTTTGGTGATGGTTCCTTGTTGGTGTTGTGATTCAATTTTAAACACTTTTTGATGAAATTTTGTGGATAACCATTCTTTTTGAAGACCGTTTGTAGGTACTTTTCTTCCATTCTTTTCAATTCTGGAGTGCTACAGTGTGTTTGAATTCTTTTAAACAATGTCTGCACACAGTTTCTTTTGTGAGTAATTGGATTATTGCTAGTATAGTTGCGTATTTGATCTGTGTGCGTTGATTTTCTATATACTTGTGTCTTTAAATCTCCTCTGTTGGTTCTCCTGATTAAGACATCTAAAAATGGGATTTTGTTATCTAATTCTTCTTCTCTCGTGAATTTGATGTCTTCAAATATGTTGTTTATTAATTTATTGGTATATTCTAAATCATTTCTCTTAATTATTACAAATGTATCATCAACGTAACGTACCCAGATTTTCGGTTCAGTTATAGGTAGAGCTATTAATTCTAATCTTTGCATAACGGCTTCAGCTATTAATCCTGATATGGGCGATCCCGTTGGTGTTCCTTTTATTTGTTCATATATTTGAGTATTGAATTGGAAGTATGTTGTAAGGCATAATTTTATGAGTTCTATCCAAGTTGAACATTGCTTTTTTTATGTTTTCATCACTCTAGAGTAATTGTTGCATAGTTTCTGTTGCTAGTTTTGGACGAATTGAAGTATATAATGCTTTAACATCAAAGAACACCATTATTTCATTGTCTTCTACTTAAATGTTTTTGATTTTCTCTTAAAATTGGATTGACGAATTGATAGAATGGTAGCATGATTCTGTTAGGTAATTTAATTTCTTGAAAAGTTCTTTAGGTAGATTATATGTTGGTGTTCCTGGAAGCGAAACGATTGGTTGTAAGGTCGTAAGCAGTGGTATTTATCCATTTTTACGGGATGGGGTTGCTAGCCTCATGCCCAACCTCCCTTTCTTTACCAGTCTCATTACTGGCTTAGCGAGTTTTATAAGTGCATCAGCTGGGGATCGAATCCGGAACCACTTGCGGTGTTGGCGAGCGTTCTGCTGCTGAGCTATCGACGCACAACACAAATCAGAAAGTATCATTAATGTAAGTGTGGAACTTGAGCACTGTGGTAGAGGGAGGTAGACAGGTTAATCACTCAGGCTTTGTTTATCGATTCAACACCACACACGTGTAATTGGAATAACGCGATGTCCATACTGGAGATATGGAAAATAGCAAAAAAAAAACTACAAAGGAAAGTTGGAGAGACAGGAAACCAGGATATATATATATATATATTGGTTGTGAACGCCATTATCACCATCTTAAAATTTTGTATTATGCAGGATTACTCACACTACCACTACAAACACTGCATTAGACCTGACAATTAAAAACAAAACAACAAGCTTGAAATGTTATTTTATGATTGTTTAGTGTTGTTTCAACCAAATTAACTGATCATCTTGACGATAAACATTGTTAAATATCATTTCATAACTTCTTGTATGACTATAGATTTACTGTCACCATGCCTAATCATATTATAGCTTCCACTACCCAATACTGAGATATTACTATATGCTGTTTATTTTCCTTTCTACTTCTTGGTATTTTTTTGCATTTAAAAAAAAAATTTTCTTTTGTGCTTTTGTGTTTTCTTTGTTGTCCTGATATTTATTTTTTTGAAATACTCCTTTTAAATGTTTGATAAAATTAGATGCAAATATTGTAGATATGTGCTGAAAATTCCACACTGTACCACTAGTACTGTTTCTGGAAGAAATATATATATATATAAGACATTGTGAAACCATGTGACTCAGCCTATATGATTATTAGCAGCAAGCTGTGCCCGATACGTTTTCCACTTATTAATGTTGCATCATTGCTGTGTGATATCTGAAATAAACCTACATAATGAGGGAATCAAACCAGCAGACGTATTGTAGAACAAGTAAAATGTGAAATAACAAAAATCATTGGGCATAAGTATAAAATTTGGGAACTCTGGTAGAGTACTACTCCATTATGGATAAGATTTTATTTTGATAAAATAACACAGTGTAGTGTTGTACAGTAATATTTACTGATGACCACATTTCGAGCACAATTTATTGCTGCTCATAATCATATCAAGTCACTCACAATTATTTTCCTTCATTTATATACATGAGTAAAACTTGATGACTAGACATTTGAATAAAAATCTACATGAGATAATGTACATTTCGAAATAATAATATGAGTGTTACCAACCAAATACAATCAGATGGGAAATAATACGAGTGATTTCATAGTCAAAATAAGTCACTTGTTAGAATGTTATGATGTGCTCGAATTGAAATAGAATTTTAAGATTATTTATTATCCTCCTCTGATTTGACTGGTAGTAATAATGTCTTCCATATCTCTGGCATTTGCATTGAGTCATTTCTGTTGCATGTGTTGGGTGTAGACCCGATGAACCAGGCAGGATTCAGTAATCAATCTCTCTCTCTCCACCTACCTATATTACTTTATAGAAATATAACCCTCTCCCACCCTATTTTGTGTGGTTGTGTGTTAATGCGTGAAGTGCAATTGCTGCGTAATTCCATATATTAATATGCGATTGCTGAGCTTTTTTCTAAATTACTTATCTTTCCGGGTGGGATCAATCATTCCAACCTTAGCTAACTTCTCATGTTCCGACAATCTCACTACTCCCGATCTACTAGTTTCACCTGTGTAGTTCACCTGACTCACAGTCAATGCAAGATATTTTGTAAATTATATTATTTTGTTTAATTGGGTTCAACAGGTCTTCTAGCCTACAGAGTTTGTCCCTACCTGAGTGAGTTTGTAGGTTTGAATGCCATCCTAATTCCTACTTCATTAGGAATCCTACCACGTAGGGTCTCAGATGTCCCCTCCTCATATGGTATAACCGTAGATGACTTATATTCTCTCTTATTCATGTTATCATTACTAGTTTCACAATTATTTCCACTTTTATTTTGACCTTTTCTGATCTTCCTAATGAATTTTATCTAACAGTTCTTTGATACCAACGTTTCTTCTATCTGTTTTAATTCATTATTTATGTCTTTTCTTGTACCACTTAGTGATACTGCTTGGTTTGTTACACACTCAACGAAGCCTGCCTTCACAGACAGTTAACGGATGAGCCGAATTAAAGTCTAAATACCTATTAGAATGCGTTGGCTTTTTGTAAACACTAGTGTGCAGTTTACCTTCTTCTATTCGTTTTATTTTACAATCTAACACCACAGCTAATTCCTCTTGTTCTGTGTCTGAACAAAATGTAAATTGTATTCCCTTTACTATTTCAACTCATGTACGTTATAACATTATAACAAGTGACTTATTTTTTATTGTAAGAAAACCCGTCGTATTTTCCATCTGATTGTAATTGATCAATAACGCTCATATTATTATTATTTGTGAATGTACATCATCTTATATTGACTTTTATTCAAATGTCTAGTCATCAAGTTTTACTCATGTATGTAAATGAAGTAAGAAAGTTGTGTGAGTAACGTGATATGATTATAAGCAGTAATAAATTGTGCTAGAAACGTGGTAAGCAGTTGATATTACTGTATAACACCTTGTGATTTATCAAAATAAAAGTCAGTGGGCTTTCTTCAGCCTTTAAATTCACATAAGACAAAATGAAATCCACAAGCAGATCAGTAATGTGTTTGTGAGTGTGTGTATTATGTCTGTACATAGTCAATAAAAAGTGCAAGTTTCAAGGAGCGAACATATAGTCAGTGATTTGAGACGAACAATAAGAATATACCACAGAGAAGTAAATCAAACGTTTATCTCTGGCATTTTATGACTTCACTAACTTTCTCATTATGTCTATTATTCTAGTTTTAATGAAGTGATGCTTTCCAAACTTCTTATTGCAATTATGTAATTCGTTTTAATTCAAATTTATCAACTTCTTCATAAACTGATAATCTTCCACTAACAGTAATTTTGTCTCTACACCATACCATCGTTATTATTTCAGTCACTATTATTGGAATGATCACGACCTGGTATCAATTGAAGAACCATTGGAAAACCTCGAGATATATTTCGTCCCAGTTTGGGACTCTTCATCAGTACGCATCACGGGGTTGAAAATCGGCACCTTCAGGTAACAAGGAGAGTTTGTTGATTATTTTGTCACAGGGATATGACCCAATGGCCCGTCAATTCTAATTTCTGACAATTCCTGATATATATATATATATATATATATATATATATATAGTGGGACCGCCAGCCAGTGTCACAGGCGAGTATTTGTCGTTTTCGCCTGACCTGGTAGATCCCGCTGGTTACGACTAGGACTCACTAGAGCTCCAGATAACTTCCTGTATAGCGCCAGTCATGGTTGATCCTGTAAACAATCAAATCCCTGCAAAACCAACACTTGATAAACATTATTATTAGTAGTATTCAAGAGTTGGTTTATAAGAATTAGACTTGTTTTTAGGAGTTTGACCACGGACTAGTATCAGTTCGAGAATCATTGGAAACCAGCAGAGAGTACTGGACAGCTGTTTCATGCCAGTTTGGGAATCATCGACAGTACGCAGTGCGAAGTCGCCACCAGTGAGGTTCAACATGTCAAGTGTGAGAATGCACTTATCATTGATGACGTTGGTTAGTGGTCGCGTTAAAGAACGAATTGGTGGACGTTAAAATTCATGGGCCACTGAATTGGGCTCTCCTTGTAACTGGAAGGTCCTGGGTTCGAACCCTAGTGGGGTGGGTGCATACTGCCGATGAGTCCAAAACTATGCTGACGAGGCAGCTATCCAGTAGTATTGATATAAGCGCAAAACTTTCGCACTGTCGTAGAGTATAACTCCATTATGGATAAGATTTTATTTTGATAAAATAACACAGTGTTGTTATACAGTAATATTTAATGATGACCACATTTCGAGTACAATTTATTGCCACTCGTAATTATATCAAGTCAGTCACTCACACAAATTTTTACTTCATTTATAAACATGAGTAAAATTGATAAGACATTTGAATAAAATCAGTATAAGATAAAGTACATTCAGAAAAATATTATTGTTATCAATCAAATACAATCAGATGGGAAAAAATACGAGTGATTTTATAGTCGAAATAAGTCACTTGTTAGAATGTTATGATGTATGTGAATTGAAACAGAATTTTAAGATTATTTATTTGACTGGTGGTAATAATATCTTCCATATCTCTGGTATTTGCGTTGAGTCATTTCTGTTGCATGTGTTGGGTGTAGACTCAATGAACAAGGATTCCGTAATCAACCTCCCTTATCACTTACCTAGATTACTTTTTAGAATTTTAACCCTCTCCCACCACCTGTACTTGTGTGGTTGTGTGTTAATGCATGTAGTGAAGTTGCTGATTTTTTTCTAAATTATTTATCTTCTTGGGGTCAACCATTCTTACCTTAGCTAAATTCTTATGTTCCGACAATCTGATTACCCCCGATCTACTAGTTTGACCAATGTAGTTGACTTAACTCACAGTCATTGCAACGTATTTGGTAAATTATATTATTTTGTTTATTTGAAGTAAAACGTTGTGTGAGTAGTGCCTTGATATGATTATGAGGGGCAATAGTTTGTGCTCGTAACGTGGTCTCATCAGTTAATATTATTATATAACACTGTGTGATTTATCAAAATGAAACCTTATCTATAATGGAGCTATCCAGTACTCCCTGCTAGTTTTCAATGGTTCTCTAACTGATATCAATCCGTAGTGAAACTCATAAAAACCGATCATTATTATTGTTATTTTTTTGCAGACTTGAATATGTGTGTAGAGTATCCAACTTGTCAGTTTATTCCTCTACAGTATTCATGCTGTCGCTCACACCAAAAACTATGCTCACCCTAGAAACCTCTACTTTCTGTTGAATGTATACACACAACAGTTGTCTTCGCTCAATACTCAAGATCATATGGCCAGCCAGAAAAGATCAGCAACAGGGATCTCTGGGAGTGAACCAACCAGGAACCGATTGTGAAACAAATATGCAGAAGGAAATGGAGATGGATTGGCTGGCCATACTCTTAGGAAACCATCAAGTGAGTGACATCACTGGACAAGCCATTGCTCGAGTGGAACCCGAAAGGGAAGCGGCGAGTTGGTCGTCAGTGTAAGGGTGACTTGGAGGAGGTCATGTGAAGAGTAGATGAAAAGGTGTGGGTAGACATGGAGCCAGGTGAAGACACTAGCAGAAAACCGAACTCAATGGAGACGCACGGCTAAAGCCCTATGTTCCTCTAGGAATTAAAGGATACAATAATAATAATATACACACAAATACATGACTGAATATTTTTCGAATTCATTTAACCTTGTGCTTTTTTTATTGACCATACATTCATCTTATTTAGATTGAAATTATAATCAAAATTCACCGATTATTGTTATTATCATCATTCCATCTTGTACTTATACTACAATACACTTTCTCATTTAGTTCTAATTTACCCTTAACTAGCTAGCTATTGTATGGTAAAATTAATCAACTTGAAAAAGAGTAACCCAGTGGACCCAATCAAACAAAATAATATAATTTACAAAATACCTTACAGTGACTGTGAGTTAGCTCAACCACATAGGTCAAACTAGTAGTGGGTCAGGAGTAGTGAGATTATCAGAACGTAAGAATTTAGCTAAGGTTGGAATGATTGATCCCACCTGGAAAGATAAGTAATATGGGTAGGTGGAGAGAGAGAGATTGATTACTGAATCCTGCCTGGTTCATCGGGTCTACACCCAACACATGCAACAGAAATGACTCAATGCAAATACCAGAGATATGGAAGATATTATTACCACCAGTCAAATCAGAGGAGGATAATAAATAATCTTAAAATTCTATTTCAATTCACGTACATCATAACATTCTAACAAGTGACTTATTTCGACTATAAAATCACTCGTATTATTTCCCATCTGATTGTATTTGGTTGGTAACACTCATGTTAATATTTCCAAATGTACATTATCTCATATTGATTTTTATTCAAATGTCTAGTCGTTACGTTTTACTCATGTATATAAATGAAGTAAACATTTGTGTGAGTGACTGACTTGATATGATTATGAGCAGCAATAGTTTGTGCTCGAAATGTGGTCATCAGTATATATTACTGTATAACACCACTGTGTGATTTATCAAAATAAAGTCTTATCTATAATGGAGTAATACTCAACCTCAGTGTCCAAGTTTTATACTTATATCGAAGAGTAACTTTATCGAAAACAGTTGCTCGGCCTAATTATTCTTCTTCTGAATTAATCATAGGAATATTGGAATTCTGCTATCCAGTGGGTTTTATTAAACAGTCTTCACAATGAAAAGTTTTCCTCGGTTATCTTTCCAATTCAATCAACACCACATGTTGACTACTGTTGAAATCGTTCAAGCGGCATCAGCCCTAATATCAGCGTTTTTTTAAAAAAAATTTAGCCTTCGCCATCTTGGTCCTTGGAAGCGATTGGATATAATTTACTTGGTTCTTCTCACCTATTCATCGAATCTCAAGATCTTGTATAACTTTTAAGCTTCAGGTATGATCTAATGAAAAATTAAGTTAGTTAAATTATTATTATCATCATTTTCATTGCTATCCTTTAACGATTATACTCCTAAATCGACCACCACCTACAACGCGCCCAGCAATACCAACAACGGAGACAGAGCTACCAGTGAACAACCCCCCTCCGACGAAATCAGAAGTCTTGAAGGCAATCAAGATGCTAAAAGCTGGAAAAGCAGCAGGACCAGTTGGAATCCCAGCAGAAGCATTGAAAACGGACCCGGAGACAACAGCGGACTTGATGATGCGACTAATGGAGAAGGTGTGGAAAGAAGGCAAAGTACCCGAGGATTGGAAGAAAGGATACTTGTTCAAACTACCAAAGAAAGGAGACCTAAGTCAATGCAAGAACTACCGCGGAATTATGCTCCTGTCCATCTCAAGCAAAATACTAAGCCGCATCATCCTGGAGAGAATCAAACATGCCAACCTGGATAAAAAACTTCGACCGGAACAGGCTGGATTCAGGAGAAACAAGTCATACATTGACCAGATCGCCACATTACGGATCATCATTGAACAAAGCCTGGAATGGCAGTCACGTCTCTATCTCAACTTCATCGACTTTGAAAAGGCCTTTGACAGCGTCGATCGAGAGGTGATTTGGAAACTACTTCGCTACTACCAAGGGGTGCCACCGACAATTATACATCTCATTCAACAGGTGTACGACAATGCTGCATCCAAAGTAATCCACAATGGGAAACTTACGGAACCCTTCAAAGAAGTGAAGACGGGAGTAAGAAAACCTGGCTGCCTACTATCGCCAATGATTTTCCTGATTGCAGTAGACTGGATAATGCGACAAACAGCGGGCAATGAGGAAACAGGCATAAAATGGACCCACACAAAAAACTTGGAGGATCTGGACTTCGCCGATGATATATGTCTGATTTCCCACAAACTGGAAGATATGCAAGTGAAAAGCAACAAGTTGGCAGAAGAAGCATCAAAGATAGGACATCACTTCAGGTGAACATAGAGAAAACAGAGGTGATGAAAATTCCTGGCCAACACCACCAACAGCAACAACAACAACTGACAACAAATGGGAGGAACCTGAAAGAAACAATCTCCTTCACCAACCAACCTGGGAAGCATCGCCTCAACTACAGGCCGGCGGAACTGACGAGAATATGAAAGCAAGAATCGGAAAAGCAAGACAAGCTTTCACTAATCTCAAGTCTGTGTGCAGGTCAACAGCACTCAGCATCAAAACGAAGATAAGATCCGGATTTTCAACTCCATTGTGAAGTCAGTCAGTGCTACTCACTATACGGATCAGAGACTTGCACTGCGCGTCATAAAGGGCATCTCAAACAAACTACAGACCTTCATTAACAGTTGTCTTCGCTCAATACTCAAGATCAGATGTCCAGTCAGAAAAGATCAGCAACAGGGTGGGATCTCTGGCAATGAGCGAACCAACACAGCAGGAACCGATTGTGAAACAAATAGGCAGGAAGAAATGGAGATGGATTGGCTGGCCATACTCTTAGGAAACCATCAAGTGACATCACTAGACAAGCCATTCCTCGAGTGGAACCCGAAAGGGAAGTGGCGAGTTGGTCGTCAGTGCAAGGGTGTCTTGGAGGAGGTCATGTGAAGAGGAGATGAAAACGTGTGGACAGACTTGGAGGCGGGTGAAAACTCTAGCAGAGAACAGAACGCAATGGAGACGCACAGCTGAAGCCCTATGTTCCTCTGGGAATTAAAGGATACAATAATAATAATAAACGATTATGGAATATATAATATCCATAGATGATCGATAAAACTGAAGGTTTCATTAGAATTCTTAGGAAGTTAATGATTGAGTTTACATGCAATTTGTTCATGGGTCTATTTTCTCATTTTGCCTCACAGTTACAGATGCTAGGATTTTGCAAGGATTTTGAATTAATTCCACTTGTTACACATTCATCAGTGACTAAAATGAGTTAAAGCGGTCACTGAAAAGCAACTGGAAGTCTTGGACAGCTGTTTCGTCCCACCTTGGAACTCTTCATCAGTGTGTTTACCGCGTTAGAGGTCAAATCTGGGATCTTCAGGTTACGACACCGAGTTCATTGACCATTCAGTCACCTGCTCTGAGATCCAGTTTTCTCAATCTGTGATACTATGTGGCGTCCTGACCAATGCCTTTGACAAGCATCCAATTCACCTTGACATGGTCGTCGATTTCATATTCAGTAACCTATATGATAGATATATTTTAGACAAATAGTACTGGCATAGAGAGTTATTTATTCAGAGAAGCGATGGTTGTTTATATGCTATTGGGAAACCCACTAATATACACGTTTTCGTTCTCCTTTTACTAGCCAGGCTGGACAGTGTTCAGCAGCGCGTTCTTCAATTTGGCACATGGTACGGCCGATGTACTCAGCTCCACAGGAGCAAGTAAACTGGTATGATAAATGCACGTTGAAGTTTATGCACGTTTACTTGCTCTTGTAGAGCTGAGTACATCGGCCGTACCATGCGCCGACTTGACAAACGCGCTCGTGAACACTACCCAGCCTGGCTAGTAAAAGGAGACCAAAAACGTGTACACAGTTCAGTGACAGAACATCTGGTCAACTCAGGACAGCGCCTTTCGAAAAGTCCTTCAAAGTAATATACAAGATTCAATCAAACCTATCAAAGGGAGTGAAATCAAGACATTTGGGCATAGCTGAGGCGTTAGCCATCCAAAAACTCAAACCCACTCTTTGTATCCAAAAGAAATACGTCCAACCCTGTCCCTGCCATGGCCATCATAAACGGGTAATTTTTTTAGTAATAACCATCCCATTGCCTTTCTTATCCAAACCTCCTGTTTATTCATTTTATTTTTTAGTTTTTCTTAACCCCTGTTTACACTACCATATTTTCATATCCTAACTTCCTGTCTGTTTTGCTATTTTATTACTTCTACATATTTAATCCCTGATTGCATAAACAATTATTCGCCAAATTAGTTATGATCCCATTGGATTTTTTATCCAAACATCCTGTCTATTGTTGTTATTTCTACATTTCTAACTCCTAATTGCACAATATGACAATCTTCTCAGTAATTATGATGCTACTTTATCTGAGCTTTATTCGTCCCCGTGTTTATTATGGCATTTCAATTCCTAATTGTAATTCTATTAATCTGACATTTGACCAAGAATTATTCTGGAACTTTCCTACCCATTTATTATAAATACACGAATGTACAGCCTAGTTGATAATATCGTCAAGTGTTTATACCAAACCATTTGACCAATTTCAATTTCAATGACAAACTGACATCAGTTAGGGAACCAATGATGGCTATTTAGTAGTGGACAGTTGTTTCGCCTTAGTCTCAGTCTACTGAACAGTACTCATTCATGAACCAAATTTGAGATCAGATTCAGGAACTTTTGTGAAAGGATTCGATAATATAAATATTGGAATGAAACTCGATAATTGGGACATGAATTCTAACTTCGATCATTTCGTGAAATACCGTGCCACCTAACTACTAAACGGACACCATTAGTCACAACTTCTTACTGGAACTTTAATCAACCATATCCTTAATTAATTAATCCCTAGTCAACATAACACTGATTTTCGAGTGTTGATTCCCCAACAATTTAATTGATCTGAGATTAAATCACCAGTGGTGCACTTGTGCAGTGTATCACGAATTGGCAAATATTAAGATTCACTCATACACAAATCAATGAATCTCCTCTGAATAGTTGAGTGGTCTGAGGTTTAACCCATGGTATGGCCAAACAGAATATGCTGCCTAACAGTCTCAAACTAGAATCCCGGTGGGTGCGTACTGATGAAGAGTCCCAAACTAGGAGGAAACAGCTGTCCAGTACTCCCAGGTTTTCCAATGGTTCTCTAACTAATGTCAGCTCATGATGAAATCCTGTAACAAATACCTGTTAATTATTTCATCATGAGCCAACATTGGTTAGAGAACCATTGGAAAACCTGGGAGTACTGGACAGCTGTTTCGTTCTTGCTAGGGACTCTTTATCAGTACTCACCCACCTGTTTCGAACCCAGGACCTTCTGGTTACAAGGCGAGCTCGTATACCATTAAGCGACTAAGACCCAATCCAATAGCCAGCCCATGAATTCTAACTTCTGTGACCACTAGTCAATGTCTTCGGGGAGTATTTGTCCTCACACCCGACCTGCTGCACCCTAATTGTCACGACTTCCCACTAGAACCTCAGGTAACTACCCGCCTGAATAGGACAAGTCGCTAGTGAGCATCTAGTTCTAGTGAGAAGTCATGACCAGTAGGGTGCAGCAGGTTGGGTGTGACGATGAATACTCGCCGAAGACATTGGCTAACAGTTGCGCTATGTCGTGAATTCGTAGAAGTTAGGATTCATGGGCTGGCCATTGGATCGGGTCCCAGTGACCGAATGGTCTACTAGCTCGCTTGCCTTGTAACCAGAAGGTCCTGGGTTCGAACCCCTGTGGTGGGCGCGTACTGATGAAGAGTCCCAAACTGGAACGAAACAGCCATATGTCCAGTACTACAGTTCTGGTTTTCCCATGGTTCTCTAATCAATGTCAGCTCGTGATGAAATTCTGTAACTAATCAACCAAATCCCTACAAACCAACACTTGAATATCTGTTCAGTACTTTGTAGTTTACGTCAAATAGTAAGTATAATGTTTAATACACAGAAGGAGAGAGAGAGAAAGTTAATTACACTAAGATACTTGATCTGTTAATTACAATCACTGGTACAGTTTGTAACCATGCTGCACTTTTATTACAATTTATTATCCATTAACTACCCATTTCATTATCAGATATTTGAATTAATTAGCTTATTCTGTGTTTATAACATTCCCCCTTGTTGCCTTCCCTGTCCACAATATGAATGAATGTTAACGATGTATCGTAAATAATATTACTTAAATACTTATGGTCTATCGTATTATTATTATTATTATTATTATTATTATTATATTTGCCATTCCCGTGTATACGTACGATTCAATGTTCAATTGTACACCAAATACATTCGATATTATAAACAATAATACAACATTCATTTCACTTGACTGTTGTATTCAATGTCAAAAAAAATGCACGAAATTAAAACTGAATATTATACGCAGAGACACGTTTTAATAAATTAAACATTTGCCTTTTATTTCAACTGATAAATAAGGTTATACATGTATGTGTATACAATTTTTTTTAAATATTTTCATTATATAAACAAAGTTTATCTCATAATTTGTTAGACAGTACAGTTCTATTCATATATACATATTTTTTTTCTTATCAGCCCCGTTATACAGTGACATGAATAGTTAGTTTTGAAATGACGTTCAACATTTCATATGTACAATAAATTCTAAAGGCGTAATTCAAGAAACCTTTAAAATCTATTCAATTAATAATACCTGAATATCAATGAAATGTTCACTGGTGACTGGCCCTATTCAGGTAGGTAACTGCCTGGGGTTCTAGTGAGAAGTCGTGACCAGTAGGCTGCAGCAGGTCGAGTGTGACGATAAATACTCGCCGAAGACATTGACTAGCGGTTGCGCTATATCGTAAATTGGCAGAAGTTAGAATTCATGGACAGGCCATTGGATCGAGTCCCAGTGGCTCAATGGTCTACTAGCTCACTGGCCTTGTAACCAGAAGGTCCTGGGTTCGAACTTCATTGAATGTTTACCGATGAAGAGTCCCTAGCTGGGACGAAACTGCTGTTCAGTACTCCCTGCAGGTTTTCCAAGGGTTCTCTAACCAATGTCAGCTCATGATGAAATCCTGTAACCAATCAACCAAATCCCAACAAACCAATACTTGAAAAAAACTGTTTGGTTTTGTTGCAGTCACCTTTTTTTTCAATGAGATTTCTAACCTGAATTATATAGTTCTGTGTGTAACAGAGGATTTCTCTAGAGTAGATCTTCATTTCACTCGACCCTCTTTCTCTCTCTACCTCTCTCACTTAACAGACTTTTTACAATTGCCTATGAGATTTCGCTTCCTTTTATTTTGTCCATATTAGCCTTGGATGCCTGACCAATTTCAGGATATACCTCTGGTGTGTGGTGTGTTTCTCCAGTTTAGCTCCGTTTCCTTTTGTTAGGTGATTCAATGCACTGTCAGAGTTCCTTGGTGAATGCTTATCCATTTCGATCGTCAGTATGGACCGAAACAAGCTGTTGATGCAGGTATGCAGTAGACTGTTTGGGTTGTTTTTATTGACGTGTCTGGTCACTCTCTGAATCATACACAAGTATTGCCTTCACATTGCTGTTGAGTGCTATGTATTGCCTCAGTTATTTCAGGGTTAATTAGTGGCTGTCTTTTTCGATCTACACTGACAGTGGCATACTCATCTTTATAACCTGTAGTTGAACAGGTACCGGCAAGTTATGTAATAAAGACAACGTCCTTTAGATTCCTCCCTTTAATATTGATTGATGTGTGTGTGTGTGTTGGCTAGGCATTTTCACCACCTCTTTCAAATAAAATTCCCCTGTGTCCCTAGGCTTTTCTAATGATTTGTTTATCTTCACTTGTACACTCTGAAACATTAATTGTCTGCAAAGTTCAAATCTTCCAGTGTCATTCTGTCAGTACACAGTATGCCTTTCTTGTCATTCCCCACATTCTACTGTACGATCCATTCCACTGCAATCAGAAAGATTACCGAAATGATCTAGTTATAATGCTTGTCAATATTGATCATTATCCTTAATTTCATCACGAGATCTAGCATACTTAGTAAATTTGCTGTTTATACTATTACCCATAGGCTTCAAGAGGATGTTTTCACAATTAAATATTGAAGCACTAATAAAAACGCCAAAAAAGAAAAAGGCTAGTGGAATAAAATATTTTGATATTCCGTTAATCTGTTTGACTGAAAAAAAATTCATGATAATAAGGATCAAATTTTGGTTATTTTGGAGTTCGATTGGATTAATTCTCACCTATGCATCTGTGACATCTGCCAGAGTTATCGGTGTTGAAGAGTACTGCTGCATAAGGACGAAGCAATTAGTTATCCAATGCCTCCAAGTTCTCCAAGTTATTTCTCTAAATCCGTGTCATTCCAATTATGATTTCGTAAATTTCACTCTGTCAATGAATAATATCAGGTGATACTGATCAGCATATACTACTGACTGATGGATGTGAGTAGTTAGACAGCACCTATATCACTTATTAACCTGATTGAAATGAAAATTCATCAGATCATTTGATTGATTCGGCTGTCTGAGATGAATCAAAATCAAGGACACTGCTGAGTAGCGGCGGGGGGGTGGGGTTCCAGTGTTTAGAACACACTTCGATCTCGCCAGCAAGCGCAACTAGTATCCAACTAATTATATCAATCAAACAAAAGTTTATAACATCATACATTAATTTAATTTTAAATTTTTCCCGTCTATTGATTGGACCGAAGTGCTCGGTCACCATCCACCAATTAAATACTAATTAAATGCCCAGACATCGTCGAAGCATCTGCTCAAGAAGCCGACATGTCAACCTGAGACCGAGCACTTCGGTCCAATCAATCGACGGGAAAAATCTAAAATTCAATTAAATCAATATGACCCGTTGCACAAGAGGTGGCTCTCGTGGCCCAAGGGGTCTAGTGGGTAACGCTTTGGCGTTGGAAACTGTGGGCACTGGGTTCGAGCCTCGGTGGGAACATCATCACTCACTGAGAAATGCAGGTACATCCAGATGACGAGTCCCAAATAGGACGAAATGCGCATCCTGGATTCCACTGCTAGTCACCATCCACCAATTAAATATCATACATTAATGCTTGGTTTTTTTTACCTGCCATTTCACATTGGATAAAAAATCTTCCGTTTGCCGGCTTTCAGAGGCAGAATAAAAAGGTCATGCGGACCTCCTGCGTTTCTCACGAGCATTTTTATCATTGAAACCTTCAGTGTTTTGTCATTATTAACTTTACTCTTACATAATTAACACACACAGAACAAGAATTTAAACAATCAAATTTATATTTATCTATATTTCACAACATTTATGCCTTATCAGAATATATGACACATTAACATAAAAATTAGGTGATGATAATCATGTTAAATAAAAGAAAAACAATGTAAGCTGAGTCATTTTGAAATATCAACATAAATGATTTTCGATATTTGATAGTTAGTGAGTCAATGAAATACACTTTTCTAACATTATCTTCTGAATAGAAAAGGAATTTGAATTACGCGGTTACTCGATTGTAAATAAAAGGAATGTCAAGTGATGTGAATAAAGAAAAGTAAATTGTAGATATCTGTATGGATTGATGAACTTCAATAGTAATAGTAATAATAATAGTAGTAATAATAATCATAAGAAGAATATCAACAAATTAGACATTGTTCCACATTTCTCATTATCTTCTTCTTGTTTTTCTTTTCTTTTTGCACATCATAAAAATATATCTGTGGGTCTTTTAACTGTCTTTACCAGTTATAGTTTCAACTAATTTGTCCGCCACACTTTTACACTTAAGCCAACTACAGGAACCTGAGCAACATTCACTACTACGCCAACAGAATGATCCACCGCTTAGGCAGAGTTTACACTTTCCATTAAATGCTGATTCTAATTCACATGAGTACGGATCACAACATTGTGAAAAGACAGTTTTTGAACACTGCCCCTCCAAACCGACACATTCGCCTAAAAATAAAGAATAATAAAGATGATAAAAAATATCAGTTTTATGCTAGAAAATCCGTTTAAAAAAACACAATATGGAACTCTCAGAGTAAACCCATGCAAAATATTCACCCATTCAAGCATACAATCTTCAAGAAAATATTCACCAACGGTATATCGGATGATACAACGTCATTGCTTGTGAAACAAGACTCCCTACTCTTCAACATATTCTGCCTGCATTTTCTGTTTGAAGTGCACAGTGATAGGCTGCAGCCCAATTAAAATGTGTGCAATTTTGTGTTGCGATTCAAAGACGATCATTGGGAGATTCAAGCAGCCAGGTAGAAGGAAGGGAGTATTATTATTATTGTTTCCTTTAATTCCTAGAGGAACATAGGGTTTCAGCCATGCGTCTCCATTGCGTTAGGTTATCTGCTAGAGTCTTCACCTGGCTCCAAGTCTGTCCACATACTTTCATCTCCTCTTCACATGACCTCCTCCAAGTCACCCTTGTATTGACGACCAACTCGCCGCTTCCTTTCGGCCAGGTTCCACTCGAACATTGGCTTGTCTAGTGATGTCACTTGATGGTTTCCTCAGAGAATGGCCAATCCAATCCACCTCCATTTCTTCCTGCCTATTTGTTTCACAATCGGTTCCTGCTGTGTTGGTTCGCTCATTGCCAGAGATTCCACCCTGTTGCTGATCTTTTCTCACCGGACATCTGATCTTGAGCGAAGTATTGAGCGAAGACAGCCAACTGTTTATGAAGGTCTGTAGTTTGTTTGATGTGCTCTTTATGACGCGCTGGCCAAGTCTCTGATCCGTATAGTCAGTAGCACTGACTGACTTCACAATGGAGTTGAAAATCCGGATCTTATCTTCGTTTTGATGCTGAGTGCTGTTGACCGCCACACAGACTTGACAGTAGTGAAAGCTTTTCAGGCTTTCCCGATCCTCGTTGCTTTGATATCCTCGTCAGTTCCGTCGGCCTGTATCTGAAAGTATGCTTCCCAGGTTGGTTGGTGAAGGAGATTGTTTCTTTCAGGTTCCTCCTATTTATGCTGATTGTTGTCTGTTGTTGTTGCTGCTGTTGCTCTTGGCCAGGAATTTTCATCACCTCTGTTTTCCCTGTATTCACCTGAAGTCCTATCTTTGATGCTTCTTCGATCACCAACTTGTTGCTTTTCACTTGCATGTCTTCCAGTTTGTGGGAAATCAGACATATATCATCGGCGAAGTCAGGATCCTCCAAGTTTTTTGTGTGAGTCCATTTTATGCCTGTTTCCTCATTGCCCGCTGTTTGTCGCATTATCCAGTCTACTGCAATCAGGAAAATCATTGGCGATAGTAGGCAGCCAGGTTTTCTTACTCCTGTCCTCACTTCGAAGGGTTCCGTAAGTTTCCCGTTGTGGATTACTTGGCATGCAGCATTGTCGTACAGCTGTTGGATGAGATGTATAATTGTCAGCGGACGGATTATGTTTAATGGAAATTAACGTAGCCCAGTGGTTTAAGTAGACCGCCACAGATATATTAAATAGACAGGAGAGAGCTTAGAAAATCTATAAAATCAATTACTTAAATAATAAAAAGAATATTATTCATCACTGAAAGGCATTTGCACCAAAACTATGCTCAAAAAGAAATGTCTTCTTATATATAACCTAAAATATGAACTTGTTTTTTGGGGTAGGGTTAAAGTGCATTAACTCTACTGAATTAATAATGTTAGGGTAACAAACATGTCAGTGATTCGGAAATTATGTAATTATTTTGCAAATATTTCGTCTTTTCTTCTAGTGGATATCAATTAGCGATATCATCACTCCAGAGAACTAGATAACTGTTTTGTCCTAATTTAATACTGACTCTATAACAGTACTCAAATATGACCCCATCAGGGCGAAAAATCATGGACTTTAGGTTACAAAGCGAATACCTGGACCATTCAGCCACTAGAATAGGATCCATCGGCTGACGCATGAATTCTCTAGCTTTTAGTCGTTCGCAATAAATAGTGTGAACACTAGCCAGTGTCATCATAGGTAAGTAATTGGCCTAACATGCATCCTTTGGTGTCAATAATTAAGTGTTAGATTAATTTTAAAGTGTTGATTTGCGGAGATCTGATTCAGTTAGATTTTGAATTCTCAGCGAATAATTGAACTGTCTCCATTGGTAACCTTGTATGCGATCGATTGTCCGCTAATTAGTTTTTAGCTTGTTTTATCATTCTCTCTCATTGATTCATTCTGGTATGAGATGCTGAGTATCCGTCGATATGTTCAATGCTAAAATGTGAAATTTTCGAAGGGATCTGAAGATTAGTATGATGTTATCGGGGTTAGTAATACCTAACAATAGAATCTAGTGTGTGTATATTTTGTCCTGTTTGCTACAAGTTTTATGAATGTACCTTCAGTGAGTCATGGTATTTCCGAATGATGCTCGAACTCAGCATCTATCATACCAAATGCCAAAGTGTTATCCACCGAGGCAACAGAATACGAGAATCAGACGTTGCACAAAGTGTATTCGTTGTTATTTGCAGGAATTAGTTCGTGGGGATCTGATTTATTTTTTTAGGTTTGACCATGGACCAATATCTGTTAGAGAACCATTGAAAGCCACGGAGTACTGACCTTTCTGGCTAACAATTGATGACACAAATTACGAGCAGTTATTTCTTGTATTGGGATACATTGCCAACCAGGATTATGCTTCTTCATATGTTTTTGGCATAAACTTGCAAATCAGCAGGCTGTAAATATTTTTTGAATACTCGCCAGAGTAAATAGTCCTGTTAGAGGTCATATTTTATTGGATTTAAACAAAGTAAACAAGAGAAATTATATGCAATATATTGACAGGCGTTTTTGATAAACTAAGTTTCAGGCAGGCAGCCCAAAAAACAGACAGTCTAAAACTATATGGCGCAAGTCAGCAGTCAAAGGGACTTCATAAACTGATAAAATATTTTTCGTGTGTGACCACTTCTAAAATTCTAGTTAAAGACATTATTTCATAGTTGAGACTATTCCTTGCGTCGCGAATGGATTATGGTGCCTCATTCGATTTCACAACTGCTCATTTCCTTTTCATATGATCTCCTCCATCTTACCCAAGGATGACCAACCTTCTACTAGCCTTTCGATTTCAATTTGGAGCCTTCTTGTGTGAAGTCATTCAGCGATCTCTTCCGAGTATTTTCAATCGTACGTTGATGAAAGTGTTCGAAATGCTCTTATATAGATGTGATCCTCAAATCATCGAACCATGTAGAAACCGGTGGCTGACATGATATTACTGTTGAAAATTCGGATCAATATTCGCTATGCAAAGTACTCTAGACTTATTTAGGATTAGATAATTTAAGTTTCAAATAGTCATACTGATGACGACCAAATCGATATTTGCTGAAATTACTGTCTGAGGTTTCCCCGTTGACTGATTATATTATACCTTGTGGAATGCCCTCTCCTTGATGCAAGTTCTAAAATCAGGAGTAAAACACGCCTTCCCGATTTTGCTGATAGTCAGCATCAATCAAATACCACCATCTAATTGTATTCCGATGAAACACACTGGTGCTTATTGGTTATTTCATGCCTACATCATTTCAAAAGGATTACAATTTCGGTCAGAAACTGACATCGTTTAGACAAGCACTGTAGACAACCATTGTAGAATAGACAACTATTCTGGCCTAGGTTAAAATCTTTCAGCAGTCCGCATCCATCATCCCACTGTTAGTCGAACTTAGTAGCTTTGTGTTATAAAGTGAATGAATCCTTTTGAGTATTTAGTCATCACGATGGATGGATTGAAGTGGCACATGGATTCTTACTCCTTGAAATTCAGGATATGTAGCGAAGCTGCCCAGTGATATATCATTTGTGCGTATTTCGCTTCCTACCTAACTTGGTGAACACTACTGTCATGACTTCTCTCCAAGACTGCATACAGGAATATAAGTTCCAGCCAGTGTAGCTCGCTCGTTGGGTAATTGCGATATGCAAGCCCGACCACCACGTCAAGGTAACAGCTATCGGTCGGGACAGGCAACTTCACCTTGAATCAAAAATTTTTAATAAGCATTAATATGACTTTCGGCTGTTGGTTTGAAAGGATTTGATCGACTCCAAGTTAGACGATGAATTGACATGAAAATTGAAGAACCTAGTGAAAATCAAATGTGATGTTGTTCTATGATTTAAATATCAATTTCCAACTCAAAGGAGGTTACTGTGTATAGGGTTTCGTGAATCTCGAATGACTAGTTGTCACCATATCAAAGTAAAGTTGATACTTATCGAAGATATTGTCTGACAGTAGTGATCTTTTTTCACAAATTGATAAAATTAGAATTCACATTGGGAATCCAGTTGAAAGGTCAATGAGGTTGACTTCATGAAGGTCTGAAGGTCCTGGGTTCTATTTTTGTGGCAAGGTTGTATGTGTGTATGTGTTTGCACACACTAAAGAAAAGTTTCATTTGTCCACTTCTTTCTTCAGTTTTCAGTGTTTCCCTAACTAATGATGCTTTGTAACCCCATAAAAATGGTGACATAACTGGGCTGATCACCTAAATTTTATTAATCTCAGTCTGCATTGGATTAGATTATATAAGACAGTAAATTTATTACAGGTTATATGCCAGTGTTTCCCTACATGATTCAAACAAGAATTAACGTATCACTAAAAGCATTTCAAACAAACTTGATGATAATCTTAATTTCCAAAAAAAATGTCCTCTTCTCTGGATCAGATTGAAAAGGTAGAGAAATAGTTAGCAGAAACATTGAGAAGACTGAAACAACAAGGCTTCATCTCATAACAAAGTCAGTACACATCACTGAAACCCACTGGAACGTTCACACCAAAGTGCACAGAAATGGTGTACCACTTCGAACAGTATTACATATTTTAAATTCACCATATCATCCAGTAGCCAAATGGTTAGTTGAACTCTTACAGCCTCTACATACCGATTTGGTGAAACACAGTATAAAGGATACTTTTCGATTTTTTGAAAGGATAAAAGATTTAAATGCGGACAATAAATTCATGATATCATTTGACGTATCTTCCATTTTTCACCAATGTACCCCTTTATGGAAACAGGGGACTTTGTATGCGAAGAACTCATAAGAAGAAACATCACTGTTGGCATTCTTATATCTTTTATAAAAGAGCTTCTCTTGTAATGGACAATCAATGTCCACTTTTTTATTTAATAAGGAACTTGATAGACAAATCGAAGGTGTGGCAATGGGGTCACCACTAGGACCCATTCTAGCCGACATTTTCCTTGCGAAACTAGAAAATGAGCCTTTGAAAGATGTTATTGATGAACCTGAGTTCTATTTTAGGTACATGGATGATACATTTTTGATTATGAAAAATAAGGAGGAAGCAAAGAACATCCTGCAATAAATTTTACTATTGAGAAAGAAAAAAACTCTAGTATTTCATTTTTAGACGTCCTTATGACCAGAAAAGAGGACGGCACAATAAGAAGAAGTGTATATAAAAAGCCTACATCAACTGACTGTCAGTATACTCATTTGTTTCAGCTCCGTGCCACTGAAATACAAACGCAATCTGATAAAGTGATTGGTTCACAGAGCAAAAGCAATCTGCTAAAGTGAATTTCTTGATGAGGAACTTAATAATATTAAATGGTTGCTGAGTGAAAATGGTTACCCAGAAAAGTTTATTAAAAAGAATATGAATCTAAAATCAAAGCAGCCTACGGTACCAACAGTTGCTAACTAGGCCTTATTCTTACAAATTCAGTTCCTTGGGAACAACATCAGTGAGATACTAACACAACACCTTAGAAATGCGGTAAAAAGAGCACTCCCTGCTGCTGAATTACGCTGTGTCTTCAAAACCACTCTTCTTTTGCTTTCGGGAGTATCTACCAATTTAAAGGCTCCTATAGAGTCGGTTACATAAGCAGTACAATATGCCGTGTTTGTCGTGGGATTTCCTAACACCACCCTGCATGGCAACTAAATAAAGGACAAACAAAATCTATTCGTAGCGCTATTCTATCTCACTCATCTTGTGGATACAGAACACACAAGCTAACGAGGCGGCTTTCAAAGTCATTTACCGCATACTAACCAACTAATCTTAACTTCGCCTTAAGAGTTCGTTTACTAAATATTGCTGAGGTCGTTGGGATCCACATTAAGAAGCCTAATTTATGTGTCCAAAAGAAGCTAGTTCAGACATTGTCTTTACCTTGGCCATCTAGGTTCGAATGCTCTTCAATATTTTTGTAGAAATTTCCTTAATTCTATTTGATCTTCTGTTTGCTATTATATTATTATTATTATTATTATAATTTAAGCATCTTTAATGAGATGTAATTCCATTGATCTTAATTTACAAATCGATATTATTTAAAAAACGCTAATATTGTTATTAACTACTAGTTTAAAATATTCTGTGTATATAAACATATATATATATAATTGTAGAGCCAAAAGAGGAAATTATCGAAAAGGATATTCTTTTCTGGCTCAATTATTTTGTTTTTGTCATAAACTTCATACTCTCATAAATAACTTCCCTCAATCAATACACAATTTTAGATACCCGGCAAGGAAGGAAAGCCAGGCAATGTCAAACACTGAACCAGCTAACAACAAATATGCAAAAAGAAACGAAAAAACAAATGGATTGAAAATACACTGTGGAGACCGTTCTAATTAATCTAAAACCTACACTGAACACGTTGTCTAGACAGACAACGAAAGCTTGGCAATTCAGTCAATCAATGCAAAGAGAGAACACATAACCACAAATCAAAAATTGGCAGATTAAATAAACATCGGAGTAAGACATTGAGGAGATTATTTGATAAAAAATGAGTGTTAAATGCAGCTGCTGCGTGAAGGCAGCAGTTGTGAAACCAGTTAAAATCGGAAACCGAAGAATGTAGATTAACGAGGCGAAATATATTACTAATTGAGAAATCTGAATATATATATATATTTCAGATTGTTAGCTTCTTGTCAGTTACTAAGATTAATACTATTTAAGATGATCAATACACATAAATACCAGATCAGATAATTAATTCATTACAGATAGATAGATAGATTAGAAAGCGTATCTTACCTTTTACATGATGAGAAATGAAAGGAAGCAATATACAACCGGTTAATACGAACAATATATGAATATTCTTCATTTGGATAAGTAGATCTCACTAGATTAATGAAATGTACATAAACGTATACATGCATATATATATACTACCTTATATTTATGTGAATTTATTTATTGAAAAACTTGAAAACACCACTTGTATACATATCTCTCTGTTTGTTTACATCTATGATGTAACAAATTAAACATTGAATTCACTTAAATATCGTGACGATTATTATGATTTGCAGCTGATTGTTTTTATGAATATATATGCACATATATATATATATATATATATTGTATATGTAAATATATCTGCATCCGTACCTCACTCTTAACTCTGTTTTTTTCTGATGTCACTTATGCAATTGTGATAAACACAAAGGATAATTTTAATGGCTGAATTGAATTGTTGTTTTTTTCTGAGAATAATGTATCTGTTATGGCGGTGACGATGATGATGATGACAGCCGTTTCGTCCTAGTTCAGGACTCTTCATCGGTACGCACCCACCTACTGGGGTGTCGAACCCGGGACCTTCTGGCTACTACGAGGCTAGTGAGCTCGTAGACCACTGGGACCCACCCAATCCAATGACCCATGAAATTATAGTCAACAAAATATATAATTAATGTCAGTTAAAAAGTTTTTGAACATTGTGGAGGAGATCAAATAAAAGTATGATTATATATATTTTATTAGTTTACACACAACAATGATAAGTTTTTGTTTTTTTTGTTTTTGGTAATAAATATTTCGAGTGAAATTACTGTCTGTGATCACGCCAAATGTTGGAATTGTTTTGTTTTCAATTCACACATTCATGATTTGTACTCATATATACAGTTCTTTTTTTTGTAGTTGTTTTCGATTCATTTTTGTATATCCAGAATTTTATTCCGGTCGGTCGGTCGGTCGGTTTCCGACATAGAACTTTGCACATATGTGCGGCAGTTCAAGTCGCCACACTCCATGTAGCACACAAAGCAAGAGAAGAAATGCATAATATAGTCAGTAAACAGAGGTGTGAAACAAAAGAATAGTAATAACGAGGAACAAAACAAGTTTCATTGGAAATCATAAGTCACAAGGAGTGGATGCATCTGCGCCACCCATTGAGAACGATTTTGAGCCATGTCACCAATTGTCTCCAGCCATTGGTTTTTACCGTCCCGAGGACCCCAACCGGTCAGGAAGTCTACACCTTCCTACGTGGCTTACACTAACTGTTGTGGATTTCATTGACTGGTGCCATGTTTTGGTATAACCACCACTAGCCTTCTCTTTTCCAACCTGATCCTATGTCAGCCAACATTGCCCACCGAGGAAGACGATAAGTAGGCATACGTAACACATGTCCTAACCATCTCAGTCTGTGTAATTTCACAGTCTCGTCAACTGATTTCCCCTCCTTACCTAGCACTCGACGCCTAACCTCAATATTGCTCACCTTATTATGCCACTTCATGCGGGAGATAGAACGCAGACACCTATGATCGAAGACAGCTAATCTTTTCATGTCTTCTGCTCTCAATGGCCAGGTCTCACAGCCATAAAGGAGGACGGAGTGGACTGTTGAGCAGTACACACCTCCTTTGGTTGATAGTGGGATATCGCGTCTACGCCAGAGACGGCGTAAACTGGCATATGCGAACCTAGCCCTCTGTATTCGTGATGAGATTTCGTCGGAGATCAACACGTTGGGACTGATAGTACTTCCTAAGTAAGTGAAGCGGTCAACGTGCTCTACCACCTCACTGAATTTTATCCCAGATTGTTGACAGTTGTGCTGAGTCGCCCTTGTTACATGTATCCGCTGTGACGTTAACAAATATAGATTCTGTCATGTCTCCCTTTGTATTTGTTCTTATTAGCTTTCAGAATACAAACATTGTTGCAATTAACATTGTGGTTTTTCTCCCATGCATGTGCAGCTAGGAAGCGGTGAGTTGGTCATCAGTGCGAGGGTGACATGGAGATAGATGAGGTCATGTGAAGAGGAGATGAAAGCATGTTGGAAGACGTGGAGCCAGGTGGAAACGTTGGCGGACAACCGGATGCAATGGAGACGTGCGGCTGAAGCCCTATGTTCCTCCAGGAACTAAAGGAAACAATCATGAAACATGTTTAGCTATAGACGAATTTTTTTTCTGAATTGCTGTAAGCTTGTGTTGCTGTTTGATGACCTTTAGTTAGGCATTTACGTTCATTCACTCCTATTTTGAGTGATCTGGACGTTTGACCCACACGTTTAGTCGGACACTCGACACAAGATATTCTGTAAATTACATTATTTTTATCCATCATTTTTATTGGATCTTTCAGTTGATTTATTTTATTTCTAATTATATTCATTGGTTTAAACGTGATGGGGATTCCAATATTTTTGGGGTTTCTTCAAATTGCCTCTTACGTACCACTTTTGTATGGTATTGTGATAGTTTTTTCCTTGCCCTCCTCCTTCTTGTCAATCTCTGGTTTTACCCTCTTTCTTTTTCTTTATGTTATATCGAATAAATTCTTTTGGGCAACTGTTCTCGAATAATATTCTGAATAGGACGTTTATTTCTGTTCGTTCGTCAGTTGGTTTTGTTGTAAGTCTACGTATTCTATATGCAGGACCTTGTATTAATCCTTGTTTTACCGTGAGTGGATGAGCTGAGTGGTAATCAAGGAATCTCCCAGAATATGCAGTTTTCCTATATAGCGTCGTTTTTATGCTACCATCTGTTACTCTTTATGCTTAGCAGTCTTACAATGGCAGTTCTTCAGTTTTATTCTCTACTTCAATAGTGAATTCTATTCAGTAGACATGACTGTTTATGTGTGTGAGCAGAATTTCCCAACATCGTTTTTTTCCTTATTACTAACTTGTCGTCTGCATATATCCCCAGCAACATTTTATTGATGACCTGAATGGCGTAGGTGCATTCTCTTCATAAACATCCATGAATATATCAGCTATTATTGGTGAGATGGGCGATCCCATGGCTACTCCTCCTTCATTTTGTTGGTATATTTTTCCTTCAAATGTAAAATATGTTGTTGTTGTTGTGAGACAGAATTCAACCCCTTTTATTATCTCTTCTACGGATAACTGTGTTCTGTCTTTTAGGCCATTATCTTCCTTCAGTTTCGCTCTCAGTGCATTCATGGCTATTTGAATCGGTATTTTAGTATGGAGACTGTTTACATCAAAGCTGACTAGTATTTCATCTTCCTCTATTTTAGTGGTTTCTAGTCGCTTCACTAATTCAAATGAATCTACTATTCTACCTTTTGATTTGTCTCTTGTTGGTCTTAGTATTGTCGAGAGAAATCTTGATAGCATATACGTCGGTGTGTTTCTAAAGTCTACAATCGGTCTTATTGGATATTCCTCTTTATGCAATTTCATCTTGCCATATATTCTAGGTATATTGCATGATTTTGGCATAATTTCAAACCATTTTGACTTACCAATTACTTCTTTCATTTGTCTGACTACCTTTGCTGTTTCTTTCATTGTTTTAGTTATGATTGTTTCAGCTGACTTCGTCATTGAGGTATAGGGTCCAGATTGTAGATGTTCATTGATCTTTTCATTATATGTTGTTTTGTTAAGTATTACTGGTGTGTTTCCTTTGACTACTTGAGTAATGACAATGAATTTGTCTGCTTTGATGTCTTGAAGTGTTTTTAGTTCCTTCTTCGTTACATTTGGTTTTGTCATGGTTTTTTCTTGTCATGTCGTTCTAGTGCTGTTTTAATCACCGGTATAGTATCTTCAGGTTTTAATCTTTTCTTACTAATATTGAAGTTCATCCCTTCTTTCATCAGTACGCTTCATCAAGTGACATCACTAGACAAGCCACTGCTCGAGTGGAACCCGAATGGGAAGCGGCGAGTTGGTCATCAATGCAAGGGTGACTTGGAGGAGGTGATGTGAAGAGGAGATGAAAACGTGTGGACAGACATGGAGCCAGGTGAAGACTCTAGCAGAGGACCGAACGCAATGGAGACGCACGGCTGAAGCCCTATGTTCCTATAGGAATTAAAGTATACAATAATAATAATATCAGTACGCATCCCTCTACTTCTCTTAGCTTTTTCTCTGGCATTTCTACAAACCAACTGATTTTACTTACTTGTATGCAATTCGTGCCTTTTGTGATCATGAGTTCATTATTTTTTTTTTATTTGTTTCTTCTTAGGTAGTTTCTTTTCGTTTTAGTGCAAGCAACTCCAAGTATGCTTTCATACTTTTCCTTATCGATCGCTCCCTTCAATTTTCATTTTGCTTCATTAATATCTTTCCTTATAGTAAATAACTTTCGTATAATACCATGTAGGTTTTCTTTGATGAATAATTTTTAGAAGAATAAGAAGTTCAGTAAAGATATCTGCCTTTTCGGCGATTTCATTTTCATTCAAAAGCTGTACAATCGCATTTCAATACATAATTTTACATGGAGACAATTCTTGTTTGATTCTACATAATTATGACGGCTAGTAAAAGGTGATAATTATTTCCTACTAGATATGGTTTTTACGAGAGGCTTAGAAACAAAATTACACAGGATTAGAACGGATATCAAGTGTGTAAAAATGAGCATGAAAACGAAATTGAAATAATAATTTTCAACTTGAGATGGGTGTTAGGAGGTGTGAATATAGATTACAAGAGCCTTAGAAACACAAAAATTTGCACAGGATTAAGATATAATTGTAAATTTTTTAAAAACGGATTATAAATGTGAACGGGAAAGCATGGAAACAAACTTAAAATAACTGTTTTTTTTACAACTGGAAAAAAATGGGGTGAATCGAATGAAGACTGAGGGAGTAAGAATCACACATATAGCAAACGAAAAGGGATCAAAAAACAAAAAAAACAACAAAAAAACAAAAACGGAAGCTACGGTAACATACCGAACTAAGTCCATGGTAGTTGTAGAGGTTGGACTAATTTCTTTTGGACACACAGCTCCGGCTTCTTGATGCATATTGCGAGGGCTTCTGCAGTACAGAGAAGTCAGAAACAAACTGCTTTCGGTAGGTTTCTGTTGACTTTGTAAATTACTTTGAATGAATCAGTTGAGATGTTGTGGGAGGTATTGATCAGATGCTCAATAATGGCACTTCTGATTGAACCAGTGCCTCCTCTTTGCAGCCATGCTGGGTAGTTTTCTCTAACAAGTTTTGAGAGGACGCGCATACAACGACCTATGTACCTTGCTCCACACGAGCAAGTGAATTTGTAAATGCACATTGAATTGGTCACATGCGACAGTTTGTCCTTCCCATTGCTCCGAAGAAGTGGGTGGCTAGAGAATGTCACTCTTAGAGTTGCTGCCGGAAAAGTCTTCTTCAGGGATTTGGAGATTCTCCTTTTAAGGATATCTGCTGCTAGGTCTCCCCTGAATTCCAGATTCAAATAGAGTGTCTTCTTTTGCACAGAAGTGTATTCTTCTCTTTTTGGCCTTGGTTTCATGTTCTTCTCCACGAAACGCGGCGGGGTATCCGTTTTGAACCAGAATGCTTTTTAGGAATAGGAGCTCTTCTTCTAAACAGTCATCACTACAGATTCTTCTGGTGTGGTGGGCTGGCGAGATGATGAGAGCTCTTTTACGGCTGATAGGTATCCAACTGTAGAAGTTTGTCAGCTGGCCATTTCATGTTGGTTTTCTATGGATAGATGTTTTCAGAGTTCCGTCGTCTCTTCTTGTCAATTCGATGGCATTTATGAGAGCTGCATTTGCTTTATCAGAAGACATAGGTGATTTTCATCTCATGTACACAGGAATAATTCCATTTTTTTAAAGCATCTAAAATATTGAAAACTCGATGGTTTATAAATTGACATTCAGCTTGATATCAATGTATGGAGTTTGTTGGCCAGTCTTTTAGTGGGAAGCCCAACAGTATTGAATGTCATTGAATTTACTGTCAATGTCAGTAAAACGTTTGAGCATTGTGGAATCAATCAATCAAATATAATTCTACTTGATTTGAAATATATTATACTTTAACAGAATGTTTCATTCCGTGGGGTGCGGGGGAGGGGGAGGTTGTGAGTAATATTCAGTGGTTTGAGAGAATTATATTACCGAGGAAACACATACAAACACACATACCCACAAATTGGGAGCACTGAATGTAAATTCAAGCGAAGGCTGACAGACAGATAACAAGTGTAGTGATAAAATAAACAGGTTAAATTGTGAATAGTAATCAAATACTAGAGACTTAATAAGCTGCTTAGTGTAAATTACAAAAGGCTGACACATAATTAGGATGATAATAGAGGAGAGAAGTAAACTGTGTGAAAAGGAATTAAGAAAGGCATGATATGTGACATGAAAACATGGACGGTTGTATCCATCCCCCTGATGAGTGAGACCATACAGTAGTAGGTCAGGTTAAAAAAACGGGATGAATGCGCTTCTCTTATTGCACACATAGGTCAGGTTTCTTTCTAATAATCTCTATAGCCTCGGCTATAGCTAGAAGGCGTAGTGGTGTGCCACTAGGCAGACTGTTTGGTACTCGATAGACAACCGTAAATGACTCACCTATTTTGACGTGGTGTTTACTATCTATCTATCCACTAGATGACATAAAATGACACTACTTATTGATTTGCTGACTCTTTTTCCAAGTCAAACAAGAACATGTTCACGAGTGAGTATAAATAAATTTCCCTGAGTCCATCGAACCTATATAACTAACTCCACATGAGCAGTTGAATTGGCATAGAAACATTACTGTGGTCGTCTTTGGTAATTTATCTGCGCTGTACACTGTGTAGGTAACGGTCTGGTTGAGAAACTGACGTGTAACTCTGCAGCACTGGAAGTTCTTATAACTGGTCTGATCAATCTACGGCTTAATATATTACTGGATATGTATCACTTTTGGACTGTACTCTTAAATAAAGCCACCCCCCTTTTACTCACTGTGTAACGCTTAATTTTATCGGTTCTTTTAGAAATTTAATTCTTTACAAAATTGTTGGGATAACCACCTTGTTGCAGGGTACATTTAAGATTTTTGATTTCATCTTCACTGCAGTCCTGGCTGACTCTCCGATGGTGACGTTCAAGGAAACGTATAAAACTGTTCTGGGGGGAGGGAACAGATACGACAAGTAACAGCTGTGAACGGACACCTACCTGAGAGCTGATAGAAGAGAAGAGAACAGAGGAGAGAACGATGGTGTAGGAGAGGATTACTCAATGCAAAGATGGACAAGCGAAAGAGAAGCTGAGTTCAGAGCAATGTACACTGCACTGAATAAAGCAGTAAAGAAGAGTGCTAGGAAGGACAAAAGACAATTCTACGACACACTGGCTGGCAACCGATGCAGAACAGACTGGTAACACATGAAAGAGACCTCAGAACATGATATCAGATAGGCACCAGGTGTCTATGTGGGAAGACATCAAAGCAGACGATGGAACCCATCAAATAAGATGTTCGAGGGAAGCTGATTATCAAGGAGGAGAAACACATATTATAACAATGATGTGGTCACTTCGAAGGACTCTTGAATCGCCCATCACCTGCGTCGTCGAGAAAGAAATAAGTCCACCAGTGACAGCTAGCACAGAACTGCGTGGTGGCCGGTAGACACGAATCCTTGAACGGAAGCAGAATACCTGAATTCGATCAAGCTACTGGAGTCCGGCAGGGGAAGTAACAGGACCAGATGGAATTCCTCCTCTAGCCGGAGGCACTGAAAACTGATGCAGAGACTGCAGCAGATGTGCTCAGGCCATTATTGCAAAAGGTTTTGAAGAAAGTCCACTTTGTCAAGCTGCCAAATAAGGAGCGACTTAGGTCTTTTCAATAGATTGTCACTTGGTTCCATACGAGTTTTTTCCTTGCTGCTACATACTAGCTGACTCATAATTCTATATCATGTTGAATGATTTAGCAACAATAATTATTGAAATAGGCTATTTTTTCCTTTACATTCCAAGTGAAACATAAAGCTTCAAGCTAGAGTTCTGAAGTTCCAATAGCAGTGGTTTTATTTTCACGGAGTGCGGTTGCTAGCTTCATGGTCAACCTTAACCCCTTTTTACCGACTGGCTTAGCAAGGTGTGTAACAGTGCACAGGCTGGGGATCGAATCAAGGACCCCTTGCACATTTGGCAAGCATTCTACCTGTGCACTACGGACGCCAAATAATAATAATTGCCATTATTACAAAACAAATTTGTTTTCTGTTTCAAGTAGCAATCAATATGCAACAACAACAACAACAACAACAAAATTCACACTAATCTCAAAAAATAGAGGGGCTATGAAACCGTGTGCACACAGTGTTAATTGAAACAAATACGCCACTATTTTATACTTATAAGCTCAAAGGTTGTAGTGTATTGTGCTCCACCCATAGAATTCAGAGGAATTGAAACAATTAGGCGATAAAAAAATGGCTTACATTTTAAGACGTCGAATAAGCTATCTGTTGAACAATTAGAATGTATCAATAGATAAGTGTGTATATATATATGTTCAGTAAATTATTAGTGTGTATCACTGTGGTACAATAATCATGTTAGTGAAGGCCTTGCTAGTCTTCATTCTATTCCTTTCTAGGAACTCTGTGAATACGGCCGGTTAGTGTATATTGTTTATTCATACATTAATGGATGTTTACATATATGTATATATATATATATATAGAAGGGTGGAACTAATTTTGCAGAATGTTGTAGAAAGGAAGAAAGAAAGGCACGGAATAGAGATTGAAGTGGGAGATTAATGAATAATTGAGAAAATTTCATACTACGGAATATACACATCTGATCATAGGGAATAAAAAGACAGTTGCAGTGAAGAAAATTTTCTTTTCGACGAAGTCATCATCTACGCTGTACATTCATGTAATTATATCAAATGGATAGAAAAGTTCCAGAATAATTTCTGGATAGGGGTTAAATTAATAGAAATTACAATTAGGAATTAGAATGTCATAATAAACAGGGGGATGGGTAAGAAGACTTCCGAACTAGTCCAATCCGTTCCAAAGAAAATACTTCTGCTTAATCTAGAATTCAAAGGTGATACTGAAGCAGAAATCCTTTGCAAACGCCTCTCGCCGCAAGCCTACGACTGACGTTTTCCTGTAAGAAACTGTTCAACCAGAACGCGAAAGACAAGCTGTCGCATTGGGCCACCTCAACGTGCATATACCAGTTCACTTGCTCTTGTAGAGCTGAGTACATCGGCCGTACCATGCGCCGACTTGAGAAACGCGCTCGTGAACAATATCCAGACTAGCTAGTAAAAGGAGACCAAAAACGTGTATACAGTTCAGTGACAGAACATCTGGTCAACTCAGGACATTCAGCGCCTTTCGAAAAATCCTTCAAAGTAATATACAACATTCAATCAAACCTATCAAAGGGAGTGAAATCAAGACATTTGGGCATAGTCGAGGCACTAGCCATCCAAAAACTCAAACCCACTCTTTGTATCCAAAAGAAATACATCCAACCCTTGTCCCTGCCATGGCCATCATAAACAGGTAAAAATTTTTTAATAATGACCATCCCATCGCCTTTATTATCTAAACTTCCTGTTTATTCATGTTATTTTAAGTTTTCTTAATCCCTGTCTACACTACCATATTTTCATATCCACACTTCCTGTCTGTTTTGTCATTTTACTATTTCTACATATTTAATCCTTGATTGCATAAACAATTATTCATCACACTAGTTTTTTTATCCAAACATCTTGTATATTTTGTTATTTTTTACATTTCTAACCCCCAATTGCACAATGTCAATCTTCTTAGTTATTATAATGCTACTTTGTTTGAGTTTTACCCATCCCCTGTTTATTATGACATTCTAATTCCTAATTGTAATTTTTATTAATTTAACCCCTAACCGGAAATTATTCTGGAACTTTCCTATCCATTTATTATAATTACACGAATGTACAGCGTAGATGATGACTTCGTCGAAAAGAAAATTTTCTTCACTGCAACTGTCTTTTTATTCCCTATGATCAAATTCATACTAGGAAGAATACAATAAAGTATCATGTATTATTATTATTATCATTTTGCTTGAATGGTACCGAATGAAACAAATGTCGGGCTTCAACAGCCCATCTAAATTCCTCGCTGTTCTGTTCCTCTCCTATCCCTTTTTTGTGGTCAGTCCCCATATCCAAAACAACTGCTCATAAGGCTACATTTCCATCCCAATATGATCTCCTCCATTTCACACTAGAAACAAATAACCAACTCATGGGTTTTAGATTTCGGTTCCACCACTTGAGGGAGAGAGAGACAGATAGATAGACAGACAGACAGAGAGTATACCTCACAAGTGATGTATGTCACTCAGCGATCTCCTCATCGTATGTTTAATCCATCTCCTTTATTGCCTTTGGTTTATTTGTTGAGTGTTTACTTCTCTGATCCTGTAATAAATATAAGATTTTAGTGAAAATTTAGACCTAACATTGACTGATTGATGAGAGATGTATACACATACATGTGAATTATATAGATTGACTATCAACTATATTCATATGATCCTGAGATCATCAAGTCTTCAAAGTGTTGTAAGTATTTATCCTGTTCAGATTGTTTCATTGTTTATGTTCAACCCGTTGAAAATGGATAGAGAACAAAATCAAGTCTATCTGTGATGACTTGATGCATTTTGCATATTCACTTGTCATGTTAATGAAAAGTGAATTAAAATTTAAGCAGAATGCTAAATAGATTTAAAAACCATGAACGTGAATCGTCAATCAATAGACACATCGAGATAGACAAAATTTACCAGTCAATAAGGAGGAAACCTCAAATACAAAGGGTCACAAAGTTCAAGTCAATTAAACAATCGGTTCCAATACAAGTAGCCTAGAGGGTATGAAAACACACCAAAAAAAAATGAATGAAGTTTGAAATACATTTGAATGCCTTTACATGATTATGAGGAGCAATAAATTGTACTCCAAACGTAAATAATACTTTATATAATTGTATGATTTTATTGAATAAATATATTTATTTATGCTTGGAATGGTAGTCACCTCTCTATCTCAACTTCATCGACTTTGAAAAAGCTTTCAACAACGTCGATCGAGAGGTGATTTGAAAACTACATAGCTACTACGGGGTACGGCCGACAATTATAGATCTCATCCAACAGCTGTACAACAATACTGCATCCAAAGTAATCCACAAAGGGGAAACTTACGGAATCCTTCGAAAAAGTGAGGACGGGAGTAAGACAAGGCTGACTGGCTGTCTACTATCTCCAATGATTTTCGTGATTGCAGTAGACTGCGTAATGCGACAGACAGAAAGCGGGCAGCGAGGAAGCCGGCATAAAATTGACCAACACCAAATACTTGGAGGATCTGGACTTCGCCGATGATGTATGTCTGATTTCCCACAAACTGGGAGATATGCAAGCGAAAAGCATCAAGTTAGCAGAAGAAGCATCAAAGAAAGGAATTCAGATGAATACAGGGAAAACAGACGTGATGAAGATTCCTGGTCAACACCACCAACAGCAAAAACAATAACAGACAACAATCAGCCTAAATAGGAGGAACATGAAAGAAACAATCTCCTTTACCTACATGGGAAGCATACTTTCAGCTACAATCGGAACTGACGAGGATCGGGAAAGCCTGAAAAGCTTTCACTACTCTCAAGTCTGTGTGCAGGTCAACAGCACTCAGCATCAAAACGAAGATAAGATCCGGATTTTCAACTCCATTGTGAAGTCAGTCAGTGCTACTGACTATACGGATCAGAGACTTGGCCAGCGCGTCATAAAGAGCATCTCAAACAAACTACAGACCTTCATAAACAGCTAATTGTCTTCGCTCAATACTTCGCTCAAGATCAGATGTCCGGTGAGAAAAGATCAGCAACAGGGTGGAATCTCTGGCAATGAGCGAACCAACCCAGCAGGAACGGATTGTGAAACAAATATGCAGGAAGAAATGGAGGTGGATTGGCTGGCCATACTCTGAGGAAACAATGCATCAAGTGACATCACTAGACAAGCCATTGCTCGAGTGGGACCCGGACGAAAGGGAAGCGGCGAGTTGGTCGTCATTGCGAGGGTGACATGTAGATGGCAGAGGTGATGTGAAGAAGAGATGAAAGCATGTGGGCGGACGTGGTGGCAGGTGAAAACTTTAGCAGAGAACCGAACGCAACGGAGACGTGCAGCTGAAGCCTAATATTCCTCTAGTAATTAAAGGAAATAATAATAATATTATAAGATTCCAATGTTGCCCCACAACCTCTATGTTGTTTTTGTTATTTTCCTTTTATAACTGGCATTTAAATCGTTAGTTGATAAATGTGTTTTCTGATGTAAAACTATCCATACTGTAAGCCTAAATCTTTTTGTTTTTAATCTTTATATTTTTCTTTCAGATACATGTTCATATTATGGACAATCTTGCGTCTTTTCTAGTTGGTGTTGTGAAGGTCTAGCGTGTAATATTAACATTTGTCAGGTGTGTATAGAAGACGGAAACCAGTGTGGGTATAGTTCTACTTGTTGTTCAGGATATTGTAACTGGCTGTTTTTATGTTCAAAGTCCGATGAAGAGTATGCTGATTGGTATCAGTATTAAGATATGCATATATATATATATATATATATATATATATATATATATACTGATGTCGTACAAACAACTTGTTTGGTATCACTTCTCATAACATTTACTAATTATTTAATCTATTACTGAAATCAATTTTGTTTGCGAATATTTTTTTTTGAAATATAAATACATATAAATATATCTTGTTTTGTAATTTGAAATTACTAGAACACTTCATTACACTAGAGGCATTCAATGAGACACTACCTCAAGTAAAATGTCAGACTCACCTATATGCGATACGATAACTTGGTTGAATTTTATGAATGACTCTATAGCATTATATAGTTGATTTCCCCATGTAAATTCCACTGGGATTCTCTTCACCGTAATAATAAAGTGTATCGAAATACCCGGTCACTCAAAACAATATCCGCTTAACCAGTTGAATATTTCTTTAGTAAAAAAAACTCATATACATATCGGATTTAGAAAGAAATTAGTCACGAGGTAATTCGCTCTTGATCAAGATCTTCATCAACATTTATAACTATCAGTATTGCTTGAATATATATATGGTGATTGAGTGTTAACCAGAGTGTATAGAGATTGCAAATTATTATTATTATTAATATTATTATTGTATCCTTTAATTCCTACAGGAACATAAGGCTTCAGCTGCACGTCTCCATTGCGTTCGGTTCTCTGTTAGAGTCTTCACCTGGCTCCATGTCTACCCACACGTTTTCATCTCCTCTTCAAATGACCCCCTCCAAGTCACCCTTGCATTGAGGACCAACTCGCCGCTTCCCAGTAGGCCAGGTTCCACTCAAGCAATGGCTTGTCTAGTGATGTCACTTGATGCATTGTTTCCTCAGAGTATGGCCAGCCAATCCACCTCCATTTCTTCCTGCATATTTGTTTCACAATCGGTTCCTGCTGGGTTGGTTCGCTCATTGCCAGAGATCCCACCCTGTTGCTGATCTTTTCTCACCGGACATCTGATCTTGAGCGAAGTATTGAGCGAAGACAATTAGCTGTTTATGAAGGTCTGTAGTTTGTTTGAGATGCTCTTTATGACGCGCTGGCCAAGTCTCTGATCCGTATAGTCAGTAGCACTGACTGACTTCACAATGGAGTTGAAAATCCGGATCTTATCTTCGTTTTGATGCTGAGTGCTGTTGACCTGCACACAGACTTGAGAGTAGTGAAAGCTTTTCAGGCTTTCCCGATCCTCGTTGCTTTGATATCCTCGTCAGTTCCGTCGGCCTCTAGCTGAAAGTATGCTTCCCAGGTAGGTAAAGGAGATTGTTTCTTTCATGTTCCTCCTATTTAGGCTGATTGTTGTCTGTTATTGTTGTTACTGTTGCTGTTGGCCAGGAATCTTCATCACGTCTGTTTTCCCTGTATTCATCTGAATTTCTTTCTTTGATGCTTCTACTATTGCCAACTCGTTGCTTTTCGCTTGCATATCTTCCAGTTTGTGGGAAATCAGACATACGTCATCGGCGAAGTCCAGATCCTCCAAGTTTTTTGTGTGGGTCCATTTTATGCCTGTTTCCTCATTGCCAGCTGTTTGTCGCATTATTCAGTCTACTGCAATCAATAAAATCATTGGCGATAGTAGGCAGCCAGCTTGTCTTACTCCTGTCCTAGAGATAGAAAAAGGAGAATAAAATTTATAAAATCTTTAGAAAGTCAAAGATCAAGGAGAGAACTTCTACTCTTCACATGCGTTTTGGTACGTCTTTAATTTCTCCAGTGTTCAACTAGATTAATTCCATTGACAGGCATTATAATTGCGTCTTGCATTTTGTGACCACAGAGAGAGAGATAGGAACAACCAAATTTATACTGATATGCTCTTTAAACATTTACTTTTAAAAGCGAGGTGAGTTCGTCATATTGGTTGTCGGTGAAGTCGTGAGGTATGAAAGTAGACAGGTTGACAGCCATGGGCACTATATAGTCACATGGACAGCTCGTCTGTGTGCAAATTAGCATCCCAAATTTCAGAGAAATGTACTTACTGAGAAACATAGCAGTTTTGAATGCATATCAAGAAATATAATAATTATCCAATTTTTGTTATATGCTGTTTGTTTATACGTCTGTCACCAAAATATTAGACCAAGAGATAAAACTCCTTTGTGTGTGTGTGTGTGTGTGTGTCTATCTAAGGATGTATATGGAGAGAAGGTTGAAAATGCATACCGGTCGCCGTCAAATGAGACATTAATTTCGGATCGATAATATACTTTTTCGTGTATTCTCTAGTTTCCATTAATTCAGGAACATTGTCGATAAATAAATCTTCAAAAATTCTGACGAAGTGTTCATCACCTGCATAAAGTCTTTGTGAAACATTTCTCTCCAGTATTTGTCATCGTACTCTGTTTGAAAGAATTTGACTTGATTATGTATGAGTGAACCCTAATCATGACTCTTAAATTCGGTTGTATTTTGCATAGACGGAATGCTTTTCAATATAATATTAGAATGCTGGCAATTAAAAAAATATACAAATTCGAATCAATTCCTTGACGTAAATGATTTTTTTCTTCAATGACAGCCTAACATTGTGCTTCAGGCACTCACACACTGGACGCCTTCAATGCTCACAATGATTCGAGTAATTTGAATAATTTATTCCAAGTAATGGTGCGTCGGTGGCATAGCGGTTAGGACGCTCGCCAACCATCCATATGGTCCGGGGTTCGATCCTCGGCCACTGGACGCACTCCTCCTTTACCTCGCTAAGCCAGAAATAAAGCAGCCGGTCCAGAGGAAAGGTTGGGCATGAGACAGGCTAGCAACCCCTCCCCATCCTGTAAAGATAAACACCACTGCTACAGAAACTTCAAGCCTCTAGCTTGAAGCCCCCTATGTTCCACTGGGAACGTGAAGGAATTACAAAAAATAATTCCAAGTAATAATAATCAGTCCATCAATAAAGTTGATTTCCTTCACGTTCTACAATTTCAATTTCGTTAACTTTTACTATTCAGCAGCTAACTAGTAACGATAAATTAGACTTCTCTCAGAAAGTGTACTGTGGCACACATAAAAGATTATCATTATTATTATTTCCTTGGGATCCAAGTGGAACATACGGCTTCAACAACACTTCTGCACTCTGTTCTATTTGATGTTGTATTCATCAGTGGGTTCCACCAATGCCCATCATCTCTCATCTCCTCCTCCTCCTTCTCCTCCTCCTCATCCCCACTCGATCTCCTCCATGTCACCCTCACGCCGACCACCCACTCATCGTTTCCCATTCTCGTCCCACTCAAGCAGTGAATCGCATTGCCCACGATGTCATTCGACGGGCTCCTCAGCGTGTGTCCAGTCCATCTCCATTTTCTCCTATATATTCTTTGAATGATAGGTTCTTGATTGGTCAGTTACCGGAGTTTCTTGTCGACAATCCATCTGATCTGCCCATCTGATCTTCAACATGAAGCGAAGGTGGCACATGTTGATGAAAGTCTGCAACAGACTACTGGCAGTCTTCTTCATGATTCTCAGTGCCGATTTCCCACTCATATATAGAAGAAAGAATTAACTCGACATTGGTGTTGAAAATCCGAATTTCATTCTCTATGCTGACTGAGTGCAGAAGATTTTGACTCGCTGATATCATGGTGATGAAGGTGTATCTTGCATTTCCGATTCTGGTGAATCCATCCAAATACCTTTTGGTAGGTAGCTTGATTTCTTATGTTACATGCATCAGCTTGCATATTGCTGAATTAGGCTTGTATATCCATGTTCACATGTCGCCGACCACTAGTAAAACATTATCAACAACAACTGGCATACGTAGAGAGGATATTCCTAACTTACTCAGATAGCTTCATATTGCATGGCTTACCTTACATTCACTATAGATTATCCAGATAGACATCATTAGAGTAAATCACAGCTGATCATTATCGACTTACACGCTTATGATTGTTCGAGTTTAATGTTTTTGGACAATGGATAACACCTGCCTTCCTCGGATTCCATTTTCAAAGAAATACGTCATAATAGCAGTAGAAATATCTTCTGGGTAAGAACATTTCTGTCACAATGGATTATTTGTAGAAGTTACTTACTACCAGCCACCTACTTGTTTGTAATTAGAATAATTCTTTATCATGCTGTAAATTTTGAATAGTGGTTGTAGGATTCAAGGCAATCAGTTGAAATTTTGATGATCTAGGGTTCCATGGTGAAAAGCAACTCGTCAGTTATGCGTGTCAGCATTCTTTAGGAAAAGATTATGTCTACACTGATTTTCAAATATGTGTCTTTTTTATTGTTTCTGCTCTATGTGACTATTTCAGACAAACATCAATTTCTATAATTATTATTTGAATAATTATCTTGTTCTACTTGTGTGACCTGGTTGTTCATTTTTTCACCTGACTTTTGACGAGCGGTTACATAAGACGAAACTTCCAAAAACATAAGAAGGGAAAATGAGAAGTATCTACAAGCAACAACAACAGCAACAACAACAACGATAACAAAACAATAACAAACGCCAGCGATCACTATCAACGGAATACATTTGAAAGAGGTGACTTCCGTCATCTATGTAGGAAGTATTCTTTCAACCAGAGATTGGTGGCACCAATGAAGATGTCAAAGTCAGCCAGCTAGAATCGGAAATGCAAGATACACCTTTATCACCATGAAATCAGCGAGTCAAAATCTTCTGCACTCAGTCAGCATAGAGAATGAAATTCGGATTTTCAACACCAATGTCGAGTTAATTCTTTCTTCTATATATGAGTGGGAAATCGGCACTGAGCATCATGAAGAAGACTGTCAATAGTCTGGTGCAGACTTTCATCAACATGTGCCACCTTCGCTTCATGTTGAAGATCAGATGGGCAGATCAGATGGATTGTCGACAAGAAACTCCGGTAACTGACCAATCAAGAACCTATCATTCAAAGAATATATAGGAGAAAATGGAGATGGACTGGACACACGCTGAGGAGCCCGTCGAATGACATCGTGGGCAATGCGATTCACTGCTTGAGTGGGACGAGAATGGGAAACGATGAGTGGGTGGTCGGCGTGAGGGTGACATGGAGGAGATCGAGTGGGGATGAGGAGGAGGAGAAGGAGGAGGAGGAGATGAGAGATGATGGGCATTGGTGGAACCCACTGATGAATACAACATCAAATAGAACAGAGTGCAGAAGTGTTGTTGAAGCCGTATGTTCCACTTGGATCCCAAGGAAACAATAATAATAATAATCTTTTATGTGTGCCACAGTACACTTTCTGAGAGAAGTCTAATTTATCGTTACTAGTTAGCTGCTGAATAGTAAAAGTTAACGAAATTGAAATTGTAGAACGTGAAGGAAATCAACTTTATTGATGGACTGATTATTATTACTTGGAATTATTTTTTGTAATTCCTTCACGTTCCCAGTGGAACATAGGGGGCTTCAAGCTAGAGGCTTGAAGTTTCTGTAGCAGTGGTGTTTATCTTTACAGGATGGGGAGGGGTTGCTAGCCTGTCTCATGCCCAACCTTTCCTCTGGACCGGCTGCTTTATTTCTGGCTTAGCGAGGTAAAGGAGGAGTGCGTCCAGTGGCCGAGGATCGAACCCCGGACCATATGGATGGTTGGCGAGCGTCCTAACCGCTATGCCACCGACGCACCATTACTTGGAATAAATTATTCAAATTACTCGAATCATTGTGAGCATTGAAGGCGTCCAGTGTGTGAGTGCCTGAAGCACAATGTTAGGCTGTCATTGAAGAAAAAAATCATTTACGTCAAGGAATTGATTCGAATTTGTATATTTTTTTAATTGCCAGCATTCTAATATTATATTGAAAAGCATTCCGTCTATGCAAAATACAACCGAATTTAAGAGTCATGATTAGGGTTCACTCATACATAATCAAGTCAAATTCTTCTTTCAAACAGAGTACGATGACAAATACTGGAGAGAAATGTTTCACAAAGACTTTATGCAGGTGATGAACACTTCGTCAGAATTTTTGAAGATTTATTTATCGACAATGTTCCTGAATTAATGGAAACTAGAGAATACACGAAAAAGTATATTATCGATCCGAAATTAATGTCTCATTTGACGGCGACCGGTATGCATTTTCAACCTTCTCTCCATATACATCCTTAGATAGACACACACACACACACACACACAAAGGAGTTTTATCTCTTGGTCTAATATTTTGGTGACAGACGCATAAACAAACACCTTCTAACAAAAATTGGATAATTATTATATTTCTTGATATGCATTCAAAACTGCTATGTTTCTCAGTAAGTACATTTCGCTGAAATTTCGGACGCTAATTTACACACGGACGAGATGTCCAGCAGACTATCGCTTGACTATGCTGACAATATTGTACAACAGGTACCAGTTTCCTCAGCTCACACTACCCTGCCGAGTACACATACAAAAACGTGATTGAAATTTTTGTATGTTTCAGTATCAGGCATAGTCTATTTTTGCGTACTGGTATATGATTTTAAAAAAATCATCAAGAATGTGTCAGTTAGTCTATCGTCATAATCAGTAAAATAGTAGGCGTTGTGTTTTTCTAGGTCGATTCTGTTTGTTTTCGGCATGAGTACTCTTCAGCTGAATGTCTTTCATGCGAATATGTATACATTGAGAGATGTGTGACTGATGACAAAATAGACTACAATGATTCTGTTATGCAAAACAACAGGAGCAAGTATTATACAGTTCAATTTCAAAAACTTCATGCAATTCTTCCCATTAATAAACTTGAACAAAGCAAGAACAACAATTTTACCAGGATAATATGAGCTCATCTTTTATTATTTCGAGGATTCTTCTCAACTGGTTACAACCTGAACGATGAAAAATATGAATTACATTACATTAAAGATTTGAACATAATTTTCCACGATCACAAGGAGTAATTGGTAGGTAGGAAGTAAAAGTAACATTAGTCCGAAATGATTTAACTAATTAAGAGTTACAAACACTGACTATTTATAGAATAATTCAAATGAACTATGATCAATATTTGACAGTTTATAAATATTTATAGAATAATTAGGCATTTAGGCTTGGAAACAAAAACAAGCTGTTGCATATTTTGTTGTCACCAGGGCAGTGCAAGATTCACCACTGTCTCTTTCTGCGTACATAGATTTGGTTAAAGTCTTCTGATAGCAATTGCTTCAGCAAAGCGTAGCAAGTTAGGTTTCTTTTGCTTGTTGATTATTT
Source organism: Trichobilharzia szidati (assembly GCA_944472155.2). NCBI lineage: Eukaryota > Metazoa > Platyhelminthes > Trematoda > Strigeidida > Schistosomatidae > Trichobilharzia > Trichobilharzia szidati. Next base: position 41,481,523 of record OX235276.1, on the reverse strand, counting down.
TGAATGACTTCAAGTTGTCTACATTATGACCAGTGTCTAATAGATGACGCGCAATTGCACTGTTTAATACTTGTGGACCTTTCAGTCTCAGGTTCTTTGGTATGTGTTCAGAAATGCGGACAATAACGCTTCTCTCTGTTCTTCCGATATATGTGCTTTAGCACGTACATGTTAACTGGTAGACACAGTTGGAGGTAACATGAGGTGGGTATTTGTCCACTTTTGATTGTCTCAAACAACTAGTTGTTTGATAAACACATACAAGCTTGGCAGCTGGATATGTTCTTTTCAGGGCAGCATTCAGTTTGCATCTTACTCTACTGGCAGTATCATCACCTTTGAATGCAAGCTGCAGAAAGATAGGCTTTTTCTCTACTGTGCTGCTTTTCACTTTTTCAACATAACGTCTCCCATACTTGTCAATGAACTTTTGTGGCTAACAGTTGTCGCGTAGGCATTTCTCCACAATGGATAGCTCTTCCTCAATCTTTTCTTCTGAAAACAGCTTCCTTACACGTTCAAATAATGTTCTCACCAATCCTTTTTTGTAACTTATAGGGCAGAAACTTTTGAAGTTAAGATAAACCGCCCTCCAGGTCTCTTTTCTGTGTATATATCTTATGATTTTGCCGTCTATATTTCATTGGATACCCAGGTCAAGAAAATGGAACTTCTCCTCTTTTTCATGCTCCATTGTAAACTTAAAATTAGGATGGGCTTATATTATCCTGGTACAGTTGTTGTTCTTGCTTTGTTCAAGTTCAATTTCAGATAGATAAAGGTAATTGGTTTGAAAGATTATAAATTTAATATTGTATAGGGAATACGGATCTGCTGTATCATTATAATAACTTAGATTATCACTCCACCAGCTCAATAGTGAGACAGACAGTTTGATGGACATCTTCAATAGAGCTACAATGAAAGCAGGAGAATAACAGTGGAACTTTAAATGGGATGGATTTTGCACACTCCCCCACTACCGTACAACGGTACCGTCACCATCAATTCATCAGAATAATTCTGTGAGGCATTTCCAGACAGGTTATGTGGTTTTTGTTCGTGAGTGTCTGACAGAAAGAACGAAACGGATAGAAGATCATAGCAAAAATAAGCGTGGAACAGTGATTTACGTGATAGAAGTGGGGGTATCAAAACATGGATGAGTCACACAAATCAGTTACAACGTTGTTGTTGTTGTTATACCACGTCCTTACTTGAGACGTTTACACTACCTCCAGTTGATACAAACTGAAACCAACCGAAATTGTAGAATAAGATGGTGTTTCAACACAGAAGGTAATCCCATAGCAAGCGATCCTAAACAGTACGGTTGCAAGTTTACTCAAAGAAGAAAAGATACAAATTTCGTCTTACACGTTGTATTTATTTTTAGACAGAAGGGGTGTTATATACACCTAAGTTTCCAGAATACAACATTTATTCTAAGCAGTAGCAGTACAACAATGTTTGCATCCTCCCATACTTATATCTTCTGCAACCTCGCCTAGTTAACTAGCATGCTGGTTTTCTAGACGGTCCCAACTCCTGTTATTCAGAGGGATTTATGCATGACGCTAGCGAACCCACACCACCAAAATACTAGAAAAACGTCAACGCATAAAAAATATATACAAAATACAAAAAATGCAAATAACAGAATTATTCTTCGTTGGAATCGGAAAGGTGAAATGACACAGCCGGCTGGCTGGTAAAAGCCAGTCTTCGGGAAACCAGTCAGCCAGCCGATATGTCTTCTCTCGCTCTCCCTTCCTCTCGATGAAAGCAAGAATAAGAATGCAGACGTGGAATGTACGTACAATACACAAGGCCGCCAACTGGGAATGTTGGCCAGGTAGCCAAAGAAATGCGAAGATATGGATGGCATAGAAGTGCTCGGAATCTGCGAGAGCGGATGAAATGGAAGTGGATTATCGAAATTGCCAACTGCAGAGTGAGTAGTCTACTCTGGTCCGGTCACCCGGATGACAACCACGAGCACACTGAGGCAATGAGTAGCTATCATCTTTTGACCAGTGGCAGCCAGAGCCCTGATGCACTGAGAACCAATTTACTCCTTCAGGTTGATGACAGCAACATTCGACTCGAAACGAAAGAAGGAAGGAGGAAAACTTACAACTACCCAATGTTACACACAGTGCTACAAACAACGCGGAGCAAGAGAAGAATGTAGGTTTTTACAGACAACTACGAAGAGTAATGGACAACATCCCGAATGGTGACATCAAAATCCTCATGGGTGATATGACTGCAAGTCGAGCAGGAAGCAGATTATGCAGGAAGAGAACTCATCATGGTTCTAGAGGCTTCTTATCTTTTCTAGCCATCTGATGTTAGTTCCGGAACGATGTAAGAAGTTGGATTACTGTGTTTAGAGTGTTGTCAATTCCCACTACAGTCCTACAGGAGGTCAATCACGAGGCCGAATAGCTCAGTGGTAACGTCTCTGACTGCAGGCAGCGCCAGGTGACGCGGGTTCGAATCTCAGAAGGGACATGACTTGTTCCTTCAAGGAAGTTGCAGATACGCCTTGCTGACTGGTGAGTGCCAACTAGCACGAAACCTAGGTCCAAGGCTTCCTGTGGCCGATTGCCTCCAACTATCTAATATCATCAAAAGTATGAGTTTGTTTGTTTGTTTAGCATTTTGTAACTATATATGTTAATTTCCACTGGAATTGTCTCACTTATTGTATAGGCATTCTATTCTGTATGGCACAGTTATTCTTCTATGACTGAATTGTATTTGCTGGATGTTTCAACTGTAGTCTCCACTCCACGCTGAACACTGTTTATTCTTATCTCCTTTTTCTGGACTCGTATATTCACGCTTTGCTCATTTTCCCATGCTAATCGATTTAGACAGAGATTTGGTCACAGGATTTCATCATGAGCTGACATTGGTTAGAGAACCATTGGAAAACCCGCCAGAGAGTACTGGACAGCTGTTTCGTCCTGGTTTGGAACTCTTCATCAGTACGCACCCACCACAGGGGTTCGAACCCAAGACCTTCTAGTTACAAGGCGAGCTCATAGACCATTGAGCCACTGGAACCCGATCCAATCGCCAACCCATGAATTCTAACTTCAGCCAATTCACGATATAGCGCAACTGTTAGCCAATGTCTTTGGCGAGTATTTGTCCTCAAACCCGACCTGCTGCACCCTACTGGTCACCACTTCCCACTCGAAACCCAGGTAACACAGGTTTACTGGGGTTATTTTTTCCTTATTGACATAAAGTGAAAATTCAGTGGACAGTATATAACACCTAGACACTTCACGTTTTCGACCTTGTAAATTGTATATTTTCTATATATATGTGTAATATACTAATGCGTCTTAGACAAACCGTATATTCTTGATTATACTCATAACTCATAATGTTTGGGTTTATTTAATCGCTTACAGTTATCGCTCCGGATTTCTTAGAAGTAAGGAGTAAGATAAGATTGCTTACTATGACCAACAATAATGTTTCTAATCTTGATAGAATGGATTATGTATGCATGAGACTGTAGGTAGCCAGAGGACAGGAATACGTGTTGCACCGACAGATAAGAAGACTCTAGACAATCTCGAACTTGTCACACAATTAATGTGTTATGTTACACAGACTCGAAGACTTACAGGCAAAAACTAACAACCTGGTTCAAGAAGGTTGTAGTGAAGACTGGATTCCCTTGTGAATTCAGGGGGGACGGAGGTGATGAAGATAAACAACCAACAGCAATAACAACAACCAGTAGCAATCACCATCAACGGGAGAGATTTAACAGAAGTGACTTCCTTCACTTACCTGGATAGTAAACATTTCTCCAAGCACAGGTGGGCGGGACGGATTGAGATTTCAAAGCCAGACAGACAGCCAGCCAGCGAGAATCGGAAAGGCAAGATACACCTTCATCGACTTGAAACCAGTTTGGAAATCTTCTGCACTTCTCTTCGCCATAACGGACAAGATTCGGGTTTTCGACACAAATATGAAGTCAGTGAGTCAATTCCTTTATATGGGTCACAAAACATGCCCAGTGTATCACGAGAAGCATTTCCAAAAGCCAGCTGCAAACTTTTATCAATAGCTGCCTTCACTGATTCCATATTGAATATTAAATGGCTGGCCTGCCAGAAATAATTAGCAAGAAGGAACTCCGGGAACCAACTGATCAAGAACCTATTGTTCAAGAAATATGTAAGAGAAAATGGATATGGACTGGACACACGCTGAGGATACCACCTAATGACATAACGCGCAATGCAAGTCACTGCTCGAGTGCGATGCGAATGGGAAACGATGAGTGGATGGTCGGCGTGAGGGTGACATGGAGGAGATCGAGTGGGGCGGGATGAGGAGGAGAAGGAGGAGGAGGAGATGAGAGATAATGGGCAGTGGTGGAACCCACTGATGAATACAACATCAAATAGAACAGAGTGCAGAAGTGTTGTTGAAGCCGTATGTTGTTCCACTTGGAAGCCAAGGGAACAATAACAATAATCGATGAATATTCTTGAATAAGCTGGAGCAGAGTTAAGTTGCGTAACTCTTATATAGCGAAAAGGCGTAAGGACAGTGATGTTCAGCTGAAAAACAAAACTTTTCGAAATGGAACAAAAACGACAGAAGAATACACTAAGTAAATAGAATTTGCATAACTCTCTTCTGTCAATATAGTCACTGTAAATTCTTGCTTGCATAGATTTGTCTTTAACTGTTTATAGATTAGATAGGCTCAATACGTGGCGAGCAATCAAACTGTTTGTTTCTTATCACTCCTTAAGTACTAAACTCTATGATATGTGTGTTCAGAAATGCTGACCATAACCCTTCTTCATGCTCTTTAAGTCAATGTACTTTGGCAAGTGCATGTGATTTATTACAGGCATTTGGAGGTGTTAGGTGGAGTGGATATTTGTTTTTACTTTCTACTGTCTAAGACAACTGCTCATTTCTTTGTTGCTTGGCGGCTGGATGTATTTTCCCAATACACGACGTGTATTCTGAACTATTTTCGCTACTAACAATATATCACCCTTGAAATTAGGCTGTAGAATTTGTCACCTCTGTGCTGCAATTCACTTTTTCCATACAATATTGTTCATTTTTGTCAATAAACCTCTCCAGGAGTAACCATTATCACACTAGATAACTCTTCTTACAACTTTCCTTTTTGGGTAAAGCTTTCTCACACTGTCGAATATTGTTTGCATCTCAATAGTTTTATGTAGCCTATAAAGAAGCAACTTTTGAAGTTCAGATAAGGCGACTCTCTTGCTCTCTCCAATGTCTCTCCTATGGATATACCTCACAGTTTTTACCATCTATGTTACTTTCTTCAAGTTTTATGTTGATACCGCATAATAAAATTTACAATTGGATAAGTATTATTCAAGAAGCTCAGTATTTATGTTTCATCATTAAGCCAGTCACTAATGCAAAAATATACCATAGAAATACTTAGGCATTAAAGTCTGCCTAACTGGCTGCCTGAATCATTCCTGTTCACTCTAGATTACTCAAGATCCGGTCTAAACGACTGATCATAGCAACTTCATCATTGTTATGATACCGAACATTAACGAACTGGAACTTTGTGCATTCGGTAAAAAAATATTACAAGGAGGATTTCATTATGAGCTGACATCAGTTAGAGAACCACTGGAAAACCAGAATTGGAGTACTGGGCAGCTGTTTCGCCAGCCTAGTTTGGGGCTCTTCATCAGTACGCACCCACCACAGGAGTTCGAACCCAGTATCTTCCGGTTACAAGGCGAGCTCAGTCCAATGGCCCATGATTTAATCAATATCTCTGATATCTGCGTTGTGTTATTTTGACTGCATGCGTCTGGTGTAGATTCGATGAATAAAGACCCAGTGACTGACCTCTCCCTCTACCTACCTATATTACTTTCTACAACTGTATCTCTTTACCACCTTATTGTTTGATTGTGCGTTGTTGCATGCATTATGAGTACTGGATTTTCCTTTATGTCCTGATAATCCAGCTGACCCTAATCTACTCGTACGACCTATGTGGCTGACTTCACAGTCATCACAAGATATTTTGCAGATTTAATTATTTTGTCTAATTAGGTCAGTAGGATCCTTTAGCCTACAGAGCTTGTAAGAGTTTGATAAACACTACTGCATAACCATTTGGCGTATTTAATTCTTCTTGTTCATCATTTTTCTAAATCAAATGTAAATCTAACTCCTCCTGTTACTGACCTAATATTGGTTGAGGAAAGTGAAAGTACCACATCCACATATATCCTTGCCACACCTCTTGTGTAGGACTAAATACTATATGTGAGCTAGATTTTCCCAGCCATCAATAAACATAAATTGTGTTGTGAAGAATGGAACAATATTCTTCGAGCTGAAAGCTTGAAGCAACGATTTTTATATTTACTGAATGGGGTTGCTAGCCTCATGCCCAACCTTCTGTCTTCATCAGTCTTATTACTGGTTTAGTAAGGTGAAGGACTGAATCGGCCGGCGATTAAACCCCGAACCACATGCATGGCTAGCTACCGTTTTCTACCGTTGTGCCACTGACGTACACAAACATGGAGGATAGCATGAATAATCTCCAAGTAATCAATCAGGCTTTAGCTACACGATACAGCATTTAACGAACGCTGTGGAGCACTTAAAAAATATAATCTCCACCTCAATACTGTTTTCTTTTTACAGTTTTGACTGGATATCATACAAGAATACTCTTTTAATAAATGTGAGCAGAGAAAGAATAAACATTGATGCAGAATAATATGAATCCATTTTGCTTTGTTGGTTCTCATCAACTGTATACAACCTATAATCTTTAATAAACAAAAGTCAGCATAAAATGTTAACATACTTTTGTCATTAACAAGCATATTATAAGCGTGTCATGGTGAGGTAAAACATCCCGACGACAAGGTAGCTGGATTGTAAGTATATATGTACCGACAGAAGACAAGGGCCAGGCAGCAGATCCTTTATCGAGAAAATCAACAAATATTTATAGATTTTTATGTACATTATTATATGTTATTGTTATCAAAGAAACAACGTCTTCTGATTGGTTGTTTTCTCGCTGAAAGTTATTCTGTCATCTCTTTGTGGCCGTTTCTTTGAAGGTCATACCACACATCTGCGAATCGTATCCGCCCACTCAGTCTGCTGCGATTAGTTGTTGAGTTAGTCTTTGTTCCTGTATTTTTCTCATGACCAAGATTTCAGACGTAAACATTGACGTAAATTGCTGTCTACCAATTTTGGCTAGCAGACAGCTCTCACCACACATATATATATCATTCTAAAGGGAAATTTCTAGAGAATTAATTGACGAGTTCTTTAGTTAGGGTGGTAACAAAAAATTACATAGTTAGATAAGAGAAGATCAAAACTTGGTGTGCAAGATGTCAAACGAAAATGTGATGATGTAATATCATAAGGTCCAGAAGAATTACCTCTTGTCGAAGTCCAAAGAAAAAAAAACGCTTCGAGAAGACAAGTCAATGAAATTAGAAAACAGATAGTGATTAAAGGATCAGTCACCAGGGTAACTGAAGTCTAATAACAGATCCCTTTTGGAAACATGTCAGGTTTTAGCCGTTTGATTGCGATAGCCCCAGCAAACCGAATAAGACTTGAGCTGTTCTGTCTGTAAACTATTTTGAATGATGCCAGCGCGTCTACTCAGTAGCCAGTGTCTATCAGGCTAGCCTCTTTAACCAGAAGATCCCTGGTACATGTTAGAAGAATCTGACGTAGACCCTTCTTTCTGTTATTCCGATTTAAATACTCCCACAGATACATGTGAATTGGTATGTGCATTTGGAGATAACACATGAAGGGTACTTGTCAATCTTTGACTGCACTAATGAGGAAAGTGTTCGGAACAGAGAGACTAGTTTTTCTGCAGGATACGTCCTGGACGGGGATTCACTTTATCTCTTGTTTATGATTCTCATAGTATCATAGCCTTTGAAGTCGAGTTTGATGATGAAAACTGGCTCCTTGCTGACTGTAGGCTCATCAGGTTTCTTGCCTTCATTATTACCATATTTGTCAATTAAACCTTGTGGAAAACCATTTTCTTTCAAGCAATTCTCAAGCAGCATTAGTTCACTGTCTAATTTATCAGGTGGACGTATTCTTTTCGCTCTGGAGAAAAGCGTTTTCACCAGCGTTCGTTTGTAACTGACTGAACAGAAGATGTTAAAGATTAAGTAGAGATGACTCCAAGTGTCTTAACAATATATCGACCTCACGAATGTTCCATCCGATTTTCTCTCCAAGTGTACATCTAGGAAGTAGAAATAATCAAAGTCTTCGTGCTCCATCGTGAAAATGATATTCTTATGTGCATTGTTGAATAAGCCCAATAGAAAAGAAGTGTGACTCAAATCATTGCATACAATGATTGTGTGATCTACGTATCTGTAGTAGGCTGTTGTTTCATCAGTTGCACACTTGAGTTTGATCTGTTCTAGACTGGCCGTAAAAATATCAGCTAATACAGGACCCAATAGACTCCCCATCGGCAATCCATCAACCTGACGATACATTTCGCTGTCGAACTGAAATTGTATATCCTTAGTCAATAACATAAGAAGCAGCCTAAATTCCAGTTTTTTCAGAGGAAGCAAGTCAGCATGTTGATAGATGATGTCGAACGTCTCACGCAGTGGGATCTGTGTGAATAAAGAAGTCACCTCGAAAGAGACCATGAGTTTATCACATACATTAAGTTTACCCACTTCTTAAACGAATTATTGGGAAGAACCTTTAAGAGTATTCAAGTGTTGGTTTGTAGGGATTTGATTGGTTACAGGATTTTCATCATGACCTGACATTAGTTAAAGAACCATTGGATAACCTGGGAGTACTGGACAGCTGTTTCGTCCTAGTTTGGGACTCTTCAACAGTACGCACCCACCGGGATTCGAATCCATGACCTTCTGGTTACAAGGCGAGCCTAATAGCTCACTAGCGACTTGCCCTATTCAGGTAGGTAGTTACCTGGGGTTCTAGTGAGAAGTCGTGACCAGTAGGGTGCAGGTCGGGTGTGAGGACAAATACTCGCCGAAGACATTGGCTAGCGGTTGCGCTATATCGTGAATTAGCAGAAGTTAGAATTCATGGGCTGGCCATTGCATCGGGTCCCAGTGGCTTAATGGTATACGAGCTCGCCTTGTAACCAGAAGATCCTGGGCTCGAATCCCGGTGGGTGCGTACTGATGAAGAGTTCCAAACTAGGCCGAAACAGCTCTCCAGTACTCCAGTTCTGGTTTTCCAGTGGTTCTCTAACTGATGTCAGCTCATGATGAAAATCCTTTAAGAGTATGTTTGGCTAGTTGCTGTCTAATAGGTACCAACTCATCGGCTAACTAGCGAGCAACTCTGTGGAATGGCGAATTCACCATTGACAGTATAGGTCTCATTGGGCAGTTCTTTTTGTGTTTCTTGGGTAGACCACACATATATATGGTGCATGAGATCCCTTTGGCTTTAATTCATTGTATGTGTGGCTGTCAGTTATTTTCTTCTTTAACTACTGTCTGAGTGCTTTTGTGGCTTACTTTTCTATCGAGTCTGTCATATCTTCCTCTTGGTTATCAATCTTCAACCGCTACATGTCATTAAGAATGGATTCCGTTTCTTTGGATATAGTCAGTTTTGTTCATCACTATCACGCCTGAACCTTTATCTGATCGCAGTATGACGATATCTTCATTGCTTAGCAAACATTTAATTGCTCTTTAGTGCTCTTTTCGTCATGATTCTAGACTGTTAAACTGGTGAACAGAACAAGTCTGCACTTGAACCAACCTTTCTTGTCTTCGCTGACGGGATGTAGGTTGGTTGTGCTTCTGTGTCTGTTTTATTCACATATTTTCTTGGAGTTGTAGTCGTAAAATAAGGGCTTTTATTGACCGTTGCCAGTTTATGTTTACGACTATTTTAACTTATGTTGGCTTCAATAAACTTCTCTGGATATCCGTTCTCGCGTAGAATATCACGGATGACCTGGAATTCTTTATCTACACAATGCTTAGAGCAAATCGACCTATCTCAGCATTTAACCAGAGCGATAAAGAAAACTTTCTATTCTGCACATATCTGTTCCCATTCCTCAGTAGCCGTCAATCATTTACCCAGCAACTGAAAAATATCTTAACTAACCTTGGCTTTTCTTCATGCATTTACCAATTCAATTGTTTGTTACCGCAGTCTTACCATCTCCTCTCTAATACATACTACTTTTTACTAACCATTCGCCTGACACATTTGATAACCTTGAACTCACTTGTCATTCTTCCCTACCCCACATTCTACAAATCTATTATGATCAATCACCAGCATTGTCTCCCATTTCATAATATTTTCTAATTGAATTCAGCCTAACACATTAGTCACACAAATATTATTTATTTTGTCACCTCATAACTAACCTGTTGTTCTACGTTAAAATAAAATGTATCCGCAGCATAACTAACCGGCCATTATTGTAACAACTACAACAAAATAACAAATGTTATATTTTATAACTGTAAGAACGTGAAGAGAAATTATATGAACGATATTGATTTTGATTTGACACTAGTAACTAGTGTGATATGTCTAGTCCTCTCTTCGGTGCAGACTGAATTCTATCAGTCAGGTTGTAAGGAGGTCACCATTCTAGGTAGCTCGTCATCACGGTGCACATTGATTTGATGATATTAGATGGTTGGAGGTAATCGGCCACAGGAAGCCTTGGACCTAGGTTTCGCGCTAGCTGGCACTCGTCAGCAACCTTGAAGTAACTCATGTCCCTTCTGAGGTCAACCGCGAGGCCGAATAGCTCAGTGGTAACGTCTCTGACTGCAGGCAGCACTGGGTGACGCGGGTTCAAATCTCAGAAAGGACATGACTTGTTCCTTCAAGGAAGTTGCAGATACGCCTTGCTGACTGGTGAGTGCCAACTAGCACGAAACCTAGGTCAAGCAAGGCTTCCTGTGACCGATTACCTCCCACCATCTAATATGAACGACTTTTTTAGTTGTAATGCTTATCGAAGAAAATGGTTCACCTTGAAGAGAAGCTCTAAGACATTGAATAGTATTTCTAAATCTTATATAACAGACACCTACTAAACTATTAATCGAATAGTTGGAATTCATCATAATACACTGACTGCTTAATATAGTTGATCAGGAAACGCCATCTTCTCAAGGATAAATAACAAAACCAATCGAAATTAAATATCACTGAGGAAATAAGAACAATAATTTTATAATGAATGTCTATTGATTATAATATATTTTTATTGAATGTATATGTTTGCAGTTGTTATTCTTCTTTGTGTATTACTGTGTTCTGTAGTCTTATTGATCTTTACATCTAAATAATTTACATCTTCCTCTGCAACATTCATGACTTCTTGCGCATAAATCACCTCGATTCAAGCATCGTACACATTTACCCTTAAATCCACGTAACTGACAGACAGTATTACCACAACAACGATCAAACACTGTTTTATGACATGTTTGACCGAGTTGTTTACAAGCACCTGAAGAGAAGAAATAAGGGAAAAATTATCATTATAATTATCACTATCATTAATATTGTTATTATATATTCCTAATTTTGCCTTAATATGACCAAATATGACTGACTATATAATGCAGGCTGATATCGGTTAAAACTATTGGTTGATTTTTAAACATATTTGATTGGACCGCTAGCCTTTGATGCCCACGACCTTGCACAACCAATCAAATTAATCAATAAATTAGTTTCATATTTAATAAGCTACATATAGGCTTTCTTATAACAGTGTCATAATGTTAAATAAATAAATATATTTCTATTGTATATATCGTTCAAATCTACTTCAGTGATTGATAATACGATGGATTCATTTTGTTCTTCTCTGCGCAAGATACTACTGAAATGAGTCCAAAATAATCACAATAGTAATAATAATATTGAATTGTATTGTTGGTGCGTGGGGGTGGAAAATGATAAAATAGTCTTCAGTCACATGAGAGGTCTGGGTTCGATTCCCGACTGACAGACTCACTCTTAAACATCTTCTATGTTACTTGTTGACAGTAAGACTTAGGAAGATGGGGAAAATTAGGCCTGATGCTAAAAATTCAAAACATGAAGCCGTATATTCTACCTGGAGAACAAAGAATGAGAAAGAAAAATAGTCATATCAATGAGCTTGACTGAAAATGTTATCACACTAGATTCATGAAAGGGTTGTGTGTTTTTTTCCTTTACGTTCCCCAGCGAAACATAGGGCTTCAAGCTTGTGGCTTGAAGTTTCTGTAGCAGTGTTTATTTTACTGGATGGGGTTGCTAGCCTCTTGCCCAACTTTCCCTCTTTACCAGTCTCACTACTGGCTTAGCGCGGTAAAGGAGTGCGTCGGCCGGGGACCGAACCCCGGACCATGTGCATGGTTGGCGAGCGTCCTAACCGCTATGCCACCGACGCACTCATAAAAAGGTACGGTGTAGAATGACACAAGTTCTAGTAAGCAAAGAAAAAAAAATCTAGTTTCACAGATTTGAGTAGGTTGCTAATGTCCATCCGACATTAGCTCAAAGTTTACTATAAGCAAATTACAAAATTGATTGAGCAGATCCAGTTAGTTCCAAGAACTAGACAGCAAAACATTATAAAAATTAACTGTCTGGCCAATGGAGATCAGATGTAGCCTCAACTTCATTAGTTTCCATGCGAAACCGGAGAATACTGGACAGCTGTTTCGTTCGGGTTTCAGACTTCTGAGAAGTGTACACCACCAAGTGACGAATTCAGTCACTTGGAATAGAATTCAATTAAACCTGTAATGAAATGGCAGTTTTTTTTACAGTCCTAACAACACACACTATCACTTCTGAGATCACCATCAATCAAGTCAGGCATCAGAAGAGATACTCATCGATGTTTTTGGCATTATATAAAGTGAAGTGACAATTATTAGAACTAACTCACGCACACACAGGTCACTGAGTCGCAACCACGTTCAACTCGTGTTGATACAATACGGTAGGTACACCTGAATAGAGTCAGTCAGTCTCCTTACACATAAGACGGTTTAACAATCCAGTGTGTTCTATAGTTTTCCCTCTAATTCTCTAACTACCTTAAAATTAGCCAATTTTAACTGTACAACAATGCAACACACTTGAATAGTTCAAAATATATATATATTGAAACATTTAACTACACCACTCTTTAGTGTGAATAAGGATACTCATTCACCAATTAATTATTTATATTATGTAATATCGAAATGTGATAACACTTACTGTCAACCATATTGAATTGTACTAAAACCGTGAATAAAAAGCAAACAATTGCGATTATTTTGTTCATGCTGTTCAAACAATGAAAAACACAACAACAAAGGGTTTATCTTCGCTTTAAACAACAGAAAGGTTTATATATACATATGCCTAGTAAAATTAACCAATAAAATTATATTCCAGTCTGTTAACGAGGTTAACGATATAATGCTGAGCGGTATTCTCTTGTCTGTATATTCGTGTTTTTAATTTACTTTTGTGTTTTCCTTCTTTTTTGTTTTCTTATATGATTCACTCACTGTCTGCACCACAGTGTACTGCTCTACACTTATATTGTGCTCACAATTGACGAAAAGATGTACTTAGAGTGGTATGTATACGTGTAACATGAAAGAACAGTAGTCACTAGCTTCCTGTTTCTTTTGAGAAGGGGTGGGGGGTTTCATTATTTTTGTAATGGACATCAACTGGTGACAGGTATGACCTCTTTTTAATTAATCAGTCAGTCTGATTCACTGGCAGTAAATAATACTGAAAACAACAACTTATCCAGGGAACCGATAGTGAAATCCACTGTGCTATGTATAATAAATTACCTTTGACAAAATTCACAAAATTAGCACACAGTTATGATGATGAGAAGAAGTAAATAAAAAATTGATGAGTCAGAAATATTGACAGTGTGAGATTATTATCAGTATTATTATTATTATTACTATTCATCTGATAGCTGGTTAATGAACCCGCAATGACAAATCTCGAAACAATTATCATTTGTTTTATTATCTTAATTATTCAAGTTTGATCTCGAATTGATATCATTTAGAAGGAAAAACACATAAAACCTGAGAGTACTGGAAAGTTGTTTCGTCCTAGTTTGCGACTCATCGGAAGTACGCACCCACCGAGTACAACACGGTAAGGCTTATAAACCATTTAGTCACTTGGACCTGACTCAATGGCCAATCCATGAATTCTAACTTCTGCCAATTCGGGATGCTAACTAGTGACTAGTTACAGGACGGCATTTCCTGGAGGTCTAGTGAGAAGTCGTAACCTGGTGAGGATATATACTTGCCAGTGACGTCGCTACAGACTTTCATCAATACCTACCTTTTCTATTTCGATACTGAAGATCAGATGGTCAGTCAGAGTGGATAAGTGATAAGCAACTCTGGAAATGAATCAGCCAAGAATCTGCTATCCAATAAATATGCAGATGGAAACGCAGATGGATTGGACATACGCATAGAAGATCCTGTGAGTTATATGACGCTGCAAGCCCTCGAGTAGAAGTCGAATGAGAAACAACAAGTTGGACATACAAATGTGACATAGAGGAGATAGTGTCAGGAGGAAAAGAAAGATGGGGTGATTCCTGGGGCTGACGTAAACACACCTCACAAAACAGATTAAAATGCAAGTAAACAGTTGAAGTCCAATGTTCCACTTAGAACCCAATGCGATTAATAATAGTTTACTCTTCATAATTTTTGAAACATCCTGAAAATAAACATTTGTGGTCATTCATGCAAGTATAGTTGTGCTATTCAACCTCTATGTACTTCCACTTTAGTTTTCTTGCATACATTCAAAGTATTTTAGGTTATATTAACGCTAACTTAGTAATTAGTATCTTACTGTTTCATATCATCAGGATGTAGATCATTGGCTCAGATATTCGACTCCTAACTTGCTCTCATCCCAACTACTTCAACCTAGGCAACTGGATAGTATCATATGCCATTATCACACAGGAAATATGATAGCTGCTGCCTTGACGTGGTGGTCGAGCTTGCATATCGCAATGACCCAACGAGCTACACTGGCTGGAACTTATGTTCCTGTAGGTCCTACCATGCCAGAAAGGTTGTTTGGATAGCGGTTAGACAAAAAGCAGCTACCCAATCCAATACTATGATTCAAACAAACTCACAAAATATCATGCCGGATCGGTCGGGGCCCGGATTAACAACGACCGCACTTCCTGCTGCCATGTCACAGGGCAGAAGTGATAAATATGCTACTGAGACACACCAAACAAGAAAGAACAAACAAAAACAGGCCGCGTGTGACCGGCCTCAAGCAGTTGTCCCCTGGGCTCTGCGGTCACGCAACACTAACCTTTTCTCCCTCCCCTCCTCAGGCATGAGGCTAGCAACCCCACCCTCTAAACAAAGCTGCTACAGAAACTTCGGCACGATGAATCTCCTTGCGCTAAAAGAAAAAGTCTGTGTAGGGACATGGAATGTCCGCACCATGTACGAGATTGGCAAAAAAGCACTCAGTATCAAAAATAAGATCCGGATTTTCAACTCCAATGTGAAGTCAGTGCTACTCACTATACCGATCAGAGACTTGGCGCGTCATAAAGAGCATCTCAAACAAACTACAGAACTTCATTAACAGTTGTCTTCGCTCAATATCCAAGATCAGATGGCCAGAAAAGATCAGCAACAGAGATCTCTGGCAATGAGCGAACCAACCAGGAACCGATTGTGAAACAAATAGGCAGGGAGAAATGGTGATGGATTGGATTGGCCATACTCTGAGGAAACTATCAAGTGAGTGACATCACTAGACAAGCCAATGCTCGAGTGGGACCCGAAAGGGAAGCGGCTAGTTGGTCGTCAGTGCAAGGGTGACTTGGAGGAGGTCATGTGAAGAGGAGATGAAAACGTGTGGACAAATTTGGAGCCGGGTAATGACTCTAGCAGAGAACCGAACTCAATGGAGACGCACGGCTGAAGGCCTATGTTCCTCTAGGAATTAAAGGAAACAATAATAACAATAAATAATAAATATGGTTCATAATCTGACACATGAAAAATCTGTCTTAAGAAAATCAATAACTAACCCTTTAACCTATAATAAGTATACACTTCTCAGTTTGTGATAGAGTTTAAAGTACTCAGGTCACATAAAGTATAATATGCAATCCAGATATCTGAATCTGAACTAATGGTATGTACCAAACAAAGGAATAGACACATTACACTAGTTACTAACGAGTATCCAATACAGTCCTACAGGAGGTTAATATCGAGCCTGAATATCTCAGTGGTAATGTCTATGATTGCAGCATTGGGTGACACATGTTTGAATCTCATAAGGGAGATGAGTTCCTTCAAGGTTTCAGGTACGCCTTGCTGATTGGTGAGGGCCAAGACTTCCTGCCGACTGCCTCCAACCGTCTAATACTGATCAATTTCTTCTCAGTTGATATATATAGCGCCATCACTGTTCATTGCCATCAGGGATAAGTGTTTAGGATATAAAATATATTATTGGTTCCGTGAACAGCTATAGACCAGTCACTAGTGTTTGTATAATTCATCCGCGGGACTCTGTTAATATACACACTAGGTAGCTATTTCACACCCTTATGATTATGATCATCAGTGCCTTAACAAAAGTGAATCAAAACAGCCACTGTAGATTTACAACTTTACCTGACAATTTAGTTACTTCACCTATAAACTTTATTACAATCTCAACAGTGTTTACTCTGAAGTGATTTTAAGTCCTGCTGACGTGTACTCAACACCTCACGACTTTCAAGTATTGGTTTTGCAGGGATTTTGTTTGATTGGATGCAAGATTTTATCATGAGCTGACATCAGTTAGAGAACCACTAGAAAACCTGGGAGTTCTGGACAGTTGTTTCGCCCTAGTTTGGGACTCTTCATCAGTTCGTTATGATGCTCACCAGCAACTGACCCTATTCAGGCAGTGACCTGGGGTTCTAGTGGGTACAGCCGGTTGAAGATGAGGCAGTAACTCATCGAAGAAGACATTGCGAAATGGTCGCGAGATGTCATGAGTTGGCAGAAGTTAGAATTCATCGGCCATTGGATCGGGTCCCAGTGGCTCAACGGTCTACGAGTTTGCCTTGCAACCAGAATGTCTTGGGTTCCAGCCGTGGTGGTGGATGCGTACCGATGAAGAGTCCCAAGCTAGAGCGAAACAGCTGTCCAGTACTCCAGTTCTGGTTTTCTACTGGCTCTCTAACTGATGAAATCCTCCATCCAACCTCACGACGTATCATGTTTGATTCATTTCTTGCGTTTTAGGTGGAACAAACTTGCTTTAAACCCTGAACTTTCATCTCTTTCCGAGCTTATTACCAATTACCAAGCTAGATAAGGTTTAAAAGTATGTCGGTAGGAAATTCAACCCATAATCATTCAATTTTACCACACAATTAAGAAACTGTTACGTAATATCTGAGCTGAATGTTTCCTTCACCTTATTTTTCTTCTGTATTATCTCTCATCTTTGAGTTTTCAGTGAAATACAAGCTTCACACGTCTGATCCAAATCAATAATAATGTAAAGCTGGCAATAGCCTCAAGTTCATCTGCGAATACCACTAAACTAGTCTTATATTTCAACATTTCTTGACTTTTATGTTACGGTAAATGAAAGCATCACAGAGTTCGCTGCTGCAGGTTTATTTATCACATCACAGAAACAGGTATAATGTGAAAATAAGTGTAACACACTAGACTAGTTTATAAAGCAAGTAGGAATTAAATAAGAAGAAAGAAACGTAATAACAAAGATTTTCAGTATCGTTTCTTGATTAGAATGCTTCAGGTCAGATTAAGAATAACTGCAATCCCATCTCACTCCAACAATGATTCCATACTTTATCTTTCGACTTTATTACTATTACAGAGGTCCTTACGCCTATAAGAGACTCATTATCAAATCATTCTGTAAAAAGTTCATTTGATCTTACAGATACGCTAGACACCTTGAACATTAAGGAAAAGGTTATGAGTTCAATTGACATAGAATCTTTGTTCACCAATGTTCCCCTTCATGAAACTGTTGATTTCATTTGCGATTACATCACAAGCAATGGGATAAACTTACCTATTCCCGTAACTTACATCAAAGACATTATCTTAATGTGTACAGAAAATACTAGATTCACCTTCCACGGAAAATCATACAAACAAATCGATGGTGTTGCGATGGGGAGCCCTCTTGGGCCCCTGTTAGCAGATATTTTCATGTCGAAATTAGAGAAAAAATGCAAGGTATGCTGGGAGAATTTATGCTGTATAAACGTTATGTAGATGATACTCTCATTATCGGTAATAATAGTAAATCTATTGAAAAATTTATTACCCTATTTAATCATATTCATCCAAATATTCGAGTGACTTCCGAACTAGAATTGAATAACAAACTCGGTTTCCTGGATATTACTATGACTAGGAGAGATGATGGTACGATTCAGAGATCTATCTTTCGTAAACAGACCTAGAGTGGACAATATCTTCATTTTACCAGTTTTGTTCCGATCTAGTATAAACGTTCCCTAGTGAAATGTTTGTTCTCAAGGGCCCGAAAAATATGCACGAGTGGCACATTGATGGATGAGTTTCGACATATACATTCAGTTTTATTAGCTAATGGTTATCCGGAGAACTTTATCACTTGTCACAGTAAAGAAAGACCACATCTCGAAAAGACAGCTACTGTACCAAGGAAAGCTATCTTTATTAACCTACCATTCAAGGGCGACCAGATTATGCAGTTGACAGCTAGCTCAAAGACTTTGGTCAGCCATCAAACGCACATTTTACGCCGCCGCATCTCTTTTTCTCACTTGCCGAACATTTTCGATCCGTGTACCTTCGATTAAAGGACGAAATACTGTGGACTCTACTTCAAACTGTATCTACAAGTTCACCTGCACCTGCGGTGACACCTATATAGGTAGAACCAACAGAATGTTCCAATGTCATCGAAAGGAACATGTTCCAAAATGGTTACTAAATCGTATAGAAAATCCCAACGAGATTAATCTGAATAGAAATCCAGCATCATACATTGCAAAACACTTATTAATGTCAGGTCACAAAATTAATATTATTAATGACTGTTTCACAATTATTTCACATAACTCTAATTCAAGGTTATTGAAGGTGATGGAAGCACTTTGGATTAATCACATTCAGCCCAAACTGTGTGTACAAAAATCAATAGACTTCAATCTTCGCCTACCATGGACTACATGACCTATCTTAATATGATTGGTCATTAGTATGTACTTTTGTGTTTTTATTTAACTGAATAATTGTCATGAGCTTTATTTTATTATTGTTAACCATGTTAGTTGTAAAGCGGTTGTAAAGAAACTACGAAATGATATCATCTCGTGAAATTTGTCTTCTTAATGCCTTATTCATATTACTATTCTCTCAAGTTCTGAGTGAAATACAGGGCTATGACAGCACATCTCCATTTCATCCTGTCCTCTGTGGTCTTCATCAGTTAGCTGTACAACTGTTCCGCGTCGCTATGCCTCTTTTTGCTTTCCCTGACAGAAGATACATCCGCTAACCGGCTTTTCATAGATTTTTATCGGCCCGCGTCTCTTCGATTCCAGTGGATAATAAGTTTATTTCTCATTATTTTTATAGCGGTCGAATTGATTTTCCGGAGTAGGACTGCTAATCCCACTTCCAACCTCCCTGCTTTTTCAGGGATTACAATCGGAATAATGACTATTGACAAACAAAATAATGTTCCTTTAAATAATATTGAGGTGTTAAGACTAGGAAATCACAGTTCAGAAGCACGTGTAAATGATAATATGCATAAGAAAATTAATACAACAATTAAAGGCAGTCCAAACAACAAAAACTCGTAAAGAGCCTAAGGGGAAGAAGAATTTATCAAACCTCTAAAGTTAATTGATAATGGTCGAGGTAAGGAGAATGCCTTCAGGTGGATTCCGACAGTTCCAAATGTATGTAGAAGATGAACAACTCGTAAGGCAAAATTAAGTTGGAACACTGTAGATAACTTTTCAATGACTTGTTAAAATTATGTTTAAAATCTGAAAGGCTTGCCAAAATAGAGCTTTGAATAGACTTGGCTTTTCTCAAGGAAGCTTAATCAAGGAAGAGGATGTTCAAAAATCTTAGGAGGAAAATGTCTAATTGTACGCTGAATGTGACTAGCTCTATTGGCCCTTTCAAATTGACAGGTACACATAGAAAAAGGTGAAATTAGGTAGTTTATCTTTAATTCTCGAACATAAAATTGGAGTGGTTGTGAAGAGATAATGTACTGATTTTATCATCAAGGAACTTCCGTTTCAAGAACAAGAAACTCTTTACAGCTGTTCACATACCATCTTGCCATGGAGGCGAATTCATATTTTTATCAAAAAATATCAAACAGTCACTGGACAGTAACCAGTTTTATATTGCCTTGTCTATATCCAGAAGCTGACTGCGGACAAACAGTTAACTGGGACCAATCTCCAGTCCTTTAACAGGTACCTAAGAGTACTAATAACTCTGGCGATCTCTATGACTAAAATACTCGTTGGTACACAAGACCCTGAGATAGTATCATTTCCCTTAAGCTTTACAGAGACGTCTCACAAGGCGAGTATCAACAAATATGATATTTTACTTGAATAATGTTTTGAAATTTATATAAAAGAGTTGTAGCTGAGTACAAGGATAGAACTTGTTTCATGACCAGCCTTGGTGATGCTTTTAGTGACAACATCATTTAAAAGTACAGAGAATATTTATAGATAGCATAAATATTTAGATACCGTCTTTTTCTTTTGGTCTCCGTCCGTTTTTAATTGAGAAAACAGGTTTTTAAGATAGGTTTTCTCACATTTTTACATGGGTTAAAGAGCCACTTATTAACGGAAGTCATTAAACGGTTATTTTGCCCGTGTTTTGAATTGTGCAGGAGTGTACACTCCAACAGGAATCCCAACTAGGACTTTCATTGCATCCAATGGACGTAAATTCAGTGACTTATAAATTCTTACTTCTACCAGTTCGTGGCATATGATGATTGACGTCCAATTTAATTAGTGAGAAACTGTTCTTGCTTGTCCACACCAAGCATCCTGGAGAGAATAAAAGGTGTACTGGATACAGAACTCCACTCGCCGGAATAATTTGGATTCAGGAAAGGTAAATCATGTGCTGATCAAACAGTAAACCTATGGATCATCATTGAACAGAGTAAAGGGTGGCAGTCAAATATCTACCTCAACGCCACCGACTCTGAAAAAACCTTAGGCAGAGTTGATCCAGAAGTAATTTGGAAACTACTCCAATACTATGAAGTTCGGTGCCACAAATCTTAATCAACCTCATTCAATAGATATATAACAACGCCACGTATCAGGTGATCCACAACGGAAAACAGCGAAGCGTTGTAACTGGATACAGGAGCAACACAAAGCCACCAACTATCACCGATGATATTCCTAATGCTGGTGGACCGGATTATTATCCACACCGTACTTGGAGAGGGAGAAGACAGGAATAAGTTGGACTGATAAGAATATCCTAGAAGATGTGGGATTCGTACACGGTGAAAACCAGCAAAATGGGAAAGGAAGCGACAGCAAGGGCAGGAATTCAAGTAGACATAGAGAAGATGGAGTGATTAAAATAACCAACCAACAACAACAACCAGTACCAATCACTGTCAATGGAATATATTTGAAAGAGGTTACTTCCTTCACTTATCTAGGAAGCATTGTCTCAATTACAGATGGAACGGATGAAGGTGACAAAGCCAGAATCAGAAAGGTAAGGCACACCTTCATCACTCTGAAATCTGTTTGGAAGTCTTCTGTACTCAACATGAACAACAAGATTTGGATTTTCAACACCAATGTGAAGTCTATCAGTTCTTCTACATAGGTCAGAAACTTGACGAATCACGAAAAGCATTTCTAACCGAATACTGCAGAATTCCATCAACAACTGCCTTCGCTGGCTCCATAATGAAGATCAACTGTAAAGAATTATCAACAAGAAACTCTAGGACTGAACCAATCAACAACCTACTGATCAACAAATATGCTAAAGAAAGAGTAGATGAATCCGCCACACTCTGAGGAGAACACTGAATGACATCGCGAGCCATGCAACACCTCGAATGGAATCCGAATGAGTGTTTTATTAAGTTGTTTATAACTCACATTCACTGATTGTAGCCTCAATGGTCATTCCCTAAAGTGGAAGAAACATAAGTTATCGACTGTATTCTCCTTCTATTTACTGTATCAGTAGACGAAGTTTTACGCATTGACACCTTAAACATACCAATCATTTACATAATCTAAGGTTAGAAGTACAAACTAAGTGGGACTTCCATGTTGCACTCAGAGTGTAGTGAATAAGATCTTCTTCACAATGAGTTGGTTGCGAAACTTTATTAGCAGGTCTTCTAGTAAATTCAGGTAGTCTGGGAATCAATAAAGTGGTTGCCGACTGGATTCAAGACTTTCTAAAGGACAGAAGACAAAGAGTACGAGTTAACGGGGTTTTATCAACATGGGAATCGGTTAAGAGTGGCGTTCCTCAGGGTACAATTCTAGGCCCACTTCTTTTCCTGATTTATGTTAATGAGATTCCATCGGTAGTTAAGTCATCCTGCTTACTGTTTGCTGATGACATCAATATATGGAGGGCTTTACACGATGACAGTGATCAACTTGCTTTGCAGGAAGATTTAAACTTGTTAAGTGATTGGTGTAAGCACTGGGCCTTGGAGATTAACTTAAGCAAGAGTGTAGTTATGCATGTATCTCATAGTCACGTAGACAATTACTCAATGAATGGCATTACTCTTCCAGTGGTCACTGAGTACAAGGACTTGGGAGTGGTTGTGCGGCAACAAACTGTAGAGCTGCAGCCACTAAGAGTTTTCGAATATTATGGGCCATATGCAAGGCTTTTGCGAACTTTGACGCTGATATATTTCGTATATTATATCCGACTTATATCAGACCTCATTTGGAATATGGGATCCAGGCAGCGAGCCCGTGTTTCAAATACGAAATAGACTTATTAGAAAGGGTGCAAAGAGTAGGAACTAAGCTAATAAAGGGTTTCTCAACCCCCTCATATGAAGAGAGGTTAAGTCGACTGGGTTTATTTCCACTGTCATACAGACGACTTAGGGGTGACCTAATACTAGCATACCGTATCCTAAGAAATGATTTTGGAGCAAATTTATCTAATTTATTTCTTCCTTCTAGCACCAACCAATTGCGAGGACATCACCTCAAGGTTCAAAAACCACGGTGGAATCGTCTGCGTCTGGAGATCCGCTTTTCGCATCGAATTGTGAACCATTGGAACTCCCTACCAGAAATCGTCGTATCAGCGCCATCCGTTGATTCATTCAAGGCGAGATTGAACCTCCTGTGTGCAACAAATCGAAAGGATTAACACAGGCATATAGCCTACTATCCTAAATAAATTGTAAACCGTAAACTGTAAACTGTAGCACTGCCCACTGTACTTCCACTTCATGTTTTCTTAAGACAAAATAATTGAAATCTGTACTCATCGTTGGAATCAAAACTCCTCAATTTTTAAACCAAACAGTTCGAGGTGACTTTGTCACCATAGTTTCATTTTGAAATGAAAATATTTGATATGCTTCATTTCAATCAAGAAAACAACCAATACTGCATGATGATATATACTACTGACAGATTGAAATCAGTAGATTCAATCCTCTCAAGTCAACCAATGGTGTATAATATCATTCTTTTGTGACTACTTTATCGGTTATCGTTCAAGACATCAAGCAGATCGCTTACTGTGATCTGATTAATTTCGATTGAAATGAAATATTCCTATACTGAATCATAAAAAATACGTAAACAGCGAAAAAAAATCTTCTTTTCTATCCGAGTAAACTGTGGTCTTTTTTTCTCGCATAGAACTGTGTAATTTGCAAAATTGCGAATAGAATTTCATTACTTGTCGGTTCACCTAAACAGCTAACCCGGGATTCTGGTGGTTTGAACTGATCTGAACCTCTAAGCTAAGTTAGACAGGACATACTACTGATGAGCTTGGCTGCAAACAGCCATCTGGTGTCTAGATCACTTCTGTGGGGCACTATCAAGCACTATTGGCTGACCAAAGTGGTCACCAACTACTCATATTAGTTAGTAGTATATACCACTAAGTACAGACACTTATCATCTATTGTCACAGTTTCTATTTGGCTGTCGTGTATATTCATTAATACATGTTTAAATATTAACATGATTCTTCCTGTCTATAAAATGACTCATTGTTTTCTTAATTTCTTTTCCGCTCAACCTGTTGATTGTTTTAGTGTTTGCTATTCTCATATTTAGGACATGTAAGACAAGGTTAAGAATTAAAAAGAGAAATAAGAAAAAACTAATTATAAATTTGATTCATTGTTCAATACAAATTGTCATTGTGTTTAAATGCGTGTTACTAACCAGATTCAACAGCTATATGACAATGCCACGTATCAAGTGATCCATAACGGAAAACTCAGAGAGGCGTTCGAAGTACATACAGGAGTAAGACAAGGCTGGCTGCCTGCCTATTATCACCCACGATGATATTCCTAATTATGGTCGACTGGATTATGCCACAGACTGTGCGTGGGGAGTGACCGATAAGAAGACTCAAGAGGATCGGCATTTCGCAGATGGTATGTGTCTAATGTCACAAAAGCTCGAAGAATTGCAAGCGGAAACCAACAAACTGGCAGAAGGGGCAGGCAGAGAAAACAGGACTGCAGGTGAACACAGAGAAGATGGAGGTGATGGGGAAAACCAACTACCACCAACAGCGACGACAACCAGCACCAATCACTATCAACAGGAGAGATTTAAGGGAGGTTGCCTCCTTCACTTATCCGGCTAGGAAGCATCGTTTCAACTACAGGCAATCGGAACGGACGAAGATGTCAAAGGTAGCCAGAATCGGAAAGGCAAGATACACCTTCATCAACCTGAAACTGACCTGAAAATCTTCTGCACTCCTCCTCGCTATAAAGGACAAGATTCACATTCTCAACAACCATGTGAAGTCAGTTTGTTGGTTCTCCTTTACCGGTCAGAAACTTGCAATGCGTGTGTAACACGAAAAGGATTTTCAAGAGACCGCTGCAGACTTTTGTCAACTGTGGAGACATACCAACCAAGAACTGATCGCTTAACAAATATACAGGAGAAAGTGGAGATGGATCGGTCGTACATTGAGGAGGCCACAGAATGACATCGCGCGCCTAACCAGAGCTCGAGTGGGGTCCCAATGGGAAGCAACGAGTGGGTGGTCGGTGGGAGGGTAACATGTAGGAGATCGTGTGAGGAAGAGATGAGAGATTATGGGCAGTCGTGGACCCAGCTGAAGAGGATGGCAGAAAACAGAACGAAGTGGAAATGTGTTATTGAAGCCCTATTTTCCACTCAGAAGGCAAGGGAATAATAATAATTAATAATAAATACTAACCGAATTTCAAATCTGCATGACTGAAAATCAGTAGACAAAAGACAAGTAGATCAGCAGAGTCTCTTTTCGGCGAATTCACTTTCAAAGCTGTACAATCGCAAATATATATGGTTATTTTGTGTGTGTGTGTGTATACATTAAATTTGTCAAACAAAATACGGTTAGTAAGTTCAAATGAATTGGATGTTGATAAGAGGATAGCAACAAAAGTGATGAGTTGTCAAAAAATCAAAAGAAGACAGTTACATTTTGTAAAGTCTTTTCTCATCACAATTTTTGACATGATCACACACTAAAACAATGAAAGTTTCAGGTTAAAAAGTTGTCAAACTTCCGAAATTGTAACTTTTATGAGTGCGTACTGATAAATAGTCCCAAAATGGGGATAAAAACTCTGTCTAGTACTTCCTGCTTCTCAATAGTCCTCTAACTGATATTATTCAGTGATCGAACTTGAGATAATTCAAATGCCTGCAAACTACAACTGGTTCCCTTGATAAAATTTCGATATAGAAATGAAGACGAAATTTGCAGTAATATCAACAAGTTTAGACTTTAGCCATCCTCTTTTATCTTCGTCTAAGGGTTTCAGGTCGTGGAGTTGATGGTATAAGTGTTCGAATTGTGCTTCTGTATCTATACGACTGATCTGCTTCTTGGGGACGTGAGACTTGAATCCTAGAGATAAGGCTTCTAATTTGATTTCGTTTAATTGTAATTTTGATAGATTACAAACGTAGCGTTCAGGTGATTCTGGGAATTCTTCGATTAGCTTCTCTTTCACCAACGCAAATTTCGTTTTCCTTTCTTTATCGAAATCCTACAAACTAACTCCTGAAATATTTTTAATTTTTTAAACGACCACTGATTTGATATGGTGGTTAGCAGTGGAACTCGAATGGCGCCTTTCGTTCAAATTGAGACTTATTTGTTTGCTGAATTATAGTAATCATGGAAAATTCACAAATTTAAATCCCAAAAGTATTGATTATTACCTAATGAATGAATGATTTAAATGTATTCGCTGTAAGACAGTCTTTATACACACATCAGATTCTGTGGAACTCACCAAATCTTGAGCAACTGGTGAACTCAGGCCACACAGCTTCACCAAAGTTGTCTTTCAAGGTCATCTACAACATGAGGCCAAATGGTACGAAGGGCGTCAGGTTTCAGCTTTTGTGTATGGTGGAGACGCTGGCAGTTCGTCAATACAACCTCGAACTCTGTATACAGACAACGTTTGTCCAGTCTCTTATTCTACCTTAGCCTTAACCTCTTCACTAGTCGTTCCCTGTGAAAAAGATTCTGATTTTTTCTTTTCCTTTTATAAATTTTTTATTTTACTTTTAGTTTGCTTTCGCTTTAATAAGTAATTGACTATTATCACTCTCATATGTTCCTTTTGTACATTTTCACACCCTCTTCACAATTGTTAAATTGACACTCAACTACCTTTATTCTTACTAAATAGCAATTTTAACCTTATCAAATTTCTATCTTTGTGCCACTGAGTACCACATAATTTACAACTTTAAATTGTTTACTTCTAAAGCCACTTCCAAGTAATTATATCAATTATGTCACCCCTTATTACTCAATAATAGACCACTATACACTTTTGGTAACTATCACTTATTTTAAAATGAAATCCCTATATTCTGCCGTGCTCTACTGACAAAACGTATCAGTATTACGTAGACGCAGGTCGATAGTAAACAGACAAAATTGAAAGCAACATTTTGAGACAATTTCCATAGACGCAGAAGTGTTTATTCCACAAGTCTGGGTTTAGTTTACGCTGTGGTTCAAAGATAATATTATTTGTTAGAGAACTATTCGAAAACCTGCCAGGGAGTACTGGACAGCTGTTTCGTCCTAGTGTTCGAGGCTCTTCATCAGTAAGCACACACCAGATTTCGAACCCAGGACCTTCTGGTTACAAGGCGAGCTCGTAAACCATTTAGCCACTGGGACCCAATCCAATGGTCCATGAATTCTAACTTCTGCCAATTCACGACATAGCGCGACCCCTAGCGTACTGCTGAAGAGTCCCAAACTAGGACGAAACAGCTGTCCAGTACTCCCAGGTTTCCAATGGTTCTCTAACTGATGTCAGCTCATGATGAAATCCTGTAACCAATCAAATCCCTACAAACCAACACTTGAAAATAATATTATTTGGCAACTCTTCATCCGTAGGTCTAATCTTCCGAAAATCAGCAACCAATCAGAACAGTATTGATTATGCGTCAGACAGTGGGAAACGAGAAGACAGGGATATCCTGGACTGACGTGAAGAACCTAGAAGACCTGGATTTCGCGTGTGGATGATTTATGTTTGATGTCACACAAAATCAAAAACTTACAAGCGGAAAACCGACAAACTGGTCGAAGAAGCAGCAACGATAGGACTCCAGGTGAACATAGACACGACGGTGGTTATGAAAATAAACAACCAACAACAACAACAGCAGAAACATCCAGCGCCAATCACCATGAATGGGAGGGATTTGAAAGAGGTTACTTCACTCACTTATCTAGGGAGCATTGTCTCAACTACAGGAGGAACGAACAAGGATGTCAAATCGAGAATCGTGACGGTGAGAAACACATTCATCAACCTGAAACCAATCTGGAAATCTTCGTCACTCAGTCTGCATCAACAACAAAATTCGGATTTTCAATACAAACGTCAAGTCAGTCAGTTCTTCTATACGGATGGATCAGAAACTTGGCCAGTGTGTCACAAAGAATATTTCCAACAGCCTGTTGCACACCTTTATCAACAACTGTCTTTGCTCTACACTGAAGATCAGATGGCCGGAAAGAATCACCAACAAGAAACTATGGGAACAAACAAACCAAGAACCAATCGCTCGACAAATATGCATGAGAAAGTGGAGATGGATTGGACACTCGCTGAGGAGGCCGTTGGGTGACATCGCGCGTCAGGCCATAGCTCGAGTGGAACCCGAAAGGGAAGTGGCAAGTGGTTCGTCGGTGAAAGGGTGACATGGAGGAGATAGTGTGAAGAGGAGTCAAAACAGTATGGACTAACTAACATGGACGCAGGTGAAAAGTACAGCATAAGACAGCAGGAAGTGGAGACGTGTAGTTGGAGCCGTATGTTCCACTAGGAACCCAAGGGAACAATAAGAAGAAGAAGAAGAAGAACAGTATATTCTCTTCTGTCGTACCCGAAATAATTGTGGCTAAAAATGTATAAATGTGATGTGTTTCAACTTAAATAAGACCGCTACCAAATCTCTCATCCTCTTCCATCAAAATATCACTGAATAAACAAACAAAACACTACATAATAATAGATGAGCATTGACTATCTGTATGTCTCTCAAGTGGTGTTATGGTTGCAGCTATTCCTACAACATCCACACAGGCAGATTTCTTTTATCAGTAGTAGTTCAGACTACACTGAAATGATTTGATCTCCGTTTAATCAATTCGCTTTATTAGGGCCCAAGGTCACAGAAGATGTAATCCGATTGATAATGCCTAGAGATTATTATGATTAAAATTCAAGTGCTTGAAAACAGGGATAATTCTCATAAGACTAAAAGATTTAGAACATTGTTCAAACAATATCTTAAAACTAGACCGCTACAAGGAAAACAGGAGAATAGTGTGTAAGAACAAGGTGCTCATGAAGTGAATTAACAGTTCATCTCATTTCTCCTGTCAACACGTGAATGGCGAGATGCTCTTGTGAACGTCTAGACACCATCCAACTGGTAAGGCCTGTGCACTTAGTTCCGCAGAAGCCCATCAATTGATATTTCCTCAATAATATTGTCAACAGTGGAACGTTGCCTTCGAAAATTTGTGAGATGAAAGGCTTCATGGAGTAAGTGACACGCAGATAAGAGTCGGAGAATGATCTCGGTAATCTGCTCAGAGGAATTCCAAAGGTTGTGTCACATTTCAATTTCAGGTCTGCAACTAAATTCTTTATTTATTCTGTCTTTTTGTGGACTGTCGTTTGCTTGTTGACGAGTCCTGGGAAATAGCCATTCTGAATTAGAGTGATTTGGAACGAATCTGGTTCTATACTTAGTGTATCTCCCATGCATATACAACTGATGACCGTGAGAAGGAATTTGAGGCTTCTTTTTCTATTTAATGCAACAGAGCTGTGGAATTCCGTATCTTGTGGTCGATCTCCTGATCGATCCATCAGTTCTCCTCGAAATCCGAACGTCTTCCGTCTTCCTCAACTTTTAGCGTAAAACCAATAGATCAATGAATAATAACAAACACTTTAATGATTTTATTTAGAGCAACATTTCCATAGACAATGATGGAAATATCATGCATGTATCGCCTATCAACTTCGAATCGATTGTTGTATGGTTCACTCCATTCTAGGTAAGCATAAGTTGTTTAAAGGTCTTCCAGCCAAATCTTATTTCCACGGTGAAAACTGTTGCTATGTACACAGAAATGAATGAACTGTGCAAGCAACCGTAGCCATTAAACTCCCATTCCTAACTGCTAAATTTGAAATGTAGAAAGATTCGGAATTTCAACAAAAATGTGAAGTCAGTCAGTCACTTCTTCTATATAAGTCAGAAACATGCCCAGTGCATCACAAAAATCATTTCCGAAAGCCGGCTGCAAACTGTTATCAACAGCTGCCTTCGCTGACTACATATTGAATATTGAATGGCTGGCCAGCCAGAAATAATTAGCAAGAAGGAACTCCGGGAACCAACCGATCAAGAACCTATCGTTCACAAAATATGTAGGAGAAAATGGAGATTCGATGGGCATACACGTAGGAAACCATCGAATGACATTGCGCAGCAAGCCAGTGCCAGCCAATAGGAAGCGAAAAGTGGGTGGTCAGTTTGAGGGTGACATATAAGAGGCTGTTTTGGGAGGAGGGGATGCGAGGTTATCAGCAGTCATGGACCCAGATGATGACAGCAAAAGGTGGAAGAAAGAGTAGTTGTGTTGTTGAGGTTCTATGTTTCACTCAGAATCCAAGGGAATAGTAACAGGTAACACTTTTAGATGTGTGGTCTAATTTCTACCACCCCACTTACTGATTTATTGACCCGATTTTCTCTTACTCCACTTTTGAAATACTATTGGTTGTTAACGATTTTAATTTATTAGTGTAATTAGTGCCCTTAAGTGTTATTTAAAGCATATGTATACGTAAGTGCTGCCAATCGTTTACGCTGTTGATATGAGACAGTAAAAGTTCTCCATTTCAGCTGTCAGTATTCTCTTATTGTCCTCCCGCGTTGCGGTTTCGGTGGTATCGAATCGTGTCTTTGTTGTTCTGGTCGCTAATAGTGGTTAGAACAATGGACTCATGAGTCGACTGGAAAGGAAATTCTTTAATGCAAATACAAGTGTATTAACAGTCATGTTAAAATTGGAGGTAGGTAGGAAAGTAGAAATGGACGTTTCAAGCTTAGAGAAACCGATGGAGTTGCTTGCTGGTCTTCGGATTTCATTCCCCAATGATTCATCTCCAGCTAGTTACAATATTGGTAACAGTATTTTCGAATTTGTCCATGACCCGTATGCAAACGTTACATTCGACACTTGGTTCCGCAGGTACCAAGACATATTTAGAATGCAATTTGCGAGCAAAGATTACGCATGGAAAAGGAGACTCTCACTACGGACGCTGGGTGTAGCTGAGTTGGATAAATTTTGCAACCTGATTTTCGCCCTGAAGCCTAGCGGCAGAAAGTTTGATGATACTTTCCAAACGCTCCGTCAGCAGTTTCTTGACCACAGATCGTTGTTCAATATTCGTTACCACTGCGTGAAACTTGTGTCAAACGAGAACGACGACATTCACACTCACCTTGGTAATGTAAGCCATCATTGTAAGCGATTCGAGTTAAACTCGCTGAAAGAAGACCAATTAAATGTTCTTATCTCCACTTGTGGTCTGCAGTCATCCAAGTTCGCAGACATGAGAACTCCACTGTTGAACACACTTGAACAAAACCGCATATGTGATTGAAAGACACTCGTGAGGAATATCAGCGGCCTACCAACCTTCGAAAAGATACCAACTTGATCAAATCTGGTGTTCACAGTGTAGCCAAAATAAATGTAAGGTATCCAGTACCGTTGACGTCCAGCTCTCCAGATGGTCCTCAGCAGACTTCACTTTCAACATCTTGTTCTTGTGGGTCTTGGCACTGCATAAAATAATGCCCGTACAAAAACAGTAGATGTCAACGATGCCACATCATTGGACACAAGGTTGGATGTCATGGGCAGGTTCGCCAAACAAAGTCCAGTAAAAGATAATGTCAGCCTCTATTGCCGAAAGTTCTGAGCATCGCAGCTGCCTAACACGTCAGCACGCCCACTACATGTACGTATATTAAGGTCGAAGTCAACTCACAACCCGAACGTCCCCAAAAAACATGGCATACGACAAAATGATAATATCGCGAAGGTTATGGAGACAATTGAGATGCCTCACTTAAGAATAGATAAATCAGGTAGCAGTCAGTGCTTTTGGTGGAAACCTCATTTTGACCCGACAGACAGAGAGCGAAGGCGGGTTCCGTGAGATCTAGTTCATGGTTACATCCTTTGTGAAACAATGCTAACCCGAATTTATTCGGTATATGTTGGTTTGAAACAGTAAGACACTCGGAAACCCTCTAGAAATGCGGCCATCAGTAAATATTACTGCATAACACTGTGAGACTTTAACAAATAAATTTTAATCATAATGGAATTATACTCTACCACATTGCACAAGTTCTATTCTTATATCTTTGGTGGTTGCCTGTAGTTCGTGGTTGGGCTCACCAGTTTAGGGGGCTGTAGGTATCGACGTTCGCGAGTTGTACGGATTATACTAACGCAAGATCTTATACCAACAACTTCTATAGTGTTCGTTCTTCGAGTACCAAATGGTAAAGCAAAAGACCAGATTTTGTCGTCCAAAGTACGTATTATATTTCGGGACAAAATCGCGGGTAGAGGTGAATGCTTAGCTAGCTAGTAATCGTGCACGCACGTGACACGACGGAGCACCAAATGGCGGGGATGCTTGACCGTAAGCCTTCAGCTAAACAAGTCGACTTAAACAGTGATGGTCAGCATCCAATGTTGAATGATGATTGCTGTGGTTAATAATTTTGGGGAATTATTTACCGCTACAGCTCACTCCCCCCCTAGTGGGTTTGTGAGGACCCTAAGACATGACCAGCCGGAAGTAAAAAAATCTCGATGGTTCCCTGATGGGTGAAAAAAATCTTCCGAGCGGCTTGATCGAGAGCCTGCTGGTCTGTCTGCCTATGCTAATAGGGTGTCTGTACATAGCTTCCTCAATGTTGTTCGTTGGATCCCGTGCTTCGTTTGTTTCCTATCCAGTGCCCGTTGCACCTGGAAAAGAAAACAAGAATGCTGAGAACCTTGTCAAAGAAAATGTACCAAATAAGCGTTTTTTTACAAAAAAAATATGACATGCATCTACTATACAGTAAAATAATGCAAGGTTCAAAATATCGGGAAAAAAAATATACATCTAATTTAATTTTATGTACGGTTATAGGAAAAATATCATTTACTTGTGTTTAATGATGCAACATAAAAAAAATTGATGTGTCACTCAGTTATGTGAAATAGGTGTGCAGGTATTCTGGGAATCTAACGTGACGTCCAGGACGCGTTTTCTTAGAGTGATCGACCGAAGTAGCCAGTGGGCGAATGCCCTGACAGTCAATAGTGTGACCCAGAAAATCGAGTGAGTCAACGCCTATTCGACACTTCTGTATATTGATGGTAACACCATGTTGGCGTAACCTTTCAAATGCCAAGTCCAAGTGTTTAAGGTGAGTTTCCTTATCTGGACTGGCAATGAGGCAGTCGTCTAAGTATGCGTATGCAAAGTCGAGGCCGCGAAATACTTCATCGATGAAGCGCTGGAATGTTTGGGCCGCATTCCGGAGGCCAAATGGCATACGTAAGAATTCGAAAAGTCCGAAAGGCGTGATGATAGCCGTTTTCGGAATATCTTCCGTTGCCATCGGGATTTGGTTATATGCTTTAACCAAGTCGATTTTGGAGAATACAGATGCTCCAGATAACGTTGCCGTCAAGTCGTGTATGTGAGGCAAAGGGTAGCAATCAGGGGTTGTTTTGGCGTTCACTCGCCGGTAATCACCAGTGGGTCGCCAATCGTTGCTATCCTTTTTCGGTATATATATATATATATATTTCACATAAATTAAACATTTACATGATTAACATACCGTTTGTACAGGCATGATCATATTCAACAAGTACAATTTGAAATGGAACACCGTTTTTTGACATCAAAAATTGGAAAAATGGAAGAAAACCTCTAGAAACTTTGTTAGAATAGATTACAATATACTGGTTCAAGTCTAATTTATAGTCTATAATATACTTATAGTCAGTTAAATTCATGCGGGAATTACGAAATGTTGCGTTAATGGAAGGTAAGAAGAGAGGTGATTAACATGTGCTAGAGTACGACATACAGGATACAGGCCTTGTGATCATTGTCATTTTGTCAATTAATAAGGGTTCAAATATTAAAAAAAAAAAACGGGGATGCCCATGGACTATTCGATGGCCGAATGATGCCAAGGGTGGGCATATGATCGAATTCATTTCTGGAAATTCTCAGTTTGTCAGGTGCCAGTCGTCATGCTTTAGATGTCGCGGGCTGTCCTGAGGTTATGATGTGGTGCATAACATTGCTGGTTATACACGGGAGATCGTTAGATGGGCAATTCAGTTCCGGATATTTGTCAACAATCGGTTGAAAAGTTGGATCGAGGATTGCTTTCATCTTAACGATTGACAAACTGGGGCCACTGTAAGTTATGCCTTTGATAGACAAACTAGTAGTGTTGTCAATTAGTCGTTTACGGCGGACGTCTACGAGCAAATCATGACGATTGATTAGGTCCATGCCGATGATGGGCATTGTGACGTCGGCGATAAGGAAAATCCACTGAATAGGTTTGCGTAAACCTACGTTCAGATAGACGTATTTCCGACCATAGGTTGCAATTGGTTTTCCATTTGCAGCCTGTAGGTTGAAGTTAGGATCCTTCTGTCGATCTGCTGCTGTAGCAGGAAGGACGCTGACTTCGGCGCCTGTGTCGACTAGATATCTAGTCTGGCTCATTACATCATGGGTGTAAAGTAAGCGGCTTGTGCCACCGGCGACGGTTGCCGCTAACGCGTGCCGGCGGGATAGTTTCCCACAGACTTGGAGGCTTTGCCGAAATCACAAGGTTTTCGACAACATTTCGCTTCCTGGCCATAGGTGTTGTGATACCAACACCAGTCAGGATTTCTGAGAGAACGTGTGTTGGACTTAGATCGTCCACGTGCGTTTAGTCGTTGAGGGGATTTAGAACGACGATAGGAGGAATTGCTAGGCTTGTTTGACCTAAGCATCTGCTGGACGGAGTTGCATAACTCTATCATTGCAGAATCCTTACTCGAAGCCTGTTCGGTAACTGGCCTTTTCGTTATCTCTAGAATTCTATCTGCAGAGACAGCTAAGTCATCTATGAGAACACTTTGAAGTGTCACAAGTACAGTCTGAACTGACTGTGGCAGTTTGGATAAAAATAGTTCTCTAAACAGTCCTTCATCGAACTGACTTTGGCCAATGATCTCTTTCATTCTTGCCAGCATGCTCACGGCTGACTGATCTCCTAACTCGATGTTACGAAATAACTCATCCAGACGTTGTCGATCTGTGAGAACGTTTCTCTTGAGGAGGGATGCTTTGAGCAACTCGTACGAGTTACTTACCGACATCTGCAGAGTTACGCACCTGCTGAATTCCCGCGGTAGGGCGTGAATAACTGCAAGGAACTGTGAACGTTGATCAGTTATGCCATGTTCACAAAAATCAGACTCAGCAATCTGAAACCACGTTTCAGCATTATCTGGCCAATATGGTACTAGCTGGATTGTTTTGGCGGTTGATCGTATGCGAATAACCCTGGGGCTGGGGTCAGTCATGACGAAAAGTATGCCGATAAAAATATAGCACAAGAATAAACACAAAAAGGAACGAACTCACCGGGTTTATCTGCGTGTGAATTGAAGATATAGTTCGTGGTCGGGCTCACCAGTTTGGTGGTTGCCTGTAGTTCGTGGTTGGGCTCACCAGTTTAGGGGGCTGTAGGTATCGACGTTCGCGAGTTGTACGGATTATACTAACGCAAGATCTTATACCAACAACTTCTATAGTGTTCGTTCTTCGAGTACCAAATGGTAAAGCAAAAGACCAGATTTTGTCGTCCAAAGTACGTATTATATTTCGGGACAAAATCGCGGGTAGAGGTGAATGCTTAGCTAGCTAGTAATCGTGCACGCACGTGACACGACGGAGCACCAAATGGCGGGGATGCTTGACCGTAAGCCTTCAGCTAAACAAGTCGACTTAAACAGTGATGGTCAGCATCCAATGTTGAATGATGATTGCTGTGGTTAATAATTTTGGGGAATTATTTACCGCTACATATCAAAGACACACCCCAAACCAGATAGATTTCATCTCAGTGCTGCTCAAGGAAGTGAAGACGCAGCCTACTGAACACAAGGTCGACGAGGGGAGTGAAGTGGGCTCCGACCATAATCTAGTTCAAGAAACTTCCAAGGTGAAGCCGAAATGCGTCACAACCCCTGGAGGCAAGCTACAATTCAAGTTCAACACTCAGAAACTATAGGACAATTCTACAAGGGATGCCTTCACTACAGATCAGATCAGAGCAAAGTCGGACCCACCTAATAAAACAAGGAATAGCCCTCAACGGATACCTTGAAGGTGAGAGGAGACTTTGGGACTGGGATGTAGTGGGAGCTGAGACTCTGAATGGTGCTGCACGCGTCTTTGCTCTGGGCATTCTCAGCAGTTGTGTTACTTTCGAAGATGGCTTTGAGGGAGTTGGCTTTTGATTCTCTGGTTCCCTTCCAGCAGCTGGCTGAGTTGCTGGAGTTGTGACGCCGGCTTTTTCTAATCTCTTCAACCCAGCTTCCACTAGTTGTTGTGAAGCGTGCGAGATGGGCGTTTTTGACCGGAAATATGGTGTAATCTTGGGTTGCGGGAAAGCCTTAACGGTTTTGCAACGTATCGATTTTGGTTGGAGCAAAGTATTGAATTATTAGAGGAAACTCGAAAAATCTGTCGCCTCATTTGTATTGCATAAATTTAGAATGCTTTTATAATTCTTATACTTGCTGAATCCTGCAACCTTATGTCAGTTTACTTCAGGTGAAACCCAGCTTCCACGTAAGGTCTTTGGATTTGCCTACAGTGTTGACGGACTGAAATTTTTTGCTGACAACTTCTCACGTGTACGAAGAGCGACTACAGTAGCTGCT
Source organism: Trichobilharzia szidati (assembly GCA_944472155.2). Lineage (NCBI taxonomy): Eukaryota > Metazoa > Platyhelminthes > Trematoda > Strigeidida > Schistosomatidae > Trichobilharzia > Trichobilharzia szidati. The sequence goes on along the minus strand of OX235276.1, from coordinate 41,444,519 downwards.
TACAGTAACTGGACAGCGAGTTTCTTAGTGTTTGTTTCCTTGTTTGAATTGCAGGGTTCACGGCAGTATTTTGATTCCTGGCCGTGGGTACCATACCTACGCCAATGCGGTTTTGCGTAGTTTGGATTTTGAAGGACCATGTGAGATGCTATGCCAACGTGTGTTTTTGTGGCAGTTAGGGAAACTGCGTGACGTGTTAACCTAGAACATCGTTTAACGAAGTTATATAACTCTCCTACAATTCTATCAACCGATGTAGCCACATGGTCAGTGGAGACTACATGAAGTGTAACTAGCGCTATCTTTACTGACCGTAGCAGTTTGGACAAATACTGATTTCTGAAGAATAACCCATCGAAGATTACGTTGGGAAGCTGACAATCTGACAGATCGTTTCGCCTCATGACTTTTTCTTTGTGCACCTCATGTGAACAACTCACCTCTGAAGTCAAAAAATAAATATTACATAGGTTTGTATAAAGGGTCAGATAAAATCACTTTTTTTGCGGTATCTTTGCATCCCTAAGTAAAAAATATTTAGGTATGTTTCAAGTTCACGAAGAAAATGTTCTGTGTAATTAATTCTAGTACTCTGCCGTCTAAAAAGTGTGAGCCAAGCAAATCACACACTTACATAGTACAACTATATGTATCTGGGGATGCGACAGACTACAACAAGGCATATTGTCTTTGTATCAAAGGCTGAGGCGCAGCATTTACAGAACCTCACTAACAGTGGAAAATTATTCAAAAACTAGAGGCAATCGGAAGAAAAGCGAATAAATGCTATAAAGTGGAGACTTTAAGTGAGAAATAAGCAATGGATCAAATTATATTGAGAGGCACACTACCATTTATGAGGGTATTCTCAGACGTCTTAATTAAAGGGTTGTTCGTCAGTTTTATACGTGATAGTTTCAGGTAGTTTTCGGACTATATACACACATTTATCAGCGACTTTACCTTACTGGAAAGATATTCTGGGGTTATATTGCTTTCTCAACGCCAGTTTTATGTGGCCTAGTGGGAAGCTGAACTTTCAAGTTCAGCAAATACGCAACAGTCGCCATGTTACTAAAAAGGCCGAAGATCGAAAAATAACTTGACCTCCCTCCATCGAGAAATCTGCTACAAAATACCATAAGTTTGGTATTTTTAGGAAGTCACAGCGGTGCTTCCGTGATGTGGAGAAAGCCATGATTACAGCCGAGACAAGGGATAGTGGTTTGGCCTATGGGTTCATAGTTACAGTCAAGCTTGGAGAAGAATAATTTGATGAAAATAAATGCACCCACTGGGAGATCCAAGGCTTGGGAACTGAAGAATGGTAAATCGATCCCATATTCCCAGAGAGTCTACTCCGGATGCGGAGAACATTACGCCTTACAGGACGTTCCACAAGCCACGAGACTGCTCAGTTGTTGGCCAACGATTAAGGAATACAGACGAACGGAATGAGTAAGGTTAAAATCCTTTACAGAAATGTACTGAATGATGAGTGCCTTTCAGTGTTTCGGAATAAACTGTACCGTTAGTCTTCCCGCAACTTTAACAACAGTTGACTCCTCGCCTTACACACGCTACTGGTTGGCTGATCTGTGGTTAGGTCGATATAAAGATTTGGTTACTAAGTCTTGGACAATCGCTAGGTAGATATCTCCCAAAAATGGTAACAAACACAAAATCTGAGTGTGTATCAGAAGAGTTACTTCTTGATTTCATAGGATTGTTTGCAAAACAACACACTCAATTTACACACTCCTACAATCTCCTATCATGAGAAAAAGCTTAAAAGGCAAAATTAACGTTACGTGCAAAAACGTCAGCGACTCCGAAGTGTTTCTAGACAGGAGACACATACAATTTGTAAAATGACAGGTCACCGAACAGACACCGAACCATAATCCAGTGTTTGAATACAACAGAGCATAAGATAGAAATTTCAGCATACCCACAAATAAGCTACTTCATAGATGTAAGATAGTCTACGTGTTATTGTACAAGCATCCAAATCCAAGTTGCTCCTGTGGTCAAGGCCTCCAGTTTGAAGAGTACGATAATTATCTTCTTTTCACGGAAATACTATAAAGTGCTTACTTCCTACGGCTTCTAAAACAGTATGCTATTGCCGCTCAGATGTAGTAAGAGATTAAGGAACTCAGAAGGATGGAATAAGTAACCATGTAGGAACTATTTTCTGCTCATGATTTCTAAGACTTCCTTTATCTACTGGGTGATAAATGTCCGTTGCAGATATTCACGCTATAGAACAGAAGACGGCCAAAAAGAGAAATTCTTCAACCACTGTAGAAGAATAGATGGAGAAGTATAAACAGATAGATGGGTAACACTGAGATGAATAGAAGGGAGTCATATGTAGTTGAAGCTAATTCCAACTTGTAGAAAAAATAGAATAATTAGGTCTTACAACATCCATTGTTACTTATCTGTCAGCTTTTCGAATTGTTTCCGCCTTTTTACCAATATCAGTTTCGATGGACTACAACTCAACTTGAGATAGTTGCTGGTACTTAACCAAATTCACTCCCAATTCTCTAGAAATCGTACTTAATAAATCAGGGTTTTCAACGTCGTCATTTTGATTTAGGCAATCAAAGAAGTTCATCAAATCGGTTGCACCTAGGCCGTTTCACCGTAGGCGATCAATTTATTTTCCTAAGTGGATTGAAACACATGGTGGGAGACTGAGTTTTCAAAGAACAAGAGAGCAGCTGTGAATTGTAGTGTGATGGTACACCTCTGTACACTCTTCAGAACATCGTTAATAAACACACCTTGGTGCAGACGTAAGTGTAATGTCCTGCCTCCACCAGCTGGGGCCTTTTTAAGAGCAGCCTGACCACCAGGTTGGGTAGGCCAGGTGATATGATTATGAGCAATAAATTGTGCTCGAAACGTCATCAGTAAATATTACTCTATAACACTGTGAGACTCTATCAAAGTGCCCAAGTTTTATTCTTATGCAAAACAAATAGTACAACGACAAACTGTGTAAATCAAGTCACCACACACTTGCAACCAGTCCAAACAATCCATTCGGGGATTTTTCACCAAAGACCACAGTAGTCGAATTTGAAGTGCGCCCCTCGTTTCATTTGACTTAAGTCTCTGCTTCCCGGAATTGCACTTCTAAGGTGTGTAGCTTGCATATGACCGCATAAAAACTTGAACAAGTGGAAATTTAGCGTCCATATACTATATTTACCACATTTGTCCCTATTAATTCGAGTAAATTAAATAGCTTTCTCAAATAAACCTACTTTCCTTCAAATGCTCACCTATGCTATCCTCATGGATTATGCCACCGCTCTGTTTGTGGGCACTGACCTGGGGATTCTGAGAGACTCTTAGTGTTCCCAATATTTTTAACTGTCTTCTGCAGTCTTGGTTTCAGGGGGTGCTTTGACGCGTGGATGAAGCAAGCATTTGAAGGGCTCCAAGAATCTTTGACAACTCAGGAAGCCTACAAAAAAACGTGGGGACCTTGGAAAACCTCGAAAAGAATGGTTGTTTTTCAACCTGAAAAGGTAAAAAGTGGTCCGACTACGCGCACTAATAGGCGAAATGGAGACTGATCGATTATCCCGCTCAAAATACATGGAAAATTCATACTAGAGGTGTATTTACAGATCAAAGTCTACATGCGATTCTACCCTGAGACTAACTACATCACACCACTGGTAGTTAGAGAAGACATTGACCTGTTGGAAGAAATATAAGACAGAGTAAATACTAGCAATTAAATGAAGTTACAAACAAAACACTTCAGAAACTAGGTATAATCATGTCAGGCTACCACTGTCTCAGGAGTGCCAGAAACAATGGGCCTGATGGACTTCACCCTAAACTGTTAATTTCCTTGGCGGATATAATATATATTCTACTGACGGAAATTTTCCAAATATCTCTGACGCAGGCTAAGATACCCAGGAAGGATGCCATTAAAAGCCATATCTGCAAAGAGGGGGACAGGCAATTGGTATCTAACTACCGACCGGTAAGTCTGACATGCATTATAGCAAAGGTATTGGAAACTACTGTAGGGGATAATCTATTAGCTCATGTTGAAAAACATAGCTTGCTGGCAGTGAAATAGCATGGATTCCGACCAGGACTATCCTGCCTGACAAACCTAATATTGGCTAGGGAAGATTGGGTTGAGGCCAGAGATAAAAACCTTCTGTTGGACGTGGTTTTTATCTATCTTAGCAAGACATTCGATAGAGTATCCCACTTAGGTCTCCTTAGTAAACTTAAAGGTTTCGGACTAGACCAATGCCTATGTGAGTGGTTTAGGGATTACCTAATGGATAGAAGGCAGAAGGTTAGAGTTAACGGTGTACTATCAGAGTGGAAAGCAGTATCCAGTGGAGTGCCTCAGGGAACTGTATTAGGCCCTTGCTACTCCTATTATACGTTAATAAACTACCGGGGATTCTTACTTCATCTTCATTATTATTTGCGGATGGTATTAAGATCTGGAAAAATGTATATGATAACGACGATAGTTTGGCCCTACAAACTGATCTAGATAAATCAGCTGAGTGGTCTAACCTGTGGAGTTTGGAAATTAATTCTAGGAAAAGCGCGTTAATGCACTTAGGTCAGAAGTCTTATACGTCGTACTCCCTAGGAGACACTGAACTACCTGATGTGAACAAACAGAAGGACCTAGGAATCATTGTCAGCAATGATTTGAAAACAACTACAAACTGCAATGCAGCCGCAGCTAAGGCTTTCCAAATGGTATAGGCACTTCGAAGGGCTTTCAAACGATTAGATGAGGGCATGTTCCAAATACTCTACGCAACATATGTCAGGCCTCATCTAGAATACTGCACACAAGCGGCGATTCCACACTTCAAAAAGGAGGAAAATATCCTGGGAAGGGTCAGAGAGTAGGAACGAAATTATTTAGTGGTATCTCACACCTTCCTTATGATAAGAGGATGGAGCATTTAAATCTCTTTCCGTTATCGTACCGAAGGAAGAGAGGCGACTTAATTTTAGCATACCGTATACTTAAGGGTGACTTAGGAACTGACCTTTCTAAACTTTTCTCCCCTTCTAGGATACATTTACGGGGTCACCGCAAAAAGGTGCTCAAACCGAAGACGATTAAAATACGTGCAGAATTTAGATTCTCTCACAGAGTGGTGGCCGAGTGGAACTCGTTACCTGATTCAGTATTATCAGCTCCATTGGTGAACGCTTTCAAAGAGAAGTTAGATCTCTGCAGAGATATATTTTGCAAGGATTAACACAGGCCACAAGAGCCTCTATCCTTATCATCTGAATCTGAATCTGAGTATAATGACTAAACAACTCACTTCTGCAAACTACCGCATCATATATGAAATGTCTATGATTTCGATTTACATTGAAAATCCCTATGAAACTTAAATAACTTCTAGGACTCTTTAGGGTCCATTGCAGCGACATTTAGGCGTTGAACATTGTACGTCAATAATGCAAGCATTTGCGTTACCACAATCTGCTTATGGGATGTTGACTATACAGTTATATGTATAAGTGAGTGATTTCTTGATTAAATTGAAGCAGATTCACGTGCATTTTAAATTGTAGTATTTGGAATTCATAAAAAACTGTACAATCCGCATAAACGTATGCGACAGTGCATATACTTTATAATTATAGTGTGTACACGTTATAACTTGAAATTTATTGCTATTCCGTGAAATGCAGCGTACTTTGTAAAACTTCTTAGAGAACCACTAGTGCTTCAACGTTGTTTTCATTGGTTTCGATGTGAGTAAATACTTCCCAGTCGGTTAATGCACCTGGGCAATGTGGGCGAATCATGGGATAAATGGGTAATTTTGATCGGCAAACAGGTAGGCAAAAGATGGTGTCAATGCAACCGATTTTGCCCATGTTGCCTGCTTTTTCCCCGTTTGCCCATGTCCTGAAAAAAATTTTTGTCCCACTTTCTCCGCGTTTTCCCACTCTTTCAACTGTTAACAGTTTAGAAAACAGCCCACCTTTTCCCACTTTGCCCACATTTGTACGGAAAACTGCCCAGGCAATTGCCTTTACTAATAATTAGGAAAGAATTGTACAATGATTCTATCCCCAAATAAGAATTTTTCGGGTGATTTCGGCCTTTTTGGGGGCAAATTTAAGGGTTTAAGAGGGAAATGACAATTACCTCTGAAAATTTCACACTGAGTTGCTCCGAAATATTTTGTTTGGGTTAGTTGAGCCAGGTCAACATTAAGTGGCAAATAGGATCTACAACATGCCAGATCTTTTGTAATTAATTTACCCCGTTTTAAAACAAAATTGTATGACCTAAGGTTTTCAAAAACTAGGAGTATTTTGCTCATGGTTATATTGAAGAATGTCTTTTCCACTTATGCATTCAAGATGATTGTTATCTCTTTAAGGACAAATTATTCTAAATGAAACGTTCAAAACCAGAAAGGGAACTAACTGAGGAGGAACGTAATGTTGTGATATCAGTGCGTCATTGTGCTCGCGAACTAGATGATATTTTACAAGGAGCACGCAGAAAAGCCCAATCAAATGCAAAATTATTTTCGGAAACAGGAATCAGTGTTATGTTTCGAGGTGTTGATTCGTATGCAGACATGTATGAAAAGTTGGCTGTTAAGTCAAGAGATGCCTTAGACAGGCTATTTTCAAAATTTTCTGAGTGTGAAGAAGTTCAGGATACTCAGGATGCAATCGAAGAAACTGAAGGAAACTGGAGAAATTTTCTGTCTAATCTTGATAAGGAAGTTATGCATGAAGAAAATGAAAATGATAAGATGGAATCATCATCAAAATCTGATGTGAAATGCAATTACTTATTCCTACCATCCATACCATTTGTTGATTGGCAAACTAATCGTGAAGTTAACTTGCAACACTATGTTCAACAATATATGTGCCTCGTAGTGATTTGTCAACCTGCTTACTGGCCAGATACTTCTGTAAGATGGCGTTATTCTGAAGTTTTGAAGGCTCAGGTATGTCTAATATCATATAAAAAATTATGAAAGTACTTGTATAGTAATTTATTTGAAAACGGTTTTATTATCAAGTTTTTCATTTACTGGCAATAGCTAGGTAGACTATAAAATTCAGTTTCACATCATATTTATGGATAATGGAGTTGTCGAAGTCTTTTTTGTGTGGTGAATTAACGATGTTTGTCCGAGTGTGATGTATTAAAAAAGAAAATATTGTGCTTGCGTCACACATGTTTGAGTACCAAGAAATTATATCACACTAATCAAGGCATTATACTCGAATTCACACAACCGTATTCAAGCCTATGGAGAGTTGTTATCTGAAGTGATGACAACTAGTGGTGTCCGCCAGGGGTGCGTAATGCCTCCATTTTTGTTAAATTTCACTATAGATGTTCTAGTGCATGTGAACTTAATTGATTTTAACGACTAAAGGACTGACTTGTCACCAGGGTACAATTTCATATACTTAAAGTATGTTGATGACGTGGTTCCAGGTAAACATAATGTCAATGCAGAGTCTTCTGAAAACATTGGTTTGTTTGGCATACAGTTCACCCATGTCAGATGTAAAATGATGGTGCTGGCCTGGTCTGCACTGACTCCTCGTTTGAAGGGAATGTTAACCATTTCACTTTGGGGAGTTGCACCACCCCTATTAGATTGATTGTTGGCGAAACCTCAGCATGGATACAAAAAGCTCGTTTGGTGCTTGCCAACTTATGTCATCTCTGATGCAGGTGCGATATTCAACTGTCTATCAAAGGACTTGGACCGCTCAGCAGTTGTATCTGTCCTGCTTTATGACTGTGAGACACGGTCATTAAAAGGAGACATGAAGAGGATAGCCGTCTTTGGTCACAGGCGTTTGCCGTCCATTTCCCTTTTTGAGTTACTTAATATTGTATGTTATATCGAGGTCGTAGTGTTGGGTACAGAAAAAGTCAATCGAAAAGGTTGTAAAGCTAAATCCATTGAGATGGTTAGGACACGTGTTACGCATGCCAAGCCACAGCCTTCTTCGTCAAGTAATGTTAGTTGACTCAGGATTAGTTTGGAAAAGAGTTAAGAGTGACCAAATCGAAACATAGTATCAGTTGGCAAAGTCTTTGACTGTTGTTTTGATACAAATAGGGTAGTGTAAACTACTTGGTTAGGTTCCTAGAAGGCATTCGATTCTGTCGACCGGGAGGTTCTCTGGCGATGCTTGGCTGTAAAGGGAATGCCAGGAAAATACATTGCATTGATCAAGGCACTCTACTCGTACTCATGCAGCCAGGTGAGGGCCTATGGCGAGTTGTCATCTGAAGTGGTGACGACTAGTGGCGTCCGTCAAGGATGCCCATTATCCCCATTCCTATTCAACTTCATCATAGACGTACTAATGGACTTAACCCTAACACACTTCAGCGACTCAGGGATTGACTTGCTACCAGGGAAGAATCTCGTTGACTTAGAATATCCGGACGATATAGTCCTTCTAGGCGAGGACGCTGACAAAATGCAGAGTCTACTGAACACCTTGAGCAACAATCTTCGTATGTTTGGCATGCGATTCGCCCCTGTAAAATGTAAGATGATGCTGCAGGATTGGACTTCACCGACCCCTAGATTAGAAATAGGAAGTGAAGTGGTAGAACACGTTGACCGCTTCAATTACTTGGGAAGTACCATCAGCCCCAACGGGTTGATCTCAGACGAAATCTCAGCACGAATACAGAGGGCTAGTTTCGCATATGCCAGTTTACGCCGTCTCTGGCGTAGACGTGACATCCGACTATCGACCAAAGGGCGTGTGTACTGCTCATCAGTCCGCTCCGTCCTCCTTTATGGCTGTGAGACCTGGCCATTGAGAGTGGAAGATATGAAAAGATTAGCTGTCTTCGATCTTAGGTGTCTGCGTTCTATCTCCCGCATGAAGTGGTATAATAAGGTGAGCAATATTGAGGTTAGGCGTAGAGTGCTAGGTAAGGAGGGGAAATCAATCGACGAAACGGTGAAATTACTTCGACTGAGATGGTTGGGACATGTGTTACGTATGCCCAGTCATCGCCTTCCTCGACGGGCAATGTTAGCTGACATATGGTCAGGCTGGGAAAGAGCTAGTGGTGGTCATACCAAAACATGGCACCAGTCAGTCAATGAAATCCACAACAGTAAGTTTAAGCCACGTAGGAAGGTGTAGACTTCCTGGTTGGGGTCCTCGGGACGGTAAAAACCAAAGAAGGCTGGAGACAATCGGTGATATGGCTAGCTCAAAATCGTTCTCAGTGGCTGGTGCAGATGCATCCACTCCTTGTGACTTATAATTTCCAATGAAACTGTATTGTTCTCCGATATAATTATTCCTTTTGTCTAATGTCTCTATTATGCATATCTTCTTTTGTTTTGTGTGCTACAAGGAGTGGAGTGTGGCGACTTGAACTGCCGCACATATGTGCAAAGTTCTATGTCGAAAACCGACCGACCGGTTAGGTTCCTGAGGATGCTAAGAGCCAGTGTTTGGAGATTGCTGGTAATACGGCCCAAATTAGCTCTCATTTCCCCACTCTTCATCAACTCTGGCATCCATCAAATTCTTGGCATTCTTTTCCCCGTATATTTTTATTCATTATAGTTTCTTTGAATTGTTTTATCTATTTTTGTGTGGCGATTCGAACTGCTGCCTTTTTATGTAAATCTCCGTCTTGGAAATCAGTTATACATGTTTAAGGTTCACAAAACAAAACTATATTCATTCCTTATAAATCCTAATATATATACCTTTTGATTTAAACTTTATTTCAGTGTGATCTTTCTCAGTTCAAAGTTGGTTATGTAGTTGTTACATGGGGTCCTCCAGAAGCAGTACGCAGTTGGTCTAAACAAGTTGCACGAGTTACGAAATGGCCAGTTTTATGGGATAAATCTGGTGATTTTAGAGCTAAAATCGGGTTTAAATCAGGATTACACCGTGTTAGTTTCTTTTCTTTTTTTGTATTAATAGTTACCAGGTTTTTACAATTCATTAGTATAATTTTAATAATGCTTTAACATACCCTTTAATAATCTGTCTTTTTTTTATCAAATCTCACCTTACAAATCTGCAGATTATTCCGGAATTTATCCAAACTAAGTACGTTGTGATCATGCCTTTATGAAATATCTTTATAGTCTCTGAGCATGGGATTTCTGAGTTTCATTATTGTAACTGTTATTAAGTACCTTGAGTGATGTATATACTATGACCACATGTACCTGCTTGTGTCATGAGAAATAACTGTGAGGCACTTAGGCAACTTGGGATAAAATCACCTCTTTAGAAGCCGAAAAAATGATGGTGTAGTCTGATTCACTCTAGTGTCTGTAAGTGTGGTATGTGCTTTGCGCCGTCTAAGTGCAAAGTACTGTTACAAGATTGGCAGAAGCCTGTACCTGCACTCACTCTTGCGGGTGAACCGCTTGAAGTTGTTGATAAGTTTGTGTACCTAGGTAGTTGTGTGAGTGCTGGCGGAGGGGTGACGGATGAGATTTCCAACCGTATAATGAAGGCTAGAGTGGCATACATCAACTTGAGCCACCTCTGGCGCCGTCGCGACGTTAGCCTGGCTCTCAAAGGTCGGGTATACAATGCTTCGGTGCGGGTTGTCTTGGTCTACGCCTGTGAAACCTGGCCTCTCCGAGCTGAGGATGTGCGGCGACTCTGCGTGTTCGATCATCGTTGTCTCCGCAGGATTGCTTGCGTTCGATGGCATCATCGCGTGAGTAATTCTGAGGTTCGGCGGCGTGTGTTTGAACACAGTGGAGATCACCATTCATTGAGTGTCGTCATCTGGAAACACCGGCTCCGGTGGCTTGGACATGTGCTGAGAATGTCATCCCAGAGGCTTCCGTACAGGTCTCTGTTCACTAGCCCTGGGACGGGATGGAAAAGGCGGAGGGGTGGTCAGTCCATGAAGTGGCAACGTGGGATGAAGGATTTTTGTGCTAGATTAGCATCGGTTGGTGCGTCACGATTCCCTGGTTGGGGTCCGCGAGATAGCTCAAAACGTTATCGGATATGGCCAAGAATCGTAATCACTGTCGAACGTGTTGCAATTTCCTTCTTTCTTCCCTTTCTGATGATAGTTAACGAATACTGTTTGAACTTGTTAACCATGACTGTTTTCCTTCCAGATGAAGTTCTTTATCCGTTTTCTACTTATATTTTTACTTTTAATCTCACATGTTGTTTTATTATTATTGTGTGGTGCATCTTTCTTGGTGCCATATTGTACCAAGTTTTTTTCTCCTGCGTTTAAGTAAATAAATAAATAAAATTCACTCTAGTTAATATCTGCCTTTAATTTAGTTGGTCAATCTTTAAAAGGTGGGGAATTTTGACGATTATTCGAGAAACTCTGTGTGCAAATGCAAGTGCTTATTCTCCAACCCCTAAAGTACATGTCCTACTGATACCAAAGATAAATCAAAACAAGAAATTCATGGTCCAGAATACGCGATATATATTTTTTGGAATCAGTAATGTAAACCGATGGTATCAGCTTAGGTAGGTAGCTTGAGTGCGTGCTTAAAACAGCCAAACGTAAAATGACATGTCAAATGACCTGAAGTCATTACGACGCACTTTTCAGCCTAACCAGTCGACTTAAAACATTGAAGGTTGGTACCCAGTGTTAGATGATAAAGGTTATGGACTGATAATTTCGCGGAATTATTTATCGCTACAAGTCAATTAGTCATCATTATGAACTGCACTTTGATCATTGGGACTTGTAAGCCGAATCCCCCTCCCGCCGGTAAAAGTCTTAATACACAAAACTATTCATTTTTTCGTGTGTGTGGGGGGTTGATATATACTAACAGTAATATGTGTTACTCTTCATAACTACAACTTAGTTTTTCCTTTTACCCACATAACACGCTTTCATCATATGGTATTCTGTCATGACACTGTAAAAATTTCTTTCTTACTTACTTTACTTTACTTCGGCTATCTCCTACGGGAGGATGAGCCGGCTTCATAAACATCTCGAATCATCGCTGCCCAGGCGCGGCCATCTGATTGTAAGAGAGTTCATGAAGTTTCATGGGAATTTGGTACGAGTGATGTCCCCAGAATCGCTCGGCCTTTTGTTTGAGAGTGCAGCTCTAGCCTTTACACAACCAAGTGTGACCTACAAGGCAGTAGGAGTGGAGTAGGGAGTCCAATATCCATTGGCAGCCGGTGACCGGAGTTCGGTTCATACGCCTTTTTGAATGGGGCCAGACATCCAGGACATCCAACAAGCCCTTTGTCCATACGTCTGCCGGTGGGCTCCAGTGAGCTTCATACGCCAGTCGTTGGAGGTTTGGAATCAGGGTTTAGCCATCTCCCCTAGACTGTCATCCAATGGACAGTCAACCCGGTGAAGAGCGCCAGGCATCCGCTTTCGCCCTCTCACTTTGGTGAAAACACCTCCGCCACGTGAGGGCAGTGAGTAGGACTTCCTCAGGAGAGGCTATGTAAGAGGCCCGGTCATATGGGAGCATTTCAAGAGGTGTGTGGAGTGGTGGCCAACCCGCAGTGCAATGCACCCACCCCCGACCATCCTGAGGCTTTGGAGGCCACTTTCTTTCCTTCTAGGCTGTTTCATTTGTGATAATAATGTTCCAAATTTTTTTACGAAATGCGAGCTACCTGTTTCGGTCTATGTGTGTCTGGGTAGTATCCCAACCCTTGTACAAACTACGAGTTTTTGTATGGCGCATCTCATGGTTCCTGTAATGTACACAAGTTTGTGTTTTCGATAACAATTATTATTATTATGGCCTGTTTGGGGGTTGTCTAATATCGAAAAGCTGCTGGTTCTTACTACGCTGATTGGTGCTGCCAAATTTTTATTTCCTTCACGTTCCCAGTGGAACATAGGGCTTCAAGCTAATGGCTTGAAGTTTCTGTAGCAATGTTTATTTTACAGGATGAGGTTGCTAGCCTCATGCCCAACCTTTCCTCTTCACCAGCATTATTTCTGGCTTAGCGAGGTAAAGGAGTGCGTCGGCCGGGGATCGAACCCCGGACCTTGTGCATGGTCGGCGAGCGTCCTAACCGCTATGCCAACGACGCTGCCAAATACGAAAAACGAATTTCCTAGAGCAACGGCCACTATAACTCGCTCTAGATAAGCAGTTGAATTGATGAATACAAGAAGAGGTGGCTAGTCTAGGTGTAACAACAGAAGACAAGGGCCAGGCAACAGATCGTTTATTAAGGAAAATCAACATATATTTATAGATTTTAATGTACATTATTGTAGATTATTGTTAGTAGAAAATGCAGTCTTTTGATTGGTTGCTTCTCACAGAAAGTGAACCTTGCATCTCTTTGTGGCTGTGTCAGATCATCCATATGCTAAATGTATCCGCCCACGCAAAGCCTTTGTTCTCATCATTTTCTCACCACCAATATTGGGGACATAAACATTGACGTCAATTACTGTCTACCAACTTTGGCTAGCAGCCAGCTCTCACCACATAGGTACTTCGTTTTTCACTTTTCGGGGTTAATCCTTATTAGTAATCTCCGGTTTGAATGAGACCTGTTTATTTATGTTTCATTTTACACAAATCTGTAGTGTATCCAGAGTTCCCCAAAAAACAAACAGAAATTCGTGTATACTTATTCAAATTGACATTAAATAATTACATAAATTATTTAATCGATTTATCCATATATATTTAGGTATGGGCAGCTGAAAACTTGGATTTTCTTGGTTGTCAACGTTCAATGCATCATCGACCAATTCACCCTCCTCCAACTGACATCAACTGGTTAGAATGGAAACAGATTGGCGGTGAATTAATTCTAGCTCAGCCTGTATTATGGGATCCTAAAAAAACAATGAGACCAGAAATGTATACAACAAGTGAATCTGAATCAGGCATGAAACGTAAACACAACACTAACGATAGTGACAGTAATGATGATGATGATGATAATGATCATGGAGAAGCAAGATATAAGTCGAATAGAGAAGAGTCTCATATATCCCCATTGAAAGCTTCAATTCAAGAAGCACTTCGCGATAAAGAAGCAATGAGTTTAAATCAAACTAAAGTGTGTACACTGCATTTAAGCACTCGTATATCGGATATTCTACCGTCTGGTTCAATCTATCAAGCTGCTTTAACATGTTATGCTCGTGCACATAACACTACTGAAAGTGAAGTGATGGATAAAATTCGAAGAGATCGTAGATTTTCTACACCACCTGAATCAGCTAGATTACAATATGAAGCTACAACAGGCTTATACTATGATCCAGAAACTTCACTGTACTACGATTCACTTAGAGGATACTTTTATGATTCACCAAGTCAAATGTATTACTACTGGTCTCAATCGGAAGGTCGTTATATTCCAGCGAATACTTTGATTCAAGCGGAAATAGCTGCTGCACAAGTAGCTCAAGCAGCAGCAGCTCAGGCAGCTGCTGAAAAAGCCCACGCTGAACGAGAAGCGGCCAGGAAAGCTGCAGCGTGTGTAGCAGCTCAACTAGCTGAAATACGTGCTGGTAAAGATGATTATGCCGCGTATGCCTATGCAACATGTGTACTGCCACAACAAGAATCACTAAATTTAGATTATACAAACAGTAATTCAAACACTACAGAAGAAAATAATCAACTAAATTTTGTTTATCAGAATACAACAGCTGCAGCAAGTCAAATTGAAGCATCACTGAAAGCATGGAATGCAGAAAATGCTAGTAGAAATAATACTGGCAATGCTGAAATCCTGTCTTCTCAACCTCTTGTTCCTTATACAGACGACAACACGGATATTGATAATCGTGACTCCACACCTCCTCCTCCAGGCTTGTAAAAATGATAACATTGTGTAAATAACTATCACTGTACTAGTAGTATTATTACTAATGGGATTTAACATTTTTAGTGTTAATATGTATGTCTTTACTGTGTGCATATTTGTATAGTGTTTATATTATTATGTATTTGTATAGTTATTTTTCAAGATTTAATAATTAAAAAAAACCTTGAATACTTCTGGTTCCTGTATATGCAATGTACTGTTCATATTAGACTTCGTTCTCTGTGGTGTATTCAAGAATTAATGCCTTTTTGACCCAGTAATGTATTACTAGATCACCCAAGATCGGACTAGTGGCGTCCGTCAAGGATGCCCATTATCCCCATTCCTATTCAACTTCATCATTGACGTACTAATGGACTTAACCCTAACACACTTCAGCGACTCAGGGATTAACTTGCTACCAGGGAATGATCTCGTTGACTTAGAATATCCGGACGATATAGTCCTTCTAGGCGAGGACTCTGACAAAATGCAGAGTCTACTGAACACCCTGAGCAACAATCTTCGTATGTTTGGAATGCGATTCGCCCCTGTAAAATGTAAGATGATGCTGCAGGATTGGACTTCACCGACCCCTAGATTAGAAATAGGAAGTGAAGTGGTAGAACACGTTGACCGCTTCAATTACTTGGGAAGTACCATCAGCCCCAACGGGTTGATCTCAGACGAAATATCAGCACGAATACAGAGGGCTAGTTTCGCATATGCCAGTTTACGCCGTCTCTGGCGTAGACGTGATATCCGACTATCGACCAAAGGGCGTGTGTACTGCTCAACAGTCCGTTCCGTCCTCCTTTATGGCTGTGAGACATGGCCATTGACAGCGGAAGACATAAAAAGACTAGCTGTCTTCGATCATAGGTGTCTGCGTTCTATCTCCCGCGTGAAGTGGTATAATAAGGTGAGCAATACTGAGGTTAGGCATCGGTCGAGTGTTAGGTAAGGCGGGGAAATCAATCGATGAAACCGTGAAATTACTTCGACTGAGATGGTTAGGACATGTATTACGTATGCCTAGTCATCGCCTTCCTCGACGGGCAATGTTAGCTGATATAGGGCCAGGCTGGAAAAGAGCTAGCGGCGGTCAAACGAAAACATGGCACCAGTCAATGAAATCTACAACAGTTAGTCTAAGCCATGTAGGAAGGTGTAGACTTCCTAACTGGTTGGGGTCCTCGGGACGGTAAAAACCAATAGTTGGAAACAATTGGTGAAATGGCTCAAAATCGTTCTGTGGCGCAGATGCATCCACTCCTTGTGACTTGTGATTTCCAATGAAACTGTTTTGTTCTGCATTATTACTATTCCTTTGTCTCACACCTCTGTTACTGTCTATATTATGCATTTCTTCTCTTGCTTTGCGTGCTACATAGATTGTGGCGACTTGAACTGCCGCACATATGTGCAAAGTTCTATGTCGAAAACCGACCGACCCAGTATTTAGTCAGCTAGCTAGCCAGCCAGCTGGAATTCAGTTGGTTTGAGTTGATTCGACTCTCTGAGTTGAGTCAGACCAGGTACACCACTGATGAGCTCAAACCCAGGTGTTTATATCACTTCAATCAGTCTGACTGGCAGGTAAGCCCTACTGTTGCTTGATGTCACTAGCATCCAACATCTACTTATGTCAATTAGTCAGTAGTATGTGACATCATGCACTAATTTGTTCTCAGTTTCCAATACTTCAAGATAATCGTGTGATTTAATAATTCATCTTAAATGGATGTAGAATGTTTGATTATTTCCGATGTGGTTATGTTCTCTGAGTTGGATGGCGGGTTTAATGGTATAACTTCTATTGTCTTTATAGACAGCAACATCTTCACTGCAGACTTATTTGAATTCTCCGTGAATGGTGTAATTATCTCTTCTGACAACTTTGTTTGTAATTGGTTCATAATTTGAATCAGTATTGATCATTTGATTGACTTGTAATTTGACTTCCTTTTTTTGTAATGTGACTTATTCCTTATTCGTTGGTAAATTTTGGTTTATAATGTGTCTGCTGATCGTAGTTTCATCTGAGTACCAGGTTTCTAGGAGATCTATGATGTTTCCTGTCAGCACGGATACAGAAGGCTAGTTTCGCATATGCAAGTTTATACCGTCTCTGGCGTAGACGTGATATCCGGCTATCGACCAAAGGGCGGGTGTACTGCTTAGCAGTTCGCTCCGTCCTCCTTTATGGCTGTGAGACATGGCCATTGAGAGTAGAGGACATGAAAAGATTAGCTATCTGTGATCATAGGTGTCTGCGTTCTATCTCCCGTGTGAATTGGTATGATAGGGTGAGCAATATCAAGGTTAGGCATCGGTCGAGTGTTAGGTAAGGAGGGGAAATCAATCGATGGGGCTGTGAAGCTACACCGACAGAGATGGCCAGGACATGTGTTACATATGTCTACTGATCGCCTTCCTCGAAAATGGGCAATGTTAGCTGACATAGGGTCAGGCTGGAAAAGAGTTAGCGGTGATCATACCAAAACATGGCCTCATCAGTCAATGAAATCCACAACAGTTAGTGTAAGCCACTTAGGAAGGTGTAGACTTTCTGGTGGGGGTTCTCGGGACGGTAAAAACCAATGGCTGGAGACAATTGGTGATATGGCTGGCTCAAAATCGCTCTCATTGGCACAGATGCATCCAGTCCTTGTGACTTATAATTTCCAATGAAACTATTGTTCTTCGATATTATTATTCCTTTTGTCTCATATCCCTGTCTACTGTCTCTATTATGCATTTCTTTTTACTTTCTTCTCTTGCTTTGTGTGCTACAAGGAGGGCGTGTGGCGACTTGAACTGCTGCACATCGGTACAAAGTTCTATGTCGAAAACAGACAGACTATGATGTTTCCACTGTTTAAAACTTCTACATTTTCCTAGTCAAATTGGTTTCTATAGTTTTGTCTACATGTATCGACATGAAAGGATATACATGTCGTGTCTTTTGACAGCTAGTTTATGTTCTTGAACTCGAAGTTGACCAGTCTAAATAGTACTTGTCGCTGTTCATACAATTTATTTTGTAGATGGTGTTCATGTTGTTGTCTTTTTCTGTTGAGTCTTTTAGTGTACATGGTATTGAATGTAGGGATTGTATTTGTTTTGGCATTCTAGTCATTATTTTCGAAATATCCTTTATCTATTGTAGAATGAATTTCCTCGTAGTTCCCGAGAATGGTTCCTTGCTGTTAGTTTGACTCACGTTTAGATATTTCTTGATGAAGTTATGAAGGTATCCACCAAATCACGGAATATACACATTGGATCATAGGAATTATTGCAGCGAAGAAAATTTTCTTTTCAACGAAGTCATCAACTAAGACAGCTGTACATTCGTGTATTTATATTACATGTGTGAGAAAGTTCCACAATTATTTCCGGTCAGAGGTTAGATTAATAAAATTACCGAGTGTAATGAACAGAAGATAGGTAGTGGTACTATTCTAGAAATAATAATAATAATTTGCTTTATTCCAAAACAATACTTGTGATACAGAATGGAATTCTCAGCATTTTTACTACAGTATTGCATCCAGTTAGTACATTATCAATAAATAGAATTCTACATAGATTAAGGGAATCTCAGTTCATTATGACAACAACATATTGGCATGTCGGTAGCAAAGGTAAAGCTGAACATTGTTTGAAGGTGTTAGAAAAGTAGGAGCTGTCATATTTACTGGCGTAAGCAGAAGAAAGAAACAAAGCAGCACATAACGGAAAAAAAGAGAGAGGGAGAAAAGGAAAAGAAAGAAAGAAAATGTTGTACCTATAAATGATATGAGTTGGAAAGACGAGATCCAGTTGTACTACTGACTATTTAATGAATTATAGGTGTCACGCCTAATGCTTTCTTTATCACATAGAACACGAGCTAAGTAGGGTATGGTTGAGTTTTTGTACTTGCTGGTGCGAGCACACAGTTTCCTATATAGGCTTCTGGTTTTGCCTGATGAGATGCAAGGGGAGAGTTGTGAGTGAAAAGGGTGGTGTGAGCTAGATAAAATGGATTTGGCCCATTTTTCACATGAGTCCATGTGCCTGTCGTCCAGAATAATAACAAGCTGGTTAAGTGGCACGTTGCTTACCCTGCTTTCAGACCAAAGGTCAAATTAAAAATTACAGTGTGTAATAATCAGGAAGATCGGGTAGAAAAGACAGAATAGGATTATAATTCCTAGGAAACTAGTCAGTTTGGATAATTACGGGTTAATGATGTAGTATTAATGAAATGGGTAGGAGGTTCGGACATATAAAAATAAAAACAGTAACCAAATCTAATAATTCAGGTAGGGATTTAAAAAGGTAAATATAACAAATAAACGGGAAGGTTGGACAAGAAAGGTAATAGGATAGTCATTATTGATGAGACTGACTTTTCGTGATGGCCACGTTTGGATGTATTTTTTTGGACACATAGAATAGGCTTGAATTTTTGGATCGCCAGTGCCTCAGCTATTCCTAGATGTCTTGATTTCACTCCCTTTGTTAGGTTGGATCGGATCCTATATATAGCTTTTCAAACGAGGCTGGATGTCCAGAATTTGCCATATGTTCTGTTATCGAACTGTGTACCCCTTTGCGTTTTCCCTTTGCTAACCATGCTGGATAGTGTCCCCGCGCGCGTTTTACAAGCGGACGCGTGGTACGATCAATGTACTCAGCTCCACACGAGCAAGTGAACTTGCATATGCATGTTGAAGTGGCCCAATGCGACAGCTTGTCTTTCACGTGTTGGGTGAGTAGTTTCTTGCAGGAGAATGTTATTCGTACTCTGGCGGTGAATTATGTTTTACTGAGAGACGTCGAAAGCCGTCTACGAAGAATCTCTGCTTCGGTATCACTTTTAAATTCGAGGTTCAACATAAGCATCTTTTTGGGGGTAGCTTATACCTTTTCAGGTGTTTTCTTTGGTTTTAGATTCTTGTCTATAAATCTGGCTGGGAATTCATTCTCTATCAAGGTCCCTCGGAGATTTTGTAATTCTTCATCGATCGACTCTTCAGTGCAAATCTTCCGGATCCTCGAGGAAAGAGAGTATATTAGGTTTGTCTTTCTGCTTAGAGGCACACAGCTTTGAAAGTTAATAAACTGTCCGTTCTATTTGGGCTTTTTGTAGATGGATCTTCTTAGAGAGTTGTCTGCATTCCTTCTTAGTTGAACATCGGGGAAATGAAACATTGCGTTAGAATCAACTTCCAGAGTGAAGTCGATGTTTGGGTGGGCGTTATTGAAAATTTGAAGTAGGTTTCTTAGATCACAAATAATGAAAGTATCACCGACGTATCTCTTGCAGAAATGGAGGTCTTTGATAGTTTTCTAGTAATTATGATCCTATTTTGTCTTTTCTACCCGATCTTCCTGATTATTATACTTATTTCTTATTTTATTATAGCTTGACTCCACACCGTATTTTTGATACAAGTATGAAATTTTCAGCATGTGATATCGGTAGCCCAAATTTTGCAGGCCGACCATTGATATCGGGTGTGCGTCGGCCGGGCATCGAACCCAAGACCGTGTGCATGGTTGGCGAGCGTCCTAACCGCTGTGCCACCGACGTTGTAATTTTTAATTTGACCTTTGGCCTGAAATATTTCTAGAATAGTACCGCTACCTATCTTCTGTTTATTGCACTTAGTAATTTTATTAATTTGACCCTTGACCGGAAGTAATTCTGGAAGTTTCTCACACATTTAATATAAATACACGAATGTGCAGCTGTCTAGTTGTTGATGACTTCATCGAAAAGAAAATTTTCTTCGCTGTATCCATCAAAATAAATGTCTAACTATCATTATTCCTTTTTTTTGATTTCTGTCTATCTCATGAAAACTATTGTCTGGAGACATTTCCTCTTCTCAAGCTATGACAATGAACAAGTATATCTAAATTCTTTAGCCGTTAACTGTATTACTATTATTATTTTTCACTACTTTGTGTTCAGAATGGATCGATAGGGCTTCAAAATTTTGAAGTTTCAGTAGTCGTGGGTGGTATTTTCGCCTTCACGAGATAGTGTTGCTAATTCCACACCTAATCTTCCTTCCTCCCTTTCCCTTAGTTGTATCCCTCTTCGACTTTCTGTGTAGGATGTTTTCTACTTTTGAACAAAGAAAGAAGAAACATCGGTGCAGAATAATCTGGATCCATTTTATTTCGTTGGTTCTCATCAGCCGCGTACAACCTGAATTTTTTTTAATTGAAAATAAAAAGTGTACAATTTTAACAAACCTTTGTCCATTAACAAGCATACTGTCAGAGCGTCATAGTAAGATAAGTCATTGAGATTTACAGGGTGTCTAAAGTGTCACGACATATATACATAAATCCTGGTAGAGAGAAGTTTCTTGAGAAAATTAGTTAACAGTTGTGTTATTAAGGTGGTAACAAAAGACAATAGATAAGAGAAGATCAAAATTCTAAAATTACGGTGCACATGTGGTCAGATGAGAAGTTGATGATGTAATACAGTTAGCAGAACTCAGATCAAGAAAAATTATCTCTTAAGAGAGTCAAGTGAAACATAAAGGAGGGGGTGTGGAGTGAAAAGATAAGTTAACAAAATTAGAAAACAAAGAGTTACTAAGAAGTGAGTCACAAGGGTATTTGAAGTCCAACAACGGATTCTTTTTGGACACATAAGTCAGGCTTCAATTGTTTTGTTGCTATAGCTTCAGCAAACCCGAGAAGACTTGAGGTACTACTTTGTCTGTTAATTATTTTGAATGATTCCAGTACATTTACTCGGTGTCCTGTGTTAATCAGATGTTTGGCGGTTGAAGAGCTTAAATAATTCGGTCCCTTTAACCGGAGGCTCCTTGGTACATGTTCGCAGAATCTGACGTAGGCCCTCCTCTCTGTTCTTCCAATGTAACTGCTCCCGCAGATACATGTGAAGTGGTATACACAGTTGGAGGTAACATGTGATGGGTACTTGTCAATCTTTGACTGCACCAGTGAAGAGGTTGCTCGGGATAGAGAGACTAATAACGCTGCAGGATACGTCCTAGACAGGACTGTGCTTAATCTTTTATTTATCATTCTCATATAATGTCGTCGCCCTTGCAGTCGAGTTTGATGAAAATAGGCTTCTTACTGACTGTAGCAGTATCAAGCTTCTTGCCATATTCGTTAATGAAACTTTGTGGGTAACCATTTTCTTTCAAGAAACATTAGTTCACAGTCTAGTTTGTTTGGTGAACATATTCTTTTCGCTCTAGAGAAAAGCGTTTTCACTAGCGTTAGTTTGTATCTCATCGGGCAGAAGCTGTTGAAATTCAAGTTTTCTACTTTGGTAAATTCTTTATTAAGACAATAATGAAATGTGTAAATCCTATCACAAAGATAAATTAATGTCGCTCATTAGTAAACGCTAGATTCTTTCTCTTTGTAAAGGAGTTTCAATATCACTCAAACATCTTCTGTAATGAGGAGAAAAAGACCCGCATTTCTTTCTGATGACTTCATTTTCAAGCCGACTGTACAATCGAATTTATATTATGCGGAAAGAGACATTGACTAGCACTAAAAAGTTGCCGAGTCAATATACACATATAAGATGATAGTAAAGATAATTAACACATTTGAATTACAAAATATCAAAAGATTAGGTCAACTGGTATTACGATATTAAAAGTAGGTCAAGTGTTGTCAAAAATTATAGCTGCGATAATGAAAGCAATATGAGATGGCGAAGGTGAATTGATCTGGAATGAATTCCACCGATAAAATGTATATTTAAAAAGAATTATACTATGACCAAGGTGAAGAAAGAGGCTTAACAAAACATTTTTGAATACATAGTTTAAGTTTTTGTCCATCTATAGCTAGAGCTTTAGTATATTTATGCAATTTGGTTAGGTTTTTTGGGGGAGTGGAGTTGCTAGCACCACGCCCCAACCCTCCCTCTTTATCCAGGCTTGGGACCGGCTAGAAAACTAGTGAGCTAGTTATCTAGGACGAGGATGTCAAATCGAGAATCGGGAGGGAAGGCGAGAAACAGATTCATCAGTCTGAAACCAATCTGGAAATCTTCGTCACTCAGCCTGCATCAACAACAAAATGATTCGGATTTTCAATACAAACGTCAAGTCAGTCACTTCTTCTATACGGATCAGAAACTTGATCAGCGGGTCACAAAGAATATTTCCAACAGCCTGTTGCAGACCTTTATCAACAGCTGTCTTCGTTCTATACTCAAGATCAGATGGCCGGAAAGAATCACAAACAAAAAACTATGGGAACAAACAAAACAAGAACCAATCGCCCAACGAATATGCAGGAGAAAGTAGAGATGGATCGGACACTCGCTGAGGAGGCCGTTGGGTGACATCGCGCGTCAGGCCATAGCTCGAGTGGAACCGGAAAGGGAAGTGGCGAGTGGGACGTCCAAGGGTGACATGGAGGAGATCGTGTGAAGAGGAGTTGAAACAGTACAGACTAACATGGATGCAAGTGAAAAGTACAGCAGAAGAAAGAAGCAAGTGGAGGCGTGCAGTTGAAGCCTTATGTTCCACTAGGAACCCAAGGGAACAATAATAATAATAGGTAGAGCTTTGGCTATAAATAAGTAGCGAAAACATAAACATTTGAAGGGATTAAATTTAGCCTTGTAGGTAAATCGTATAGGGCTGAATGAATTCATTCAAGAGTGTGTTCACAGATAGGAGACACCGCCGTCGTCATATGCTCTCCTTTCTTCGACCAAACCGGATAGTGTTCATCTACACGTTTCCGGGAAAACATCCGTATAACATTCAATGTAATCACGTTTTCCAATGGCTCTCTAACTAATGTCAGCTCATGATGAAATCCTGTAACCAATCAAATCTCTACAAACCAACACTTGAATATCAATGAGGTGCTCACTAGCGACTTGCCCTATTCAGGTAGGTAGTTACCTGGGGTTCTAGTGAGAAGTCGTGACCAGTGTTATGCAGCAGGTCGGGTGTGAGGACAAATACTCGCCGAAGACATTGGCTAGGGGTCGCGCTATGTCGTGAATTGGTAGAAGTTAGAATTCATGGGCCATCGGGTCGGGTCCCAGTGGCTAAATGGTATACGAGCTCGCCTTGGCACCAGAAGGTCCTGGATTCGAATCTCGGTGGGTGCGCACTGATGAAGAGTTCAAAACTAGGACGAAACAGCTATCCAGTACTCCCAGGTTTTCCAATGGTTCTCTAACTAATGCCAGCTCATGATGAAATCCTGTAACCAATCAAATCCCTACAAACCAACATTTGAGTAATCGCGTCAACAGGAGCATAAGGATGGACATAAGCAGTGGTGTATCCTTCACGCATTCTCGAATCATACATCGATTAGAGAATAGCAGGTGTGAATCATTGGCATGAAAAGAGCGTTTAATACACTTGGATAGACGACTTCTAATTACTTTAGCGACTGTGTCACCTCTGAACACTGCAACTCTCTGGATAATATTCTCGCTAAATGTGCAAGATATACACCGCTGAAAAGTTGTAAACCAGAACGAGAAATAGTTTATTCACTGTCCCTCTGGTGTGCGTCGGTGGCACAGTGGTACGGACGCTCGCCGACCATGCATATGGTCCGGGGTTCGCTCCCCGGCCGACGCACTCCTTTACCTCCCTAAGCCAGTAATAAAAAGATGGAAGGTTGGGCATGAGGCTAGCAACCCCATCCTGTAAAAATAAACACTGCTACAGGAACTTCAAGCCTGTACCTTGAAGCCCTATGTTCCACTGGGAACGTGAAGGAATAAAAAAAAACTGTCCCCCTTATCAACATATATCACCCGTCTGTTCTATATTGTGTCATTCTTGCTTTACGAACTGATTAGCACTGGTCTAAGGAAAGGCGGGATCTCATGTATACTGCAAAATTCGGGAGCTTTTAAACACTTCGAAGGAACCCAAGTGAAATCTAAGTCATATGTTTCAGTGGCGATCAGTCAACTTTAGGTAATTTTGCAGAATAACTCATCAAAAATACCTATCAACTGTAAATGTCACTAGGCAACTATATTCAAAGTTGTTTGTTTGGTAATGGCTGATAGTAAAATCCAGGACACGCGTTGTGTCCTACCTTTTGGCTTCTGAACCGAATGTAGCCGCCCCTCCCCCAGTGAGATTGATAACGTTTCCACTGAGATTCTAACCACCGTACGCTAACCACACGTTCTGACATTCTAATATTTCCCTGTAATTATAGTTCAGAATGTGGGCGTTAGCATCGAAATGTTCTCTGAGTGAGAGTTTCTCTTAGCTAGGATCATCATCAGACATTTACGCATCATCAAAACGTCAACTTTTGGAAACAGCGGAATTTAAAAAGCCACCACTGTATCAAGCGTGTACACGGTGATATGGAACTTTAAAAACGCACGACTAGAGTTGTGTCAACACTTCTCTAGCAAAATAGTACTGATGAAGAGTCTCAAACTAGGACGAAACACCTGTTATTTTCTCCTTGATTCCTAGTGGTCCACTAACTGACATCGATCCGTGATCAAACTTAAAACAAATCAGATGCCTACAAACTAACTTTCGAAAATTATTCTGATGCCAGCTAGTGACTGGAGTTCTGGTTAAAAGTCGTGACCAGTGGGTTTCATCAGATCGGGTGTGTAGACAAACACTAACCGATGACATTGGCTAGTTGTCGTGCTAACATCACGATTTGACAGAAGTTAGAATTCACGGGCCGTTAGATCCCGATCTTAGTGGATAAATGTTCTACGAGCTTGGCCTCGTAAGCGTAAGGTTTCGCAGGTGTGTGCTAGTGAAGAGCCCCAGACTAGGACGAAACTGTTGTCCAGTACTCCCACGTTGTCAGTGGTTCCCTAACGGACATCAATTTTTGATTAAACTTGAAACTATGAACTACTCTGGTATGACAGGAAGCAGCTCAGACCTGATTAATCCCAGAATGCACAAATTACACCATTGGACAGGGACGCACTATTTATCGCAATGCGACTGGAGAATTTAGAAGCCTGACCTTATGGAACCGATAGAATTGGTTGAGATACGCAATATATTTTTGTATAATGGAATCAACAATCACTGGGGCCCACGGAATATTTTTTTCCGCCCAGTTTAGGACTCCTCACTCACTTCTACCCATCCAGTGTTTGAACTCAGTAGCTTGATATTGCGAGGTGAGCCCGGTGACAATCCACGACATCTTGTCACTGTTGACCGATACTACCGATAAGCATCTGTTTCACATGCAGCACGATAAACTCCATCTGCGGTGACGCTATTGACAGGAGTTAGGAACCGTGAGCCACTGGATCCCATTCTAGTGAGGGAATGGTTAACGGGCTCAGGTTATAGGTGCGCACTATTGAGAAGTGCTTAGCTAGGACAAAGTGGCTGTCTACTGCTCTGCGGTTTCTAGTGATTTTCCAGCTGATATCGTTGCGTAATGAGATTTTCTCTGGACTGAATGAAATTCCCCACCAACCCAAAATCTGTTTTTTTTTATTTAAAAACGAATGAAAACTCATGAAAAACAGTATTATTATTATTATTACTATTATTATTATTATTACCACTAATCCAAATGATTGTCCGACTACTTTTTTTTGAGTACTAGTAAAATCTGTCCTTTTTACATTTTCCCCAATCACATTTACGAGAACAACAGTGTTTGTCCATTACACAAGCTGCACCACCACTCAGGCACTTTACGCATACACCATTAAATGGTGACGACAACTGACATACATTTTCGCCACAGCATTTATCGAAAACAGTTTTACTGCATTTTTCACCAATAAAACGACATTCTAAATAGATTTTTGACAGAAATAAAATCAAACAAATGGAACCATTAGTGTTAAGTTAAGCATATTTTCAATTAATCACAATTATTGTTATTATTATCAATGTCCCTTGGATTCCTAGGAGAACATAGGGCTTCAACAGGAAGTTGTCATTTCACTCGGTTCGCTGTGATCTTTTTTCATACTGACTCCAGGATTGTTAACAAGCTCTCATTTTTTTTCAATTCACACTATCACCTCCATGTTACATCCAACTCCTGGCTTCTTATTCAAATTCTACTCGAGAGTATGTTTGGTGTGTAGTGTGTGTCACTTGAACGTCTGTCTACTTCAGCGTCTGTCAAATCCTTACCCGTTTCCTTCTACGTATCTGTTGAACAATTGGTTCTCAGTTGTTTCATTGCCAGATTTTCCTGTTGCTTATTCCGTGTAGCAGGACATCTGATCTCCTGTATATAAAGTGACTGACTGGTTGGATTCAACATAGAACTTGGCACCGAAGTGCAGCAGTTCGAGTTGCCACGTTCCAAAGAGTACACAAAGGTAGACAAGAAAATTAGTGAAGAGAATCAATAGAGTTTTGACAAGTATAAGAGTGAAACAGAATGAGTAATGGTAGAAACGAATATGAAAGATTACAGAGACTGAATACATCTGCGTAAGCCATTGACAACGATTTTGAGCCATGTCACCTATTGTCTCCAGCCATTGATTCTTAGAGTCTCGAGGGCCCCAACCCCGAAGTCTGCATCTCCCTCCCTCCCTGACTCAGTTTAACTAACTGTCAGGGATTTCATGGATTAATGAGGCCATGTTTTTGTTTGGCCACCACTTACTCTTTTCCAACCTGCACCTATATCAGCTAGTAATGCCCATCGGGGGAGGCAATGGTTAGGCATGCGCAGCACGTGACCTAGCCATCTCAATCTATGTAACTTCATAGCCTCTTCGAGTGATTTTCCCTCTTTGCCCAACACTCAACATTACTTACTTTATTATGCCACCTAACGTGAGAAAGAGATCGTAGACATCTATGACCAAAAACAGTCAACCTTTTCATGTCTTCAACTCGCATTGGCCATGTTTCAGAGCAGTAGAGAAGGACGGAGCGAACTGCTGAGCAGTACACACGTCTCTTGGTTGATAGCTGGATGTCACGCCTACGCCAGAGATGGTGTAAGTTAGCGAAAGCAGCTCGAGCTTTTTGGATCTGTTGGGCGTGGTGGTGAAATTCTGCAGTCAGATATTGGAAATGCTTTTCTCAACGCGTACAGCAAGTCTCTCTAAATGATATAAAAAAAAGCACTGACTTGATATGAGTGATGAAATCTCGAATTCTTGTTCCCTGTGTTAAGTGAGTTCTGTAGATCTCCCTACTGATTTCGAAGTAATGAACGCCCACTTCGCCTTCCTTATACTGGCTGGCTGGCTGGCTGGCTTAGACATCCTCTTTCATACACTCTGTGGTTGGAACGATATTGGTGAGATAAGTGAGCGATAAATTTCTATAGCTTTTGCCTTTTGAAACGTAATTAAATGAATTCTTAAAAATAATCTTTAGTTTTATATATATTTTATTTTAATTAGTTTGTATATTTTTTTTATTATAGCTTAATTCCACACTGTATTTTTGGTACAAGTATGGAATTTTCAGCAATATGATATCGGTAGCCCAAATTTTACAGGCCGACCAATTGCTATCAGGTGTGTATTGGCAGGGGATCGAACCCCGGACCATGTGCATGGTCAGCGGGAATCCTAACCACTATGGCTAACTTGAAGAACATTTCCAATTCAACATAATTACACTAATAATAATATTGGCTTTATCCTAAAGACACTACATTTGACACAAATTAGAATTACCAGTATGTAGTTACAATATTGCATTTAATTTCCTCTTTTTCCACTACACAGTAATAATGAGAACAGTATAGTGAGGATAGGGAGAATAAAAAAATGAAACGTTTATTCACTGGTTAGAAGTAAGTAAGTAAGTTGGTGGTTTCATACGTAGCAATGCTTGTTAAATAGAGAAATAGCGGCCGAGGATGATTACACGTCTTAGCTTGAAGCTGCGATGTAAAATTGTGACCCATTGGCTTTAAAATATGACTAAATTATTGAATTATATATTGACTAAATTATTGGCAACTACTTCGCTACTACGGGGTGCCACCGACAATTATACATCTCATCCAACAGCTGTACGACAGTGCTGCATGCCGAGTAATCCACAACGGGAAACTTACAGAATCCTTCGAAGAAGTGAGGACAGGAGTAAGGCAAGGCTGACTGGCTGTCTACTATCGCCAATGATTTTCCTGATTGCAGTAGATTGGATAATGCGACAAACAGTGGGCAACGAAGAAACAGGAATAAAATGGACTCACACAAAAAACTTGCAGGATCTGAACTTCGCCGACGATATATGTCTGATTTCCAACAAACTGGAAGATATCCAAGCGAAAAGCATCAAGTTAGCAGAAGAAGCATCAAGGATAGGACTTCAGTTGAACATAGAGAAAACAGAGGTGATGAAAATTCCTGGCCAACACCTCCAACAGCAACAACAACAACTGACAACAATCAGCATAAATGGAAGGAACCTGAAAGAAACAACCTCCTTTACCTACCTACCTGAGAAGCATCGTTTCAACTACAGGAGGAACTGATGAGGATATCAAATCAAGAATCGGAAAAGCAAGACAAGCTTTCACTACTCTCAAGTCTGTGTGGAGGTCAACATCATTCAGCGTCAAAAATAAGATCCGGATTTTCAACTCCATTGTGAAGTCAGTGCCACTCTAACTATACGGATCAGAGACTTGCACTGCGCGTCATAAAGAGCATCTCAAACAAACTACAGACCTTCATTAACAGTTGTCTTCGATCAATATTCAAGATCAGATGGCCGGCCAGAGGAGACCAGTAACAGAGATCTCTGGCAATGAGCGAACCAACCAGGAACCGATTGTGAAACAAATAGACAGGAAGAAATGGAGATGGATTGGTTGGCCATACTCTGAGGAAACCATCAAGTGACATCACTAGACAAGCCATTGCTCGAGTGGAACCCGAAAGGGAAGCGGCGAGTTGGTCGTCCAAGGGTGAGGGTGACTTGGAGGAGGTCATGTGAAGAGGAGATGAAAGCGTATGGGCAGACTTGGAGCCAGGTGAAGACTCTAGCAGAGAACCGAACGCAATGGAGACGCGCGGTTGAAGCCCTATGTTCCTCTAGGAATTAAAGGAAACAATAATAATAATAAATTATTGAATGAGTTCAACAAATGTTCGAATCCTGCTACAGTCTCAGCAGGTGGGTAGTATCACTAATCCTTCTACTCGGTGTGTGTTGCTCATAACCAAGTATATGAAATATTTGGTCCTGATCAAATTCAATAGAGTGTGTCCTATATATAAAACTTTTAGTCCCCCTAATCGGATCAGACATATACCTTTAAAAATAAATAATTTTATTTCTGAGATCAGATTTTTCTTCACTGTAGAGGTGTGTAATCACTAAGACGGTTATTACTTATACGATCTTCGAATTCATTAGTGACATGTTTAGTATCGGTGAACTTCCAACTATCTTTTCATTACTATACTAACGTATACATCATATATGACAAACATGTCCCCAGCTCACCTCACTCATCAAGCGTTTGACTGAACCATCATGTAAACATTTAAACCTTGCCTCTTTCTGGTTGATGCAGTCTTCATGAAGTTAAAACACATGCATGGCAATCGACCAGTATCTTGCCCGAACTAAAGAGTAGAATGTATCCGACGAATTATAATCATAAGCAAAAACCCTTTTGTAAGAAACATGTTTGTAAGTAGGATGTTATTTTGTTGGACACTGTATAACAGTAGAATCCAAGATGAGCATTTCGTTCTATTTGGGTCTCGTTAGCTAGATGTACTTTCACTCTTCAGTGAGTAATGGTGAACTGACAGGGATTCAAGCCTAGCACAAATTGTTTCAAACGCTAGAATATCACTAATGGGCGTTGAGTTCAAGGCTCAATGGTATGTTCCCACTCACTAAGATATAGGAACGTCCTCCTGAGATGTCTCAAATTGGACACATAGCGTATTCTAGACTTCGCTGTTAACAAATTTCGACCAAATAAGATCATGTTGGCCTCAAAACCATTGTCAAAATGCCTGTTCCACCAGCTGACGTGCTAACAGATAGGGAGCATTCCGGTCTGATTTAATCAATAAGTGGAAATGACAAAATATTGATTTCAACAAATGTCATGAATATAAAACAAATGTAACAATATACACTATACTGATATTATAGCTATCTCATTCTAACTAGTCTTCAGACTTTTTACATTGATTGTTTCATAAATCGATGGACAAACGAATGTGCATTGATTCACTTCAACTTTAATGATATTAACTCATTAAAAAAAGTCGATTTTTCTGAATATTTATTTCACAAACAAATGCTTCTGTCCCGCTAACAATACGTGCTTATTACCACTGAAACTTATTCAGTAAAAGTTTACTGAATCTAACCCTTCTTGTTAAGAGATTTTCACAAGTTTAATCATGGATTGGTGAAGAGTCCCAAATTGGGACAAAACAGCAGTTGTCTTATGCTCCCTGGTCTCTATCCATGATCAAATCTGAAACAAACCAAAATCCCTAAAAACATATCTCTTGGAAATTAATCTTATGCCAGTCAGCGACTGCCTACAGCATGAAGTTGAATGGAGTCCTAGTTAGAAGGCGTGACCAGTGGGTATGTGGACAAACACTAGCCGATGGCTTTGGCTGGTTGTCGTACTAAAATCACGAATTGACAGAAGTTAGAACTGATGAGCCATTTCACTGGATCTCAGTGCCTGAATAGTCTATGGACTTGCTCTGTTACTGGAAGTTCCTAGGTTCGAAATCCTGGGGTGTTTCCTGCTACAAAATCCCAAACTAGAACGAAGCAGTTGTTCCGTACTTCTTGCTTCAACATCTTATTCCACGCCTGTGAAACCTGGCCTCTCCGAGCTGAGGATGTGCGGCGACTCTGCGTCTTCAATCATCGCTGTCTCCGCAGGATTGCTTGCGTTCGATGGCATCATCGCGTGAGTAATTCTGAGGTTCGGTGGCGTGCCTTTGAACACAGTGGAGATCACCATTCATTGAGTGTTGTCACCTGGAAACACCGGCTCCGGTGGCTTGGACATGTGCTGCGAATGTCATTCCAGAGGCTTCCGTACAGGTCTCTGTTCGCTAGCCCTGAGACGGGATGGAAAAGACGGAGGGGTAGTCAGTCCATGACGTGGCGTTGTGGGATGAAGGATATTTGTGCTAGATTAGCATCGGTTGGTGCGTCACGACTCCCTGGTTGGGGTCCGCGAGATAGCTCGAGTCGATGGCTCGAAACTTTATCGGATATGGCCAAGAGTCGTAATCAGTAGCGAACGTGTTGCAATTTCCTTCTTTCTTCCCTTCCTGATGATAGTTAACGAATACTGTTTGAACTTGTTAAACATGACTGTTTTCCTTCCAGATGAAGTTCTTTATCCGTTTTCTACTTATATTTTTACTTTTAATCTCACATGTTATTTTATTATTATTGTGTGGCGCATCTTTCTTGGTGCCATATTGTACCAAGTTTTTTTCTTCTGCGTTTAAATTAATAAATAAAATCTTGGTTTTAAATGGTTCTCTAACTGATATCAATTCATGACCAAACTAACTATTGAAAACATTTGTTTATAAGATCTATGTGAGATGAATTCAACTTTCCTCGGAGTATTCTAATCTTTCGGCTTTTGAATGTTTATATTTAAGGTCAAATAAGAAGTCCAACTAAATAGAGTTATTCTCCATTGACTTAAACAGTCTTTATTTAGTCACTGACTCCAGTGTTCGAGTCATACTCTGTCTGGATAGTATCATCAACGGCCTATTTCAACGTTGGGTTATCTAAACTTCCATGCACAAACTCTCAATGTGGCTAATAACCTTGTACACGAGAAATCTGTTCCAGAAATTTGAGTACCAACGTCAACATCTAATAAAAAGGTTAAACCTTTCTACAATCACATTAAATAATGTAGATAAAGCCTGTCTGTCTTTCAAAAGTTAACACTAATAAATAGGGAGGACAGGAATTCATATGAACATGCAGAAGACAACAAGTGCCAATCACCATCAGGGAGAGGAATCGAAAGGAGGTAGTCTGTTTCATCATCCTGTCAATTACAGGCTGTACGGATAACCATGTAAAAGTCAACTTGAATAAAGAATGTAAAAACGACACGACTCATTACTGTGAAGTCAGTGTGAAAATGTACTGTATTCAGCACAAGGAATAATATCCAAGCTTTCAAAACCAATATCAGTCACTGCTTCTGTATACTCCAGAGACATGGTACGCACGTGTCACTAAAAAAATCTCCAATAGACTACTTCAAAGTTTTATCAATAGATACCTTGACTGATTCTAGACTGACAAAGAACTCTGGTAGGCAGAGAGAAGATAGCCAACAACCTATTTCCCGAAAAATATTCAGAAAGGAATTATAGACAGATTCGACAGACGCTAAGTAGACGTTCATCGGTCCAATCATTGATTGGAACTCTAATAAAACAAAAGTATCAGTTAGAGAACCATTGAAAACCAGCACATGATTACTGGACAGCTGTTTCATCAGCCTAGTTTGGGAATCATTGGCAGTACGCACCCACCAGAGGGGTTCGAACCCAGGACCTTCCGGTTACAAGGCAAGCTCGTATATCATTCACCCACTAGGAGCCGATTCAATGCCTCATGAATTCTAACTTCTACTAATTCGTAATTCATCTACAGGATAGAGCTTCCTGGAGTTCTATTGAGAAGTCGTGACCAGTGAGGTTCATTCAAATGTCCCGTGTGAGGATGGATGTCCCACCGACGACACTGGTTGGGGTAGCGCGAAATGACGAATTGGTAGAAGTTAGAATTCATTAGGCATTGAATCGTGTCCCAGTGGCTGAATGGTGTACGAGCTAGTTTGACTTGTAACCGGAAGGTCCTGGGTTCGAACCCCTCTGGTGGGTGCGTACTGCCAATGATTCCCAAACTAGGCTGATGAAACAGCTGTCCAGTACTCCCTGGTTTTCAATGGTTCTCTATCTGATATCAATCCGTGATCAACTCGTTAAAACATAACTAATTGTTACAAACCAAACTACAGAAGTAAAAAACATAAGTAAATGAGAGTCCTTAGATGACACGGTGGAGATCATATGAGAAGGGAGAAATGAAAGTCTGTTGGTAGTCACTGAGTCAAGTGAAAGTGACTGTAGAAAACTAAGTGGAGTGGAGATGTTCCGCTAAAGATTTACATTTCATTGAGAATTCAAAGAATGAACAATAATAACAACAGTAATAAGTAAAATCATTAAATTCTAATAACATCTACTTTCATAATTAGGGGGATTTTGATATAATATGATAAAACAGAATAATTGAGCAAAGAATATCCTTTTCGATAATTTCCTCTTCTAGCTCTGCAATAATATATATACATGTTTACATGCACAGAATATTCTAGAATAGTAGTCAATAACAATATTGGTGTTTTTTAAGTTATATCTATATGTTAAATATGATCAATGTAATTACAGTTCATTAAAGATACTTAAATTATAATAATAATAATAATAAAGATATAGTAGCAAATAGAATATCAACTAAAATTAGGAAAATTCCACAAAAATTGAGGATCATTCAAACCTAGATGGCCAAGGTAAGGATAATGTCTGAACTAACTTCTTTTGGACGCACAAATTAGGCTTGTTAATATGGATCCTAACAGCCTCAGCAATATTCGGTAGTCGAACTCTTAAGGCGAAATTGAGATTTGTTGGTATGCGGTAAATGACACTGAAAGCCTGGTTAACATCAGTTTTGTGTTCTGTATCCACAAGATGAGAGAGAATAGCGCTACGAACAGATTCAGTTTGTCCTTTACTTAACCACTCAGGGTGATGTTCTGAAATCCGACGAGAAACACGCTTAATTGTACGGCCTATGTAACTGGCTCACTCCACAGGAGCCGTTAAATTGGTAGATACACATGGAAGAGGCGAAATTAGGCACCTTATCTTTTACTCCCGAACGCAAAATAGGGGTGGTTTTAAAGACAGCGTAATTCAGCAGCAGGGAATGCTCTTTTTAACGTATTTCTAAAGCGGTTAGTGTTAGTATCTTGCTGATGTTATCTCCGAGGACCTGAATTTGTAAGAATAAGGCCTTTCTAGTTGATATTCTATTGACTATTATATTATTATTATTATAATTTAAGCGTCTTTATCACAAAGAATATTTTCAAAAGGTTGCAGACCTTTACCAACAACTGTCTTCGTTTTATATTCAAGATCAGATGGCCGGAAAGAACAAGAACCAACAAGAAACTATGGGAAGAAACAAAACAAGAACCAACTGCCCAACAAATATGCAGGAGAAAGTGGAGATGGATTGGACACTCGCTGAGGAGGCCGCTGCTGATGACATCGCGCTTCAGGCCATAGCTCGAGTGGAACCCGAAAGGGAAGCGGCGAGTGGTTCGTCGGTGCAAGGGTGACATGGAGGAGATCGTGTGAAGAGGAGCTGAAACAGTATGAACTAACATGGATGCAGTTGAAAAGTACAGTAGAAGAGAGAAGCAAGTGGAGACGTGCAGTTGAAGCCCTATGTTCCACTAGGAACCCAAGGGAACAATAATAATAATATTTAACAAATCGATATTATTTTAAAAAACTTTAATATTGTTATTGACTACTATTCTATAATATTCTATGCATGTAAATATATACATATTATTGAAGAGCTAGAAGAGGAAATTATCGAAAAGGATATACTTTGCTCAATTATTTCGTTTTTTATGGATAGATATCTGAATGAATATTTTCGCTATAATATGAAAAAACAAAGAATGGAGCTTACTTTTTGCTTGACTATTTTGCAATGCAATTGTGAATATTAGCAATGAAATCAAGATAACTGAAGTACGCACCATTTTTTTCCTCTGTCCAGATGAGAGATAACTTGCCTTTGAGCTTTTTATTTGATTTGGAAACTGTTTCCTGTTAACTCACACTATCTCTCTCTCTATTTATTATATATATGTAGGTTCTAATAATTGGACATAAATCACAGTCGATCTGAAAATAAACAAATATTTACTTATTATAAAACGGTATGAAAGTTTTGGGCAGAATAATTTCTCATTCGCTGAGTTACAGTATAATTGCTACTAATTAATTCCTGAGTAAATAAGTAGGTAAGTAAGCCTAACTAATAACCGGAAGTAAAAGAATACAATAAATTGTATGCATTCTATGGATAAACTACATTTCCACATGGTGTAACATACTACTCAAGTCAGTCAACCAGTAGTATACAACAGTATGCATTTATGTTTGCTTTCTTGATTGGCATTTTCTGGCGTTAAACAGATCACATAGTGTGTGACCTGAACTATTTGAGTTTCTGAAAGGAACTATGCTGAAATTTCACCTCCTTGAACTTTGTAAACCGCAAATCCCCAATTAATTTGTAAAAAAAAAAGAAATTGGGAATTTGACCTGAACTATATTTCTTTCTGTCTATCGTTTATTCTACAAATCTTTTTCTTTTGTTCTGGTACTGAATTAACTTTTGACATGAGCTTTCTCAATGTATATATATGTGCATATCAATGTACCTGAGTTGGTGTTTGAATGATGTAGGTGGTTAGTCCGAAGACGTCATTGAAATCTGATGAAAACAGCAGATCCTATAAAATACGTCTACAATTATAATAGTGTTGAATTAAATAAGGTGCAACTTGAAGTACTTTCCCTTGGCCTTCGATTTTGTGATAGACCGAAACGAGTTAATCACTTAGATACTGATATTGAACTTGAAAACCTATCTAGTCAAACAAGGGATCTAGCTCCATCATCCACCTTCGAACTGGAACGCTTCAAATCCTGTCTAGTGGATTGTTGTTATCAGTACAAAAACCTCAAATGCGACAGTAAAAATTTCTTGACAAAGGAGCACAGAGAAGAACTAAAAAGACTGATAAATGGTGAGAGACTGATAATCACAAAGCCGGATAAAGGGTCAGGAGTAGTCCTTCTTGATAGAAATGACTATATTAAAAAGATGAAGGATATATTGAAGCACACACAGAAGTTTCAAAAACTTGAGGAGAAGAAAGATTTCAATAACAAAATAGAGAATGAATTAACCAGACGTTTGAAGAAACTAAGGGAGGAGCAGATAATTTCTGAAAGTTTATATGAAGAAATCAGACCAACGAGCACGTATACGCCAAGATTATATAGCCTATCTAAAGTGCATAAACCAGGGGTACCGTTAAGACCGATACTTGATATGCGAAATTCGCCCTACCATGCTCTAGCTAGATGGTTAATAAATATTCTCAAACCTTTACATGAGAAAATAGTGAAATATAGCGTCAAAGATGTATTTGAATTCGTAGACAAAATAAAAGATATTAATATCAAGGACGAAACCATAATATCTCTGTGCATAACATCGTTAATCACAAATGTACCTCTAATAGAAACAGTTAATTATATATGTGAACAAGTGGACAAGCAGTCAATAAGCATTGGAATCCATATTGAAATCCTAAAAGAATTCATATTAAGATGTACCATGAATGTAAACTTCAAATTTGACGGCACGCTTTACAGGCAAGTGGAAGGGGTGGCGATGGGCTCCCCATTGGGTCCCATTCTGGCTGATTTCTTTCTAATTAAGCTAGAAAATGGACCTCTGAACAACCTTATCAGTAAGCTCTCATTTAATTGCCGATATATGGATGATACTTTATTCTTCGTGATAATGGTTCTGATAGGAGTACAATAATTACTGAATTCAATGAAGTACATTCGGCTATGAAATTCATATGCGAAGAGGAATCCCAAGACAGAATTGCCTTCCTGGATGTCCTACTTACAAGAAAACCAGATGGTAGCATAAAAAGAAATTTGCATAGAAAAAGCACTTGGACAGGACAATATACACATTTTCACAGCTTCGTTCCTATCAAGTACAAAAGAAATTTAGTGAAGACCCTCAGCCACAGAGTTAGAGCTATATGCTCAGAAGAAGTAAGTGAAGATGAATTAAGCATTGTATATGATACTTTGATCTAAAATAGCTATCCTGAAAAATTTATCAAGAAACATATGACAAAGAAAGTGGAAAAGGACTGCTCACTGTCTGTAAACAAGAAGCCTTTATATACGACTACAATTCATGGGCGATATAACAAGTGAGATAATTACGAGGAAATTAAGAAAATCAGTTCAAAGAACTTTTAATGTTGGCGAACTACACGTATTATTCTCTACACGGCCGATGGTGCCACTTCAAATTGTATCTACCAATTGAACTGCGCTTTTGGAGCGAGTTATATTGGCCGTTGCTCTAGGAACTTGATTTTTCGTGCTCACTCGAGAACATATCCCACTAGGGCTAAGTAAAGGTGTAGTTAAAACTATTAACAGCTCGATATTAGACCATCTGGTGCAAATCGGTCACAAAGCCAGCATAGAAGAATCCTTCTCTATAATATACCGGGTGCCTAACAAATTACCAAAATCATCGAAGCACCGCATGCTCCAAACACCAGAGGCTATTGCAATTCGCCTCAAACAACCAGTGCTCTGTGTTCAAAAGAAACAAGTCCAGCCCCTACTACTGCCCTGGCCTTCAGTAGAGACTATAAATTCATGAATTTGTAATATTATCTTTCCTAATTCTTCTGATATTCAGCTTATTTTATGTTGATGCTATTCAGCTGTAATCTATCAATATTATTGATTCGATGTTATTTAAACACTAATATTGTTCATAAAACTAATTCATTCATTCACTATAATGTATATATAATTGTAGAGCCTGATGATGAATTTATCGAAAAGAGTACTCTTTATTCAGTATCCATTCTTTTGAAAACAGTTTTTTTATGACGAATCTTATAGACGGTCGGTCATGACTTCAACAACTACATGGGAGGGTTTGCTTACTTCGTGATGCAGTATTTTATGTTTTGACCTTCTGAGGGAGAAGAGTTTCCTCTAAATTCGTATATACATCTTAATCATGAGTGACAAAATGTAGCTCTCTGGTGGTTGACTGATATTACCTAAGAATGAGTGATGTATTTTTACTAGAACACTCAAGTTAGTTGTTTGTTCTGGACGCTGGTGGAAGTCGTTACGAGATATTCCATAGACCAAAAGGTATATGTTTAAAAAGAAACTTCTAGCTTTGAGTTTAAGATTAATTTTAAAACTGTATTAGCCAACTGCACAACTGGTCCGAAATTCCACTTCTGGTGGTTGCATCCCTAAACCTCCCCAAGTTTAGTAGTCGATAGGAAGCCTGAGAAAGAGGGAAGGCAGGGCACGAGGCTAACAACCCTATTCAGTAAAAGCAGCATCATGGCTACTAAAACTTAAAGGCTTTAAGCCTGAGGCTATGTGTTCCACTCGGAAAGCTGAATGAAGCAAACAAAGGTATTCGAATCATAATGATTAGTATTTGCGGAGAAAGTCACACTCCCATAAAAAATGAACTCTTTTCCTTAGGAAAAATCAAACATCTTGCATAGTATGTTTTAAAATAATGATGTTAAATTTAACTGGAAATTCAATCTTTTTGTTGCAATAAACATTTTACAAACAAACCCAAAATATTAAGAAGTATTTCTATGAAATATTTGTCATATTTAGTGTATTCAAGTGTTCGTTTGCCGGAATTTGACTGGTCACAGGTCACGAACTGATATCAGTTACAGAACCGCCATGATTAAAGCTGTAACCAACCAGATGCCTGCAAATCAACGGGGTCCTTCACCCATTACACTGGCTGGTGGTTGCACTGTATGTCGGGAGCTGACAGAAGTTGGAATTCATTGGACCATTGCATCGAGTCCCAGTGGGTAAATTATCTACGCGCTCACCTTGTAACCAGAAGGTTCTGGGTTCGTACCTCGGTGGGTGCATTCTGTGAAGGATCCCAAAGTTGAACGAAACAGCAGTCCAGTACTCCCTGGTTTTCCAGTGATTCTCCAAATTATGTCAACTGGTGATCAAACACTTAACCTTTAGTATACATTTAACATCAATTTAAGAAGTCTTTGAGTGTCAATTTATGCCATCTGGCGTCCTTGAGACGCCGTGAATCAATGGCTAGAAACAGTCGGTGACGTGTCAAAATCCTAATCATTTCGGTAAATGCATTTACTGACTGTGACCTCTCAGATCTCTTAAATTCTCACTACTCCTTATGAAACTATTCTTTCCCCCTTACATTTCTGTTTATTATACTTGCATTGTATGTTTTCTTTTTACTCTACCGATATATGCGCTTTATGAAGTTTGGCAAGTTGAACTTTGTATACTCCTTTGCAAAATGTTACTTTCAAAATTCAGTTCACATAAAAAGAAACTACCAATGACGTGATAAAATATATCAGCCAGTGAGAAGCAATACAGTCTTCTTGCCACGATGAGAACATACTCGGATAAGATTGTAAAGGTTTCAAAAACATCAACTGGGAAGTAATTCGCTCTCATGCCTTTGCTTCTTCGCGGTTCTGGCTACTATCAAAACTTGTGTTCGGCTAGGTGTAATGGTTGGGAAGCCTTTTAGCCGCGTCTGTATAACGGCATGCTGATGAAGACGGATGAGCCTGTATTGTCTGCAATCGGTTTGTATTCTCCCGGATACCTTTGACCGGGCGTCGAGAGCGCATGGCATCTTTACTTTGAACAAATTTGAATGCTCAAGGCAGATAATGAAATAGGACTTCAATTCTATTTTGTTGATTTTCGGATCCGAAGTAATGGTCAAAAGGGACGGACGGAGATATTTATAAAGTGGCGGTAGAGGTGAAATTCTGGGATCATCGTCAGACAAACTACAACGAAAGTATCTGTCGAGAATATTTTCATTGATCAGTAGCGAAAGTCAAAGTTTCGAAGACGATCAAATACTTTTGTAGCTCTGAACATAATCGATGATAGCTGACAACCCAAAATGGTTATGTACGTGACGCTAAGGGCAGTTCCCTGGAAACCTTTAGGTCTTTGGGGTGTGGAAGAAGTATGGTCTCAAACCCGTAACTTGAAGGAATTGATAGAAGAGCACCACCATTGTGACTTTCTAAATTTAAATATAATTTCATGTGCTTATATTTTCTTCTCGTATTTATACAGCAGAATAGTACAGATTGGAGTCATCTATGGAATAATGATAGAAAATAATACTGATATCATCCTGTCCAGTCCCAAGGCTTCTTAAGAATTGCCTTCGATCACCAAACGTCAACTCAAGACGCTCCACATTGCCAGCCTAACCGATGGGATTTGGTCACCACTAAAACCTAAACAGCATGACTAATCATTGTGCCCCTTACAGCAATACAGGAGTTCATTCGTGACCAGAATAGGTTGTTGTTTTTGACATCTACAACTGTAGCACTAGGGGACATGGATTTGAAGTATTCAAGGAATATCAGTTCCATCGCGGGTGTCAGTAAGCATGAAAGCGAAATCCAGGGAGCTTCCTTCTGACTATCTCCAGCCACTTAACAAAATGAAATAGTCTTAAATAAGAAGAGGCGCGCATCTGTGATTTCACCACTGGTCAAATAATATCAAAAGTCGATAGCATGGTCAATGAATGCAAAACCACAACCCATATTGAATGTGCATGAAAATAGCGACATCGAGGCATACTACTCACTAATATTTTAGTAGTTTAATTGTATTCAGCTATTTTTACTAACGTCAAAGTGGACGTTACAATAATCGACCAAATGTTTATGATACACTGTCAGATGGTAAGGTGGATGATTTTAAATGCTATAGACAAGATCGTAGGTTAATGTTGAGATTATTGGATATGGGGTGATATGGATCAATTTAATTTCAGTTATTAGATTTGTGTCACGAACCAACATTAGTTAGGGGGATGATCGAAAATCAGGGAGCACTGGACAGCTGTTTCGTCTTATTTATGGGCTTTTCTGCAATGCACACTCACCAGGGATCAAAACTGAGACTTCCAGGCCACAAGCCCAAGCTCGTTGACTATTCAGCCACTTGAGCGGAATCCACTGACCTGTGATATAACTGAAGAGTCCCCAGATAAGACTAAAAAGCTGTCCAGTGCTCCCTGGCTTTCGGTGGTCTCTCTAAGGGATGTTCGTCCATGGGGAAATCTCATAACTGGAATAAAAATAATCATAAGTGTCTCAAATGAATATCAGATTGGATTTTGTTTGATCGGTAGTAGCTTACAGTGGAACCTAGGACGAGCCTTCTCCACTATTTGGAACTTATCACCTGGATGCACCTGTATCTCACTGAGTGACAGCGACTCAAATCCAGTACACCCTGTTTCAAACGCCTATAATCCAGTGATATGTATCGCAAAGCGCAAAGTTTTTTCTCGAGTAAATCAACGACTAATTTAAAAGGCAAAAAAATGAATATGAGACTGTGGTTGACTGACACAAAACCGATTAGGGAAGTACATCAGTTAGTTTCGACACAGAATAATACTGAAAGAGAAATCAGTGCGCTACATAACAGCATAAATAAACGAAGATTAATAAATATTTGCAGACTTTGAAATAGAATACTTCTGTGCCCCTGTTGTTTTCCTTTACGTTCCCCAGTGGAACATAGGGCTTCAAGCTAGTGGCTTGAAGTTTCTGTAGCAGTGTTGATTTTACAGGATGGGGTTGCTAGCCTCATGCCCAACCTTTCCTCTTTACCAGCATTATCTCTGGCTCAGCAAGGTAAGGGAGTGCGTCGGCCGGAGATTGAACCCCGGATCATGTGCATGGTCGGCGAGCGTCCTAACCGCTATACCACCGACGCTAGCCCCTGTAAACGGCTTCAATTCATTTCCACAAGGATTTCCAACTTCTGATTCTCAGTATATCCAAGACATCAACGACGCAGACAACATTTCCTTTTGTGACTCAAATCAAAGGTTAGTGAATTCACCGAGTGACTCCAAGTTTTGGTATTTTTAAGTTTCATACTATACACCCTAATCACCTTAGCTTATGGCGCTTCACAACTTCATAGATTTATTTTCCCTCTTTCCCT
Organism: Trichobilharzia szidati; assembly: GCA_944472155.2. Lineage (NCBI taxonomy): Eukaryota > Metazoa > Platyhelminthes > Trematoda > Strigeidida > Schistosomatidae > Trichobilharzia > Trichobilharzia szidati. The sequence continues at coordinate 41,401,714 of OX235276.1, read as the reverse complement.
AACACTGTACTTAACCTTTTTGTTATAGTATTAACAAACCTAGAATGATCAACTTATTGAGAACATCTGTAGTCAAACAGTTGACATTATTTCATACCCTCAACAATCATATCCGACGGCCATAAAATAGGACAGATAGAAATATTGCATAGTTGATAAGATCATTTAATGGGCACTTGAATATGACGTCTGTGTAGAAAGTAATGAGGGCAGTCCATAGACAGGTTTATGTAACTCCTTGAATAGACAAAGGGATTAGGAAATGAGCTGACGGTGTAAGGCATGCTGCCAAATCATTCAAATACACGCGGTTGTGAGAGAACTAAAAATTGGCTTGGACATTTTTATTTGGTTGTGTTTTTTGTACTGAATGGTGGTTTCAATTGTGAAGGTTTCATTGTCTTTCAAGGCATCATTTTCTGTGCTGACTTCATTATAATCTTGAAAATATGTATCCGAACCGTCTATTAACATGTCTTATACTGTCAGTTTTCGATTTTATGGAACAAAACAACTATTCTGTACTGGTGAACTTTCCAAGATTTTCCAGAAGATATCACAGTGCCATGAAAAATTTGTCGATGTCATTCGACTTTCAGTAAAACTCCAAACTAAAAGTTCAACAGTATTTCAATTTTGTGAAGACTGTCTACTTGAACAGCCTATTTTTAACGGGGGATGATAAGTTTAAGTGTAATAATCCCTACACAGGAATCTAGATATTTCTGCAGATAAAGACAATCCCTATAGTTCACGTTTGACCACAGACTGATGTCAGTTAGAGAACCATTCAAAACCAGAGACAGCTGTTTTATCTTAGTTTACGACCCATCAGCAGTACACAACCACTGGGGTCCGAACTGAAGATCTTGCGCTTACAGAGCAGGCTAGTAGACAATTCAGCCAATGGGACCCAACCAAACAGCCACTCCATCAATTCTAACTTCTACCACTTCGTAATTCTGGTACAACCACCAGCCAATACCATCCATGGAGATTATTTGTCCTGGGTAGATCCCAATGGTGTTGACTTCTCACTAGAAGTTGGTAGAGCACTGAGCCATTAATTCTGAGGTTGCTAGTCCAAATCCTACTGTAATCCTAAATCCCGTGCAATCTTCACCCTCTCTCACCTCACCTGCTGGTAGTCACCAAATACTCTGACAATGAATATGTCGAAAAAATTCGGATTCATGGAATTCAATAGTTTATCCTCCGCCCTGCCCTTATCTCCAGGTTTACACGAATTTTTTAATATCCAACCTAAAATTCTTCTCTCTTCTATTCTTTTTAGTCTTCTATGCGTCGATTGTTTCGATTCTTTTAAAGTCACTACCTCTCCAGTGGATCTTTCAACACATTTATTGTATTCATACACTCATTCAACATCTCTAAACCTCCTTATGGGATCGTGTATAACCGTCGTGTCATATTACGTAAGAACTTAAAGGTTGTAAGTAGAGTTAACAGTATGACTTTGATTCAACTAACTAGTACAACTGTTGACAGATGAATACATTCGTGCAAGCAGCTAGCTAAGGTTATCGTACCACATACGGAACATCCAAGGCTTCCTGCCGATTGCTTCCAACCATCTAATATCAACAATTCACAGAGCCACTTAGCATGGTGGCCTCATTGCAAACTTGACTGATAGAATTCAGTCTGCACCAAAAATAGGACTAGACACATTACACTAGTTATTGACAAGTGTCCAATCAAAAATATCCAGCACAGTCCTACAAGAGGTCAATCGCTAGCCTTCATAGCTCAGTGGCAACGTCTCTGACTGCAGCACTAGGTGACGCGGGTTAGAATCTCAGAAGGGACATGCGTTACTTCGAGGTTGCAGATACGCCTTGCTGATGAGTGCCAACTAGCACGAAAGCTAGGTCCAAGGCTTCCTGCCGATCACCTTCCACCATCTAATTACAACCTGCTCTTCAGAAAAAAAAATTAGAAGTATTCCTATCGGAATTTATGCTAATACAGTTGAATATATATAAAATTTAATGGATCTCGTGAGAACATAGAAATGTCAGAAAATAAATTTGGAAAAAAATACCTACTTTATAATCCGTATATAAGTAACAAATTATTTTTAGGAGACATTTATATATTTTTATCTATTTTATTTTATTACAGCTTGATTCCACACCGTATTTTGGTACATGTATGGAATTTTTAGCGTGTGATATCGGTAGCCCAAACTTTGCAGGCCAACCATTGATATCAGGCGTGCATCGGCTGGGGATCGAGCCCGGACCACGAGCGTGGTCAGCGAGAGTCCTAACCGCCGTGCCACCGACGCACATCAAGGGGACGATCCAATGACCTCCCCAGTAGCAAAAACTATGCGTCAGAGCGATTCCATTTAGGGATCGTCTCAGGCTTCAACACGCCCAATTGCCAAGTCAAGCATGGAATAAAGTGATTGTCGCCTAAAGTATTTCCAAAAATCTGTTGAAAACTTTCACCAATAGATGTCTTCGCTATATACTTGAGATCAGATTGGTTGACCAGAAATGATAAGTAGCCAACAATGAACCCCAACGCGCGAACTAACGAAGAATCTATTGCTTAACAGACATTCAGAGGGAGATGGAGATCAATTAGAAATACGGTGAAAAGACATTCAGAAGATCCACACGCGCCAAACAATACCTCGAGTGGAAATCGAAACAGTTAAACGTATGAAGGTAATATTGCGAAGATTACGTGACGAAGAAACGGAAGCAGTTGTAGAGCTTGTGAAGTCTAGAACAAAATGACTGTACAGTATTTTTTTAGATGTTACAAATAGAAAAATTGTACATAACTTCTGTTTTTGTTTACAGCATTCTGCTTTTCCTTTCGTCTACTCACTGGTCCATAATGTCTACTTGTTTCACTACTAACCGTGTTGTATCATTTGGATTTCACAGGAACTTCCTATCCTGATCCGAAGACTATTCTGCAACCGTTGTACAGCTTCTACTAGTAGACACCACCCCAGCATTGAACACTTCTGTGGATTATATTAATGATTTGTAGCAACAGACTTTAACTGTATCATCAAGTAACCATTAATTTCTATAACTCGTTAACTTTGAATAAGGCATTAAGAAGACAAATTTCTCGAGATGATATCGTCATTTCGTAGTTTCTTTACAACCGCTTTACAACTAACATGGTTAACAATAATAAAATAAAGCTCATGACAATTACTCAGTTAAATAAAAACAAAAGTACATACTAATGACCAATCATATTTAGATAGGTCAAGTAGTCCAGGGTAGGCGAAGATTGAAGTCTATTGATTTTTGTACACACAGTTTAGGCTGTATGTGATTAATCCAAAGTGCTTCCATTACCTTCAATAACCTTGAATTAGAGTTATATGAAATAATTGTGAAACAGTCATTAATATTGATTTTGTGACTTGACATTAATAAGTGTTTTGCAATGGATGATGCTGGATTTCTATTCAGATTACTGGCATTGGGATTTTCTATATGATTTAGTAGCCATTTTGGAACATGTTCTTTCCGACGACATTGGAACATTCTGTTGGTTCTACCTATATAGGTGTGGACTCTACTTCAAACTGTATCTACAAGTTCACCTGCAGCTGTGGTGACAGATAATGATGACATGGAGAACGAGATCTCCAATAGAAAACAAATTTTGATTGGAAATGGTTATCTGAAAAAGCTGCTAAATAATATTATCAATAGAAAGGACCAGAAGGGAAGACAGAAAAAACGAAAAATCTTGGCTATCGACTATAACCATTCCATATAGAAAGGATACAGCTGAACAACTTCAAAGAGTATTTGTTTCATATAATATTAAAGTCTATTTCAAGCCCTGTAATTCTCTACAGAAAGCTTTGGTGAATGTCAAAGACAGTTGCAGCGAAGAAAATTTTCTTTTCGACGAAGTCATCATCTAGGCTGTACATTCGTGTATTTATATCAAATGGATGGGAAAGGTTCAGAATAATTTCTGGTTAGGGGGTTAAATTAATAAAAAATTACAATTAGGAATTAGAATGCCATAATAAACAGCCTCGAAAACAACCCCTTATGATTAACTATCGACGACCTTCATCTCTACAAGAGATACATTGATACTTTCATCATTTGTGATGAGAAGCTGGACCTTGAAAACTTACTTCAAATCTTCAACAACGCCCACCCAAACATCGACTTTACACTGGAGACCGAATCCGACGGAATGTTCCACTTCCTGTATGTCTATCTGACAAGAAATGACAACAACTCTTTGAAAAGGTCCATATACAAAAAGCCTACATGGACTGGACAACTCATCAACTTTCAAAGCTTCGTACCGCTAAGCAGAAAGAGGAACCTGATATACGCTCTTTCCTCGAGGATTCGGAAGATATGCAGCGAGGAAGTGATCGAAGAAGAACTGCGTAATCTCCGAGAAACCCTGATGGAAAACGGCTTCCCGTCCAGGTTCATAGACGAGAATCTTAAACCTAAGAAGACTTCTGAACAAGTCCAATCCGTCCCAAAGAAAATACTCCTGCTTAATCTAGAATTCAAAGGTGATATTGAAGCAGAAATCCTCCGCAAACGCCTCTCCAAATCGATGAGGAAAACATACTTCGCCTGGAGTCTACGACTGACGTTTTCCTGTAAGAAACTGTTCAACCAGAACGCGAAAGACAAGCTGTCGCATTGGGCCACCTCAACGTGCATATACCAGTTTACTTGCTCTTGTGGAGCTGAGTACGTCGGCCGTACCATGCGCCGACTTGACAAACCCACTCGTGAACACTACCCAGCCTGGCCAGTAAAAGGAGAGCAAAAACGTGTATACAGTTCAGTGACAGAACATCTGGTCAACTCAGGACATTCAGCGCCTTTCGAAAAGTCCTTCAAAGTAATATACAAGATTCAATCAAACCTGTCAAAGGGAGTGAAATCAAGACATTTGGGCATAGCTGAGGCGTTAGCTATCCAAAAACTCAAACCCACCCTTTGTATCCAAAAGAAATACGTCCAACCCCTATCCCTGCCATGGCCATCATAAACAGGTAAAAATTTTTTTTAATAATGACCATCCCATCGCCTTTCTTATCTAAACTTCCTGTTTATTCATGTTATTTTAAGTTTTCTTAATCCCTGTCTACACTACCGTATTTTCATATCCACACTTCCTGTTTATTTTGTCATTTTACTACTTCTACATATTTAATCCCTGGTTGCATAAACAATTATTCATCACACTAACATATGTGTAAAACTTGGGCACTGTGGTAGTAAGTAATTCCATATTAGTTTGTTTATTAGGTATATCACACAGTGAAACAGTATTATTTACTGGATGACGTTTCGAACAAAATTTATTGTTCATAATCATATCAATTGTGATCACACGACTTTGACACTTGAGTTTTATAGTTTTCTTTGTTCTCTCCTATTTGTCGTATGGGTAGTAGAATTTTCCAAATATTGGGGACAGATTATAGGTTTCCAGGCCGTAGGTGTTACGAACTTCCTGAAATAATTTGAGCGCCGAGTCAGATTGATTCATTATAAATTATTTAAATTAATCCCAGCGTGTTAAGAAAATCAAAACAAGATTTTTCTGAACGTTTCGCTGTGTAAGCCACAGCTTCTTCAGCAGATTTATTCGGATTTTAATAATAATTGGGGACAGGTGATGAATCATTCCTATTGCATGTATTTGTAGTTGATTCGATAAACAAAGCTTCTGTTATCAATCTCTCCCTATACCCTGTGACATTAGATTTTAAAACTGTCATCCTATCCCATCCTATTGTATGGTTGTGTGTGACTGCATGTAGTGCTATAGCTGAACTATTTTCTAGATTTCTTATCTTATTCGGGTCAACCAATCTAGATTTTGCTAAGTTTTTATGTTCAGCTAGTCTGACTGCCCCTGTTCTACTAGTTTGACCTATGTATTTGACCTGACAGTCATTGCAGGGTATTAGATAAACTAAATTTTTTTGTTTTAAAGGCTCTACAGGATCTTTTAGCCGACAAAGCTTGTTTCTAATTGAGTTTGTGGGTTTGAATTAAGTAGTACCAAAGAAAATCTAAAACAGGAACTGATACACATAAAAGAAGCCTTAAAACTTAATAATTACCCAGATAAATTAGTCAGGAAATATGTAAGGAAATGTAAAAACAAAATAAATAATGATAGTAGCGATAGTGATAATAACAATAATAATGATAATGATAACAGTGACAATAATAATAATATTAATGACGACACCAACAATAAAGAATCTAAATCATCGGTAGTAATTCTATACAAGGAAGGAACCTCGGAAGCCTTACGCAGAATTGTTAACAAGGCAGGAATAAAAATGGCATTCAAACCCACAAACTCAATTAGAAACAAGCTTTGTCGGCTAAAGGATCCTGTAGAGCCTTTAAAACAAAACAATTTAGTTTATCTAATACCCTGCAATGACTGTCAGGTCAAATACATAGGTCAAACTAGTAGAACAGGGGCAGTCAGACTAGCTGAACATAAAAACTTAGCAAAATCTAGATTGGTTGACCCGAATAAGATAAGAAATCTAGAAAATAGTTCAGCTATAGCACTATATGCAGTTACACACAACCACACAATATGATGGGATAGGATGACAGTTTTAAAATCTAATGTCACAGGGTATAGGGAGAGATTGATAACAGAAGCTTTGTTTATCGAATCAACTGAAGAGAATACGTGTAATAGGAATGATTCATCACCTGTCCCCGATATCTGGAAAATTCTACTACCCAAACGACAAATAGGAGAGAACAAAGAAAACTATAAAACTCAAGTGTCAAAGTCGTGTGATCACAATTGATATGATTATGAACAATAAATTTTGTTCGAAACGTCATCCAGTAAATAATACTGTTTCACTGTGTGATATACCTAATAAACAAACTAATATGGTATTCATCACACTAGTTTTTCTTATCCAAACATCCTGCATATTTTGTTATTTTTTACATTTCTAACCCCCAATTGCACAATGTCAATTTTCTTAGTTATTATAATGCTACTTTGTTTGAGTTTTACCCATCCCCCTGTTTATTATGGCATTCTAATTCCTAATTGTAATTTTTTATTAATTTAACCCCCTAACCAGAAATTATTCTGAACCTTTCCCATCCATTTGATATAAATACACGAATGTACAGCCTAGATGATGACTTCGTCGAAAAGAAAATTTTCTTCGCTGCAACTGTCTTTTTATTCCCTATAATCAAATGTGTATATTCCGTGAATGTCAAAGAAATGGTTCCCAAAATGACACAAAACAACTGTGTCTATAGGATTAAGTGTTGAGAATGTGAAGCATGCAATTTAGGGGAAAGCAGTAGACAAGTGAAGGTCAGAGTGAATGAACACAGACTGTGCACAAAACGTTCACCCAGAAATGAAGTAGAACTAAAAAGTCTAGAGAAAAGATCGACTATAGCAGTGCACGCTATAGACACCGGACATAAGATTGGTTTCAGCAATGTAGAAATTATAGGAAGAGGCTTCCATTCAACACACAAAGAAAGGCTGACCTCTGAAGCCTTGCACATCACAAGCGGTAAGTAGGAGAGAAGGGAGAGACTTATCACCTATATGGCAGACTCTAATGAAACAAAACAGACAAGGGAGAAACAAAATTTCGATCCTATATTATGACCAGTGTGAAATAATATCATGATCTGACGTGCCTCCCATATAACAAACAACATACTCATACAAGGAAGTGCACATATATGACATTAGTCATTAAAAATATGTGGTGACTGTTTACATTTTTCTATTGGTACAAGTGTCTATTGATAAGTGACCTTCAACTGAATTCAATTTATGTAATTTTTGATGGTTAATAAAATCCGAATAATTCTGCTGAAGAAGCTGCGGTGGCCTACACAGCGAAACGTTCAGAAAAACCTTGTTTTAATCTTCCCTAAACACACTCTGAGATTATTTTAAATAATTTATAATGATTCAATAATCTGACTCGCCACTCAAATTATTCCAGGAAATTTATTAGTGTTTCAATATTCTCTCATTAACTTGGATTTTTATTCTGATACTTCGTACCGTTACCGAGCTCACTGTTAAGTCCCCTACGAGCTGGCTGCAAATAATGACAGAGAACAGAGTTCAAAGGAAATGCACCACTGAAGCTTTATATTCCAGTTGAAATGCTCGCCAACCAGCCAAGCACGTGGACCAGGATCGATTCCCAGCCAACAGACACACACCTAAACCTTACCTAGTAGTTTACCTAGTATTATTTTTTTTTTAATGTTCTGATATTCTGTGTTACCCTCTCACTGATCTGTTTAACAAATCTTTTTCCAGTAATATTGTGCCTGCTGTTTGGAAAGACATTAAAGTTGTGCCCATACCTAAATCGTCTACTGGAGCATGTGTCAAATTTAGACCCATTGCTATTACCTCTCCTTTTTTGAAAACTATGGAGAAACTACTTTTACTTAGTCTTGTACCCTCTCTTAAATCCTTTAATGACCCAAAACAATTTGCCTATAAGCACAGTAGAAGCACTTTAGATACAGCTGCCGTCTTATATCATAACATTGCTTCCAGTCTAGACAAAGGGGCTAAATTTGTTCGTTGTGACTTCCTACACTATACATCTGCTTTCGACTCGGTACCTAGAGACATCTTATTAAATAAACTTTGCTACAAGTCAAACAGAATGTTGGGCTGTAAACTGGTTACATTCTTATTTCTCAGAAAGAAAGCAGTACGCCATGTATAAAGGGAAGTCTTCCACTTCGCTGCCTACTTACATGACTTGCCTCAGTCTGATGAAATAAACTTTGTGAAGTACGCTGATGATTTAACTGTTTCAATGGCTGTTAACTCCCAGCTAGATTGTACCAAAATAAATAGCTTTCTGTCGGGAGTCAGTAAATGGTCTGCGTCTAACGGTCTTAAACTGAATCCTTCTAAATGCCAAACTGTTAATTTCAGCTTAAGATGTAAACGACAGTTAAAAGAAGCCGACAGTTGTAGGATTGATGACAATGATATAGTAATTAAATCAGAAATTAAGTATCTTGGGCTTGTTCTCTCTTCTGATCTCCCCTGGTCTTCCCATATCTCAGCGATCTCCAGTAAAATATTCCGCCTGACATTTTACATTAAGAAGTTAAGGCACTCGGGTATAACTCAACCTCTCCTCTTACAGTTCATAAACTCTTGCATCCTACCTATTCTTCTTTGTTGTTCACCCTTATTCTTTCCTGGTTTGCTTAAAAAGGACTTTGTCACAATTCGTAGAATGCTGAAGACTGTCAGTAGGATGAATGGTGTCCCAGTAGACTACATAGTTAACGTCGTTGTCGATAGGCACTTGACTTCGTGCAGTAAATTTGCTTAAAGGATTTTGTCTGACTTAGAGCATCCACTTCACCCTCAGCTTTCACCTTGCATCTCCTCAGGTAGAACAAGAAGTAACTTCAGAAAACTGTATGCTCGCACGTCTAAGTATAAAAATTCTATGATACCATACATGGTACGTATTTTATGTGATGAAAATAGTGTCAGGCAAGAATTAACTAAACATTTTTCATCTAGTAAATAAACAATCTCCTCCATCCATCCTTATATACCTTCAAGTTTTACTTTTATTATTTCTATTATATTTATGGTCCTGTTGATTCTTTGTTTTTACTTTCATAACTGCAAACACCAACTTATCTCTATGACTGCTGTAATCTTTGTTTTTTCCCTCACCATATCATGTAAAGAGAACATTATATTCAATATTTTTAATCATGCAAGGATTTGTATACCGCATCGACAATACTGTGTGAAACAAGCCCACGGCAATTTCCACTTGTATTATTATCATTACCTTAGCTGCTATCATTATTATTATTTCCATTTTATATGCTGCATTTTTTTTATATTAACCCTATTGTAAATGTAGACAAATTTTCTGTGTGATTAATTTTATTTATAATTTGAGGAAATTAGATGCAATATTGTGATTAATGCTGAAAAATCCATTCTGTATCACAAGTACTGTTTTTGGAATAAAGTGAATTATTATTATTATTATTATTATTACTGGAGGGTAGTCAACTCAAAAAAAGACGGAAAGTTGAGTCAGTGTATGGTTAGCAACCACATAACGCAACTGCTACTGAAAGTTGTGAAGCTTGAAGACATTTGGTTCAGCCAGAATGTATATTATTATTGTTCTCTTGAGTTCAGAGTGGAACATAGGGCTTCCACAACACATCTCCCCTTTGTTCTATTTTCTACCATTCTCTTCAGCTGGGTCTACGGTTGACCAAACTCTCTCATCTCTCCCTCACATGATCTCATCCATATCACCCTAGGACGACCCACTCGTCACTTCCCGTTTGGATTATACTCGAGGGCCTGGCGTGCGATGTCATTCGGTGGTCTCCTCAATGTATGCTCGATCCATCTCCATTTCCTCCTGCATATTTGTTGAGCGATCGGCTCTTGGTTGCTTTGTTCCACTGCAGAGTTTCTTGCTGCTTATTCTTCCTGGCCATTCGATCTTCAGTATGGAGCCAGCGAAGACAGCTGTTGATGAAAATCTGCAACCTGTTGGAAACCCATTTCAAGACACGCAAAGTTTCTGACCCGTATACAAGAGCCGACTTCACATTGGTGTTGAATGTAAGGAATGAATACTAATATAATATGATAACAGCAAACGAGAGCTATTTTATTCCAGTTATCCTGCACCAAAATGCTTGATCTCTTTCGATCTATCAATTCCCAAACTACTGGGACATTTCAACGATGTCTTGAGGCTAACGTGATGATAAAAGACGAAGAGTAAAGAAAACGATTTTTCCACTGATCAATCAACAAAAACTTTTTATATACAGGTTTGTCTGTTTTTCTATCACAATGGATATAACACAATAAGACAGAGAAGAAAAAAAAGAATAACAGGGTTTCATATTTTTTATCCATTAAGAATCCTCTATGATAAAATGATCTTTTAGTTTTAACTTTATAACAACAACTGGTGATTTCTGATTATTCGTTGTAAATAATAAAAATATGAACAGATATGTGTATATGCGTATTGAAACATTGACAAGTGTTTTAATGAAAGTAAAACACAAACGGCGGTATATGTATAAATATACGAATTTATAATCTTAAATAATTCGAGAAGAATAAAATAATAACAGTAATAATCCAATGATCATAAATGTATTGAATGTCAGTGAAACAGACAATGGCGGAGTTGAATTACATCCATTTTTATTATTACAATTACAATAACGAACTTTAACACGATAGGTGCCTAGTCGATCAATACACCAACGACCATCTTCTGCACCGATTACCCCGGTTACTGCACAATCTCGATAATAACGTCTAGTCCACTTTCCATCTAAATACACTGAACAGTACGAGGGGAAAAAAAAGAACCAACCACATAAGTAAAATGGGGATTAATTACACAGGACAGTTATTTTACAAATTAAATTAAATGATATCGACTTTGAAGAAAAACTGAAACCGGTATTAAATGACTGGTGTCATCTTAGCCTGTGACTCTTCAGCAGAGAACACTGACGACCCACATTCATTACTAATCCGAATAATTGTAATGAAAAGTACTAGGCAATTTGAAGACAATTGTTTGTACCAATGAAAATGACTAATTGTCGTAGTCAATTTTTTGAAAACAAACGATCAGAAAAACCTGAAGCACAACATTTCAATCCAGAGATAAAATGGGCGAAGTTCAACAATAGCGTCCCAGGAGTGCCAACGCTCCATTGACCTTGAATGCATGCTAGTCGTTGGCTAACGGCACCTGTCATTATTATCATAACTAGAAAATCAACGCTTTTCACCAACTAAGATGCAAATCTTACCCAGATCACGTTTTTAAGTACTGTTTGGACAATATGTTAATAGCTCGTTAGGGTTAGGGTCATAATTAGGATTAGGTTTACGGTTAGAATAAGGGTTTTAATTAGGGTTAGTGTTAAGTCTAGGGGTTAGGATCAGGATTAAGGTTAGGGTTATGATTAGGGATAGATTTGGAGTTGATGTCGTTCATTTTTATTAGCTTTATTATCCATAATTTCCTGGAAAGTGGTCGTCGACCCTCTTACTGCAAACCATGGTAATTCAACCGAGGGCTTTTGTGGAAGACTGCACATGAGGATAAGAGAGATAAACGATTCACAAAAACAGTGAATACATGTAGAGAAACTAGTCTAACTTAGCAACTGATACTCCTCATTAGAACTGGGACGTATTTTGAAGTCATGTCAGAGAAACATACCCTGTTAATTGTGTTTTCATACATTTTCTTGTAAATATACGACATTTTTTGTGCGAAAATTCCTCATTTTTATGATTGGTCGGCTGAAGGTCACTCGCGCGTTCGCATCCTTGGGAGGCTAATGTTGAACTTTGCCATGAAATGAACACGTTTTTGTACAGAAAATCTGAAAGCGCAGTTGACGAAACTTTGAGAGGAGGACTCAAAAAGCTGCCTTTACTTTCCCCTTAATTGCAATATATATTACAAATAGGACATTGGTAGAATGCTTGCCAACCAGTCAGGTGGTCCAAGTTCGACTCCCGGTTGACGAACTCCCAAAACTCGTCTAGTTTACTGGTCGGTAGTAAGACCAGAAAAAAGGTAAGATTGAGCTTGAGGCTAACGACTGCAGCCAGTAAACGAACAGCACCACTGCTAATGAAAAATCAAATGTTGAAGCCCTAATGTCCACTCATAACAAAAGGAGTGAAAAACAAAAGTAAAAAAACTAAGTAACCGTCTAGTGTTAACTACATTCCCAAGATTTTCCAGGTGATATCGAATTTTTCAAAGACAAGCATACGATCGAACGACAAAAAGACTATCGGAGATCTGGAATTCCCGGATGAATTGTGTCTAATATCGAACAAACTGTAAGATATGCAGAATACAACCGACAAGTTGTCAAAAGAGGCAAGCAGCGAAGGTAGTACTTCAAGTAAACACAGACAAAACTTAGGCAGCGAAGGTATCCAACCAATAACACCAATCACTTTCAACGGGAGGAATCGTTTCAGCTACCAGTGGAATGGACGACCATGTCAAAGTCAGTCAGGATCTGGAAAGCAAGATAAGCCTTCATTACCTTGATGTCTTTTTGAATGTCGACTGCACCCAACACAACCAACAAGAACCAAATTGTCAACACTAATGTCAAATTATTGTTTCTATATGGTTCAGAAACTTGGCGCCCACGTCACTGAAAGCACTTCCAACAGGCTACAGCAGACTTTCATCAAAAGCTGCTTTCACTCTATACTGAAGATCAGATGGCCGGCCAAATAAGGAACACTGGCAAGAAGTGGACCGACCAAGAGCCTCTCACTCAGCAAATATGCAGAAGGCAATGAAGATAGATGGTTGGATATACACTGAGAAAACTGTCGGATGACATTAAACTCTAGGCTCTCTAGTGGAACCGGGATGGAAAATGAGTTGGGTGACTCAATGTGACACGGAAATGAAAACTTGTGGGCCATACTAGAAGGAGACTGCAGAGAAAATGAAGCTTCGGCAGCACACCATCACTTCATTATGTTCTACTTGGAACCCATGGGAATAATAAGAATAATATACGATTTGTCATGACAAATATATTAATGTCAGTCAACTCTCAGTGAATCTCCCGACTGAATACTCTGAATTATTTCAATTTTTAAGGACTATCTACCTGTCTATAGTGTTCCTAACAAGGGATTATTAATTTCCCATCTGACAACTAAATGAGAAAGGAGTTTAAGTGTAATTAATGATAACTATTTCTATCTCATAATTTCATCTTATTATGCTATGTATTCTGAAAATTTATTACAGGATTGATAACGAACTAACATCAGTTAGATAACCACTGGAAAACCAGAGAATAGGCAGGTGTTGAAATCCATGGACCAATGGATCGGGTTCTATTGGTTGAATGGTCCACGAGCTCTTCTTGTAACAGAAAGGTCCTGTATTCGGATCCCGGTGGGTAAGTCTCAAACTAGGATGAAACAAATGTCCATTCCCCCTAGTTTCCCAGTGGTTCTGTAACTGACGTCAGCTCGTCATCAAACCCCTGCAAACCGACACTTTTACACTTCTCTAGAGAGAATAGAAACACCACTCTTTCAGCAAATAGTATACGTTTCCTTTGACTGGGGCTATGGTGAATGATTCCAGAGACAAGAATAAAAAGTTACTTGAATCGATAAGGATTTTATCCAAAATCCTCAGTGTTGTCGGGATTTGCTCATCACCTTCAATACAAGTTGAAAACTAAATTTATGAAAAAAAAACAGGTATCATAACAATCCAAACTCTTTAAGGTTATAATCGACTAAATTTGAAAAAAACAATTTCAAAAATCTTTCTAAGTTAATCAACTTTAGAGAAAACAATACTGCACACCAAATAAAATCAAATGATTTGTAGACCCGCTATCTGATTTTCAGTATAGAGCTTTGAACAGGAACGCAGCAATTCAAGTTACCATATTCCATATAAAACACAAAGAAGGAGAAAAAGGAAATATTCAAAACAACTACAACGGATAGAAGTGTACCGGAGAAAAAACAATCCTATGGAAAAACATTAGAACCCAGGAGATTATTAGGAGTAAATGTATCCACGCTAATGAGAACGATCTTGAGTAGCATCACCAACAGTCCTAAGCAATGGCGCTTAGCGTCTTGAAGACAGCCTGACAGTCGACACCTCTCTTTGTGGTTGGTTCAAGCCAACAGTTAAATACCTCCCCAGTTGATGCCAGGTTTTGATTTGACCACCCCCAAATCTTTTCCAAAGTAATCTTATGTTAGCTAACACAGACTGAGTGGGAAAACAGTAATTTAGCATGTGTACCACGCGTCCTAGCCATCTCAACCGATGCAGCTTCATAACCCCCTGGATTGACTTCCTCCCCTTACGTAACACCCTGTGCCTAACCTCAATATCACTGTATCGTAGTGATTTCAGTTTTTTGTGACATCAGTTTTCACTGAGTGCTGCCAGATCCTAATGGTAATAAAGAGGTTTAACTCTCTTTATATACCATAACTATTTTAGAAACCATAACACGTAGTTCGAAAAGAAAATTTTATATGAACACAATATTCTTGCTTTATTTCAGCAGTAACTTTGATATACAGAGAAACCAGAGTTATATACGTAGAAATAAAGCCTTAATACCTCAAAATGAAAACGCTGTCCTCAAGATAGTGGATTTGACTAAAGTAACTATGTGGGAAAACAACTAAATTTAAATGTTTTAATGCATGAGCAACAAAAACCAACAAATTCGCTTTAATTGAAGCAATTATTGATCGAAGTGTTGTAAATTATAGAGCCAAACAATTTACAGATGATAGAGGACCATTATTATCAATCCATGATTAAACTTGAAATAAATTAAATCCCTACAAACAAACTCTTAAAAACTTAAAGATATTTTAGCAAATTAAATCCATAGCGCAGATTGACATAAAGCCTAACATGAAGGTTTATCAGTGTATCATAACACTTCCAAACAATACAAGAAAAGGCGAACATGATAGGAAAAATCTGAACCAAAGCAGTACGTGTAACATGTAACCGTAAAATCTCAGTTGCTGGAAATTTACTAACAAACTGACCAGTTTTTCTACCTTTCACTACTTATTCTTTGGTTTTAACTTGTAATAACGTTGCTAAAAAACACCTATGTTCAAAACGCCAGACAATTTATATACTCAGTGTTTTACCAAGTCGTTGGTGTTAGAGAAAAGCACACTGGTTCTTAACACAGTTACCCCTAACAGGTTCCATTCTATAAATGAGGCTACGGAAATTATGGATAACAAGAGAAGAGTGAAACGGTTATTGTATGCTTTGGAATACTTTAATAACAACTAAACCGTTGTGAGTGTTATAGCCTTTTAAATAAACGAAACATGTGATGAATGAGATAGCCTAACTTCCAACTTCTTAACCAGGGATTGATGAAGATCGGTCATTATTTTATACTTGATATAAACGCCACAAACATGCTCAAAATTTCAGCTATGACTATTAGAATAAGACTTACTGTTCCATCCGAACAGATGCCTATATACCTCTTATTTTTATACTGTCCTGCATTGCTTATCTATCAATCATACGCACATTTGCTTTAGCTACTTCTTTTCGGTGTTGCCTGGAACATAAAAACATGAGACCTTGAAATAATGCATCATCCGAGTAGCAAAAGAAACCTCAAAAAGACAGCAAATACAGAAATGAGTCCGTCCATTATGCATGATGACTTGTGGTCCCGTAAAAAAGAAAGTGATAGACACTTTAATTTATGGTCAACTAAATGACGACTTAAATTGTCATTTACCCTCAATAGTAATGATGATAAATATTTGAGTATATACTGTTTGTTGAGCAGTTGTACGCGCTTAATTCTATAACTGTTCTTAAAAGTATTTGACGGGCAGTTTACGCCAAATCTGCTCTCATTCGCAGTTTCCAAACAGAATAACGATAATATTTCGTGGTGGTGTAAATGAATGAATGTTGGCTTAGAGAAAACCTGCAGGTCACGTATTGGACATAGTCAGGTAACTCGATTTACTGAGATATTAATATTCCCAATATGACTTTCATGAAATAACTGACTTATTAATATCTCTTCATTCTTCGAGGGTGTTCAAAAAGAGCTTTAGCCCCTTACTTTGAAAAGAATAAGGTACAGTGGCGAAAAACAGTCATAAATTTTGGTATTACTGAAACGCCCACACACGCTATTTAGGCGAAGAAATTTGAACTTTAAGTGAATCATTACTCTATTTAAATGGCAATAATTCCAGTAAGGAATAATTAGACTGTAGCTGAATATAAAAATCACCTCAAACTATTTCCACTTTCTATATTTGCCGACATAAACTGCATTCATTGGCTGCAATTAAGAAGTATAGGTACATCTACACAACAAAACTAAGTCCAGTAAGTCTTATCACCAGCTGATAGTTGCAATTCATCTGCTAAACGGATCTCAATACCATTAATTAATTCATTTGAAAAAAATTTCGATATTCTGTATGATACTTATGACATCATGTGGCTCACAAGACTAGACTGGTAACAGTTGTCACACTTTACCTAATTGCGAAGACAAAGAAAATTTAGACGAACGGTGCACCAGAACGTTTAAACGCTAAACCCACTGATATATCACCTCCTTTATACAACTACTATTCATTAGGGTACTTTGAGATTTTACGTTTACCTGACTTTTCTTTGTAACTTGGATCAACCGTCTCACTCAAATACTTTAGAACGGTTCTTATAAACAACAGAAATCTCCAGCTTACAACTAATAAATGAGCCCAAAAAATCAATCTGGTTTACATTAACCTGTAAAAACTATTTTGGATATTGAATATTGCAACTTCCATGGAAGTTTTCGATACACAATAATATTGATCGACTTACTTTCCTGGATCATTTTGACACATCTAGAATAATTCTTGCCATCATTTGGACAAGCAACTAGTGGAAAGGTTCGATTGTCGAAATAGTCTCCGCAATGTGGTTGGGTTAATGAGTTGCACTGATAACATCGCAGTTCTGATCCAATCCCTGAATTCAAGCATCAAAATAATGATATAAGTTATGAATATCGTCCTACCAACTTGACATCTGTAGGCAGAAGCCATTATTAGGATAAGGACTAATTCTATCACCATTTCCGCATTAGCTTTTGAAAAAGCAACGTTTACATCAAGCTGGATCTTGGGTTTATTAAAACACACCGATCCAACCGAGCGACTTCTTGCAAACTTTTTCTGTTCCTCTCATTCTCCATCGAAAATATGAGTTCAGGCATCGTGTTTTCAAAAAATGAATAGTTTTTATAGTCATTAGAAGCCTTCTGCTTCCGTTGTGATAATCCGTATCCTGTACTCAATATATGGTTATCAGTTCGTATAGATCTGTTGATTTTTCACCCCAATTTCTTAGTTCTAAATGGAATTTCAATATAATCATTTGGCTTCCATAAGGCAGATTCATTCATCTACAGATTAGCCACAATGGCATCCAGGATATTAGCGCTACTAGTGCCAAATATGGTCCAGTCACTATTCAGTCCTCTAGATCAGCCAAAGGCAAGGACATACGCAGTTAACAGGAAGACAATACCAGTGCCCATTCATAGCCCCAAGATTAACTGTATCGCTAACAAGGAATGCAGAAAACACAACCCTGCCTATCGGTCTCGACTCCATAGACAAATGTGACGACCTCTTATTCGTACTATCAGATGACTAACCGTACTCGAATTTCTTGAAGCAGTATCATGGTGTAAATAAGATGGAACTGCTAACTATTTTGTGTGAAAATAAAGTTTGACAATTGCGGTTCGATACCTCAATTTGTGATGAGTTCTTGCATTTTTGTGAATAAATTAATGTCTACCGTTGAAAGGGGGTAGTGCAGTAATATGAAAAACATCGCGATAACACCACTCGTATGTTTAATAAATCTTCGAAAACTTCAGAGACTATACACAGTGATATGAGGTTTAATAGTCACATGTACTCAGGGTTAGTTCTGAATAAAAAACGACGCATGACAGGAAGCCCCAGTCTGCAAAGCCACTTAGAATACGGTCTGTACTCCCTTTTTAGGGCACTCACAGGAGGCGTTCTTGAGCCACTATTAACGGACATACGACAGCCTTTGATTCATTCTGAGCAGTTACAAGAATTGTTGAGGGCTTCTAATAGCCTGAAAGCATAGTTACAAGAATCAATCGTCTAAGACACACCTTATCGTGTGTATTTGATTCTTATATGAGTGGAATTCCCTACCATCCATGAAAATTCTAATCCAGGATGGGGATAAATAATACATAGACAAAGGCATTCTAACCTAAACATTTGGTTTGGCTGTAACTAAGCTGTCAGCAGGTCAGAAGTAAAACACCAGCCATTACCGAAGGTATGTTGAGCCTCACGTAGAATATTTGCTGTTCAGGTGTTTAACAATTCAAGTGTTCATGATAACGGAAATCATACTCGAGGCTATTAATAACAACGCTACCTGGTTTAAGCAGCTTCTCGTCCAACCCTCAAAATTAAGGAAACAGAATGGCATGCTAACACGTGTTTAGAAAACTATGGAGAATCAGAAAAAAGGAGGCGTCACCAAACCTTTCAGCAATGGGAAGTCTCCCGTCTTCTCACCCTAAAATTATTCTCTTTTATACAACATGCATAAATTCATTTGAGGCAAACCTTTGGTATTAGATGCCACACCAAAACATCTTTGTGAATTATTACACTTTGTCATCTTCGAACGCATCATGAGATTTTCGTACGTCTCCAGGCTGCGGAGGCATTCTCTACTGGGGCTTCTAAAGGCACATACATAACCTAGCTGATGAATTTGCTCAGAACAACAAATCAACACGGGCAGCATTAGTTTGTATTTCCTGAGCAGGAATTGGTTGCAAATGCCCCCTATCTCCTCTTACCTTCAATTTGTATAAACTCTCCAGAACGCTGATGTCTTGTTAGACAGTATTCACCTATACCAAACTCTTCTAATTTTTTGGTCAGATGTCCTGTGCCTTCTTTCAACTAAATGGCATTCTGTTCAGCACTTATTGCCACCATAACAGCTTTATTGTTATCACCCACATTTTGAACTCAATCTCAGTGAGGAGGAGACTCCTTCAAAATCTACCATTCACTAAAAGCCACATGCACAACAAGGATAGAATACTTCAAGGGCTGGTCTCCGATTCTTCTTTCCTTTGCTACCAAGTGATCTTTTCTTTAAAAATAGCCAGATCTACATGGTCTGTCATTACGGTTCCAAAGTGTTTTGATTGCAGACTGGTAACAGTGGGTTCATGTGAAATAATTTTTTTGAATTCTACAGTGAAAACAGAACTAGGCGGATTGCTATGTTGTTTGATAGTCATACTCTTGTGGGGTTTTGCGTTTCGTCAAACATAGTAATGATAGCAAGACCAAGATCTAGTTAGTGATTAAGGAATTCAGAAGGATATGACGAATAGTCCAATGGTTACTGTATCTTCTCTATAATGTATATGGCTCCCTTTATCTACCGAGTGGTGGATGCCTTTTCTGTGTGTCTGACTAGGTTTCCCACTTCACTTGCCCACTGTCGCACCTTCATAGGTAAATTTTTAAAAATGGATTTGGTTTTCCACAATAATACATGCTGTCAATAATGTGAGGAGTTGTACTGATAGAAAACTCGATTCCTAAAACTTGATGAATATCCTATTAGTCCAATATCATAATGTCTTCAGGGTTTGGAATTTAATATAACTATATTTGGAACCATATGGTCTGTCAGGTTTGGCTGTTTTGTTGATGTCTGCAAGTTCATATATTCGTAGCTAGTTAAAGCTGCAAAAATCATGTCGTCTTGCATCCAACCAGTTGAATGGTGATGTAGATGTAGACTATCCTTTTTATGAACGTTTTTACTGTGTAAATCCGATCAGTGGATGCATAAAAAATTAATCCATAGTTGTATTTTTGTGTAACTTAATCATGATATCCGTGTCTCACAGCTGCCCGAAAAAAATGGCACCGGCGTGAGATCAGCAACAGTAGTCTATAACTTTTGAGATAGTCTGCTGCGCTCTTCATCATTACCGATATCCTTCCTCGACTTTGAGCTTAGTACCCTACCTTGCCAAAAATGCAGCTATGGCAGCAACCAGGTTGTTTGTCAACTTTCAGTTTGCCCCTGGGCACAATGTACTTGCCCATCTCCTGGTACCTACGTGTCTGGAGGGTCATCGTCAAGGTTACTTACAATAAAGCCACCTTGGTACGAAAGTTGTAACTGAAGTTGCATGGCAATAATACAAACATATGTGCTCCACGGCCGTGTCAAAAAAACGCAGAAGCTATCATTCATAGGAAGTATGGTGTGCCTTCTATACTAGGACAAAACATTCAATTTTATTAATATTGGAGAAACTATACACTGTTTATATGACTTTCGGACCATGTCCGTTTAGTAATTAATGTTCTAGAAAACCCTCTATGGTCCACCTGCGAGGAAACAGTAGGCATTTAAGATCCCCGCATTATTTACATGATAGATTCCTTGGCCAGACAGTGAAAAACAAAGTCAGCGTATCCACATACACAACAGGAAGCCTATGTATATTGTCTTTGTAGATTTTAATGAAGTTTCAGATGACGCAGCACACACCACTGTGTATACACCATGGTATTGTTTCTGAAACATCCAGTTACTTGAAATAAAGTGTCCCTCTCAGATAAAGATGGATGAACCAATTGAGGAACAATTTCAGACTCCTCTCGTAGTTACGAAAACATAGCCACCTTCCTGAGGAAACCGTTCCGGGTTCAGAAAATCTCGCACAATACAAGTTTCCACAGAGTTAAATTCATGAATCTCATATCCCATACACCTTAATTGAGACACACCCACCCTGGTGTCACACAAAGTGTGACGGTAAGATGTTTTCCTCAGATTCGGGGTCTAAAGTTCTTTCGACAACATGCAGATATCTCACTGTAGTAACGTTGAGCATGCAGGTGATTCCATATATATCACGTGGTTTCTCCATCAGACACACTCTGCCTGATAAACGTTCTTGACAGATTTTTTATTTATTTTTATTTTTATTACAGCTTGATGCCATACCGTATTTTCAGTACAAGTATGGAATTTTCAGCATGGATATCGGTAGCCCAAATTTTGCAGGCCGACCATAGATATCGGGTGTGCGTCGGCAGGGGATCGAACCTCGGACCATGTGCATGGTCGGCGAGAGTCCTAACCACTGTGCGTTGGTGAATTTTAAGTGTTCTGAGGATTCTGTTCTAAGGATGCCTGAGTTACAGTTAGGATTTTCTCCTAACATAAACATAATGGGGTTAAAGAACACTAATTGCCAAAGAGTTTCTTTGTGCTTCCTCTGGACAACTGACTGTTCTCAATTTTCACACTCCGATGTCTAGCTGTTTCGCAGTCCAAATAAGTACGAGTTAGTAGAACCTGCCTACTAGACTTGTTTTGACTGTGCCACTATAATACACAGTTACTGTCTGAGTAATATTATGGGTGGAAAAATGCGAAACTCAAATATCACTGAAGGAGGGCAGGTCCTATTTTTGCTTGTCATTTGTTTTCTACTCCAGCCAAACAACCATTTATTATAAGTAACTGGTTTTAAAGTATTCTCATCTTACCTAGGCATCTGTCTACCTCAGAGAGGCTGTTATGCTGATGTGACTCCGACAAATAAGCATCAGTAAGAGACTCGAATCAATGACCCACTACCAGTAATTGAAAGTGTAGGTTAAAAGAAAAGCAAGTATCCAGAGAATCACTTAGACAAAATGAGCGCAAAATGTAACAACCAATCCAGAAGAAAAAACTAACCACATTGTTGAAATAAACGTGTTTTACAAAGCATGAAATTCTAAAAATGTATGCCAAACATACACATTTACAGCAAGCAACACAAGATGTGCAGAACAAAAAACCTAAATGAAGTGAAGCGTCAAACATCTAAAATGCACTTCCAGGTTAGTGCAAGGAATGTGGAAAATGTAGGGGGTGAAGTGAAAATTAGCTTGACCTCCATGGGTATGCACTTATTTACATCTCACACCTCATCACTGACTTCTCTTTACGATGACAAACTTTGTAACATATTCAGTGATACATATAGCTTTTCCTTTGGTAGTAGAATTATACATGAGTCTGGTGTCAGATGCATGCCATATAAAGTTCCCATCGAGTGTTTTTTCTGAAATTAGTCCTCTGAATCCCGTCACTCACGACCGAATACAGCAAGCAAACCCAACTACTAAAAGCATGACTACCCAAGATCTTATGCTAACAAACAACCCATCCCTATCTGTAATCCATGAAGCATGAATTTACAGGCAGAAGTGACACGTTAAGTCTCTTCCTGAAAGTTTATGCTGCAACAAAACCTATCTAACATGTATAAAGTCGTATTCTCATACCAATAAAGCTTCAGTGTCACCTACTGGCTGAAGGAAAAGCACCTTTGCAGTGGTGAGAACCAATGGATTGTGTGGTGGAAATGCCTACGCTCGGTCTCGCAACCTCGTTAGCTATATCTATCAACTGTGGATGAGTTGCAAGAGGGTGCTAAAATTCCTGGCAAAATTTGTAGCCACAACTGTTTAACAGGAGTGTCACGGGTTCTCCAGTCAGCCAATACCTACTTTCAAATGATTCTATAGGCTTCTATAGGGTTTCTAGGAATATCAGAAACATCCTCAGTAATATCTTCGCGAAGGCCAACAGTGACTAAGTTAGACCTAGTTTCTTGTAATTGATCTCTCTGCAGAGTAAAATTGGCTTTTGCATGAAGGTGATCAATGTCCACAGGAAGTGGCAGGTTGCAGCAAAACTGCCATTTACTCAGTCTCTTGAATTATCTGGTTACATGACATTTGCCGATTCTCACGCCTATCCTTAAACTACCTTAGTGTCAACTGTATTTAGCAAGATGCTGACGCCTAATGTGCTGTAAAACTGCTTAAGCAAATAAGAACTTGTTCTAACTAGAATGTGAGTATGACTGTTTAAGTGTAATTTGATTAATTTGCGTGATATTAGATATCACAGATATACTCAGTTGCTGAGTCAAAATAAAGAAGACAGGCTTTTGTACACAGTTTACGGAAATCTATCGAGGATTCACAGCACTCCTTGATGTAAATAGTTACAGAAAAGTCCACTATTTCACCAAAGTTTGTTGCAAACTTATTGCATATTGAAGCTCCTAGACCATATGGTGGTAGTTTGACGCGGCATTTTTAAAAACCTGGTAAATTTTCACAGCTTTGAGTTTTTAAGCGTTGCGTCATTTTGTGTTTACTTTATTTATTCTGTATCTTTGCTTTAGTTTCATTTGATGTGTATGCTTGCCCTCTAATCCAAATTTTACTCTTACAGAACCAGTGGCCTACCATCGCCCACTCCAAGACCGATCTTCCAGTCTCCCTCCAGACCTAATCACCAGGTGGACATTATTTTTTCAGCAGCTGCTTTTGGGCTCTAAAAATGATAGGTGTAAGCAACATCACAAATAGAACAGATCCCAACAGCATGAAATCACGTGTTTTTGTGGGAAATCTTAATACAGTACATATGTCAAAAACGGAACTGGAATCGATATTTTCTAAATATGGGGCAGTTGTAGGGATATCCGTACATAAGGGATACGCCTTCATTCAATACGCGAGCGAGACTAATGCACGTGCTGCGGTTATTGGTGAAGACTCAAAGACATATTACAACATGGTCCTAGGTAATTTTATGTGGATATTTTGGTTGAAACTGTTTTCGTTATCTTCGAGTAGTTTTCAGTTCTCATTTCACCTCAAATGTTTATATCCGCTACATTTTTGTGCTTTAGATGTGACTATAGCGTCCGAGCCAAAGAATCGCAAACGTGGAAGGTCAAACCCGGCATCTTCGCTACCATCTTGGTAATTAATGTTTTTAATATAATAATTGACTATTTCTTCTTATAGGAATGGTTTAACGAGGTATGTTTCAATTTCATTACGTGGTGTTTCGTGAGTTTTACCTGGCCATTCCATAATCTCAATTCCACCTTTCTGATAAACTTTTGATCCCTTTATTCTGTACGAGTTTCAAATGCATTTTGGTAACTTAGAATAGGTAAACAGTTGCTTTACATTTCGTGCATAGAAAAGTGTGCATGGTTGTTACTATACTTTCAGATAGTTTGAGTTCGAATTTGTTCCTGAACAAACCGCATCGGATATTAATTTGTTTTCCACTTAATTGAAGAACAATGTTTGCATGTCCTTAAAATACTTCTGTGTAGTGGATGAAGTTAATATCTCACTATTATTGAGTTCATGAAACTTAGTATGATATACGTATTTCCCTGTCCCAAGTACTTTCGTCCAGTTAACCCTGGAGTCCCACAGTAATCTCGTTGAAAGCAGGGATAAATTCTTTATTCTCTGAAATGTGGTAGTGACATTTTCCCACGAGTGCCAGGAAATGAGTGTTCCATTCATTAAGTTAAAGCGAAACAAGTTAGTTGCGTCTTCACTTAGGCTCTAAACAGTGGGAAAGCGTTTTTCAGACTAGGCAGACCTTGTAAACAGCCTGCTATCATTCTTCTTTAACAAGTGGCGGCAAATGGGAAAAATTAAAATGAACACCAGAAAGCTATTATGTGAAATGTAAGTCAAGTAAAAGTACATAAATAGTGCATGAAAGCCTGTTTACCCAATCCGTGTGGTAATTCCTGTAACTAACAGTTAGTTTAGCTTATTAAAATGCATTTCGTGCAACTCCCAGTTTTAACATCTTGAGATTGTTTTTTACTTTTGAGTTAGTTACCAGGACAATTTTTCTCCTCGTTAATTTGCAGTACAAACCTTTCAGAGCTCGCTTTACAGGCCCAGGCTTTGAGCACTATTGCTGGAAATTCTGTCCTGTCATTGCAGCAGTTTGGTCTTGAAGGAATTATGGGTCAGCCTAATCTCGTTAACTTTGCTGCAGCAGCAAGTTCTGTTTTTCACACCCCATCACTCGCTGGTCTAAATGTTTCTACACCCCAGGTACCAGTTACCGTGGGGAATCCACGTCAAAAATATACCAGAACGTCCAATAACACAACGACATCTTCAGCAACTCATAACTCTGTTGCTGCTAAACGTACTCGCCTAGAAGGTGTTTTAGGTAGTACCACGAATAACGCTTCCAATTCTAATTCTTCATTACCCGCTGGGGCAAGAGGACAGAATCTAGTCTCACTTGTTTCTGCAACAGATAGCCTTGTACCTCCGGCTAATCGTCGCCAAGTGACAAACTCAGGTCCCGTTCGTTCTGTGTCAGATCAGGCAACTAACAATACTGCAGCACGTAATCGTGTTGTTACGTCTGCACCTTCTCGTCCTACAAATACAGTTACGCCTAGCGTAAGTCAAAATTCACAAACAACTGATAAGAAGTCTCCTGTTACTCGCCCAAGTCGTCCAAAAACTTCAAACCATTCACTCGAAGTCGACAGTTCACCAGCTCAAAAATCAAGTCGCACAAGCTCGTCAACGAAAAGTAGCAGTCCCCAGTCAGGTAAATAGGACTTTCATTATTCATTTCAATTGTTACACATGTGATAAGATAACTTGATTAACAAAGTCTTTAATCTGGGCTTGAGGGATAGTTAAATGCTTAGACAGTCCTATAATAAGGCTATAATATTTCCCAAATAAACTTTGCATCAAACCCCAGAGATGTGTCGAAAAGATAAAGTAGTTGGAAACTTATTTTCTGCAAATTTCCCAATCTAAATTAGATTCAAGGGAGTGAGTTTTTACGTATACAGTTGTGCTTAAATGAGGCGTTATCAGCATTGGCCAACAGGGGAAAAACAATGGCTTAGTCAATCTGTCAGTTGTAAATAGGGGTCCGCAAAAAAGAGCAGTAGAAGAAACTGAAAAGGTGCTTCTAACGGTGAGATGGAGAATAGCGACTTTATTAATGGGGTGTCTGCAAATGATGCTTTTAAGGAAGTAAATGTTATCTCGACGACATGCGGATTTCAGCGTCTAGTTGATAAGTAATTTCTGTCTTGCTCTTACCTAGCACCTCAGAATGACTGTAAATTATCTTCTTGGTCAGAGATTTGATTAGGGTTTTAGCGTAGTGTGTCACTGTATTTTGTTTGTATTATTGGATCCGGATCTTATTCCAAATATCCTCCGTACTAAAGCCAATATCGTTTTATTAATTTATTGTAATTTAATTGTATTGGAGTGCTTACTTTGCTGTACATCAGACAGAGTGATGCTTATTACCTTGCCCCAATATTTTGCCCGTCTGCTCCTATTTGAATCAGTTAATACAAGATCTAATTTCATAATTTTGTCTTTCATACATGAATATTGACTACGAACTTCTATTTATTGAATTTAATTAGTATATCTTTACTCACCACGAAATAAAAACGGTCCTTTTAATCATCTCTCTCCCTCAAGTCAAATAATAGTTGGTACTCGATTAAGGTTGCTGAAAGCATTGGATACATCATTTGCTGAAAAAGATTCAACGTCTTCATTGCATTCCTTTAAATTTTTTCTGTGTAACATTTTGAAAAAATCTTTGCAATTTTTATTTCATACTTATTAAGTGTTGGTTTCAATTCTAAAGACTACTAATTTTTTTCATAACTTTAAGTTGGTTTTATGTTCTCACATTTTGTCAGTTGTTCAGTTGCGTTCAGAGGATATTCTGATATGTGGACGTTGTCGCCGTTTATTTGAACAAGTCGATGAACTTATTTCACATAAAATGGCCGGTTGCAGTCTAGATAAAGATACTGGGAGTAATTGTAATTGTCGAGCTGGTATGTGTTTTCAAGTGGTGTTTTTGTTGTTGTTGTTGTTGTTGTTGTTGTTGTTATAGCTCATTAAACGCTTAGACAAATACTTGATTAAATTTAATCTCATTTTTACTAAACCCTATCCCTTTTAAGTATTTTGTGCTTAAACTAATTACCAGTGTTCCATATAACACTGGAAGCCATTACTCACATATTTTTTATTATCATGACACCAAATAGGCGACAAAATTAGTTAAACAAATAGCCTTTAAGTTTGATATAAAATAACTGGATTTTGTATAAATAAAAAAAGTATAGTCGATGAAATTCAGTAGTATATGAGGATGGGAATTCGACTAGCGAATGTAATGGATTATAAGACTGTTGCGTACAGATAGTTCAATTGATAATGAGATGTCGTTTACTTCTCATTCAATATAAGACAGTCAAATTTTAGTTTCTTTCATCTTGAAATTCAATCCGGACCTTTTTAAAGAAATATGGCCAGTACAGTGAACAGTCACTCAGTAACTATCACATTCGTATCCATGCAGTTGGTAATGAGCTATATGTATTGTGTGACGGTGAGTGAAGCGGGATTCGAACCTGGGACCTAGTAGTTGTCGGAAGTCGAGCACACAAGGCCAGTATAAGTTTTTCCAAATACTATGGAGATGCAATTAAATATAGTCCACTCTCTGAAATCATTCCACTAGCGTTATATTTGATCCTAGGTTCTAACGAAAGTTGTCATTTGTCTGTAAACATGAGTCAACAATTATTAGTTAGTTCTTTTGAGGCGTATAACTTGCCAATAATCAAAACAAAGCGAGGTAGTTTTTCATTAACTTGCAAACTCCAAAATACCAAATAACCTTTACAGCATTTCCAATTGCTTTAGAGAGGAAAACAATTAAGTTTGGTCTTAGTTTTTTGTTGTATATTTCCTTCGTTTCAATATTACAATGTACTGTTTATTAACCAAAACGACTGAAGTGTTTAGCTGAAGTATATAACCTGGTCAATAGTGAGAATTAAATAGCATGATATATATTAATTGCTGCGATCCCAGGAGTTAACTGTACATTCTCATCTCGCCAAGCATGCGTATCTCATGGTGCGTAGTCAAATCTTTCGTGGTTATCAGTCACTTGTTTCTATAGGTTATACGATTTGTATTCATTTAGTATTTCAAGGCTTTATCTTTTATTTTGTTTGTAACACGAAACATATTTCATGTCATTTAGTTATAGCATATGAAAGTATTACGATATAGTAGTTGTGCGTCCTCATTCAGCAGTTATATGGTGGATGCCACATGTGTCAAGTGATTAACAGCAGAAACCTCAGTGAGGCGTTTTAACCGAGGACAGGAGTAAGACAAGGTCACCTGCTATCGCTGATTGTGACTGACTAGATCAAGCAACAGACAGTGGGAAGTAAAGAGAGATGCGAATACTTTGGATCGACAAAAAGGCTTTAGAAGATCCGAATGATTTATGTTTAACTCGTAGATCTACAGGCAACAACCAACTAGTTAGAAGGAGAGGCAAGCAGCGAAGATAAGACTACATTTGAGTGGACATGTAGAAGTAAGAAGTGAAAACATCCAACCAACAACAAGCACTAACCACTAGCAGTGGGAGAAATCTAGAGGAAGTTGCCTGAACAGCACCGTCTCAACTACAGACGACAAAGATGGTCATTTCAAAGGAAAGATAGAAAAAACAAGACACGTGTTCATTACTATGAAATTTTTGTGGAAATATGCTGCAATCGTCATAACGTACAAGCTCCGAAGTTTCGTTACGAAGTCAACTCATTGCTTTTATGTGGTCCAGAGACACTTAGTGCCAGCATCATCAAAAGTATTTTCAACAGCCTGAAGACTCATCAACAGTTACCTTCACTCTATACTAAAGATCAGACGACTGGCCAAAAAGAATAAGCACCAAGGAACTCTAGAAAATAGCGGACCAACCAAAAACCTGTTACCCTACAAATATGCTCAAGGAAGTGGAGATGGATTGGAAGTACACTGAGAAGACTATTGGGTCAAGTTGCGCTCCAGGGGAGTGGAGTGGAGGCCGAATGACGAACTAGTTGGGTCTCCGAGTTTGACATGGAGGAGATCGTGTGAGAAGGAAATGAAAGCTTGCGGACAATTGTGGAGCCCAAGTAAACAGAGTGAAATGGAGATGTACTATATAAGCCGTATGTTCCACTCGGAACTTAAGGGAATAATAGTAATAATTGTGCGCCCCGAAATCTAGAAGTGAATAACGTTATAACCATTTTCATATACTGCTGATAGCATTCCCTGCAACTTTCAGAATGAGTATGGTTATGTGTCGTATTAAGGGACATCTGAAACATGTTTATACATTTCTTACTATTGTATATGACATCAAACCATGATATGTTTGACCCATTCACACTGTCTAAACTGAGCTTTGGCGCACATCCAAATAGCCTCAGAAGAGAACTTCTTTTCAACCACCACACTTTGAACAACCAGATAATAATACTAATCTTCGTACCATACGTAGAACTCGCCGCTTAGTACATTAATGGGCATATATTTTATCAACCTTTAGAGACACACGTAGGTTAGTAATATAGTAACAGATCCAGAAAAGATCAATATATTGATTAGGTAGAGATAACAAGTAAACAAAGCTCTCAGCAAATATATTAAACAACATATAATCGGTGAATATGCTTACAACTAAATCTTAATTCTTCCACTTGACCTCATTTTCTCTACTACATCATCAAAACAATGCTGATAACAATTTTTCAAAATTAATTTCACTATTCTGTATATAACTTCTTTTAATGATTAACTTACTGTTTAGTGAAAAATATGAACAGAAATTGTATTTAGACGTAAATGTTGTGATTGCAAGTTTATTTTAGTCATTTAAACAGATAAATTTAACCTTGCTTCTGACGGAAAGTACTAAAGGAGGTTTATTCTCTACGTCTGTTGTTATATATAAACCTATGCAAACTTTTGATTAACACAAGACCATTGATATGCATTCTTTCTCCCATACATTTTTTACAGTTGGCGAACCAGAAACTCTAGAATGTGCATATTGTGGTGCAAACTTTTCTACTGCTTGGGGACTTATGCATCATTGTCATACTGATCATTTTCTAACTATATACGCCCTTCCTTCTCCTCCTGAATCACCATGTACATCATCCAATTCGCTTTCTTCACCATGCTCAAGTATGTCACGCCGATATCGTGACAGCAGAAGTGAGGATTGCTCGGAAAAATCTGGGAAATCTAGTTCTCACTCTGAGAATTCATCAGATCATAAAGGTATGCAGCATTCCACAACAATTGCAGCACAAAATATAAAGCGTGAAAATTCTGTCACTGATAACTCTCATCCTTCTGGTCACCAAACAACTGACGAAACAAATGAAACTAGTGACTGGGATGCTGAGGATGAAGATGACAATCATGAACAAGATGGCAGTGAGACTCCGACTGTAGAATCAGCTCAGAACAATCATTGTAGCACGCCTAATTCGTCAAGAGACCATTCACGTGATCGGTCGGCTACACGGTCTGCAAACGGTTGTTCAGATTCTGAAGCATCAAATGAAATTTGTAATAAGAGGATGCTTAAGAAGTCTTCTCCACCATGTCCCCGTAGAAGTCGAGGTTCTGAATACGGTCGTCATGAGACTGTAGAAGACGATGACTATGCAGATGATGATTCAGAGTCTGGTAACGTAGAAGCTGATTAATTTCTAAGGTATGTGATAGCTGGTATTTTATTGGTTGGTTCTGTTTACTGTCGATGTTCAACTTCCTATAATGAAATACTTACTATTCAACGATACCCTAGTAATCAGGTTTTGTGTGTTTGTGATAGTGATATGTTTGCAGTTGGGTTGTATGGTTTTTCAGTTTTCCCAAAGTATATTAGTAAATTAAGGTTATACGTAACGCTCATTCGTCAGACAAGATATCTGACCATAGTTGCGCATTATATTTACATGTGCTTTAAGAAGAATTTCAGTAATTAAAGTAGCAAAATACAAATAATCCTCTTAAACACTCCCAAACTGGACAAAATTACTTGACTTCGTAGTCGTTTGCCTTTTTATAGGTATTTTATATTACTTCCGAAGTAAATTTATCAATAAAGTAGTCGTAAATATCAGTTTCTCAGATGAACTTTGATCTGAGAATTCAGTCTGCACCAAAATCATGGACTAGACTCATGACAAGAGTGTTCATTTGGGAGTCCGAACAACTCATTGGTAAAGTCTGTGACTGCAACACTGAATAGTGCCTGTTCGAATCTCAGAGGAGATACTAGTTCATATTCCTTGCTGGCGAGTGCCAGTTACCACGAAACTTAAATCTAGGGCTTCCTGCCGATTACCTCCAACCATCTAACATCAACTGACAATGCACCATAATGGCCAGTCACCTAGCTTGGTAACCACATTGCAAACTTGATTAATAGATAGATAGAATTCAGTCTGCACTAATAACGAGGACTAGACGCGTGACAATATGGCTACTCCCTAGTGGCGGCCAGTCAATGGATCTGAGAGTTTTCGTGGCTCATTCATCTCCAGTGTATCCTCACAGGATTTGTTGCTAGTTAAACACTTTAACAAGTAGATTTGAGTAATTTTCTTAAGCGTACATTCACATGTATAAGTATCCCCAACTATCGCCGTTTCACCTACCACCCTAAAGCTTTAACAGTTTACATTTAGTTAATGAATACAGTGTAACAGGATTTACTGGGTGATGTCAATCATCCTTCAAAAAATATTTTCACTACCGCCTACCATTTAGCTTTTCTTCAACTCAAATAGACCCATCACTTTTCACTATACAACCTCGCCACAGTGACTGGCTTTATTGTCGGGTTTTATTCAACACCTCCAATTCACCCTGTTTCCTCTATTGACTTCGCAACGCTTGATTTCATAATTTTAGGCCAAATTCGCCTAAATCCAGCCCACCCCATCGCCCCGCCCCCCAGTTAGGATGTATCTGATACTATTTGAACCAATTGCTAATTGTTGTTTCCAAGCCACTAATTAGTTAGATACAGTTAAACACATGTTTGTACACAATACTATGTATTAGTGTAAAAAATGTTGCAACTCAAATTGATCTACGTCAGTGAGCATTAGGATAACCCAGAAATATACACACATCAAGTATCTCAGGGAATTCCATTCAAAGTAAATTGAACCTGCTGGCTTAATTATTATGATTAATGCTTCGAATAAACTTTACTTTGTCTGATAATTAAGTTCATGAGAAATAAATTTATACACAAGGAAAAAAGAAGGATAAACGTGCTTATTAAGTGAATGTGAAGAAGCGTCCTTCGATTTGTATTACTTCAGATAGCCAGAAAAAGTTGCAAAATGATCGCCATCAGTTTAAGTATTGAGTTTCAGAACCGTATAGTCTTTTTTATCCCACTCAAGAGGATGTGATGTAACAACGGATACTACCCCAAAACAAATATTGTTCGTTATGTGGTGCTGTGTTATGTGCTGACCAACTCTCTTCTTCCGGTCAATCGTAGGGATGACAAACAGTAAACAATAGAGAGGCACCTGAGACAAAGTTTATAACTCGTATTCAAACCACCGCACCCTTCTTCCCCAATTGGTCACCATCGGACACAAGTAATCCTACGCAGACTGTGGCCCGTCAGACATTCTTATTTGTGGTAGACAGTTTTAAAGTCTTAGAGCAAGCTACGCTCAGAGGTGTGTGATGAGTCGTATCTTCGACTGCGAGACCAAGATTTCCATAGTGCTAGAGATTATCCACACCAGTATATACTACCGTAGCTTTCGATACGCAATCACAAACCTTATTTGTTACACTACCCAGATGTTATAGACTTTTCGACTACTTCTAACTGTTCACCTGTTGCTAGAATGTGTGTGTGTGTGTAGGCTTCTTACCAGTTTTAAAACACTATTTGCCAGTTGAACTAGGCAAAACACATACCATATCTAGACTAACGGTCATCCAATTGAATGCCATTTGGGTAGCCTGTATGCTAATTCACAGTATATCCTGCAAGCCAAGTAATCGTTCTCTAGAGTAGCATATATCTACACCATCTCCACACACATTTGTCATATTACTACGTGTAAAGATCAAAAGGAGGAAGTAACAGACTAACTTTACACCGAGCCAATACTTACATTCTCTTTACATTGTAACAATATAAATTCAGATGCATGTAAATCATAATTAAAGGTGGTGAATAGCTTGATGTAAGGATTTCTTTGACAATATTATTAACACTATATGCAAATAAAGTTTCCAATTTTTTAAAAAAAGTGGTGATGAATGACGTGTAGCTAAAATAACTATGCTTTCCTCTGATGGAAATATTTGGAAGATGTTTATTCTTGAATTTAAGTGCTGAGTAGTCTTCAATAATCACCTGTCCCAGGGCCTTTCAATTAGTTGTGTTAGTCATTGGATTACCTTTTTTCCCCCTCTCATTTAATCATGGCTGCTGAGGTAAATACCTATGGTATATTTACCTTCATGTGGAGTAATAAGCTTCAGTTTATGACTAAGACCATGTCTCCAGGAAACGAGCTATCCTGGCGTGTGTGTGTGTGCATATGTGTAATGTGCAGTATTTAACCGGTAGAGTGGATTTCTCCGTTATGAAGGGATGAGCTAATAGCATTGCATAAACAGTACTACCAAATTGTATCTTGCATTCATTATCAGCACGGTGAGAATGATTTCCTTGTTTCCTGAAATTGTACCGAGTCGTGGACTTTTATCAGCTGAACTCTATTGTTCTTTAATTTTGTCATTTGTCATATACTGCATACTTGAATTTTGTTTTATGTTTCACACTGTGATATGTGATATAAGGACAGAAAATCTTAGTCAATTAGTCAGGTTTTTTTCATTTAAACAAACGAGTGTGCATATGTGAGGTGTTTTCTTTTTCGTTGTTTTTTTTGTTTTTGAAAAGTCACTTTTCAAACCTTATTGTGTTTGTGCAGTGGTAGTAGTAGTAGTATTCTTAGTGTGTGTAGTGGTGGCCTGTGATTTTCACCGAAAAACTACATTTTTGTCTCCCTTGTCCATTATTTTTTTGTACAACACCAAGAATTATCTGTGCGTTTATATGACAATATCAAACAATGAATATACCTTTTTTTCACATAGTAATCATGAAATATAATTCATATTGATAATGATTTTTTTAATTATCTTCTAGTTATCCGGGTTATTTTTGTATTTATGGAGTGTTCACATTTCTGTCTTAAAAGATATTGAGGTGTGTGTAATGTCAGTTATCTGGGGAGAAAAGTAGTAGTTGCAAGGTGTTTTCGCGCATAGTATATAGCAAAAGGCCAGTCGTGTTGAAAAAGGTCTATAGAATACCTCTAAAACAGCCAAATGTAACAGTTGTTTTGCTTACATTAAAGCATCTCTCTAAGCACGCAGTATACAAAATCACATGGGAATAACTGTCTGAGAAAATTCCAGTTGTAATTGACCGCCTCTATTCTACCTGTTCAAGTTGTCGGCCTTTTAAAAGGTATAATATCCTGTAGAACAGCTTGCACTGCCTTAATTTATAACCACGTAGGTGATTTCGTCTCATCAGCCTTCCTGTCATCTTTAATAAATTTAGCCTGAGTATATATATATATATATATTAGGTATGACACGGCACCCCCATGTTAGTGCAATCCAGTGTTAAGTGAAATAGGACTAGGTTTTAGGTAAGGGACGATCGTACCAGTGTATAAAGTTTTTTAACGTTGGTTTTAGTCGCTTATTGCCGTCCTTGCCTTCTTAGCTTGAATTTCTGACGATTAAAAACTTAACAATTGTTGATTTTTCTCAGGTTTGATTACGAGCTGAGGTCAGTCAGAGAATCACTGGGAAACCAGAGAAAATACTTGAACGGCCGTTTCGTCCTAGTTTGAGACTCGTCATCAGATCTGTAACCAATCAGATCTCTGTAAACCAACATTTGATAACTAGTTTGATGCTCATTAGCGACTGGCCTTATACAGGAAGTTCCCTGGGGTCCCTGTGAGAAGTCATGACCAATGGGGTCCACTAAGTCAGGTGAGAGAACAATTATTCGCCAATGACATTGTCTGGTGGTCGTGCTATATTATATATCGTGAATAGACAGAAGTTGGAATTTGTAAGATATTTGATCGGGTCCCAGTGGTTTGGTGTTCTACTAACTCGCTTCGTAGCCGGAAGGTCTTGTGTTCCAACCCATGTGGGTGCTTACATATGAAGAGTCCAAAAGTAGGATGAAACAAGCTATTGAGTACTCCCTGATTTTCCAGTGGTTTTCTAACTGATGTCAGCTTGTGACCAAATATGTAGCCGATGAAATCCCAGCAAACCAACACTTGTTGATTTCGTTTCAAATCGACTGTAATAGTTCGGATTTTTAAAATTTTGAACATATTCTGTGATTACTATTCCTTTTAGTCATTATTCTCTTCTTATTTGATTTCTATGATCTGTCTCTGAATCTGACAGCTTAAACTGTGTGTACCACGTTAATTCTGTCAATCTGTTGATGATGATGCAGGACTTTTGCTTCATTTCAATTCTGAAAAGTAAACAAGTCAGTAGTCACACAGCCTTTGACTTAAGCATTTTAATAAACCTATGTCTGAAGTAACTTTCACCTACGTCGTGTTCAAAAAATAATGTACGAGATTAGTAGGTCAAGATAAGACTGACAGTTTTTTTCATGTTCTCCAGTACTTTGTTATTTGGTTGTGGATGTTTCAACACCAGATTTGATGATGGCATTGTTCTCTGTGTTCTGAGTGGAATATGCGCTTTCAGCAGATCATCTCTACTGTACTATAGGCTCTCTACCATCATTTACACCTGGATTCACGAGTGCGCATAAGCTTCCACGTTTCCTCCTCACATGATCTTCATGCCACCTACGAACATACTGTGCGTAACTCTTACCATTCGGGTTCCACTCGAGAGTTTGGAATGTCTCCCCAGCGTATTTCCAATCAATTTTCATTCCTTTTTGCATATTTCTTAGGCAATAGGTTGTTAGCTGGTTGACTGATTTCCAGAGTTTCTTAATAGTCATCTGATCTGATTGATCTACAGCATCAAGCCAGCTGTGCGATAAAAGTCTGCATAAATTTTAGGAAAAAACGCTTTGAATTAGCTATTTCGTAAGGTGTTCCTCACAAAAATGTAATGGCGAGTGTGAATGTCTATCGCATACAACTGTACTGGTAAACATGCAGGTCTACCTAGGGGAGCTGCAAGTTCCTGACTCCAAGCTTCAGAATCCGAAAGGATTAAGAGTGGTGTATGAATCTGTTTTGGTTCACCGGGAGCTATTGGGAACGTGGCTCCTGACTCCGTTTCACTATCTTGTAGATCAGACTTCAAGTTAAGAGCTTGCGAATAGTCTCTTAAGACAATCATGGGTCTCAGTCTGGGTGTCCGGGCAGTATCTCAGCCCTCTTGGTGCCTATAATGTACCAGCTGTGTGTTTATGTGGTAAGATAAAT
The DNA here is from genome assembly GCA_944472155.2 of Trichobilharzia szidati. Taxonomy (NCBI): domain Eukaryota; kingdom Metazoa; phylum Platyhelminthes; class Trematoda; order Strigeidida; family Schistosomatidae; genus Trichobilharzia; species Trichobilharzia szidati. The sequence continues at coordinate 41,364,695 of OX235276.1, read as the reverse complement.
TCACTTATATCTCTCAGAGGGGAGTGCTGTGAACAAATATTCTCTGTTAAAGTGATTACCATCTATTACGGTGAGTTATTGTCTTCATTATACATTGTATAATAATACCTCGTGGATCAGTTAGTGGGATAATATTGTTCTTTATCTTAAGAGGTTTGAATTACGTGTTATATTTTCCCCTGAATCCATGTGTGTGCGTGTGTGTGTCTATGTGGATTTTTCACCGTATATTTTGCCCATACACTTCTTCATTCTTTCATTTTCTACAAAAGAACAAGTGATTTATGAACTTCGCCTGCCTATCCTGTGCTTATATAAACCTAACAAGAGTAATGAGTAATTAATCACATATGTCTGCGCGCGTGTGTGTATGCGTGTGTGCGTTATGTTGGCGAGATCAATATCATCATATTGAAGAGTCTTTGTAATGTTAATTAACTTGTTCATTTACCATAGGCTTTTTCTTTTTTTAGCGCCTTACTTTAACCTGTTCTTTCGATAGTCTCTTACCCTTTTTTTATCATGATGATATATATATACATAACAGTGTTTCGGCACTTGTTTTTTTTGGGGGGGGGGTTGTTTTTCTCTTGATTAAATTATGGAAAAACAAGTCTGTGTTGCTTATCTTCTTTGGCTTACTGTGTTTGCACCCATAATGATAATTTACTGTTTGTTTTCACAGTTTTTTCTGCGACATATTGTTATGCATATTTTATCATTGAGTTTTCCTCTCTCTTGTGCGCCTTATATCTCATATCTCTCGTCGAAATGACAATGGGATATGTGGCGATGAATAGGAAGAAAAATGTATCGTCTCTTGTAACTTCAAGTTCCTTTTTGTCTGATGATTATATATGGTTCCAATTAAATTTTAATAAGAATGTTTACTTACTAGTCACCACATAAAGAGTATAATTTTGGACTACTTGAGTTTCTATACTTCATCGTTTTTGTCTGTCTATTTTTCTTTCTAAATCTACGTCTATTTTCTTTATTTTTTTCTCTCTCTATCTCTGATATTTTGATTTTCTTTTTAGACAACAGAATCACATTTTGAACTGGAGCCTATAGATACACAAACGCACATACATACACTTCATATATTTACAATCTTCATTCGTTTTACCCTGAGTTACGCTTCTCTGTCTCTCTGTGTGTGTGTGTTTGTGTGTATCTCCCCCTTTATATGTGTGTGTGCATGTGCGTGTGTATCGGCTAGCCAGCCAGCCAGCCCGCTTGAGAAGTATTGAACAAGCCTCCCTAATGTAAAGGATGTGTACTTCAACAGCGACAACTGTCTCTATGTGTATCCTCCTCTTCTTCATACACTTGCCTGCCTTCTCCCCTCTTAATGCCCAAAATGGTTCGTCTTCATCGTCATTATCGTCTTCATCACTACTGCTGCGGTCACAGTGTCGTTGGAAAGAAAGAAAGAAGAGGAGAACAGCAGGAGACGACTGATACCCGAATAAATGTATCACTATTTATTATTGTTTTTCCTTATGTATGACATAATGAATTTGAAATTTACACGTTTGTTTTATGAAATGTGATTGTAATGATAACGATAACAATAATGATGATGATAATTTTAGTTATGTGTGTATGTAAATGTGTCTTTATATTCTAAGTTATATCAAAAACTGAAGAGAAATGTTAACAATAATAATGATAATATCAATAATAAAATGTTCTTTCACCTCGATTTTTTTCTTTATCTACGTTATTTCAATCTATTTTGTGTGTGCGTGTTTTCTAAATAACACCACCACCTCGATTTCATCCCTTTTTCTCGCCCCCTCTCTCATATCACATTGCGATCGGGTTTTTACTTTATTTTGTTGGGGAGTGGAGCGGAACAAATATGTTGCACTCCTATTTTTACTATTTTTTGCATATATTCCAGGGGGTGTGTTTAGACGGCACCAACACACGAAGAAGGTCGTCGAATGTTATTGGCGTTGTTTTGGTTATTCTTCTCGTTATTGCCTCCGTATCTTTCCAAATTTTCTCGTCATTTCTTGATATGTAGGTCACTTTTATGACTACTACTACTAAGCAATGTGCTACTCATAATTTTGACTACTATTGTTCATTGTTTTAGTCTCTGACTTGTCGTCACCGCCGTTGTCAGACGTGTCGTATTCAGTGAAGAGTGTATATTACAATACCGTGATTTTCTATGAATTACCGACTTGTTTGTATATGTATATAGAGTTACATTTTTTCAACTCCGCTTTTAACTTTACAATTAAATATATTAGGCTGTCAGTATTATCTTATCATCCCCTCCTCGCCACCCGTTCACTCTGCGTCCCACTCGCTTATTTTTTTACACTAAAAGCATAACGTTTATTTTAGTATTGTGTAGTCAAAACAAAATTGAAGAATCACATGCCATTCTTTGTTTGTCTATTTTTTTTCCCAGTTCATTGTCTTATGATTTCGTTTTCTCACTTTGCTACTTGTCTTGATGTAAAGTGTGGCAGTAGAATTATGATGTCCTGTTAGTTATCCTTAGGCTCCATCATATTATACCTGTCGTCTGTTTGTGTACGCATTTTTCACGTTTTCATCAGTCTGGCATAATCTAGTATTTCTACACTTATCATCATCTCTCAAGTGGTGTTACTCTTACATTCTACTATCTATCTTGAATATTTCGTTCCGATTAGTTTTTTAATAAAAAGAGGTGGGTAGTTTATCAGTATTGAAGCAGAATTCCCTCTCCCTGGCTGTCTGTATATAAACATACACATATGTTTTGCGTATTTGTTGCAGTCGATCATCGCCTACATTATCGTTATTAAAAAGGAGATTATTGTTATTATTAATATTATTATTATCTCTGGTCTTATTTTTGTATTTTGTATTATATATGATATCTAAAAGAGACGCGTTTTGTAGGCTTAATAGTGTATATATTTTTATTTCCAGTGCTATAATATGTATATACATATATTGCTTATATATTCACTGGTTTTTACTTATCAAAGGGTATATTGTACTTTTCCATGCATTCTGTGCTCGTTTGTTTGTTAAACATACAAGAAGTGTATATATAGAGAGAGGCCCTTGGTAAAGTAGTATATCTCTGTTATTGTTTGAACCCAATTAATCCAGGCTATGCTATGCTGAGTGTGCGTCAGTGATATAGCGGTTAGGACGCTCGCCGGCCATGCACATGGTCCGGGGTTCGATCCCCGGCTACAGACGCACTCCTTTACCTCGCTGAGCCAGAAATAATGCTGGTAAAGAGGGAAGGTTGGGCATGAGGCTAGCAAACCCATCCTGTAAAATAAACGCTGCTACAGAAACTTCAAGCCACTAGCTCAAAGCCCTATGTTCCACTGGGGAACGTGAAGGAAAAAAAAAGTTGCTCAGGCTAAAATAGTCAGAGTGCGACTCGAATCCTAGGCGCGCCTATCATCGGTTGAAAGTAGGATACTGTTTAAATCAATGAGCTACATCTTCAAAGGATAGACCTTCTAAGATGACAGTTATTCACATTGTGATGTATGTTTAAGTTATTAAGCGTTAGGTGTATCATTCTCATTGTCGTCATAAAAAAGAAACAATCTCAGTAAACGCATAAAATTTTGATGAAATCTCATACTCAAAACGCCGAGATGTGCTTGTCAATTTTCGCTGAAGCACTCAACTTTCAGCCAATGGTGGGTTCCCGAGGGTTTGAATTCTACTCTACTCCACTTCACCCCTCATGTGTATATAGAGCCTTAAAGATAAAGTACGCCTCCATGAACTGACTTCAAACCACCACAACAGCTACTGCTACTAAGAGCTATCGTGCCTTTTTCTTTAAGGACTGAATTAATTCAATCTTCACTGAGTAGTAGATGTTTAAAAAAAAGTTGTGATATGACTAATAATTGGGAATTGTATATTCTGTGTTATTTAATTAATTTGTTTTGTTATTTATTGTAAAGCAAGTGTGTCTTATGCTAATTTTATATTTGTTGGTATTATACTTCGCATAGGCATATTAACCTGCAACTAAAAATGTCATACACTGTTGCTGCAAGCACGTCATTCTTTGATACATTTTTTTTGATATTCAAGTATTGGTTTGTAGGGATTTGGTTGTTTGGTTACAGGATTTCATCATGAGCTGGCATTGGTTAGAGAACCATTGGGAAACCTACCAGGGAGTACTGGACAGCTGTTTCATCAGCCTAGTTTGGGACTCTTCATCAGTGCGCACCCACCACAGGGGTTCGAACCCAGGACCTTCTGGTTACATTTTTTTGAATTTAAATCCTTTGGTGTCTATTAATTGATGAATTCCATTTGTAGACGCTTACTTTTTCTGACGTAATTTCTTATTTTATAGTAACTGGATTTTGCGTACACATTACACCAATGTCTAAATTTTATAATTACGGTATCTTTCTGATGAACTGATTGCTAAGGAAACATCGACAAGGATACAAAAGTATCATCTAGTATTTGCCAACTTACATTACATCTCTGGTGTGGACGTGATATCTGGCTATCGATGGAAGGACCTGTGGGCTGCGCAGCAGTTCCATCAGTCTATCCACATGGCTGTGAGACATTGGTCATCGTAAATGGAGGGTATGAAGACGCTAGTTATCTTCAACAATGGGTGTTCGCGCCGTATCCCCTGTGTTAAGTAATACTATATACAGTGAGTAATATTGAGGTTAGATGTCGACTTTTAGGTAAGGAAAGTAAGTCAGCCAACGATGCTACACACACACATGCTAAGCAAGCCGTTGTTGGCTTCCTTCGTCGACCGATTTTATAGCTAATAAATAATTGGGTTAGAGAAGAGTCAAAAGTTGAGAGGCCGAGCCGAAACAAGGCACCAATCCAAGAAGTTTTGAACCAAGACTGTCTGTCTAGTTTCGTTAAGACACTAAAAATCATGAGTTAGAGACTACTGGTGAAATGTTGCATGTGAATTCACCCTTTATAATTTGTCAGTTTCTTAACATTTTTTATTTTATTTTGATTACAGCTTGATGCCACACCGTAGTTTTAGGTACAGGTATGGAATTTTCAGCATGGATATCGGTAGCCCAAATTTTGCAGGCCGACCATAGATATCGGGTGTGCGCCGGCAGGGGGTCGAACCCCGGACCATGTGCATGGTCGGCGAGAGTCCTAACCACTGTACCACCGACGCATCATTATCTTACGTGTAGTTATTTTTTCTTCCGCATATATATATGTATATGTATGCGTCGGTGGCAGAGCGGTTAGGACTCTCGCCGACCATGCACACGGTCCGGAGTTCGATCTCCTGCCGACGCACACCTAATATCAATGGTCGACCTGCAAAATTTGGGCTACTGATATCACTTGCTGAAAATTCCATACTTGTAACAAAAATACTGTGTGGAATCAAGCTATAATCAAAATAAAGGTCATATATATATCCATTTTCAAGTATTGGTTGTCAGCTGATGATGAAATCCTCCAACCAATACACCCATTTGTTGTAGTTTGACTGCATTTATCTTGTCTATCTCTGTGTATGCTTCCATCAGAGTTTTTGGCTGTTTGGAATGTTGCACTTTTGTGCAAAGTAGTCCTACGTTGAAAATTTTAGTTCAGCATACAATATCTGTTATCTAAAAGTGAAATATCATCAATAGTACTGTTTTAAAGTGGTACTATCAGTGTGCTCACAATCCATAGTTCATTTAAGTATAGATCTTAAAATAAGTTATACGACCTAAAGTGTGTATGTGTGTGTGTAATGATTCCGAAAGAAAAAAATAACCCATCAGCATAAATTTTATCTCCAACCCTGAAACAAGTAGAATCCCTACAAACTAATTCTTGAAAATTAATCTGATTCACTCTGGTCACTGGCTATAGGACAAAGTTGCTTGGAGTTCTAGTGAGAAGTCGTGACCAGTAGTGGGGTCCATACGGTCGGGAGTGATGATGGAGTTCCTGCCGTTGGTGGTCGCGCTAAAATCACGAATTAGTAGAAGTTAGAATTCATGGGATGGCCATTGAATCGAGTCCCATTAACTGAATGGTATACGAGCTTGCCTTGTAACTGGAAGGTCTTGGATTCCAAACCCACTGAGTGTGTGTACCGCTGATGAGTCCCAAGTTAGGACGAAATGGCTATCCAGTACTCCGGTGCTGGTTTTCATTGCTTCTTTAACTGATATCAATCTGTGGTCTAACCTAAAGTCCACTCTTATAAGATTTAGTTCAAATCTGTTTAGTTGTGGAACTAAACTTTTTTCTTTGTTGTTTTTTGGTTACTGATCTATCTTTTCATGATAATAGTGGTGATGAAAGAATCGTTGATTTTCTGTTAAATATCACTTCTCTGATTTACTTTGATTGAACGTGTCTATATGAGATGCAATAATGTTCACCTTTTCACGGTTATTGAAGCTCTTTGATCTGATGAAAATGGCACTTTGTGAAGACAGGTTAGTTTATTTTCAATGTGTACTACGTCACGAAGCAACATCAAGGTTAGAGATCATTGAAAATCACTCAGCGCAAGGCAGTTGTTTCGTCCTAGTTCGGGACACAACCCATAATCTAAATTTTGATCCCCAGCGCCTTAATGGTTACTGGATGGATGTTGTGAAGTGGTACTGAGAAGATGGGATTAGTGTGGAGTTCACCATATCAAGTTGAAGTGTGTACTAATCACAAAGGCATTGATTGAGAGTTGGGATTCATAGGTCAGTGAGTTCCCGTCCAATTGCCTGAATTGTCAACGATCTTGGTCTCATAATCCGAAGGTCCAGTATTTGAACCTCGGTGGGGTTGTGGGTGTACGCTGGTGCAGAGTGCCAAACTAGAACGAAATGATTGCTCAGTACTCCCTAGCTCTCAATGATCGCTAACCTGATGTGGATTCGTAAGGAAATCTACATTAATTCACAGATACCGAAAAGGAAGGAATCTTTAGTTCCTCAAAGAAAACCTTCCCTGAAGCGACACTGAGATTGATATTCTCTAGTCTCCCAATGCTTTTGAACAATTTGAAGGACATACTGTCGCATATGACCACCCCATTGGATAGATATCAATTCACTTGCTCCTGTTGACCTATGTACATTCTTACAAAACGTGTTAAATGACACTGCCCAGCATGGTTACTGCTCAACAGTCCGCTCCGTCCTCCTTTATGGCTGTGAGACCTGGCCATTGAGAGCAGAAGACATGAAAAGATTAGCTGTCTTCGATCATAGGTGTCTGCGTTCTATCTCCCGTGTGAAGTGGTATAATAAGGTGAGCAATATTGAGGTTAGGCGTCGAGTGCTAGGTAAGGCGGGGAAATCAATCGACGAGACTGTGAAATTACATCGGCTGAGATGGTTAGGACATGTGCTACGTATGCCTAGTCATCGCCTTCCTCGACGGGCAATGTTAGCTGATATGGGGCCAGGCTGGAAAAGAGCTAGCGGCGGTCAAACGAAAACATGGCACCAGTCAATGAAATCCACAACAGTTAGTCTAAGCGACGTAGGAAGATGTAGACTTCCTGACTGGTTGGGGTCCTCGGGACGGTAAAAACCAATGGTTGGAAACTATCGGTGACATGGCTCAAAATCGTTCTCAATGGCTAGCGCAGATGCATCCACTCCTTGTGACTTATGATTTCCAATTAAACTGTTTTGTTCTCCGTTATTACTATACCTTTGTCTCACACCTCTGTTTACTGTCTATATTATGCATTTCTTCTCTTGCTTTGTGTGCTACAAGGAGTGGAGTGTGGCGACTTGAACTGCCGCACATATGTGCAAAGTTCTATGTCGAAAACCGACCGACCGCATGGTTACAAAGTGGAGGCACTGGTTCAGCTAGAAGCGTTATATTTGAACACATGTCAAAACAGACTCATCATTTTGGTGTCATTTACAACGTAGACAGAAATCAACCAAAGGCAGCGTGTTCCCAACTTCTTTGTAGTGCAAAATCCCTCACCATATGCATTGAGAAGACGGAGCCATGTCCGACCAGTATATCTATCATGGATCTAGTCCTGCTTGTGTCCTTTGTTGTTGTTTTTTATCATTCCCCTAGTTTTATAATCTTCAATTTAAGAAACACACGATTATTTCAATTAGCTTCTACGCAAATCCAGTTCATACCTGTCTTCGTTAAAAGAAACTATTTTACACATTATACAGTTGTTTGTCTAATCCCCTATTATTTTGTTACTCAGTCATCAGGTGACAACTTTGGTAGTCTACATCCATTCCATCTGCTCTCACAGATACCCATCACTTTTATGCCAGATCTTTGCATTCCTTTTGCTACCTGGCCAGGCTGCTCAGTCGTCTTCGTACATTTTATGAACATTCCAAGTTCCCATTCTTATTCTTGCTTTCATTAAGAAAGAGAGAGAAAAGACACATCGGTTGGCTGACTGGCTTCTCGAAGGCTGGCTTTCACCAGCCAGCTCGCTGTGTCATTTCACTTCTCCGGTTCCAGAGAAGAATAGGTTTTTTCTTGTATTTTTAATATATTTATTGTGCGTTGATGTTTATGTAGCAGTTTGATTGGTTTCTGTGGGGTAGGGTTACTATCCCCCCGCGCAAACCCCTCTCTTTCCCGGGTTTTGGGACCGGCTAGTAACCCAAGCGAGGTTATTACAATTAGGAACCTAAAGGAATAATAATAGTAGTAGTAGTTTCATTGTATTTCCTTTGGCTATGTTAATGTGCAGTTTTATGAAATGGAACAAGTTGCATTGTGACATTATGTTGAAAATTGAATTTTGTTCACATCTCTCTCTCTGTATGTCTGCTTTCATAAAGGTATTTCAACTAGACAACACATGCAATTATGAATACATAATTTAGCAGTAAAGAGATCTCTTCTTGCCTAACTTCACTTTAAAGCGGTACAGTTATTATTTAAGGGGTTTAATAGATAGATAGACAGATATAAAATGTTAATTGACGAACACAGATCAGAGGTTATTATTATCACAGTTTGTAGTGTATGAAAAATAACAATATGTGAAGAATAGTGAATAGTCTTTTGTAATCCAGAGGAGGGAGAGTTGACAACTAACTATCTTGTTAAGTGAAAAGTGATCATTTGGGAGTAACTATAATGTGAGAAACAAGAGAACAAAATATTGAAAAAGAAGTTACAAAAAATAAAATGGCTACATGTGGTTTATTATACTTTTAATTAGGCAAATAAAATTCCAGTTTTTCCTTA